>OV884059.1:110644106-111844106 GCA_930367215.1 Pollenia angustigena | reverse complement strand
TCATCGGGCCGTTGGACTTTTTTCTTTGGTGTTTTTTGAAAGAAAAGGCGTACGTCGATAAGCCAGCAACAATTTAAGAGCTAAAGGATGAGATAATTCGGCACATTAACGGCATAGAACCTCAATTATGCCTCAGCGTCATCGGAAATCTGGACCATCGGATGGAGGTGTGCCGCCGAGGTCGCGGGGGCCATTTGACCGATATTTTGTTCCACACATAATTGAACCATATCAATATTATCATAATAAAAAGAAATGACAATAATTTCCTAAATAATTTGTGTTTTATTCAAAATCACCATCGGCCCTTAAAATTTATAAATTTATTTATATTTGAATTTAGTGAATTCAAAATAAAAAAAAAGGTTTCAATACAAATCTTAAAAATAACAAATAAAATATTATTGCTTGAACTATATTTTACTTACTTTTAGTCAGTCCATTGTTAAACATTTACTTCTCTTTAAACCGAAATTCATTTAACACTTTCCATTTTAAATTTAATAAAAAAATAGTTCTTCTCAAACTCGATTAAATTTTCTTGTTATATCTTTCTGAATAAATATAACTTCTAGTCCCATTGTGCATAGCATTGTTAGGAAAACCAAACAAAACAAATTGTATTTGACTTTGATCAGGTATTCCGTTTTGTAAAAACAAAAACTCCCATCGCTTGGGATTTTAATCAGTTGCTTTCAATGGAAAAAATCAAACAATTGAGTTTGCAGTCGTCGACTACGAGTATATAGAACAACAAGTATGTACTTGATGGGGGGGAATATAAAACAAACAAAAAAATAATACAATTAAAAAAAAAAAGAGTAAAATCATCATTAACAGAGTATCAACTCATGTCATTAACAAAAAGAAAAGAAACAAAAAAGTAAAACCCACCAGCAATGAATGGTACAATAACACACAAAAGATAAAAATGTTTTTAATACAGTTTGTAACATAAAATAATAGGCAGGAGATAAAGAAACAGAATTCTTAGATAATCAATGTTTATTTTTTACTTGTGATTGCACAGTGGCAAAACTATAAAAAAAAGTTCAAATGTTTCCTTATGAATTGAATGAGAAATATATACAAAGTTTTCCACTTTGAGTCCCCGTAGCGATGGCTCAAGGGCGTTCGTGCTGAGTATCTTAAAAAAAACTTCAATTGACATTCAACATTTCTATTCTAATGCTTAATAATAATTGCTGTGGTTAAAAAAGTTAAACTGTTTATAGGTTTTAATACAAATATTCATATTTTAATCAGGCTAAAGTTCATTCAATTTAATTTTCATTAAAAATATTTTTATGAAGAAAGAAGTTTTACAACATGAAATGAAATAAAATTTAATGATCCTGTCCAAATTAAAAAAAATGTTTGCGTTCGATTTTTAAAATCCGTTTAAAAGAGGAAAAAAAGTATTTTTAATTAAAATGTTGTTCATATACATATTGTTACGAAAGTAACTTTAGTTAAGAATTAGTTGTAATTATTGGTTTAGAATTAGATTAATTTATTAGTTATATTGTATTGATTAGTTATTAAGTATTTGTTAGTTATTTTATTAGTTAAAATTGTTATTGTATAAGTTATGCACACTTCTTGTGTAAAAATCAATGTACAGATGTAATGTTAAAATTGTGTGCATAAATGTACTTCAACCCCACTGTAAATACTCGAATGTTCGTTGTTAGGTTATCTCAATTTATGGTAACGCCTAAAAGTATGCCTTAGTTTATGATGCCTAATAACTACCCTGCAAATAATAGGACCAGTCCAAACACGCGTGTAAAGAGTAGCCCACAAGGGACCAGGACTAGTCCAAAAGTAACCCAAACGTATGGAAAAACATGGTCTATTTAACATTACGATGTCCTAGGGGAGGACCATATTTACTTAGGAGTAGTTTTAAAACTACTCCATGGTATACACAAGAGGGTTAGTTTTGAAGTCGTTTAAAAACGAAAGCACTTCGTAAAGAAACGAAGACATTTTGTCTCACCACAAACACTTTTTAACAATGACATGGTCCATGCTTGCATTACATCGGACCAGTCCATGGAGTAGTCTATTTTATCAAAATGGATCAGGTGGTCCAATTTATTTGAAGGGTAAACTAATTCAGCCATATAGATAGTAACTATAGATGAGTAAGTAGCCGTTATGCGGCGAACTTTCTAGAGCCATCTAGACGTAACTAGTATCATCCACACGTCTGGGCTAGAGTATAAATACTTGCGGCGACTAGCATAAGGAGATCATTCTAAGTTCAGACTTTGTCAATAACGTATCAGGCTGAGAAAATTATAGTTGGTTGTGAATAAAAGCTATAAATTACGGTTGTTAAAGTGACTTATTTTATTTAAAGTGCAATAAAGAACTCGAAACGGTTTATTATAAAGGAAATAAACCAAAACGTTATTGAAAGGCAGTAACGTAACAAAATGTTTGATTTACATTTGATTTGAAGATACATATCATACATACATATATACATATTACAGCTGTGAATCTTAAAGTATTCTATTTACATTTTAATTGATAAGATCAATATTCAGGTAACCAGTTAAAATAAGTTAAACTTATTGAATTGCTTTACTAGGATATCACAATTTTGTTCATTGTATTGCTTTGTACTTTCCTTAAAGCATTGTTGCTTCGATGACGTTATTAGTCAGTATTTTTTTTACCGTAAGTCGATTGCTATTACAAAGGCGTGGTTGTTTTATATTTCGTAACATTATGTTTACCGATCCAACTTTAAGTTGGAGATTATGAGGCGGTAATCCGGGTAACTTCAGGAATTTTAAAAATTTGATTAGATAGTTGACGACATTGTTCTGAGAAGTAACGAAATCTACCGATTTGTAAGTCTTCATTTCGCCAGCGATTTCACTTTGAATCTTAAAATTCAGTTCGTCGACATCAACGTTTTTCGAAGCTAATATAGCACGTTCGCTTAACCAATCATGATTTCTGTAATTTGTGTAATGTTTGGAAACACCTTTCGGATGACTTCGGACTTTGATTCGGTGAACTGGTAGAAATTGAAATATCCACCGGGATTTCGCCGTTATCTATGTCCAGCAATTGTTTGGAAAATACATATCGAGATTTATTGCTCTGCAGCTCGACCCGTATGTTCAGAGTCAATTTGAACTTCCTAACGTGTTTCCACACAGACGACAGACGAATTCATCGGCGGGCGTTGATCGTGGTATTACTGGCAGTGTTTGCTAAAAATCCCCTGCCAACACATCATCGTAACTCCAAATCGGCTTTGATTGTTTCGTTTTGTTTAATGCCTCTAAAGATTTTTTATGCGCCCTTGTACATTCATCCCAAACGAACAGTTTGCTTTGCTGCAAAACTTTGGCCACCGCACTGTTCTTCGATATGTTGGATTTTCATTGGTTTGCACATTTAATGGCAACTTAAGTGCTGAATGAGCAGTTCGACCGCCTTCCAACAATATAGATTCAATTCCTGACGATGCAAGTGCAAGTACAATATCATTCTGCGAGCGTATCGTTGCCAATATTATCGCGATTAAAAAAGTTTTCCCAGTTCCACCGGGAGCGTTAGAAAAAAAATCCCTCCAGCTTTATCTATCACAGATTTCATGAGGGTGTCGTATGCATATTTCTGTTGTTGATGCAACAGTGGAACATTTGTTCGAGCTGATTCCCATAAGGCATCGCAAAATCGGTGCAACTATTTTCCGATTTTATATAAATAGAAAAGGTGGGCGTAAAAGTAGGCGTGGTAAATTTTTATTTCGATGGAAACTTAAAATGGATTAATACGAACATTTGAAAGAAAAATAAGTCAAATCGATGGAGCCGTTTTCTGACTTTAGGTAAATCAAAAAAACTTGGCGTAAAAGTGGGCGGGGGAAAATTTTCTTTCCGCAAAAACCTAAGTTGGACCATGGCGATCATTTTAAAGAAAAAATTGTTTAAATCGGTTAAGCCGTTCTCAAGTGATGCGCTTAATAGAGATAGTGGGCGTAAAAGTAGGCGTGGTAAATTTTTCTTTCGATGAAAACTTAAAATGGATTAATACGAACATTTGAAAGAAAAATAAGTCAAATCGATGGAGCCGTTTTCTGATTTTAGGTCAATCAAAAAAAAGTGGGCGGGGCAAAATTTTCTTTCCGTATCCAAATCGGGCAAGCCGTTCTCAAGTTATGCGATTAGCAACGGACAACATTTCATTTTAATTTATATAGATTTTTCATTCTTGACTGACCGGGGAATCGAACCCACGTTCACGGACAGGTTGACTTGACATGTTTCGATAGTAACCACACTTTCTCTTTAAAAATCTTTGAGGTTTAACACTATTGACCACTGCTGGCAGTCATTAATCCAACATCAATCTTTAAACCAAATGGTTGATCAAAATTTTCTTTGTATGAGTATCTTTTTTAGTTAATTTTCATGTTTTGCCTTACTTCTTTCTGTTCTTCATACTTTTTGTCAAGAATTCTTTTTGAAATCCAAAGTAAATTATTTTGTTTTTCATGTTTTTAATCTTTCTTTTTCTCCTTCAGCTTTTCAGCAAAAAAGCATTAATAAGCCTTTTGCAAATGGCAGATTTTTTTTTTCAAATAATTTAATTATATCCCACTGTGTACAGTTTTTACTTTTAATTTAACCTAAAACATGTAAGATATCTTTTGCATATCAAAATCTCTTTATTAGGAAAATTTCTTTTTTTAATTTCTTTTTTAATTTAAAAACTTTTTGTTTTTATAATTTTACATTTAAATTAAATGCTCCTGAGTTTCGTTTTAAATTACAAAAAAAAAAAAAAAAATTAAATTTTTTCTAGTTTTATTACATTCGGGGAATTGAAGCAATTGAGAATTGAGATGCCAACACAAACATACAAAATACATAATATTTATGTGAATATTTTTTTAAATCGATATATTTTTTTCCAGAAATAAAATACACACATACACACATATGTATATTATACTGGTCGCATCTTGTATGGGATTTTTAATTTTTTTTAATTTAATTGTTTGCGCTGCTTAAAATATGAGGTTTGGTGTAAGAAATCATGATCTAATTTTGGTTTTTAAAAATTCATAAAAAATTGAAAAATACAGCTATGCTTCTAATTTAATGCAGACATATAAAAAACAACTTTGCAAACAAAACAAGCTATAAATGATTAAAATCTGTAAACAACTTTTGATTTTATGTATTCACAAAAGATGTGGCGGTTTAATAAAATTCTTAAATTAATTTTAATTTTTCGTCTTTTGTGAATACATAAAATCAAAAGTTGTTAACAGATTTTAACATTCTTAAAGTAAATTTTATTGCGGAATTTCGGTTTTTTTTTAGTTTTCAATAAGCTAAAGCGTTTTTGAGTTGCGCGAACATATGTTAATCTATCTATACAATATATAATTTCTTAGTATGTCAGGATGTTTGCATGTATGTCCTATTCTTTCCGCAACTTTCTGAAGCCATCTGATGACCTAGAAAGCTGAAATTTGGCACACTTGAAGTACTTTCTCTCGTAACGAAGCCATATTTTTAATTTTCGGCTTTTCAACTAGCATAACTATAAAGATCTGATAGAAAAGATGTTTTTTTTATAATATGGGGAACTTTGGGCCCCACCCGGCACGGCTAGGCACCGTCGGATTGACCTGAAAATTTAGATCATGATTTCTTACACCAAACCTCATGTTTTAAGCAGCGCAAACAATTAAATTTAAAAGAAAAAAATTGCGACCAGTCTAATGTATATGTATTTATTTCAAGTGTTTAAGAAATGAATTTACAATTTTTCAATTTCCTTATTAGGCCTTCAGGCACTTCGTGCTGAAAAGAAAATATCTAGCATACAATATGAGTTGTATTGTGGTTGAATAATACTTGAAAATCATTGACTTTCAATTATCAAACAAACATATTCATGTTAACATTATATAGACTTTAAAAATGATACAGGGGATGGCCAAGTAAATAAGAAAAAATAAATTTATGACACAAAGTATAAAAAAAACCGGAGTAAGAAAGAAAAATGGAAATCAATTGAAAATAGATAATAAATTACATCAAATTACGATCCAGCAATACCATTGGTTAAATATTAATGTTTGATGATTGAAATCTGATGATGGGAATGTGGTTATTCTCGAAACATTTCGACCTGAGGTCGAGCCGGTGTTTAGTCAAGAATAAAAAATAAAACATTTTTTTTTTAATATAATGTTGTAAAATTCCTTTATTCATAAAGATAGTTTAATGAAAGTTAAATTTGATGAACTTGAGTCTTATTTCAATATATCAAAAATTTTAACAAAAATTGTAAATTTGAAGGTGCAGATAGTGTTTCAACTTCCCAAATAAATTAAAAAAAAAAAAACATTTTAACTGCCCCCATATAATCGCTTTTAAGTCTTGCAATTTCACTGAAAGAAAAATGCTTCGTATATTTAATGAATCATTTTCATAAAAAAATTTTCCTTGGGTAAATGAAAATTTTCATTGTCTAAATGGAATTTCATAGTTATAATGAAGTATTTTCGTTAAAATCGCTTCATTGGATTTCGTAACTACGTTAAAAATTTTCATTAGATATATGAAAACTTAAGTTTGTCCAAGTTAAACAAAAAATTTTAATTGGGAACATAAAAAAACAATATACAAACATAACTATATTCATAAATTAATACAAAATTATAGTTTCCTTAAAAAAATATTTAATTGTTAATTAAAAAATGTAAGATTTAATAATATCATACATCTAATGTTACATGTATGCCATTAAATTTATGAAATCAAAAATTTTTTTTATAAAAGCAACATATTTCAATAATTGCCTTCATAAATTTAAATATTCATTATGACAATAAAAATGTCATTATAGTAATGAAACAAAACCTTTCAATCCACTTTCAATCAACGTTGTTATTGTTAATATGGACAATTTAATCTCATATTTACGCTCTTAATTGAGTACAAAACAAGTTTTTTTTTTCCAAAAACTACACTGCCCCGGTATACTAGCTGGTAGTGAGCTAGTCTATCAGCACCGAGGTTGCGCGATCGATTCCCGCCAGAGACAGAAAAAAAATAAAATAAAATAAAATAAGAAAAAATATAATTAAAAAAAAAAAAAAAAAAATTTATTTGGTATTGCGAAGAAAGAAAGAAGAAATCTCCGCATTTTTACGCACTCGCGAATCTGCTGCCAAAATTTTATGAACATTTATGTAATTTATTTTTGTATTGACGTTTCTTATTGTTTTAAATTGCACAAACGGCTAAGTCATTTTTTGTGGTAGATTTTAGAACACATGTTGTGTAATACTTTAATCTATTACAAAAAATTAATCAGTCGTTTTCAAATGGTTCAATTTGCAAAATTATAAAGGCTTTCTCGATGAACAAGGTTCTATCCATCTGTTAGGAACTAGTTTACTAAATCTTAAACCAAAAAACGCGAAGTTTTAATCTTGTTACATTGAATATCTCAGAAACCGTTAAAGATCGAAAGAGCATAGTCGCTTAAGAGCGATTCGATATACGACTCATTTTTTTTATAATTCAAGTTAAAACCTTGATTTTAATGAGAATCTATCGAATGATTTTTTAAGAGCTATTGGAAAGTTAAAAAAAAAAACACATACAATTCAGAAAAATGCATGAAATCCTTATTTGAATCGATAGTATGGTCCATATAATTTAATGTTTGAAAATTATTTCATGCAAATGTTGACCGTGACTGCGCTTCAAATGGTCCATCCGCTTAGTCCAATTTTGGCATCCTCTTTCCGAAATTTCGGCCGGTATCTCATGAATAAATGCTTCAATGTTGTCTTCCAGTGCGTCAATTGAAGCGGGCATGTGTGTATAGACATGAGCTTTAACATAGCCCCACAAAAAATAGTCTAAAGGCGTTAAATCACCGGTCCCGAACGTGAAATAAGATGTTAACCGAACTCGCCTCTCAATAAGTCAATTGTTAAGCATGCTGTGTGGCATGTGGCACCGTCTTGTTGAAACCACATGTTATGCAAGTCAAGCTCTTGCATTTTGGGCAAAAAAAGTTGAATATCATCTCACGGTAGCACTCACCTTTCACATTTACGTTACGATTCGCATCATCTTTGAAGAAGTATGGTCCAATGATGCCACCAGCCCATAAACCGCACCAAACTGTGACTTTTTCTGGATGCATTGGTAGCTCTTGCACTGCTTCTGGCTGATCTTCACTCCAAAATCGACAATTCTGCTTATTAACGTACCCATTGAGCCAAAAATGAGCTTCGTCGCTGAACACAAGAAGCGCGTGATAAACTTTCTTAACAGAGCACGCATTTTGATAATAAAATTCAATAATTTGCAAGCGTTAAAGGTTTTCTGATAACTGGCTTAGAAATCGTAATCAAAACACCTGTTAAAGTAAGAGAATTTAAATTTTTTGAAGAATTTAAGAAGCTATGTTTACTACCCAGTAAAAACTTCGCCTACAAAATAATGTGTTGAGTAATCAGAAAAATATGAAGGCACTACTTACTATTCAACTGAAAGAACCAATGAATTTACAAGGGATGTCCCAAAATGAACGCATTTTAGAGTAAGTCATTATTTTTTTACTTTAATACATCCAGAAAAAAGTAGTTATAGAAGTTGTTATAGATAAAGTTATAGAAGAAAGCTACTTAATAATGAGTTAAAGAAGCTATTAATTTTGAAAAAGTAAGCGAAGTTTTTACTGGGTATGTTATATTTTTCATTATATTAAAGCAAAAAAAAAAAATAAGCTTTTTAAAAATTCAAATTTTTGCTTTTGGCCTAAAAAAAAGGGGAAAATTTCCTATAGTGCGATGGATAGAAACACAATCGAGCAACGCCTTAAAGTTATTCAGGCTTACTATGAAAACGGGCGTTCAAATCAAAACACATATCGTGCACTTTGTGATTCAGTGATGAGGCACATTTCACCTGATAATCAAAGAGAGATTGTCGAAAAACAAATGCACCCACATAGAGTGACTGTTTGGTGCGGCTTATGGGCTGGCGGCATCATCGGGCCGCATTTTCTTCAAATAAGGCCGGTCAGGCAGTTACAGTGAATGGTGTTCGATATCGTGAGATGATAACGAACTTTTCAGATTTGGAAGATATGGATGTGGAAAATTTGTGACACAGTGTAATCATTCAAAACAAATTTCGACCCACTAAAGTAAAAATACCATTTGGTTTCAAGATTGATATTTGACTGTTGACATCCAGCCGTCGTCAATGTCAGTGAGTGCTAAACGGCAAAGATGTCTAAAGAGATAGTGCGGTTACTACCAAAACATGTAAAATCAACCTGTCCGTGTACGTGGGTTCGATTCCCCGGTCAGTCAATAATGAAAAAATACACTGCGGAACAGTCATTTTGCGGTCTAGAATTTGATTGCAAATTTTTACTAACTTAAGGTCGCTGATTTCAAAACTAATCTCCATTTTTCTCTATCAGCTCGACTTTTCGAGATATACTGTTATGTACAAAATTAAGGCACTTTTACTACTACATAAATTGGAATAACTTCACTTAAAAAAAATCCGAAACTCGGCAACAATATTATATTTAAGCCGTGCTGATATTGTTTTTAAATTTGCTCAGTAGTTTTAGAGATATCATTGAAGTATTGAAGAAATAAATAAAAAATTTTTTTGGTTCTTTAAAAATTAAACAAAAATAAAAATGCGACAACAATCACAGTTTTGGTCTAAAAACATTTAGTAAAACATATTTCCAACGAAATGTGCTTTATTTCATTGCAATCGCTGCACATTTTTTGATTTTGTTCACAATTGTAACAATTTTCTGTTTTCTTTTTGATATTTTATATCTGTGGCATTTTCACAAAAAACCTTAAGTCAAATTTAAAAAGTTAAACAAAATGATGTTAATCATACGTTTTTAAAATTTTGTATTATAAATGAAATTTTTCTTTAATTTTGGTTTATTTTATTATTTGATAAAAATTATTTTTTTCACCGAGTTTTTTTTTTAACTTTTCTACTATTCTATCTCGACTTAAGATGTTTTGTCAAAATGCCACAGATATGTTGTTTTTTATATGTATTTTAAATCATTTTTTAGTCGTCAGGTTTTTAATTTTTTCTCCGATAAAAGTAGCACCACTATGACTCTTGACTATTTGAAAATATTCAGTTTTCTAATTGCGAATCAAATCAAAGGTTGCGCACCGATTACAATGATACAAACCTCATTTCATTCGAATTATGTTAGGCTAAATGTTTTTAGACCAAAACTGTGATTTTTGTCTCATTTTTATTTTTTTATGAAATTTTAAAAAACAAAAAATTGTTTTTTTTTCAAAATTTTCCTATTTTTTCTTCCAAAATCTAACGAGATCTCTGAAACTACAGTGCATATTTAAAAACAATATTTAAAAGCAAATTAAAGATAATATTGTTGCCGAGTTTCGGATTTTTTTTTAACTGAATATGGTCAACGGTTTTCAAGTTATTCCAATTTATGAAGTGAAAGTGGCTTAATTTTGTTCAAAACGGTATATCTTGAAAAGTCGAGTTGATAGAGAAAAATGGAGATTAGATTTGAAATTAGCGACCTCAAATTAGTAAAAATTTCCAATCAAATTCTACACAGCACAAAAACAGTTCAAATTTGTTTTCTTGTGTTACCATTTAAAAGTTGTAGGGATTTTTGTAAAGACATTTTTTAACAAGTAGGGAAATAAATGTATTTTTTTCGGGCAGCGTAAGGACATTTAATCACTGATTAGATCAGTCCATAATTTGACAAAAGCCCCATATAAAATATGCTCACAGAATATAACTTTAAACGCCTAGAACTGCAACAAGTTATAATACTGTTAGGTCAGATTTTTATTTACATTTGTTCATAAATTATAACAAATCTTCGAGAAAAAAATACTGCTGGAATATACAAATCTCAGTGGAGGGTATGAAAGATTCGTCCGAATATAGAAAAAAATTTATTTTAATTTATTTAAGTTTCTTTCAATGTATTTTTATTCAATTAAACTTTGACTTTTAGTTTCCCTAAAAAAACAATTATTTCTTATTGCTTTAAGCGAAATTAATAGTTATTTTATTAAATCAATTTATATTTTAGCTTTAAAGTAATGAAAAATAATACTATTATTTAAAGCTAAACCAACACATACATACATACATACAACTGGCAGTTAAGAGTGTGGTACACATTTTTCTTTTATTTATTGTTTGGTTTTCACAACACTTGCACACATATGTGATTTTGTTACTGAGTGTTTGTTTAGCAAACTGCCTCTACAGGCTGTAATCATACACCATAAATGTTATTTGAAAGACCTAAATAAACACAGAGAAATAGGATTTGATCTAACACAAAGAAAAATGAAAGATTTTTAAAGAGATTGAAAATAAAATATCTTAAATTGTTTGAGGTGTTTTTCTAAAAGGAGTTTTAATGTGTACTGTATCTGGACTTTATTTGGATAGCGTTTGTTGACACCTTCTTATAACCAATTCTTCCAGAAACCCTTCTAGAAATAAACGTTATTGTATACCAACTTGCCCTTAGTTAAAGGTAGGATTTTGTCCCACATATAAAAAGTTTTTCACTATTACAACTTTGCTTTAAACGAATACGTTAAAGGCAAATTCATCCTACCCGGTAGGTTAAAGTTAAGTTGAAATAATAAATAACTTGGTATACCTCCGACAAAATCCTACCTTTAACGCAAAGTTGTTATAATGGCCCTAGATTACCAAGATAATTAAAAAAAAAAAACAATAACAATTTTATATTGCTATAGCTTACTCCTACATACTACATAGTTTGTTCTGTAATATCGCTAATATCGAAAGTTGGTAATAGACTAATAGATATACATTAATTGTGGTCACTATCGAGAGTTTTCCATCACGAATAAAAGGCAACAATATATTACCAGAGACTGGATTCAAGATCGAATTATATCAGCAAACAAATCCTTTTTTGGACATAATAAAATATTCAATTCAACACTTCTACCACAGACCTCTTAGCTAGAATTTACAATACCATTACAAAGCCCATTGTTACTTATGGTTAAGAAGTTAATTCCATGGCTAGTTTTAAGGAATAGTTCTAAGTTTTTAAAAGAAATATTCTTAGATGACTTTTAAATCCAAGAAAAAAGAAGGAAAAAATTTTTACAGCCTGAGGAGAAATGCTGAGTTGTTACAGCTTCAATCATGGCGATGATGTAAAATACATCAAGACAACAAGACCCTGATAGATACGCCACAAAAGGTAATACTTGGTCGTCCACGTAAGCGCCTAGATAAACATATGTATGTATGTAGGAGGCAATAAGCACCGCGACCACGAGGGTCTTTTGTGCAGTCTGTATAGTTCACCATGTTAGTTTAAGGCTACGAGTGAAGCTTATTATCCTGCTTTGTGAAAGATTATACATTTCAGTTGGGTTTATCAGTTGCCGCCAGAACAATTTTCGCTTAGCAGTCCTCAAGATGGGCCAGTAGCAGAGTAGATGTTAAGAAGAGTCGTTATCAGTTCCGCAAAATCTGCATAGCGACATTACCCAGAGTAAGCTGGTTGTATCTGAAACTACCCTACAGATAATATTGGACTACGTGGTCCATTATGGCTCAAATGGACTACTTACAACATGGTCCAATGTAGTGTAGTATGGACCATGTTATAAGAAATAAACACATAGTGCTGCCAACAACTGCATGATGTATAATTTTCTATAGTTTACAGTATTACACATTGGTAGCCCTGATGTTTTCCATTATTAATTGTTCATTTAAAAGTGAAAGTTTGTGAAATTTGTGGAAAAAAGGTAAACAAATTAAAAATACCAAGTAAATATTTTTAATAATAGCAATAATAGACTACAGACACACCATAAAAGGCGATTAGTAAAAAATGAAAAAGAAAAATGCTTAAACTACCCCTTAAGTGTACTCCATACTGTAGTAACATGGAGTACTTTTAAAACTAACCCACTTTAGTACTCCTTGGAGTAGTTTAGGGACTACTTCGGTGGGTTATATGGTCCCCTCCTAGGACATCGTAATGTTAAATGGACCACCTTCTACCCATATATTTGGAGTAGTTTTGGAGTACTCCTACTCCTTTATGGACTACTCTTTACATGCATGTATGGACTAGTCTCGTTATCTGCAGGGTATAGAGCCCAGTAAATAGGCTAGTTAGTTACCCAAGTTCTCCATTTTCAAGCCTAGGTAGCCTACTGGATTTACCACAGGACAGGGTCACAAACCCTTTAGATTGTCTCAGCCCAAAAACGGAGAGAATTAACTTTCAGACCCTGATGATGCCGAAGAAAGACTCAGAGCCTATAAATAAGGGAAAAGCGCCTCTGCTTCATTGCTCTCGTGTCCACAAATTTAAATTATTTTGTTTCCAGTCCATAACTAGCCTGGACTACACCACTAAAGAAGGATATCTGGCATTATAAATAATCTCAAGCTCTTTGCTCTCCTCCTCATACACTTCCCAGCACATATAAGGATAGCGTAAATCTCCACCTGAAAAATCGTTTGCTTAGCTATAAAGCCTGTAAGCGCCTAAGAGACAACTTTGACAATGATATGCGCATCTCATACTGAAACTAGAGAAGAAAAGAGGAAAGTTGTAGAGTAGCCCAAGCCGGTTTGTAGAGCCAAATATTGTTGAATTTTGAAGTAACTTTAAAGTTAATAATTTTTAAACTTTATCTTTTTAACTAGACCTTATTAATCATTGGTATAAAAATCGTTTTAGCAGGAAATAAGCTTAATTATATTTTGCACAAATATTTTTAACACCTCAAAATTTTATATTCGGAAAATTAGCAAGTTATTTGTTCTTTCCTTCATGCAACTGTCCCTTTGGAAAACGTTTTTCTCACTATAATTCCACATTAAACAAACAACAATAAATCGCATTTTTTCGAGAGCAACCTCAATAAATGGTTTCTAAAAGAGAACATGTTTGCCATGACATATCTCAATCCATTATGTATATGTTTGTATGTAAATACGTGTACGTATAAGAAGGCCTCTTTACTTCTTTCTAAAATATTCGTTTCTTATGATAACCTGCCTTCTAAAATATGCCTTCCATAAGGTATAAATTTCTTTTCAAAACACCTTCCAAAATATTCAACACACATTCGCTTTTTTCTTTTTTAAGATCGAGAAACGAAGTGCTTCATTTTTAATTTATTTTGTTCTTATTGGCATTCGGTACTACCAGCTTTGGGAAGGGAAAGAAGTTGTTCCGTTTTTATATTCTTTTTGGACTAACGATAGTCATTCGTAAACAAATACGTGTCGGATTATCTATTCCGTTTTCCTTACCAAGCTTATGTATGAACTCCTACGTGAACCTGATAATAATTAAAATTTTCTCCGTTATACAAAACACACAAATAAAAAAAGCTCACATTGATTACACAATTATATAAATTTTGACAATATTTATCTATTTCTTTTGCCGCATTTTAATACGCTAACGTAATTTTAATAACTACCAACCATTGAAGTCGACCGCTACATTCTTCATATTCCCTTTTAAAAGTCCTTCATCTGAAAGCCTTTTAGGATTCCTGCAAAAAGGAGAAGGGAGTGGGGAATGAAGAGCTAACTAACTACGGCTACCTGTGAAAAAAAATTAATAAGTATGGAATGCGTTGAGAAGTGGTTGTGTCTGCTAAATAAGGCCTTCTATTAGGCCCCTTAACACATTCTTTTTACCGCTGTGAAACTATGTACTGACAAATACAATCGTATAAGTTTAAATTTTATAATAAATTGAATAAATCTAACACTTTAAAGATTTTAACTGTTCGACTACATTCAAAAATTTTGTGTATCGAGTTGAGAGCATGAAATTATTTGCCAACCAGAACAAAAACAAGTAGAAACAATTTAAAATTATTTTCGAAGTATAATGCTAATTTATAACAATTTATTATTAAGAGGACCATAAATGTGCCATATGCGATGAACAATTAACCATAATTGCTGTTCTGGTTGATTTTTAGATTTATGGTCTTTTTATTTAAACAGGAAAAATAATGCAATTTTAAAATAAAACATGTTATCCACAATAAAATAAGGGATAATAAATAAAGAACTATAGTTAAAATATATTTTTGGTTTACAAAAGTTTCATGTGATTGCAAAAAAAAAAATATCATAAAATAAATATGCAATTGCATGTTTTTCCTTGGGCGACCAATGATGGCGGACCAATGAAGGCTGTTTTACCGCAACCTCTGCGGTACATATGCATCCGAGGTTCCAAATTCTCGATGACGTTGAGGCATAATTGAGGTTCTATGCCGTTAATGTGCCGAATTATCTCATCCTTAAGGTCTTGAATTGTTGCTGGCTTATCGACGCACACCTTTTCTTTTAAATAACCCAAAAGAAAGAAGTCCAACGGTGTCAAATCACATGATCTTGGCGACCAATTGACATCGCCACCACGTGAGATAACACGACCATTGAATTTGTCGCGCAAAGAGCCATTATTTCGTTAGCTTTGCGGCAATTGGCGCCGTCGTGTTGAAACCACATATCGTCCACATTCATATCTTTCAATTCGGGACATAACAAGTTCGTTATCATCTCACGATAGCGAACACCATTCACAGTTACTGTCTGACCGGCCTCATTTTGGAAAAAATACGGCCCGATGATGCCGCCAGCCCATAAACCGCACCAAACAGTCACTCTTTGTGCGTGCATTGGTTTTTCGACAATCACTCTTGGATTATCATTCGGTCTATAATTTTACATATTCCATATATATAAAAATAAGTCCGTATATGTACGTCGCCGAACTACTGATAAACGCGTCGTGCGATTTCAACCAAACTTATACACTACGTAGGCAGTGGCCCATATATGGTTTATATGAAGTTTGGTTGAAATCCGATAACGCATGTGTGTGCGGTGCGTATGTGAAGTGAGTGTGTTTTTGCCGCAGGAAAACCAACTTTATTAAAAACAAGTGTGTTTCTTTTCTTATTTTGTTTTGCTGTGCGAAGCAGGCAACGGGCCCGCTAGTTCTCCATAAAAACTTCTTTTCAAATTATACTCTTTGTGTCCTTAAGACATCTTATTATGTTGTTATTTAGATTAAATTCGCCCAAAAAATATTCCACTGCAAATTAGATTCTTTTTCATTTGCCACAAGCTCCCATCTATAAAAAGCTTTAACTTACTTTTAAAGGTTAACAGTAGTGTCCGACCGAACGCACTTTTTGAGACCGAACCCGAACCAGCACTTCTGTAAATTTTGACAAGTTCGGCCGAACCCGAACCCGAACCCGAACCCGAACCCGAACTTTTTGTTAATAAATCTGAACAATTGTACTTTTTTTAATGTATTTGTTTAAAACAAAATAAAATTTCGGGAAATTATTACATTTACACTTTTGGAAGGATGCAACATGAAAAGACAAATTGCACTTTATAGTAGTCAAAACTATTTTATAGTTAAAAAATAATTAGTAATTTAAGACAAAAAATAAAAAATATATTTCAAATCTAATACATTAGGGCTATAACTTCTTCACACTTTTTGCGAAAATCAAAAATGGCATAGTGTAGTCGTGTAGAACATTAAAAGTTATTAATAAAAAATATGATAATTTTTTCGGATTGTTAAAAAAGTTCACGCAGGGATCGAGTTGAAGTTTGAAAACAACTATTTTTATCTCACGGAAATATTAAAAAATATACACCTGATATTTGTATATACATATTCCTATACGTATCACTTAAATGCTCTATTGGAATTTATCCACTGCTTTAGATTTACAATTTTCCTACGGATTACAATTCCTCGCGGTTCAAAATTTCTTGAAAGGTTTTAGAAATTTGCTTCCCTGCGTGAGGTTTTTTTTCGCAAAAGGACAATGTATTTTTTGAATTCGTTGGGGTGTATTTTCTCTAAGTGGCGTTTAATATTGGCGGTAGTTTGTTTGCTTGGCAATGAACTCCCCTTGCTCAATTTAAAAAAAAAAAACTCTAAAATGGATTGGATGACATTTTTATCTGGAAATATGTATACTATAAAGTTTGGTTTGTGGTTCACCCAAAACTATAGATTATCTTACCATTCGCAGAATATAAATAGAGAGTATTTTTTTGCCAAATAAAATTTAACCGTTTTTTTGTTGTATTTTTTACCGTCTTCTAAAAATTACACATATAAAGACATTTGTATACACTTTCGAACTAATAATCATAGAGAAAAATAGTTGTATTGATTTCGTATTATTTTCAAAAACAATGATGCCAAATTAAAATTTGAAATAATAATAAATATATAAAATATATTTCATAAAAAAGTTCGGTGTTCGAACCCCAAACATCATTTTTTGCCGAACTCCGTAACCGAACCCGAACGTTCGGTCGGACACTAGTTAACAGTAATAAACAATTGAGCGACTGTCCCTAAAATCCCTTTAAGGCAAAAAATATCATATGAATGTTAATTTTTAGATAATATTCAGCACAAATAACTTTTGTACACAGAAAAAATTATTTTTCCAATTCAAACAAAAAATTTGTAGCATCAAACAAATTTTTGTCTGAAATCGGTCCTATAAACAAATTCGCATATTCAAACAATTTATTTGCATTTTGTTTATTGAAAAAAACACTGATTTTTTCAAACAAATAATTTAACTGAATCAAACAAAAAGTTTACTGAAATTCATATACCTAAATTTCAAACAAATAATTTTGCTGAATCGAACAAAAAAGTTTTTGCACAAGCAATGACGCGCACACAAGCAAGCACCGTTGGTGAAGATGAAGCAGAGCAGAGCGGCCGCCTGGCTTTGAGACACATTTTTTTTGTTGGAATAATTTTTGAACGAAGGCTTATTTATACCTACACACAATGTTTTTCTTCATCACTCACTGTTGCTGCATCCTTTCCTTTGCTAATGAAGAAGAAACACAAACGAAGGTTAACGAATTATGAAAAGTTGAAACCAATAACGCGTATATTATATTTTTGAATAGTTGTCAACATTTTGGTTGGCTAAATAAAAATCAAACAAAAATATTAATTGGATCAGCAAAAAAAAATTGCAGAAATCAAAACAAATTTCAAACAAGCGTTTGTTCGAAAATAGTTCGGCAATAATTTTTTCTGTGTATGAAATTAAACCTCTTAGCATAACTTTGTTTTTGTGAGGCGATGACTGCCCACCGTTTCCAAATAGGGAAAAAACCTCAACAATTTGTCTGTTAATACTATTTTGTTTGGGCTTAACCGTTTATAATTTTACGATTGTTTTTATTAAATGAAACTGTTATTAAATTGTTGAATATTTTGTTTTCAAATTAGCAATTTTAAATTTTTGGGGTATATTTTTAACAATTTTTGGGCATATTTTGAAGTTTTTACTGCATATTTAATGCGCATTAAAAGCGTTTCTAGAGCATATTTCCGGTTTCCCTGGTCATAAGTAACTAAGGGCAAATTACGGTATTTGAAATAACAGTACAGGGGTCAAATTATGGCAGTCGATATCGATTGAAATTTCCATTTCAATTGTATTGTTGTTTCGATCGATAACGAATACTGTAATCTAGCCCCAGTTTAAATGAAAAATTCGATTGGTAACAAATCCTAATTTAAATTTAAGCTTTTCTGTGCTTTCAAATAAGCGGTTCCCAATCGCGGATGATCAGAGCCCTGTCTTAAACCTTGCTAAACAAGTACACCGAGAGAAACAACATACATATTTTGATTTTACAAGCAACCACACGGTTTAGTTTTTTTATACATACATAGACACCATAATGTTATGGTATGCAGTAGGGTATTCAAACGATTAACCATTGTTCGATTAATCGAATTATTTTGGGCAATTAACTGTTCGAATAATTTAAAATTGCTTATTTTCGATTAACAATTATTCGTTATATATGTCGATAATTTATGTCGATTAATCGAAAATTTGTTTTATCACAGGATATATTAGTTTTTTTGTTATGTAAAAAACCGCTTCTTAACTCAGGAACATTTCCTTCGAGTAACAATTTTTAAAAATATAGTACAACGACTGAAACCAAAGAGTTTGGGAATAATTTATTTTTAAGAATGTTTAGTACAGACTTTTACGACAATGATTTTTTTGAGACGAATAAAAACAACCATCTACCGGAGCTTAACAAGACTTTTAAAATTATTAAAATTTTAATTTAAAAGATTCAGTTATTCGTGCTTAATTCCAAATTTTTATTATTGATAAAAACACTGAAATTTATTGTTGATGGGATAAGCACGAATAACTGAATCTTTTAAATTAAAATTTTGTATTCCCAAAAATTATTTTGATAATTATTAAAATTGTTAAAAAATTAATAAGAGATTCAATGGGTATAATTGAAGACTGCTAAATTTTAGAAATGACGAGAAACAGAAACAGAACAGAGAAACGTTTTACTTTCCATCTCTTAAACGTCAACAATAAATGAAGGAATCTTTTCTAAATCAAGTTTCATCAAAACTAAAGAAAGAAATCGTTTGAAATCTTTCTGAAAGATCATTTTAGAATATTAGCTAAAATGTTGATGCTATTTTTACTTAAAAAGCTTACCTCTTTTATCACATTAAGAACCTTTTGTTAAATTGTTGTTACTTTTTTAATAAAGGGTGATTTTTTAAGAGCTATAGGAAAGTTTAACAAAAAAACATATAAAATTCAGAAAAATGCATGAAATCTTTATTTGAATCGATAGTACGGTCCATATAATTTAATGTTTGAAGATTATTTCATGCAAATGTTGACCGTGACTGCGCCTCAAATGGTCCATCCGCTTAGTCCAATTTTGGCATACTCTTTCCAACATTTCGGCCGGTATCTTATGAATAAATGCTTAAATGTTGTCTTCCAATGCTTCAATTGAAGCGGGCATGTGTGTATAGACATGAGCTTTAACATAGCCCCACAAAAAATAGTCTAAAGGCGTTAAATCGCACGATCTAGGCGGTCAATTGACCGGTCCCAAACGTGAAATAAAATGTTCACCGAACTCGCCTCTCAATAAGTCCATTGTTAAGCATGCTGTGTGGCATGTGGCAACGTCTTGTTGAAACCACATGTCATGCAAGTCAAGCTCTTGCATTTTGGGCAAAAAATAGTTGGATATCTTCTCACGGTAGCGCTCACCATTCACAGTTACGTTACGATTCGCATCATCTTTGAAGAAGTACGGTCCAATGATGCCACCAGCCCATAAACCGCACCAAACTGTGACTTTTTCTGGTTGCATTGGTAGCTCTTGCAATGCTTCTGGCTGATCTTCACTCCAAAATCGACAATTCTGCTTATTAACGTACCCATTGAGCTAAAAATGAGCTTCGTCTAAAATGGAAGAAGCGCGCGATGAACTTTCTTAACAGAGCACGCATTTTGATAATAAAATTCAATAATTTGCAAGCGTTGTTCGTTTGTAAGACGATTCGTGGTTAAATTATAGACCAAACTGAAGATGTTTGACAGTGAAACAAAACACGAAACGTGCGTCAGCTGTTTAAACCAGTGTTGCCAAAAAGATAATAGCTAAAAAATCACCCGATACAATTTTTATTTTAACAAATATAATTTTTGGTCTTATTTTAAAACTTCTAAACAAGGCAAAATTAAAATTATGCGGTTAACTAAATAATATTAAATTATTCGATTATTATTCGATTAAATTTTTACCTCGAATAATAATTCGCACAATTTATCGATCAATACAAAACATCGATTAATTGAATACCCTTGTTTGCAGTCAAAATGTATTTATGGTTGCCTTGTGGAGGACTGATTTTACCATTATATGCTTGAGGTGACACATGGTCGAAGTACCCTGCAAATAATAGGACCAGTCCAAACACGCGTGTAAAGAGTAGCCCAGAAAGGAACAGGACTAGTCCAAAAGTAACCCAAACGTATGGAAAAAACATGGTCTATTTAACATTACGATGTCCTAGGGCATGACCATATAACCACCCTTTGGACTACTCCATGGTATACTCAAGAGGATTAGTTTTGAAGTCGTTTAAAAACGAAAGCATTTCGTTAAAAAGCGAAGCCATGTCATCTCACTACAAACACTTTTAAGCAATGACATGGTCCATGCTTGCATAACATTGGACCAGTCCAAGGTGTAGTCCATTTTATCAAAATGGATCAGGTGGTTCAATTTTATTTGCAGGGTAAATATAAAATGTATAAAAAATTCCCATTTAAAATAGTTGAAACCCTTACATATTTAAGCCTTTTGTAATATTGCCTGCAAACTTTTAACTTATTATTGTAAATAAAAACAGTATGTTTTATTTAAAAATTAAAAATTCAATTACCTTTCAATGTATGTATTTATTTTAATTCGAAAAATGTTCTACTATTATCATTGAATTAAAATTAATTTGAAAAAAAAATGTAAATATAATTATGATAATTAAATCATGTTTTTTTGCTGTTCTATTACAAATCAACATTCAGACGCATACACAAGTATATATATTGTACATTCTATATATGGGCATTTCCATTATGTCGAACGTGACCGTCGTAAATATTTAAAGTGAAAAAAAATCAAATTTAAAACGGATTTTTATATTGACAAGAGATTTACAGCCGTATTCATAAAAACTTGTTTATGATTAATTAACCATGTTTAAGGAAAAATTGCTGAAGTTGTATTCATAAACGAAAAATAGTCTATTAAAAAGGGTATTCATTCGGTTAACCGTCAATCGGTTAACCGATTAATTACTACCCGATTAACTGATCGGTTAATTTCAAATTGGCTTTTTTCGATTAACGATTAAGCCGGTTAATTTCAGTCGATTAACCGATTAACCGATGCAACAAAAATGTCAATATTGTGTAGTACAGTCAAATCCCGATAATTCGTACCCCGATAACTCGTAATTCCCGATAATTCTTAATAAACTGTCGGTCCCTTGAAAAAATCTCGTTAATTCGTAAAATTTCCATACATTTTGGTCCCCTCGATAATTCGTAAATTTTTTTTAAATAAAATCATCTTTACTTCTTATAAATCGTAATTGTTTGCTAACTACCAGTTATAATTCGTAATAAAAACAACAGAAACATGGAAAGAATGATTTTTGTTTACCGCTATTTTTTTACGTGGGTTTTTGCCTGTGTGTGTTTTTATTTTTTTAAGATCAGTTTGTTAGTGTCAATTCACACGTTGCAAGTCTTATTGATCAGCTTGCTACCTTATAGGCGAGAGAGAGTGCGAGAGAAACGTTTATTTTCCTCTCTTCACTCTCGTTATAAAGTAGCAAGCTGATCAATAAGACTTGCAACGTGTGAATTGGGACTTACATGAATTATTTTTATATGTATATTTTATTTTTAGCAATTGTCTTTTATGTTTTTTTTTATTGTTTTAGTAAATAAATTGAAAAACCCCGTTAATTCGTATTCATTTTATTTTAACCCCGGTAAATCGAAACCCCGCTAAATCGAAAACCCCTATAATTCGTAAGAAATGGCAGGTCCCTTGCGATTACGAATTATCGGGATTCTACTGTATTATAATATATTTTTTGTGTTTTTAATTATTTGTTTCGTCTCATATACAAAATGTCTATTTTATACAAACAAAGAAGGTGTTCAGTGACCTTCATTTCAACCCATTTTCCGCCGACCGGTGACTAAATTAACAATGTTTTTCAATTGTTTTATGTTCATCATCGATCAGCAGGAATGTGGCGAAAAATGGATTAAATGTTTGATTGTCAGCACCTTTTCTTTTCTTCTCATATCAGTCTTTTAACAGAATTAACCGAAACAATAGGAAGTGTTAAACATTTAAAAAAACTCTAATGGCATAATGGAGTATTTTATATGTTTAGAGAAATCCTGGAAAAGAACTGAGAAATTAGATCTACGATAAGTAAAAGAATTTTTTCCAAGTCAAGTTTTGTCAAAATTAAAGAAAAAAATCGCTTTAACCCTAACCATTTAAACCAAATTACTTTTCTAAAAGATTATTTTATAAGATCTCCTTTAACTATTGAAATAACTAATAAAATTATCTCAGTTTATTTTTTTATAAATACATATTTGGGGGATTCACAAGGTAGTCATAAAGTCTTATGTCTTAAAATAATTACAAGAAATAAATATATATCGTCGGCTTAATATGCAAACAGGCTTAATCCACTTTTTATGTAAATTGAGATGTTGATGTCGTGTGGTAGAGAAAGATACGCCTCGTCGCATGTAGTTTTTTTTTTCTATTTAAGTCTTGAAGTGTGTAAAACTAACTGTATTTTTAATTTTCTATTAAGCTGCAAATAGGGAAAATAAAAAGCTTTTTGTCTCTCCTGTAAAATGTGCTGAAAGTGAGTTAGCAGTTTTAGTTCAAGAATTGTTATGTTTTGTATGTTATTGTTTTTTTTTTTTTTTTACTTATAAACTCCAAATAATAAACAAATAATGCATTTTTATATGCTCAAACAATCATATTTATAAAAAACTTTATTAATCGGTTAACCGATCAAAAACAAAATTAACCGATTATTAACCGATTAAACCAGAACCTCGGTTAATTAATCGAGCGATTAACCGATTAAAGCAAAAACTCTATTAAATGAATACCCTAGCCTTTAAAAAACCATTCATAAATGTAAGAAAATTTATTGTTGGATTTACCCTTCTTAAAAACCGAAAATAAAATTATATTTTGACAAATGTTTGAATTAAATGATATTATTTTTGTGAAATATGTTTTAAAATAATAAAAAAAGGGTTTTTTTTATTGATACGGAGATGTTTAATGCATTTAATTTATATTGTTAAATATTTAAAAAATTTGTTATATGACTTAAATAAATGCGTTCACAGGCAAATTCAGATATTCTCTTTTATTATTTTTAAAATTATTGCAATTAGTTCTTTTTTAATGTTTTAAAGAACGAATTGTTGTTCAAAAATATTAAAAATAAGGAAAGTAAGCAATCAAAGTAATAGTGATGCTAATTAAAAGTAAACGAACTTTTCATTCGAATAATTTCTTATCGTTTATTTAAGAAAAGGTTCAACCAATCATTTTTATAATACCTTTCGGCAAAATTTTGTTTAGAAACTAAAATTTTATGTATTTTTATATTATAAGAATAATTTTTAAGATCTTAAATTATAAAAAAATATATTAATTATAGAATATCATGTGAACCGAATAGAAGTTTCATGCATCACTAGCAATAAAATGGCAACAAAACGTTAAGAAAAGTTGCCATGCTTTAACATAAATTCGCTACAAACAGTTAATAGTTATAAAGCTGTTAGTGTAAGTTTATGAATACGCATTTTTAAAAGAGGTTTATAAGACATAATGCGTTTTATATTTAATTCATACTTTAAACTTAAAATAAGAACTTTTTATGAATATGGCCGTTAACATATAGCTCTTAATTAGCCCCCCAATTAGTGCTATTCTTCATTTCGATAAATTTTTCGTTTTCAAGACAATTGCAAAAAATACAAGGCATTATGTATCCTCATGTGAAAAAATTGAAGTGGTTTTCGATTTCAGCGAAACCTGAGGCAATAATTTAAAGCGACTAATTTTGAAATGTTATGCACAAATGTGTCTTAAAAATAATGATTTATACTTTTTTCAAGTTAATTTTTACCACTGTCGCATGCGACATGCCGAACGTGACATTTTTGCCATCATTATATTCATGTTGTTTCTGTTTTATATAAACGATCTAAGTTAAAATATTTTTAAACGAACAGAAGTAAACAAGTTACTAAGTTTGTCCGGTGGCCGACCACTTTCGACCACTTGACAGTTTCTGCAAAAATAAATCTTTATACCTACAAACTATGTACGTTTATATGTACATATGTATGTTCTTGTGATTCTTTCTTCAAATTGGGGCTACCAAAAAAAAAAAAAAAAAAAATAACAAACTTTAAAATATTGTAATTGATTTTCCGCGAAGAAGTCACACGAAGGCGTGACGAAATATCGGATAAAATAAAAAATATATCTTATATTAATTGCTAAGCTCGAGTCAATAGAATTGGATACCCTACTGTTACCAATGAGAACCTTCGCCCTCTCCTGCACGCGGTCGAGAAGCTCCAAAATAGACTTTGAAGCACCGGCCCACACATGAGAGTTGTATTCCATACGCGGTCGGATATAGGTGGTATAAATAGTAAGGAGATCAGATTGAGTGAATTATATCTTACACCGTCTTAGAAAACCGAGGCACTTGAATGCTTCTTTCGACACCTTTAATATATGTTCTGTCCATCGGACATCACATTGTATCCTCTTGCCCAGAACATCAAGAGATTCTGATTCCTCAATTATTATACCACCCATGATGAGGCACCTTGATTTGTCGCGCGTTTTTGCGTCAGCACGCAACATTGGGGTTTTCGGGCATTAAAATCGACCCTATTCGCACGACCCCATTCCGAGATTATGTCAAGGTCTCGGCCAAGCATATCATTCATATTCTGCCTCATAGCACCGATATCGGATACGCTTGGTCTGCATTCGAATGAGTACGAATGGCAAAGGTTGCTGTCATCTGCAAAAGAGTAGACAGGGTTGGAAGTTTGACAAAGGAGGTCAGTTAGAGAGATAAAAAAAAGTTAAATAGTGCATAAAATTTTCAAAGTAGAAAAACCCATATTGGGCTATTCTGCTGGTGTCTTTTAATTGTGAATGCTTCTGTAAACAAAGGGAAAAACAAAAATGTGAAACATGGGTTAGAGGAAAATTAATAATTATATTCTCTCTCCCTTTCTATCTCTCTCTGGTTCCGCAGGCAAGTGCTTATGCTGGGTACAGACAGTGCAATCTACATCAATGCAATCTCAAAATATCAAAGCGTTTTGATGTTGATGCAATCTGGAATGAAGGAAAATTAATTTCATTTGCTAGATTGCGTATATGCATTGCATAGTGTGTACCCAGCATTAGAATGTTTCTGAAATTAACACATTTGTTGTCTCTGAAGCTGCTTTTCACTGTTTTTTCAAACTCAAACTAATTCAATTCTACAATTCAACGTGATTCGGAGTGTTATTTCAAAAATAATGTCATTTTGCTCTAACTAAGGCTCAACCATAATATACATAGCCTTGCTTAGTTTACTGTCAAAAATTAACAAAAAGTCTCTCAAAATAAAAAACATTTGATTCCGTACGGAATGTACGATTAGATTCGCACCTTGCTTAAGCAAATGACAGTTTCATTAAACTTAGCAAAAAGTTTCCCTAAGTTCAATGTGGTTTGCCTCATATAATTTACATGTATTCGCACATTTGCTTAAGACAACTTAAGCACATTATGGTTGGGCCTTTAATATAATTTTAAAAGAAAATAATATTGTTCGCAAGTTATTGTAAAAAAATTTTAAATTAACATGTAGTAACTATGAAGCCAAATCACTACCGAAAATTTTAAAATCATTCTTGTTTTCGACGTTTTTACATTGATAGTTTTCTGTGTGTGTGTTTGTTAGCAAATCAATAGTAATAAATAACAAACTATTTACTTAAATAGTTTAAAAGCCGACACATGCACACACGTTATCTAAAAAAATATTATAACATTTACATTCTTATCAATTTTTGTTACTTACATTTACGAAATTATTTTTTCAATAAAATTGCCATGAAAAATCTGAAAATAGAAAACGAAATTTATGAAATTGTTTATTGGACAAAGTCATTTGTAATAAAAATAAATGGTTAGTAATTTTATTAAATATATCGTATATGTTATACACACAGAAAAAAATACCAATGTTAAAATAACATGGCGAAATGTTGATTGAGATTCCTGGTAAATTTCTGCAAAAGTATGCCCTTTAATTAAATTTATCATTATTTCATATTAATTCTAAATGAAAAATATTAAAATAACCTAAAATCGTGTTTATTTAATATTATTCACTGTTAAAATAACATTGTTCAATATTGAATCCATAAAAACCTGTTTTATATTAAAATCAAAGGTTTATCTTGTTTAATTAACATGCATACATACTTAAGTATGTACATTTTTTTATTTTCATGTTTAAAATATGTTATAAAAAGTAGACAATTCCCGTATTCTTTTAATTAAAATTATTTAGTTAAATAGTACATCAAGGTTTCAAAGTGGAATGATGACGAAAACCATATCGGGCTAGTCTGCTGATGCTTCTGTTAACAAAGGAGATACAAGATAAGTGAAACATGTGTTACTGGGGTAAGTGTTTTGAATTATTCTTAAATAAATGCATATGTTGTCTTCACACTGTTATATCACACTCTAACCAATTTGATTCTAAATTCACTTTGTTTCAATTTGAAATAACTTTCATTCAACGTGATTCGGATTGTTATTTTAATATAAATGACATTTTGCTCTAATTTTACTGCAATGTAAAATTAACATGAATTAAAGTTATTTTAAAGAAAAAATGCAAGTTATTGTAAAATCATGTTAAATTAACATGAAACAACAATGAAACAAAATCACTACTAAAAAATGTAAAATCAACCTTGTTTTACATTGATTTTTTTCTGTGTGTGGGACAAGTTATTCTATTTCTTTATTCGAAAAATCTGTAAAAACATGCTGATATTAAATGAATATTTATGAATTAAGTTTTATTTTAATAACAGTAGCAATAAATGCTAATTTTGGTAGGAGTTAATGGCTCTATGGGGCTTAAACGACACAAATTTTCTAACCAACATTAGTACTGTATAGATGGTTGGCCTATATGGCTTAGGAATAAATTAATGTCAAATAAATCACAATTAGTTTCACTACATTTTACAAACTAATATTTTTGCTCAAGTTTGTGCTTGAAATTTGGGTCTTAATGTATTCGAATAAAATTGTCATTTGTGCAAATAGGCAGCCTTGCGAGACTTGATCCACATAAACCCTTTTTAACTTTTGTACAATATTTAACAAATAATGTCTGTTTGTAAGAAACATTAATACAAAAATAAACTTAAATAAAATAATACACTAGAAGTTAAAATTTGTGCATAAAAGTCTAAATTAATTTGATAAAACCAAGACTTTGTTGGAAACACTTGATTTAAGAAAAAAAACAACGGTGGGCATAAAAATATGTCTTCTTTTATTAAATTCACGGTTGAATAGCACAAGTTTGCGAGGCAAACGGTTCGGCAAACTTACCAGGTTTGTGTTTATGAATTTTCATACAATTTTTGACAGTTCATTTGCGAGGGAGTAAAAATTAGCAGTTTGCGAGACTTTTAAGTAGTTTCACTTTGTAATGTTGCATACGCATAGGCGCAAGTTATTTATAAGGAAAAGTTATGAAGCAAGAAAGAAAATGAGAAACAAAGAGGGAGAGAGAGCATGCTCTAAAAACTATTTATGAATATACAGTCAAAGCCCGGTACAACGAAGGATATACTGTCAGACCAATTCATTAAGGTTAAAAATTAAATAATAGAATTAAAGATAGTTTTTACATCAAATGTTTCATAAAATGGACTAGGACCTTAGAAATAAAAAAAAAATCCATTAGTTACCTTGTTTTCTCATAATAATGTTTAAAAGATTATAGATTTTTTAAGCAAAATTTTACAATTTTATACCATTTTTTGTTTGTTTTCATCGCCTTAACAAAATCTCTTAACCACTAACTAACTAATATTTGTGTGTTCGTATGTGAAGCGTGGCTAACCGCTTACCCGAATGCGACATTGGCCCATTTCTTCTGTGCACTTCCGAGAATGTTAAAAGCTATAGTTTTTTGGAAATTTAAAGTGAGCGTGGCACTTTCCATACAACGACAATATAAAATCCTGTATATGTTAAGAACGGTAGTGGTTACAGTTTCCAAGTTTGGTTGGTACAATAATATCTTGGTTTATATATATATATATATATATATTCCTCTAACTCCCACTGGAGCATAGGGCGCCAAATATCTTGGTTAATAACATAAAACATAAAACGTGGGCGCGATTGAAGAAGCAGGCGTGGCACAAAGTTGATTAATTTATATTTATAGAATAGTAGGAGAAAAACTGTCCAAATTTGGTACACATAGCTGGGTTTTCAAATCACAAGCTCTTCAAAAAAAAAAAAAAAAAATGGACGGAATAGGAGAAGTGGTCATGGCACCACCCTCCAGCACCTCCTAGAGAACGGCAAGATCAAAAGTTTCCAAATTAGAAAAAAGCATCTTGGTTATCAACAACGCTTAAATACTGAAGTCAAAGTAGAAAAACTGCCATTTCTTCCGCTTCTTCATTTGTCATGGGCAAAAAAAAAAACTGTTGCTCCTACTTCTGATTCATTAAATTTAAACAGTCAATTTCAAACCAACTCGAAAAGTTGTAAGCAAATTTTCGTGATTTGTTCCTGAAAAAATTTGTGCGGGATTGCAGAAGTGGGCGTTTTTTACAATCTAGATTTTTTATTAATGTTTTAAGGTAAGTGGGCATGGCATCTCCCATACAAAGACAATATGGCTGGAGAATGGCAATTGAAAGAGTTTGAATAAGATACAAATAGCTTCGTTGTCAATGCACAACGTGTGTTTTTTATAGAGTGACACAAGTTTAAATCATAATAAAACAAGGAAATATATTTTAAATATTAATGAAACGGGCTTATTGGATAGAAAATCTTATGAAATTAAAGTTTAAAAATGATTTCTGCCATGTGGCCCACACGGATGGTGCGTAGATGGCAGAATCAGAAACACCAATTTGCAACAACTTTTCGCAGCATTTGCGGCCGTATTTCGCCAATAACTCTTCAAATATTGATTTTCAGGTGTTCAATTGGTTGTTCGATGTAGACAAGTGACTTAACATAACCTCAAACCACGCGATCTTGGTTGCCAATTAATTGGGCCATCGTTTGAGTTAATCTTTGAGTAAATCAATCGGCGGCGTAAGTTGAATCTTCAAAGCTTTTTAGAATTTCGTAAAATCTTCCATAAAGTGGAAGGACACAACCCCAGTTTCTGAGAACGGCGACGAATTGATTGATTAGGATCAACTTTCATCTTTTCCTGTACAGCGGCTCCAGCTTATTCAGTGCGCATGTTCGGCGTCTCATGCGATGCACATTATCAGTAACAGTGTTCTTCGAAATAGGCGCTCTGAAGGACGATTATGCACGCCATAAAATGGAAGAAGTGCACGATAACTTTGACGAATAGAACAATTATTTTGATTTAAAATTTCAACAATTTGCACGCGTTGCTCTGGTGGAAGTCGATTCAAAATGATATTTCCAAGCAATTTAAACAATAAGTAGGCGTGGCAAAAATTTGAATTCTGTACATATGGAGAACGAAAACCGTTAAGGTTTCGAAATTTGATACAAATGGCTGGGTTACCAATAAACAATATCTGTCAAAAAGTGGGAGGGAGTTATAAGTTGGCAAGTCACCTCCAATAAAAAGACATTATTAAGTTCTGTATATCGAGAGAACGTTAACAGCTTAAGTTTTCAAAATTGTGAAAAAGCTTGAATATTAATACGCACTATCTGTTGGAATGTGGTAGATTCAATAAGTAGGCGTGGCACAAAATTATATTTTCATGCCTGTCACAGAAATCAATTCTGATCGAAAGTAAAGCAAGATATGAAATCACATTCACTTTCGATCGGATTTGATTTTTGTGACAGGCCTGTTTGTATATCTGCATGGGTTCTGTAACTTTAGTGAGAACTTCTCGCATTGAGAGGATGTGGAACAAAATATTCCATCGTTTCTCGAAAAGTGAGAAAAAAGTGTGTCTGTAACTCATGTCGAAAACTATCAAAACAGATTACTTCGTTACGTTATAAATGCCATAGCATTTTACTCGAAGCTGATGTGACATAGCAGACAAGCTGTTGACGGCGGCCAAAAATTACTCAAATTTTAAATTTTTCAACGACGTGGCGAAAATACAGCCGTCGGCTATACCAAATCATGTTAAGTGCGACTTTAATGTTTTTTGTTTGCAAACGAGCTTTGAAAACATTCGTATATTTTATAAAAATGATAAAAACATAATAATTAAACAATGAAAAAATGAGCCAAAAACAAAATATCATTATTATTACTGCCTTTTTCACGATGTCTCTCGAACGTTTACGTTCGTACAAATAACATGTAAACCAAAAACACATTTTTTAATTTTGTTTTTGTTTTATATGTTATTTGTGCGAACGTAAACGTTCGTGTGACATCGTGAAATAGGCAGTTATTCTTTGCATTTTTAATATGTTTTTTAGTGTTAACATTTTTTCTCGCCCCGTTTTTATTCGTGAGTTTATTTGACAGTTCAAAGCGGGAACTTTCTCACAGAAATTTTACATACACACTTTTTTTAAATTGGCGAGTAATTTCCTGACGTGACAGCTATTACTCGCCAACAATTTTACAGACGCAGTAAAGTGAGAAAAACCGTTGTTTGTTTAATTTTATGGCATTTTTGTTTTATTTCGACGCAAGAGTTACAGAACATGGGAATAACGTTAAGTGTAAAATATTTCAAACTTGGTACAAATATCATGGTTATCAATAAGCAGCATCTGTTTAAAAGTAGGCTGAATTTCAAAAGTTGGCGTGTTACCTCCTATACAAAGACATTATAAATTTTTTATATCTTTTGAAAACGGGTACATTAAAAGTTGCCAGAATTCGTACAAACAACTTCCTTTTCAAACGAGATCTGTATTAAAAACATTTTACTCATTTCATTTCAATGGAGGTAGCAATGCGCATTGGTTGCAAATGGGCTGGGAAGAGCATTCCTATTTGTTTACACGGAAAGAATACTTTACTAAATATGGTTTCAACAAAGAAAATTTTGCTTGATTCTCGTCCAAAACAAAAATTACTTATTCCAAATACATGTGTGGCTTAGTTTAAGCAAAATTTTTCTTTATTTAAGAAAATTTTACTAAATAAGAACCAAATAAGTTCAATTCAAGAAATTTTTGGCTAAGAAGAGAATCAAGCTAAATTTAATTAAACAAATTTTCCGTGTAATTTAAAGCCATTATGCGCTGCTATCTTTTTATGATTATAAAATGTTATGACGTATAAGCAGCATAAACCCACTAAATATCAAGTATACGTCAACATTAACCTTGTTCATCCTAAAAGTATGTAATGTTTTTTCTGTAATTCTGACAGCTTATACATACATAAAGGGCATAATAAACCTCACAAATGGCTTGGCAAACATGTCAAAATTTTACGTTTGTACAAACATTTTGTGTTGTTAATTGGGGTGTTTGCTGTTTGGACAAACATTTGTAGCAATGTTTGCAGAAATATTAAAAATTTTTAATATTTGGCAGACATGTTGGATATTTGTCAAACTTTTTGTGGCGTCTAATGCTAATTGTATTCAATTCAATTAATTTTTAATATTAAATTAAATTTTTTTAGTAGTATTGCTTGCCACAAAACAGCTCGTTGTTTAAAAACTGTTTACTTTAAATTGTTTGCCTTTATTTTATAATTTCTTCTCCGTTTTTAGCTAAAAGCAACAAAATTGCCGCAGCACTATTGGCATCTGCATTCATTGAAAACAAAACAAAAATGAAAATTAATGTTTGAACGGAGAATATTTGTTCCGTTTATTGGCAAACCCCAAACGGAAATAATGTGTGTGTTTGCCAAGCATTTTGTGTGGTTTATTATGCCCTTAAGTGTTTACAAATGTAGAAGTGTTTGAATAATTTTAAAATTTAGTAAACATAGAAAATATTAAGCGATAAATTGAATAAAGTACATGACGAAACCATATAGAAACCAATTTCTCTTACTTAAGAATTGCTTTTTATACTTTCGTATTTACATAGAATTCTACGAAAATTTCAAAGATTTAACAAAATTATTTGAATCCATTTAAGAACATCTTTCTAACATTTTATTTTTACTTCAAACCACTTCTTTATCTTAAACTATTTTCCATTTTTTTTACATTAATATACTCAATAAATTTCGAAAGAAAAACACAACCGTAAATAAAGGAAAATAGAATATGAAATAAATGTCAAATTCACAGGCTGCGATAAACATATATAAATAGTTTTTCTATTTCAAATGTTTTTGTTTTCGTTAAAGTTAAGTATTCTTCTTCTTCTTCTTCTTTACTACACCAAAGTTCAAGGTCGTAATGTTAATAGTCTACTGTTAATGTGTGTTGTTTTTTCAAAATGCTCAAGTATTTTTTTGAAACAAATTTGCGTGATAATCATTTTAAGAAGAAAGTTGAAGTCTGTTAACATGTCTTTTGTGTAAAAGTTTTCTTTTAATTTGTGTTGTTTTGTTTATTTTGAAAACAAAATATGTGTTGAAATTGTAATTTTGTTTTTCTATTTCATTGGTTAAAATAAATTATTCTAAAACTAACTTTTCCCAGCGGTAAAAATAATGAGTTGAGAGGCCTAATAGCAGGCCTTATTTAGCAGACACAAGCTCTCCATTTCGTATTCAATACTCATATATTTTTTACACAGGTTGTCATTGGGAGGAAGCTCTTCCACATTCCATTCTTGTTACAGTTATTCTAAGAGGCTTGCATATGAAGGACTTTTAAAAGGGAATATGAGGAATGCCTGTTAGCTGCACTACATAAGAAGATCTTCTGTTAGCAATTCTGAAGCATGTCTTTAATAACGCCTTTCAATAAAGGACTGTTAGAATGCATAACATAACAGTCCTGTAAAATCGGCTTCTATGAAAGTACTTTAAGAATACGTACAAAAGAAGTACGTTTTGAAGACATACAAAATAAGTTTTTTTAAAAGCACTTCTAAAAAGGAAAATTTCCCTATCATTAAAAATATTATTTAGAAAAAATTATTTGTTCTTTTATTGTTTTATTTATGTATTTATTATATGTTATAGAATATAATTAAAAATACATAAAAAATAACAAACAATTAATTTTTAATAATAAACATACAAAACGTTAATGTAACATTTAAAAAAACATAAAACAAACAAAAAAATTCATATAAATAATACATAAACGTATACGTACGTATACGTCTTTTTATCGCGATTCTCGTTCACAAAATTGTTTAAAGCTCTTCTGATTGAATAAGTCCGGCAGTATGTTATCCTTAAGCGGGTATGGCCGCCATGATTCAAAATTTTTCAAGCAAGTGGATTTGGGTAATGTACGTCGATCAAACATTCGCTTTATAAATAAACATAAAATTCTTTATCAGCGAGTTAGTAAAAACGGAGAAAGAATTAAATTATATCAGGTTCATCCGCAAAGCTACGTCACGTTAACTTGGTAAGGAAAACGCAACATCTGATGCGCAACGGGTAAGTTTACATATTGAGTAACGAGGCTTTTAGATACTACAAAGCAAATTTAAAAACCTTTATAAAGGAAGATAACATGTAAAATGAAATTTAAAATAGTTTTTAAGAATGTTGGAGACAAAAAAAAACTTTATTTCCTTCCAAAAGAAGGGGGTAAGGAAGGTCATTAAAAAAAATAAACATAAAACTGAACAACCTACTTACTCCCTTCTTAAAGAAGGGAGTAGAGAATGTGTACTGAATATTTTGGAAGGTCTTTCTCAAAGAAAGTTATTTCTTCTAGAAGGCATACTTCTGAAGGCAGGACAACATGCGAAGCGAATCTTTTAGAAAGGAGTATGGAGGCCTTCAAAAAGGCCTGCCACTTGCGGTCCTTTCAATACTTACCGCTGGGTTGTTAAATGTTGTAGGAATTTACAATTATTTATTAGGGTATTCAAAGGATTTACCGTTGTTCGATTAATCGATTCATTTTGGGCGATTAACTGTTCGAATAATTTAAAATTGCTTATTTTCGGTTAACGAATAATTCGAATAATTTATGTCGATTAATCGATTAATCAAAAAATTGTTTTTCGCAGTATTTTATTGTTTCTTAACTCTGGAACATTTCCTACGAAGTAACAATTTTTTAAAGTATTGTATTGTACAAAGACTGGAACAAAAATTTTTTTAATAATTAGTTTTTAAGAATGTTTAGCACAGACTTCTACCACAATAAAGAAGATGGTTTTTTGAGACGAATGAAAACAACCTTCTAGCAGACCTTAAAAAGACTATTATAAGTATTTAAATTGTAAAAAAAAAATCAAAAAGAACAGACAAAAAAAAAATTGGATATGCTTCATAACGCTTTACTTAAAATCACTAGTCTCTAAAGGATGTTGTAAAGACCAGGGAATTTAAAAGTTGAAATGAACACAATTGAACATCGGAATACGCAATTAAACTATAAAACTGGCATAATTTGTAAACTTAAATTGAATAATTTTTAATATGGGCAACGGAATATCGTAGAATGATTTGTAAGTCCAAGTTTATACTCTTACGCCTGTATTTATAAAAAAAATTTAAATTTAATAAAGGCTTACAAAACAAATTTAGTATAAAAATTCCTCTTAATAAACGTTTGTTAAATTTAATAATCGTTAATAAATATGGGGATTACTGTTTAGTGTACCAGCCGAAAAGTTTATTCGCCGATATTTGCTTAAGGATAAAATCCTGTGGCCAGCAGTTAAAAATCACCCCCAATTATGGTTGTAACAACAACAAAAAATATTGTTTTACATTACGTAGGATGAAATTAACGTAAGTACTTGTCGTGTGGACCTAGCTCCTAGCCCACCACCGCCCTTATATGTAAGCACAACTGAAGCACACAGAAGACAATTTGAGTGCATGACTGGAAAGAATTATATACTCGAAACTGATTTCCCTAAAGGATGCAAAACAAATAGCCGAAATACCCTTAAGCTGTCTCGCTTTATACCCCTGGGCGGTAGATGAAACTACAGATGTGGAAAAGAATTAAGCTGGAGGTCCATACCACGCGTTTTCGCCTCCACGCTGCGCATGCTTTTCTAACCTAACTTGCGTTCTACGTTTCAAGTTACATGCAACGCTTTCTATGCAGCATTAGCACAAGTAAAAATAAAATTTAATTTGTCAAAATCAGCTGATTTGCTCGAACACTGCTTGTACCGCTTGTAAAAGTAGAAAGTAAACCTACTTTTCGCCTCAAGGCATCTACGCTTTTGTGCATGTAATTTACTACGTATAACTACACAGATTCTACTTTTTTGACAGCTGCGTATGATGCGAAAAAGTGAGAAACGAGTGGTGTGCACCTCCAGCTTTACATGCGTACAAGCCGGGCAGACCTAACACCATGCCCAATAAATTTTTTTATCATTTTGTGAAGCGCTAATGGTACATTTAATAAATAAACGCACAAATATGCGCTACGCAATAAGACATACAGAGATGCAGGAAAGTAAGTGAACGAAAACTCTTAACAAGTTCTATAAAAAAAAAACATTTCATGTGCTACTGCGAAGCAGCTTTGTAAGGGAGAATACTTCAAAATAACTGTAACAAATCATTCAGTGTGTAAAGCTGATATCTGCCCTCACCGGTTTTTTGTATGCGTTGAATAAAGCGCTTCTTGTGTCAGAAATGTTTTGCTTCAAAGTGGAAACTCACCATATAAAATACATGCCTTCCGTAAGCGAGATGGTAAGCGAAACTATTACATTTCTTCCTTACAAACCTGCTTCGATGAAAGCTCAATTTTTTATTGGGATGGTGTCTTAACTTTTGGGTGTCAAAAAATGCGCTTACCAACCGACTCTCTGTATGAGCGAAACAGGTGGCAATTTGAGTGCATAGCTCGGCAGAATTATACACTCGGCATTTGTTTTGGGACTAAAGCTTTTAAACATCCGCTGCGGCTTTAAAGCGAACAGCTTCGGTTGAAATAGCAACAGCATACAAGGAGATCGCACGCCAGCACGCGAACTTCCTCTTAAGGTAAAAAAATCAGCGGTAAAGGCCGAATTTTAACGATCTTTTACTTTTAAAACAACCACCGCTTGATCCTCGAAGGGCCCATACCAAAAGTTTGAAAGCGATTTTCCACAAGCTCCTGACTTCCGTGGTACCAGGTGGGATCTCTAGTCAGCCGCAATCTTAAGAGATTTTCAAGTTTTCCAACGCTGTTAAACTGCAGGTATTAACTACTCCTGAATTCCCCGGAGAAAGCAATACTAAAAGGTGAAAAATCTTTCGGATAATTCCCTACTTACACCGGGGGAAATATAAAAACACAGTGTTTACAGCTTGATCAACAATGGAGCTGCTACGAGTCAACGCATTTTTTTTCAAGAAGAAGCGATTTAAATTATCCGCCGCGATATCCTGATTTGTATCATTTGTTGAAAAAACGTGTGTACGCGAAAAGTTTAACTCAACCAAAAAAATACCTTCACATGCTAAAAAAAATCCGATTTTTCCCTACATGTTGAAAAAACTTCCCCTACAAAAATCCCTACGCATTATTGTCATGATATAATATAGATAATGGAAGAAAACACATTAGCTGTTGTAAAAAATAAATTTTGTTTGAATATGTAAATTAAAGGCTTTGACAAAAAATAAGTATCGCACTTGTTCAACAATACTGTATTCATTTCAAAATTTTCAGTAGAAGCAAAACAATTTTTAATTGAATATGAAAGGCATATTAAAAAGTATTTTTAAACCAACCGTTCCTTTACCAAAAGTTACACAAGAGAGGTCGATATTTTAACAGCGGGTAGATGGAATAAACCTGTTGTTTATTTTCAAAAAGTGAAAAACTAAAAATTAATACAGTATTTTGAATAGGTACGACATGTATGTACTTTTTAAAATTCAATCATATGATATCTTAGAAAAAACATACAGATACATATTAGTGTCGCCCGCTTTTGAAACCACAAGAAAATATGACTAACAAAACGTTTTTTCTGTATTTAATGCGATATGACGAAAAATCTCTACATTTTGGTGATTATAAAAAACCTGTCCGATTTTCCCTACGCCTCTATTTTAGTATCGATAATACCTACATGTACGCAACAGCGGTTTACAAAAATCGCGATTTACTAAAGTTGAAAATGAGAGGCACTTACTCGGCGTTATTGTTTGTTTATTCGTCAAATTGTAAGAAAAGTGATATCAAACAAGTAAGAAAATATAGTCGGTCAAGCCCGACCGTATGATACCCTACACCACAGTATACAAAACATATCGCGCTTATGTGTCCATATAAATATGTTTCTATGTATGATTTAATTTCCATTAAAATCGGTTTGTTAGTTTTTTATTTTATTAAATTATCTCCAAAATTGATTGCGACCTGTACTTTGCGCACAAGGTTCAATGGACAGCCAGCCAGCCAGGCAGCCGGACGGACATCGTTAGTTCGACTCAGAAAGTGATTCTGAATCGAATCCTTTACTTAAAGGTGGGTCTAGGACCACTATTTTAAGGCGTTACACACATCAGCACAAATGCATAATACCCTCTCCACTATTGTGGTGTGGTTACTAGAGTTGTCAACCGATTAAGAATAATATGATTAATCGATCAAAGAAACACAAACCCTTGTTCGAATAATTTTAAAATGGCGATTTTCGAATAACGAATAAATCGATTAAATTATGTCGGTTAATCGAACAATTTTTTTTATTAAAAAATAAATTAAAAAAAGACTAATACGAAATAAAAGCTTAGAATTTGATTTGTTCTCATTCATTTTTGGCGATTTTTTACAGAACGTAGAAAAAGTAAAAAATATTGTCGCTATAGCCCTCATTGTAATTAATCCCAATGTTTAGTAGGCAAAAACCGTGTTAAGTATTCATTGTGTAAAAAAAATGTTTTTAATGTTCGTATTAAACAAATCTTTGACAAACAATTGAAACAGCTGTTTTCTTTTTAAATCAAACGTTCAACAATTTTCATGAAATGTTGATTTAGTTAATCAGACCCGTTCACATTACACAGAAAAAAATAAAAATTGATTTCAATTAAAATATTTGTGATATTAATTAAAAAATTAATTAAATTTGCACCAGTAAACAAATTAATAGTATCAATTAAACCAGTTAATAGTATTAATTAAACGTTTATTTAACTTGATTAAACGTTTAATTTACTTGATTAAATTTTTAATTAAAACTGATTTTATTTTTGATTAATGCTTTAATTGGAGAAAAATTTTGGAGAATTTTTTAGTGTACATTTGAGATGATTAAGATGACAGATGATGAAGAAAAAAAAACGCAAGAAACAAATTTATATTTCTTTAAAGTAATAAAAATGGATAAAAAAAAGTTTAATAAAGTGATCAGAAGATAATTTTTAACATATTAATTCTGGAATTGTGAAAATTTACGAATTATTTAAAGGCAAATAAAAACATTTAGAAGAAATCGTGGTCGGTTGTATACGCTAGGGGTACGTTCATGGCGACCGATTCTATATTATACTCAGTTTGAGGTATGTTTAGATGATTCGATGTGATTAACTTCCATATATGGTTAATCATCTCGATTTTGATGTCATTAGCGCTTAATCACGCTCGAGTTGCTTAAACGCGTTTAAAGTGTGAACATAGTATTAGTGTCACAATATTACAATTGAAAACGATGTAGTAGAAGATAATCCAACGACATCGAAAAATATGCCGAACTTCTTCCAATGAAAAAATACATAAAGAGACAGCGGTTGTTTTATAGAAGAAATTGTGCGCAGAAGTTTGGCTGAAGATGGAAGGTCTGCAAACGCCTTTTGAAAATCCAAAGGTGTATCGGATTATATAACAATTAAGGATTTTATGATTCCTTCCAGTAATACAATGATATTGAGCAAATATTTGTATTTTTTATACCCTCCACCACAATTAGTTGTGAAGAGGGTATATTAAGTTTGTCATTCCGTGTGAAACTTTTTTATTATTCATATCAGACCCCATAAAGTATAAATATTCTGGGTGCTTGAGTAGTTCTAAGCCGATTTAGCCATGCCCGTCTGTCTGTCCGTCTGTTGAAAACACGCTCACTTTCGAACAACTCAAAAGAAATGAACAAACTTGGTGTCAAATTGCTTGTAGTTATCCTAAGCAGTAAGGGATTGAAATCCAGCAAAATCGGTTCAGTACGACCAGAGCTATGAATCAAAATGTGGAACCACCACCTAAAAAAATTGATAATTTTGTTACAAAAAATAACAAAAATGCTGGAACAAGGCACGGAATGAGATAAGATCTTGCAAAAATTTGTTTTATTTGACTGGAAATCACGCTGTTAAATTTCGTGAAGATCCGTCCATAATTTACCCTAAGCCCCATATAAACACTACTCCCGGAAAACAGTTTAGTACGCCTAAAACCGTAAAAAATAATGCTAGCGTAACAAAATTTGGTACGTCACAGTTTTTTAGGACTAGAAATAGCGCTGTGAAATTTTGTGACGATCGGTCCATAATTTACCTTAGGCCCCATATAAACCCTACTGCCGGAAAACAGTTTAGTACGCCTAAAACCGTAAAAAATAATGCAATTATAACAAATTTTGGCTCGTCGCAGTTTTTTAGGACTAGAAATAGCGCTGTGAAATTTTGTGACGATCGGTCCATAATTTACCTTAGGCCCCATAGAAACCCTACTCCCGGAAAACAGTTAAGTACACCTAAAACCATAATTAATAATGCTAGCATAACAGAAATTGGTACGTCACAGTTTTAAAGGACTAGAAATGACGCTGTGAAATTTCGTGATGATCGGTCCATAATTTACTCTAGGCCCCATATAAGCCCTACAACCGGAAAACAGTTTAGTCGCCTAAAACCATAATTAATAACAAATCGTCACAGTTTAAGATAATAATAACATCATACAGGTATTACTCCTTAAACATTCGAACTGTCGATGGAGGGTATCAAAGATTCGGCACCGCCGAATATAGCACTCTAACTTGTTTTTAAATAATTTTTTATTCGTTATTCTCATCGATTAATCGAATAATTTTTCAGATTTAATCGTTTCATCGAACAAACAAAAACAATTATTTGAATTACTCTAACAAAGCTGAAAGGAGAATAATTGACAACTCTAGTGGTTACAAAAATAATAACTATCGGGTGATTTTTTAGCTATCATCTTTTTGGCAACACTGGTTTAAACAGCTGACGCGCGCATCGTGTTTTTTTCACTGTCAAACATCTTCAGTTTGGTCTATAATTTAACCATGAATCGTCTTACAAACGAAAAACGCTTGCAAATTATTAAATTTTATTATCAAACTGCGTGCTCTGTTAAGAAAGTTTATCGCGCGCTTCTTGTGTTCAGCAACGAAGCTCATTTTTGCTCAATGGTTACGTTAATAAGAAGAATTGTCGATTTTGAAGTGAAGATCAGCCAGAAGCATTGCAAGAGCTACCAATGCATCCAGAAAAAGTCACAGTTTGGTGCGGTTCATGGGCGTGTGGCATCATTGGAACGTACTCCTTCAAAGATGATGCGAATCGTAACGTAACTGTGAATGGTGAGCGCTACCGTGAGATGATATCCAACTTTTTTTTGCCTAAAATGCAAGAGCTTGACTTGCATGGCATGTGGTTTCAACAAGACGGTGCCACATGCCACACAGCACGCTTAACAATGGACTTATTGAGAGGCGAGTTCGGTGAACATTTTATTTCACGTTCGGGACCGGTCAATTGGCCGCCTAGATCGTGCGATTTAACGACTTTAGACTATTTTTTGTGAGGCTATGTTAAAGCTCATGTCTATACACACATGCCCGCTTCAATTGACGCATTGGAAGACAACATTGAAGCATTTATTCATGAGATACCGGCCGAAATGTTGGAAAGAGTATGCCAAAATTGGACTAAGCGGATGGACCATTTGAGGCGCAGTTACGTTCACCATTTGCATGAAATTATCTTCAAACATTAAATTCATTCAAATAAAGATTTCATGCATTTTTCTGAATTATTTGTGTTTTTTTTAAACTTTCCTATAGCTCTTAAAAAATCACCCATTTTCTTAAATAGGCGGCCCTTTGCTCCCCAAATATATATATATATATATATACTTAAAATAGAGAAATTAAAGGCTCTTTCAGTAGCATTACTTTCCCAAAACAAAGAGCGATTATAAGCAGTATTTTTTTAAGAGTAAATATTTTCGCGAAAAGGTATTCAAGTGAGTGCTGGAAATCGAAAACGTGAAACGCAAGAATGTTAACAGTAGTTTTTTTACTAAGATTACTGTAATGAAAAATTTTATGACAAATATTAAACAAATATTTCTCTACTAAACAGAATTTTAAACCAAAAATTTGAATTTTGATTTAGTCCCGTTTTCACAACTTACCGATAGCTAAAGTTAGGACTTTATCGGCCGTATAAAAAGTGTTTACTTTAACCTACCAGGTAGGATGAACCTTTAGGTTAAAGTAAAGTTTTAATAATGGAACACTTTTTATAAGGCCGGTTAAAGTCTACTTTTAGCTATGGCTAAGTTGTAAAAACGGGCCTTAGAGTGTATTAAAAACCACTTCCAAATTCTATTGCTTTACGTTTTCGATTTCCAGCACACCCCTGATTTTATTTTATATACAAATTTTATATGAAAAAATAACAAATATTTACTGTTTTACCCAGTAAAAACTTCGCTTACTTTTTCAAAATGAATTGCTCCTTTAACTCATTATTTTGTAGCTTTCTTCTATAACTACATCTAAAACAATTTCTATAACTACTTTTTTCTGGATGTATTTAGGTAAAAAAATAATGACTTACTTTTGAATGCGTTCATTTTGAGACATCCCTTGTAAAATTCATTGGTTCTTTCAGTAGGAATGTAAGTAGTGCTCTTATGTTTTTCTGATTACTCAACATATTATTTTGTAGGCGAAGTTTTTACTGGGTAGTTAATATTCTTTTTTCTTACTGTTAAATATTTTCATCCAAAATCACTTTTAAAATTGGTTTTAATAAATTGTGTCTAAAACTTCTTAATCGTAAATTTATTGGCAATTTCGGTAACTTCTTATCAACATGAATTTTGCTATCTCTCAAATATTACATTTTTTTTATATAAAAATACTTAAAAACAACCTTAAAGATTAAGGAGACGTGCCTGGCATTTAATTAAGCAAAAAAAAAAAAAAATATATACAAAGCCAGACATATTGTCGACCGTATAAACGAATGTGAAATTTGTTGAGTATTGAGACGGCTGAATAGATTTTTCTTTTTATCTTTAGTTACGATATCAAGCGTAAACATTTTCTATTTAGGTAATTTGTAATAATTTTTTCTTGTTAATACTACAATATTGTTAAGTGAGTGAGGAGGTCTTTTTCTTGCCTAAAGGCACAGTGGAGCCAAAATGTTAAAAAAATATGATAATTATTTTGTTAAGATATTTTATCTTTCTAGCCAATTTGTATGAATTAAACTAAATTGTTGTAATAGCAGCATGAAATCTAATAGAAAAATTCAGTTTGTCGTACAGAAAATTAAAATCGGTGTAAAGGAGTTTTGTAAAATCCACTCATTTGGCAAAGGATTAGTTTAGGCCAAAAAAAAAAAAAATGCAATAAGTGCAGCTATTGCATTTAGGTGAAAAACTTTAAACTGTGAATTTTATGGTAAATTTTCAAGGCCAAGAACGAATTACTCCAATTTCGAATAACCTATTCAAAAGGGAAGCGTATTCCAGTGAAAGTGTACTACCCAATAAAAACTTCGCCTACACAATAATGTGTTGAGTAATTAGAAAAACATAAGAGCACTACTTACAATTCAAATGAAAGAACCAATGAATTTTACAAGGGATATCCCAAAATGAACGCATTATAAAGTTAGTCATTATTTTTTTTACCTGCATACATCCAGAAAAAAGTAGTTATGGAAGTTGTTATAGATGTAGTTATAGAAGAAAGGTACAAAATAATGAGTTAAAGAAGCTATTCATTTTGAAAAAGTAGGCGAAGTTTTTACTGGGTACAGTCATTGAATCAAATATGTATTAGTCGGGTAATGCAAAGTCAGAACTACCAGCCGACTTTCGCAAAACTACCCAGTAAAAACTTCGCCTACTTTTTCAAAATGAATAGCTTCTTTAACTCATTATTTTGTAGTTTTCTTCTATAACTACATCTATAACAACTTCTATAACTACTTTTTTCTGGATGTATGCAGGTAAAAAAAATAATGACTTACTTTTTAATGTGTTCATTTAGGTACATCCCTTGTAAAATTCATTGGTTCTTTCAGTAGAATTGTAAGTAGTTTTCTTATGTTTTTCTGATTACTCAACACATTATTTTGTAGGCGAAGTTTTTACTGGGTACCTAACCACAGTTTTAGAAAAAACTTTTAGTTATTCTTTTAACATATGGCCAAGCGTTGTGGTGACAGAATATTAAATAATCATATGTGGTCACGCATTCTAAATGATTTTCGATCAATTAAGCTTTGAGAGCAGGCAAAACCTGGAACGAAATAAAGAACCTTGCACCAAGTAGAAACGAATGGCGAAACTTTGTTGAGGCCCTATGCTCCTTATAGGAACTAAAGGAACCAATATATATATATATATATATATATATATATATATATATTGCTTTTAACGAATCAAGAGTATTCAGTGAATAATCCCTGAGATTGTCTGAACCAAATTAAGCACCTTATTATATATGGGACCCACCTAATACAACACCGTGGCTCAATGGACATAAGGTTTGGCATTGATTCAGGACGTTGATCGGATTTCACATACACAGAAACAAATATCTCAAGGAAATTTTTAACAACACAATTTTGCAAAAAATAAAGTTTTAAGTCAACCAACTTTCTTATTTTATTCAATGAACAAATTTAAAATAAAACATATTTATTAATGAAATAATTAAAAATTTCTTCTTATTCAATAAAAAACAATATTTGAATCAAATTAAAGACAATGGGTACTTTCGTAAATGCAGCTGCTGCGCATCAGTTGCACATTAGTAAAGTTGAATGTTCGTAAGTGCATCACTTGTAAGAAACTGGGCATTACTTTCATATGTCAAACGTTTTTTATGCAGTGATGCCGCAGCTCTGCAGCAAATATTGGCAATTATTGCATCAGTTAATTTTCTGATGCAATAACTTTTAACATAAAAGAAATAGTTTTATTTTTCTTTTTTGATGATTTTTCTTGTTTGTTTATTTTTGGTTAAATATTTTTAATCAAATTTGCCATCGTTATTGTGGATAAAATTTGTTTTTTATTATTTTATGTTCGCTGATAAAACCTTTAAAATTTAGCTCGTGTTCAAAAATTTAAACTTTGCACAGCTGTTGTGCAGTAAAAAAGCATCAGCATCACAAGCGCAACTGGTGATCACGCATCAGCAACAAAATTTTGCATCACTGCAGCAGTGATGCACAGTTTTGATGCATTTACGAACGTACCCAATATTTTTACAACTCTTGTCCATTTTTTATAGCTCATAATTCTCATTCGCTTAACAGTGTTATTTCTTTAGCTGCATTCTTTTCAAGTTTTGACACTTTTGCCAATTTCTAAGCTGAAACAAGTCTAATTAATATAAACTTCAACAACGATTTATTTTATCATCAAACGTGTCACATTTCTGATTAATGGCCATTTTCTCAATGTATCGACAAACTGTCTGTTACTTAATGTCAACATAAATTTATTAGATCGATAAACTGTCCGTTAACGATTTTGGATTTCTCAATATGCCTACAAAAACAGTTGGCAACGCCACTCAAAATACATATAAAAGTTGGGAGTCAGCTGATTGAATTTATCTGTACGGCAAATAAAAGGAAAATAAATAATTGGCAGATGAGTGCTGGTTAGTTTTGCGACCGAATAGAAGCAAATGAGACATTGAGAAAATCAAATTTCCTTAATGTGCAGTTTTTCGTTGGGCAAAAATATAATCGCCTAATGAGAAAACGGCCGTAAGACTATTTATCAGTTATCAGTAGAATCTACTACCATCATATTTTCTGACACAACTTGAAACAATACTGTTTAATGAATTGCAACTCTATACCAATCGAAACATTGAGAAAGTTAAAGAAATTGAAACATAAAGAAAGTTATGTGTTTAAGCAACAGTTAACAACAACAAAATGCACTGATATTTTTTATTTATTATTTATTATTTAAGCATATAAACCCGATAATTTAAAATGTCGATTTAAGTCACTTTTGAACTAGGTATGCGATATGTAGTATGTGTAACCCCATATTGAACTTAACCCTTTATAAATAACTTGAAACAGTTACTTTGTTTGTTGTAGAATAACTCTACAGAATACTTTTTGCAAACAGTTTGCGGATAGTCGATGAAGTGGGGAAACTTGCGCCTCGGTTTTCACTTCAAGCATTTGCCATACTTCAAAGCTTTGAATATCAATACTGGCGCCGTCTTTAGAGCTTGTTGAGTTCCAAAGTCTTAATTAGCGTGTTGATTTAGTAATTCAAAGACTTTTATCGCCTGACCATTGAAGCTATGTAATTTAGAGTTCTATTTTTGGTTTATTATAGTTTGTCACAGGGGACTATAAAGGGTTAAGGAGACTTTCTGTTTAATTTTGTGAAACTGTCATTTGCTTAAGCAAAGTGCGAAACTCAACGCATACTCCGTATGGAATTAAATATTTTTTGATTTTTCTTTTTGTTTTTTAAACGCATTTGAGAGGCTTTATGTTAATTTTGACAGCAGCCTCGTTGAACAGTCGATATGATTTAGCAATTTATTTTTTAATTGAAGAAGTTAAACTTTTTGCAGATGGTTCTTTGTTGTGGAAATTAAAATAAATTTACAAAATTTTGTTTGTCGTGCTTAATTCCCAATTTCTATAGCACTGGTTCACACATTTTTAACTTTTTGCCATAACCTCAAAACTGGGATGTTTTCTAAAATAAATCGGGGCTGCTGATCACGAGTATGGCATTCGTTTATTTTTCTCAAGAAGCGTTTTCAAGATATACACTAAAATCGTGTTTTTCTGCAGTTGTTTTAGGTATTTCGAAAAATCTTGAGAACTGTTCAACTGAATTGTACAAGATTTAACATTTTGCATAGATATCTCTTTTCTCTTTCAGAACATATCCGAACTCTGTCGATCGGATAAAGATTTACTGAGTTACACTTAAACTTGAAAAGAAGTGATTTTTTATGTTTTCACCATTTCTTCAAAAATTATATGATATCTCTCAAACTACAGGGCAAATTTAAAAACAATGTGGGCACGGCTTAAAGATAATATTGTTGCCGAGTTTCGGATTTTTTTTTACTGAATACGATCAACCATTTTTAAGTTATTCCAATGTATGTAGTGAAAGTGCTTTAATTTTGGACATAACGGTATATCTCGAAAACTAGAGCTGATAGAGAAAAATGGAAAGCACGACCAACAAAAACTTGTAAATTAAAAATTTTGTTTTCTTAAAAAATTACTTTGATAATTAGCTGGTAAGTGCACGGCTAAAAAAACTAAACTGGCAACATGCTTTATTTTTGCGAAAACAATAAAGCAAGTTAGTTTTGTTTTTATTCTGTTTTTTCTTAACCTACTGACAACTACAGTTAATGTTGGAAAAATTCCAACCAATTGTAGTGGGAAAAGTGAGAAAAGCTACACTCACTTTTATTGTTGTTGTTTTTGTTTAAGCTTTGATATTGTTACAAGTAAAACAGTTGCTTATAAGTCTTATTCGCTTAACAGTTTTATATGTTTTATAACTTTTGTTTTGCTAAAATCTTTAGATGAAGTTTCCTCACGATCTGGCCTAAGCAACCAGTGAAATACGCATAGGAATAGATTATTCCATCAAGAATAAATTTTATTAAGAATAAAAATTGGGAATTAAGCTAGATCGACCATATTCGGTTGAAAAATATAATACATATATGGGAGGTACAGATTGAATGGACCTAAACATTGCAAATTACAGATGTGGTAGGTTATTATTTCTCAGCAATCTCAAGCATTACCAGCGTTGCCATTTTGGTGCTTTTCGGGTATTTTTTGGTGCTTTATTGCTTATGAAATACCCGAAATTTTGTTAAACACCCGTTTTTGAAAAGCGGGTATTTATAGTGCTTTTAACAATTTCTCACAGTGCTTTTAAGTGCCTTTTTAAAAGAATGAAACGTTGTACTTTTTAGTAATCGTAATAAAAACAATGTATTTTGGTTAACATTTTTTGAAAGATGTAGATACTGTTTCAAAAATAGAAAATGGCTTAGAAAATATAAGGAATTGTTTAAAACAATGCAGTCGAAAACAGTACAAAAAAAAAAAACGCAAAGACTTTAAAAACAAAAAAAGAGCCGTAGCTTGGTATTAGCAAAGTGTTAAATAAATTAAAAACAGCTGACAGTAATTGCTTTTATAACGAACGTTGTGTAACCTGCCATTTTTCATGCGCTTTTGTATTACTTTAAAACTGTTTTATGGCCAATTCAAACTCAGCTGATGATGATCCAAATGTCTTCGATGATATTATTTTTATTAAAGATTTTAAAATTTTTATATACAAATGTAAAAATATATTTATGATTTAATCTTAAATGAAAATGGTCCACATCAACGCCGCACATTGGTTGAAGTTCATATAACGAGCGGCTAAAAATAGAAGAAGTTGTCGAAGGACAATGAAACTTGGCACATAGGCATTTTTTGTTTGAATCAAGAAAAAATGGAAAAATCTAAATAATCCGCCCACTTTTACGCCCACCTCCCATACAACTTTTATTGAAAAAGTGGCATAACTCCCTTGATTTTGATTGTATCAATTCAATTTTCAATAAAAATAAATAATATAATTGTAGAATGGGCTCCTGAAAATATATACCTGATCCGCCCACTTTTACGCCCAGCTCCCATACAACTTGTATTGAAAAAGTGGCATAACTCCCTTGATTTTGATTGTATCAACTCAATTTTTACTAAAAATAAATACTATAATTGTACAATGAGCTCCTTTTTGCCATCTATCTTTGAACTTTGTAAAAACGTATTTTTTCAAAAATCTCGTAAAGACTTCAACATCCTCAGCAGTCATTTCTTCATTGTTATTTGCAATGTCTTCGACAGTAATATCAATATCCATTTTGGTATCAATCAATATTTCGCAAATATTTAAATAAGAAATTGTTAAATTTTCCATAATTAATAAAATAAAATTGTGATATCACTTAATTATACAACACTTATCACTGCACTTGCCAATTTAATGTAAATTAGTAAACAACAATTCAAATTCAATTGAAGCTTATGCTTTTTTCAAGAATGAAATGTATAATTAACACTATTGACTAGTATGTAAATTACATTTTGTAATAATTTTAAACAGTTAAGAATTATGGCAACAACAACAAGCATGAACGAAAATTCATGTTTTGTTACTTTATCACTTTATAGTTTTTACTGTTTTTTTTGGAAAAGTGCAAATATGTGCAGCTGAATTTTTTTTTAACTTTCAGCTGAGACTTCAAGCTGTAATTTGACATCATTCGTTAAACAGCGCTGCACAGCGCTAAAAAGATACAGCCTATTGAAGTGGATGAACATTGAAATTTTGATGTTGTTTATATTTTGTTCTACGAAATTTTTTATATGGCACTTTTTCCAACTTTTTTTAATGCAAATCTCATCTTTGACAATTGTCATTTACGAAAATATACAACAAAGTCAAATGATAAGTTTACTATGATTGTACCAAAAGATTGAATATACAGTACATTTGCATGCTATTTTAAACAAGCGAACATATATGAACTTCGAGCGTGTCTATCCAAACAAATAATAAATATATCAGCCTTATATTACGGAATCATAATATTCAGATATCTGCCAACAAAATACCAAACAATTATCCAAATCGGCGAACATGAAAAAAATTAATTTTGGCCACTCTTCAACCAATGTGCGCCGTCGCCTTTGTTTTAAAATTTGGAGTTATATAATATTCGGCACAGCGGAATGCAACTTGTTATGTGTTTAATTAAATTTTAAAAATGGCTAAGTGCTTTTTTACGCTTTTTTTTGCTCGAAATAGTGCTTTTTAGTGCTTTTTTAAATTTTAAAGTGCTTTTTGCTCTCAAAAAGTTGGCATCACTGTACATCACTGCAAAATGCTTGGTTACTGCAAAGAAAAGCAGGAAATAATATCACGAAACATTGCTTTGCATTATTGCCATTCTGTTGCGATACGTGTGTCAAACCCAATTGTCCCGCGTAAAAAAATTGCAGTGTGTGATCGCTTCGATGGAGAAGAGCACTATCCGTGCGAAAGCACCAAAAGGCGATGCCAAGGATTAAATTGCACTTGTAGATCGCGTGTAAAGTATGAAAAATGTGATGTGGCTCTATGCATTTATATTTATTTTATTTTGATAAACAGGCAGTTAGTAAATTATTTGATTTTGATTGATTTTATAAAACGAAACGACAAACGTTAAAAAAAATTTTGTATGAATTCTTTGGTTTTGGACTTTTAAAATTAAACACCTTAATGTAAATTCCCAACTGAAAATTGTTTTTATTTTTATTTGAAAAACAGGCAGTTAATTAGTAAAAATAAATGACAGATGTTTATGCTCTTTAATGCTTTGTAAGTTATAAAAGACACAAACTACGTGTGGGAGATGTGTCAACTGTTGTTAATGACATTTGTTGTAATTAGTTTTTAAGTTATAAAAACGAAATATAATTTTTAATTGCCAATATTTTCCTGGTAATGCTGCTATTTAAGAAAAATAACTATTTGGTAAACAGGGTTATTTAACTTATTAAAAACTCTGGACGTTGCTCTCTCTGAATTGTTAATGTTCTGAAGCATTAATTGAAATCTGATTTAAATAAGCTTTAATTTATTCAAATTTTGGGTTTTTTGTTATTAAGAACTATTTGTACAAATAAAGTATTTGCACTGAATCTTGTGACTTAACCTTAAAGGCAATTATGCTAAAAGTTTTATGCCAAAGAGACTTTGTATGAGATCAATTTTAAATATAAATAAAACACAAAAAAATTTCATCTTCCCAAAGACCCCATAAGTTTTTACTTTCGGTTGCTGTTCTGCGTTGTTATGTTCTGTAACAAATATTTTGTAATTACTTTTTCTGTAAATAAAATTATGAAAAAAACTTTTCGTTAAAATTAAAAGATTAGTTTTTTTGCTTCAAAAATACATCATTTTTTAAAAAAAACTTTAATCAAAACCACTTTGTTTAGCTTTTAACAAAAACTAATCAGTATTGTGGATATTTTGTTTAACTATTTATGGTTTTTAATCCAAATTTTTTAATATTTTTCAATTAGGCTACAGTTCATCAAATTTAATTTTCATTTTATGAAGAAAGGAATTTTACAACATGAAATTAATTAAAATTTATTGATAATTTTTCATTCTTGACTGAAGCTGGGCTCGAACCCAGGCGTTTTTACACAGAAAAAATTATTCGCAGTTTTTTTTCAATTAATAGTGATTTTTGAATTTTAAAATAAAATTGATTACGTTCTTAATTGATTGAATTAAAAAAAAAAATATTTTTTTTTCAATTAAAATTTTACTTGATTTTAAGCTTAATTTTAATTATAAGTTTAATTGAATCAATCAACTCGGTTGTTTGAATTGAACACTTTGTTGTTTCTCCTTGTTGCTTTCCTCCCTCATCAACAGTTTGCGAAAAATGTTACAAGTGCAACCAACATCTTTATAAATTTATTGTCTTTGCCCTTACATATACACACACATGTTTTTGCCATCAAAAAGAACAGTAAGCGTCGCGTGCAAAAAAAACTATCAACAAGTAAAAAATGAACTGAAAATTGTTATAGACGAATTACAATTATGACCACCAACAATGTCAATAATGAGCCTACACACATATGGGTAATTCCAAAGTGTTGAACGTGACAGTCGTACGCATCAAAAATGCAATAACATTTTAAACAACAAATATTTTTACGTTCTCTTAACCCATAAATTATAGCACTTAAAAAGCACTGTTATATGTGCTAAAGTTTATGGAGGGCGCGATTCTAGGTCAAAGATAATGGCAAAAGAAGTAGCGGTTCGAACGTGAAAAAAACAGAAGTAGTTTTTGTGCCCATGTATAAAAAGGCGTATTTCAGCGAAACCTGGCACAATTTTTTAGTCAAACTACTTTCAGAATTTTACGTAGCAATGAAACATTAAAATGTCTTGGTTTGATTCCAAAATCGTCTGCATTTTCTTGTTTTTAAGCCAAAATCTGGGTCGATACGTGACATTTCGAACGTGACATTTTTTTCATAATAATTTAACTGAATAATGATTAAAATAAAATAAAAATTTACCGTTAATCCGAATAACATATTTCTCTTTGAACTCTTACTTAGATTACAGACCATATAAGAAAATTTTTTGGACTAATTTTGATCAAATATCACCTCTTTTAAGGAATATAAATATTAAAGAAAACATACAATAAAACATTCTCACATGTAAGAAATTACGTTTGCACAACTTTTCAGTCTGTTTGTTCATCTAAGTGAACAAATTTATGGGTAAATTTGTAAAATTAGTAAAATCTAAATATTTCTCTATAATAATATCGCAAAATAATCAGCTTTTAATAACTTTTAAATTTTCGGTCACGGTGGACCTTTTGACGGAAATGCCCATATGTATATTATGCGTAAAATAAAAAATCGCATTGTGGCTGACGGTCATTATGGTCGCAATTGAAATTTGGTGTTTATTTTCTTTGTTTGTTAGTTCTTGAATTATTTTGGCGTCATTTTATGTTGTGCGTTTAAAGTGAAAAAAGTACAGCCAAATTACACAACAGTTTTTTGTTTTCAATCTTGAATACCCTGAAGAATCAGAGTTATTCTACAATTTTATACAAAGTTGTATGTATGAAATTCCTTTGTCAAAAAAATCTTCCAAAATTTGTACAATTAAGCATGAGCTATTACAATTAAACAAATAAAACAAGTTACTTTTAAACCATATTTAAATAAAACATATATTTTAAATATTATTATTTTTCTTCAATTAACCATCAACTGAATTGATTTAACAAACTTATTCAATTAACTATTTGTTTGATTGAATAATTTGCGTTGTATTTCAAATACACTGTTTAACTTATTCAATTAAAAATTTAATCAATGTAATGCAAAAATTCAATCACTCTTTTAATCAATACAATTATTAAAATAATTAATTTTCTGTATTGTAATCAATTAAGTTGGTAATTCATTCAATTAAAATATTGATTTTTCTTTAATTAATTTGTTAATTCATTCAATTAAAATATTGTTAATATTAATAATTTTTTCAATTATTTTTGTAATTAAAATGTAAAAACTTTTTAATTGGAAAAAAATCCTTGTTTTGCAATTTTTGCAAGTTTGAGTAATTGGTATAATCATTTCGGTGATAGGTGCAAAATTAAACAATTTTTTGCTTGTTTCAGTTATTTTAGTGATCAATTCCGTTTTTTACTTGTTTCTGTGTACGGACAGGTTACCCTTACATGTTTCGATTGCAACCACTCAATCTCTCCAGAGGGCTTGCCGTTTAACACTCGCAGCCACCGACGACTGCTGACGTCAATAGCCAAACATCAATCCTTAAGCCAAATTGTATTTAACATTTGGTAGATCGAAATTTGCTTTGACTGATTAACTATTTTAATTTATTTTACATGTTTTTCCTTACTTCTGTTTTTTCTGTTTTAACAAAAAGTTTATATTTTTTATACCACAGCTAACAAAAATAAACGCACATTGGCTGCCGCTTAACGTTGAAATCTATTTTCAACAGATTTGTACGCAGCGGAACTGGACGGAGAAGGGAAAACTAACCATATATACAGACTTTTAATTACACAGAAGCAAAACAGCGATGCATAACAAAACGGAACGTGCAAACTAATTATTACTTAAGGCGAATTCACTTTGTAAGTGGCATTTAGAACACAGATTAAATACTTAATTTTTTTGTTACTTAGAAAGAGATATGTCAAAATTTGCTTGTGTTTTTGACGTAAATACCTACAGGCCTGCCAGATTTTGCCGATTTTTTACCTCCTATTTATTTTAAATTTTCATGTGTTTTAAAATTATTAAATTGTTGAATAAACTTTCATGTATTTTTAGAATTTTATAAAATTATTATAAAATAAAAAATTAAAATTAAATTTTTATGTTAACCTTGCCATCAAATTTCACTAGGGGTCTTCTAAGACCAACAAATCGTCCAATGTGTGTAAAAAGGGTTTTCGAAATTCCGGGCCTTGAATTTTTTTAATTTTTCGAAAATCCGTTTTTCATACATTGGACGATTTGTTGGTCATAGAAGACCCCTAGGGAAATTTGATGTAAAAATATTTGTAGCACATTTTAACCCTCTAACGTGCGGTGTTAGTGTAGAAGTTAAAAAATGAACAAAAATTACCCCTTAAAACTAGAGTTAGAAGGTTAATAAATTCTAAGAAAAGAATCGAAATACAATTCTACTGAAGACATCTGAAATAGTCTTTTAGGTCAGAAGTATATTTAGTATATTTTTTTGACTTGTACCAAACGCCTTTTCAAGATATTCAAAAATGTCAATGCCCGAAATTTGGAAAATTCGTTTTAGATACATTGCACGTACTTGTGGTCTTTGAAGACTTCTAGTGATATTTTATGCAAAAAATATTCGTAGAACATTTTAACCGTTAAAAGTGCCGATTTAGTAGACTTTTGTGTATGAATTAAGAAAAAGGACAAACATTACCCCTTAAAATGAGAGTAAGAGGGTAAATAAATTCTAAGAAAAGAATCACCATAAAATTCTACTGAAGACATCTGAAATTAGTTTTTAGCTCTAAAGTACCTTAAGTATAGTTTATTTGACTTATACCAAACGCCTTTAAAAAAAAAAAATTCAAAACCTTTAGGGGCCCATATTTCGGCAGCCCGAGTTAACTTTTCAAACCCCTTTGGCAGATTTTCTCTACTATTGGACTACTTTCATTTCGCGTTGCAAGTGTTGAGGCTGGTTGTTTTTTGTTGCACAGTGTTACTAAACAAAATAAATTTCAATTACATTTTGATGTTTTCTTTTAAAATTTTGGCTTATTTATAGAAAACAATAATTAAATTTTTTTCAGAAATGGTGACATTGTTGATTCATAGTACACTCAAAAGAAAAATCCATCCATCCGTGTACTCAAATCAATCCAAAGTGGTATTAATAGTTCGGTGAGTACAGATTTTCTTGAATCAAGTGCAAAATGATTGATACAATTACGGATTTACAAACGCGAACTACTTAACTTATCCATATTTAATTCCGAAATCGTACTTTAAATATTTCGAAAATGAGATTGAGTTAAGTAAAACTAAGATCTCAAAATGCGCTTGATTCAAGTCTTTTAAAATTGATTTTATCCCTTATTCGTGCTTGAAAAAAACCAAAAAAGTAATAAGAAATGGGAAATTATTATTTACACACAACAGAATGATAAAATACCAGCATCATGCCCGATATGGGTTTTACTTTAAATATCTTTTGTGCATATTTAACTAAATTATAAACTTAATGAGAAGCAAGAGCTCAATTTTACTTTTTAATAATTACCCAATAAGCCATTTTGCTGGAAATCAAGTGCAAAACAATTGATATTCAAGTTCGAATTTCAAGTTTTAAGGGTTGAGATATACACTTTACAGTTACACTTTATATCAATAGCATTCTCCAGTAAAATGGGAATTTGAAATCTAGCGAATATAAGTAAAATATTTTGATACTTAAAAAGCATTTAAAATACGTTTGAAATCAGGTTTATTTCCAGTTAAATTTTACGCACCTAAAATTTAATTTTTGAGTGCTTATTGGGATATGCTTTCCTTCTTGTTTTGTTGTTTTTGTAGTTTCTACACAGAACAAGCCAATCGTTTTTTTCCAACTTGTGTGGTGTTGTGGTTATTTCTGCAACAAGCTTTGAAAACCACACGCGTATGCACGCACTAAAGAATGCAATGCTGAGAGATGAGACTAATAAGTTTTATGATATTAAGACGCTCATTTGGTAATTTTACTCTCAGACAGGCACTACCACACAGGGTTGTCAGATGTGGCGATTTCTCGCCAAACGTGGCGATTTTCAAACTTGTTTGGCGACCTAATTTTTGATTTGGCGACATGGCGATTTTTTGGCGATTTATAAAATAGTTAAAATCGCCAACTGGCTATTTTTGATGACCTATGAATCTGTTTTGAAATTCGTTACATTCAATACTTTGAAATAATATTATTTTAATTCTGGTATTTTTATGAATGAAATTTCAGGCAATCATATGTATGATATGTATTTGAATCTTCTAGAAAAGTGTTTTTCATATTAAAAATTGCTCTTGAAAAAATCAATAAATAGAATTCCTTAACATAATAATTTGTTTTAAGTCTATAAACTCTTCACATTATATATGTATGTGGCAATTTATTTTCACAGATTAAATACGTTGTTGTTAGTGATATTTTAAAGATTTTTATGAATTCTATCATACCTATGGACGTTTTGAAACACAATGGAAAAAATTAGCGTTGGTTAATTGGAAAGATAACTAAATAAGTTAAGGCCAACATTTTAACAAGGATACGGCAGGTACGTACAATGTTACTGACTTTACTTTGGCTGTCCTTTATATGCGGTAATTACAGCTAGTAATGCCTGTGTTGAAACTATTGACTCCGCTAACACTCGCCTTCGATTTAGAATGCAATACGAACTTCTACACGTAGAGAAAAAACATGTTTAAATATGGTCACCTCCAACCAAACAATTTTTAAAGAAAATTTTAAACATATAATGGTTAAAATAACCATATTTTTGTCAGCGACAACCATATTATGGTTAAATTAGTCCTCCATCAGGTACCCACAACCATATTATGGTTGCCTCTAAAAATGTTATGGTTAAATATGATAATAATTTGTTTTTAAATTTACAATAGTATTCTCCTCTTTATCAAGAGCAACATACTACGGTTGAAAACCAACCATGTTATTGTAAGTGTTTAACAAATTTTAGTTATTATTTATCATAACATGCTTGGAGGCAACAATAATATGGTTAGGGCTTCTTGATTGAGTCCTAATTTAACCACAATGTGGTTACCGCAGACCATAATATGGTTATATTAAACATAATATGTTTAAAATTTTCTTTGAAAATAGTTTGGTTGGAGGGGACCATATTTTAACATGTTTTTTCTCTGGGTGTAGACGCGTTATTAGGAGTTATAAGTTATATGAATGGGAAAAGTACATGTACATTATGTTTTCCAAATAAGAAGACAAAAAACTGCAACTATTATATATAGTGCATTTCTAATATTTGTTTAGTACTAGCCGCAAAAATTATTTTTTTGTTAAGTAGACGACTATAAATTATTTTATAGTAAACATCGTACCTTTTTTGTGTTCACTAACTATTTTTATTTCGCTCTTAATAAATATCAAACAAAATTTATATTATGGCGATTTTTTTTTAATTTTTGGCGTATTTTATCGATACGGAACTAATTTATTTTTTAGGATTTATAAAAAATATTTTTAATAATTAAAAAAATATGTATTTTATTGTCAAAAACTTGTAAATAAAGGCATTGGCGATTTTGGCGATTTTTGACATTGAATTTGGCGAAAAAGGTCAAAATCAATCTGACAACTCTGCTACCACATAAAGTTCAGTCTTTTTTTTCTTGATTTAAGAATTTTATACTTTTTTTTAAGAAATCCCGAGATTGATTTGAGTACGTTTTAGTGTTATTTGTACTTGAATTTTTGAGTATGACTCGTACCAGAGAACTGCAAAATCATAATTTTTCTTGATTGATTCATACGCTCAAATTTACATTCACTGTTTGCCTGCAAAACAAAGTTCAACGTTGGTAATTTTTACATCGTTTCGTACACATTTGATTTTTGCATGTGTGCGTTTTTTATTGAAAGTGTACAAGAATAATGAGTAATAATTGCTTGATTTCTGGCTTTTTTGTTTGTATTTTTTTTCTTTGCCAAAACCAACATTGTCGGACCAAATACACAAACATCTTAATTGATATACGAAGCTAAACGATGGACGATGCGCATTATTTGAATGACTACAAACCAGCAGCGAATGTTTCCGGTTGCGCAAGTTTGATTGTATGACCGCAAGCGAGTGTATTTGTTGGTGTTCATTTACTGCGATTTTTTTGCAATCGCATAAAGCCGTTCTCTGACTCGTACTTAAAGTATGTATAAAAAACTTAATTTATCCCGAGTGTTTTTCTTTCTGTGTAGACGTTAAATGATAAATAAAGTGTAAATGCATGCGTTCCTTTGAAAGGTATGCAAGTGAACCATTCAAGTAAACAATTTAATTAAAGTTTCTTTTCTATAAGGAAAATATAAAATACTTTATATTTGTGTTTAAAAATGAATAGATACTTGCAAAAAGTAAAGGTAAGCTAAATTTTTATTCTCTGTCAATCAAGATAATTTTAACAAAAACAAATTATTGTTTCAAGATTATAAAGCATTTGAGGATGATGCAGGTACTTCAGATAGCCAACCTAATGAATAAAAAGTTAAGCAAATTTGCAGACTTTTTTGCAAAAAGTCTCAGATCGTGATGATCCTATGACTGCATTTCCTACAATTTTTTGGTCCTTCCACATTCTTTCGCAAATGTGAAAACAATTTTACGATAAAACTAAATTGCGAACTTCCCTGAAAAATTCTTTTAAAGATTATTAAAAATAATTAGTATTGTGGTTCAACAAAACTATTTATGAAGGTTATGCGCATTTCACTGGTTGCTTAGGCCAGATCGTCCCACGTTTCGATTGCAACCACTCAATCTCCTCAGAGGGGCTTGCCGTTTAACACTCACAGCCATCGACGACTGCTGACGTCAATAGTCAAACATCAATCCTTAAACCAAGTTGTATTTTAACCTTTGGTAGATCGAAATTTGCTTTCCTGAATGATTAATTAATTTTAATTTATTTTACATGTTTTTCCTTAGTTCTGTTTTTTCGTAATTTTGTCAAGAATTCTTCTTAAAGTCCAAAGTACATTTTTTTGTTTTGTTTTAATTTTTTGGTCTTTCTTTTTCTTGTTGACCTTTTTCAGCAAAACTTCAAGGACAAATGTAAACATAGAGGTCGTGTCTTGGCTTTGACAATAATTAGTATTGTGGTTATTTTGTTGAACTATTTTTATTCCAAATTTTAATATTTTAATCAGGCTAAAGTTCATCATTAAATTATTTTTATGAAGAAAGGAATTTTACAACATGAAAATTAATTTCTTCATAAAAATAATTTAATAAATATTAAATTTGATTAACTTTTAATTTGATTAAATTTAATAATTTAAATTGTTATTAAAATGAGTTAATAAAATTGTCAAACTTTAATAAGAAGAATATGCTCATTTTGTACAGATGCTGTGTAATCGACTATTTTTCGTTACTTTTTTTATTCATAATTTAAAATTAATAATATTTTCAAAGAAAATTATATTTTTAATTTTGCTACCGTGATGAAACAAAACTAATTTTTTGTAATAAGTATGTGTTGTGGTCGATTTTGTGTAAATTTTATATTTTAACGAAAGTCAAAATGACCACTGTTAACCAATACATACCTTATACTGTAAGTAAGTGTTTTAAGTATTGCTATTTTTACCGTTATCTATGAGTATAATGTAAATATATGCGATTTGCCAGAAAGAATCCGATACCTGCACAATATCATCTTGGTGGTAGTCAGCTGGAATTGGCCGTTAATTTTTTAGACCTTGGAATTCTGTTTGATCCGAAACTTAATTTTATTTCGCATATTACTATGATAGTAAATAAAGCTAGGGGTGTACTTGGTTTCGTCAAGCGCTGGGCTAAAGAGTTTAATGATACATATGTCACAAAAACTTTGTATACTGCACTTGTAAGACCTATTCTAGAGTATGGATCTATAATATGGGACCCTATATATAACACACATTCCGATGCTATTGAATCCGTCCAAAAGCAATTCTTGCTCTTTTGTCATCGTGGACTAAACTTTAATCCAGTAAACTTGCCTTCATATACTTCTAGACTCTCTCTTATAAAGCTGCCCACACTGAAAAGTCGTAGGACAATGTTAAACATATCGTTTATTTTCAACATAATTACTGGTGAAGTATGCTCTGGATTTTTAATACACAATATTTCGTTTAATGTTCCTCAACGCCCATCACGTCATTTTATCCCATTATCAGTTCCATGTTTTAGAGCTAATTATGCTAATGCTGATCCTCTTATTAGAATGTGCAATGAATTTAACAAATTCTATAGTTTTATTGATTTTTCTTCAAGTTCAAATGTCATTAAGAATAAAATTATTATTTTATTAAATTCATAGTTTTTATTTTTTATTGTTTTAAATAATCATTTTATATATTTTGTATTGTATTTTATGTTTAATGTACACTAAATTAAGAATATTAAATTTAAAATGTCTGTAAGGATAATCTTCAATAGACAAATAAATAAATAAATAAATAACCTGGTACTCCGTTCAGTATTTCGTGTGAAACGTTCTCAAGCTCAATATAACAACCACTTCTGTGAAATATGAACATGCGAACAACTGTTTATATTGCGAAAAACATGCGAAATGTTTTTATCAACATTTTGGGATTTTAGGGCGAAACAAATACAGCTCATATTATTTTGCACGGAATTTTAAGCAACAGGTAATTATTTTCTTTTAGTTCTTATTTTGTATTTTGGTGGTGGTTTTTAGAAACAACGTTACAAAAAGAGAAAATAAAAATGAACGAAAGTGCAAAAATTATTAATAAAATTAAATTTTCATTGTTTTTTTAACTTTGGAAAATTATAGGGTTGTATCTTTTTTCTACTTTGGGTTAACTCCGCATTCCAATTCGCACGAAAAGCATTCCAGTGCTTTACATTTGAGTAAATAAGAGCAGATTTTAGTGAATTTAATTCTTTTTCTTCTTGCACGTAACAGCCCAGATTTTTTTCTGGCAAGCTGTGTAAATTAATCAAACGGCTGTTGTAGCGTAAATAAAATAAAACAAAGGTAAACAAAAAAATGTTGGGTTCATTAAAAGAATTTAAAAAAAAATCTTGTAAAAAAATGGTATACTAAATAAAACAAAAGGTTTTGTATTAAAAGCATATCAAAATACTTTGACGTTCTATTTGCTGTTAACGATTTTGTTTTTTTTATTAAATTATTTTTTTAGGAAGAAAGGAATTTTACAACATGAAATTAATAAATTTTCATTCTTGACTGCCGCGTGGCTCGAATCCTGGCTTTCAGGGATTCGGCTTTCTGAGTTGTAACAATTGAAACATCTAAAGATAACCTGTCCGTGAAAGCTTGGGTTCGAAATTAAATTTGATGAACTTTAGCCTAATTAAAAATATCAAAATTTATTCTTACTCTGATTTTCACAAACTTAACCCAACAAGTAAAGAAACAGAGCCTATAAATTGTTTCACTTTGACAACAACACACTAACAACTAAAAAAAAAAACATGATTTTTGTTTACCTTTGCAAAACAATGTTGTATACGTGTAGCTAATAAAAACGTTAAGTTATGCAAAACCACGAAATAGATACAAATTATACATGTCAACATTTTCGTGTGAAATAATGAATGTTTCTCAACATTTTTCGCAAGTTTATGGGAGTTTTCTCCCTTCTCCCATTTTTGCTATGTTAATTTAATTGTAAAAATTGGAAAATGAAAAAACTCCCGGGGAATTTGTATTCATAATTGGGCTAGTTATTCATTCTTTACTCTTGTTAAGATTTAGTTTTTAAATGACAAGCGGTAAACCGATAGGTGTAGAAATTGCAAAAGCTTTAAGTTTATCTAGAGCAGTGAAGGGCACACACATACTATTACCTTTATGCTTGTGTTGACGAAATAACAACAAAGCAACAGCCGAACGTTCATTGTCACAGACCACACAAAGGAGTTTATAGTGTACATGTGTCGACATAGGATTTGCAAATGTACCCGTCACTGATCTAGAGCAATTGTTCAATCCATAGTTGGCAATAAAAAAAGGTACGATAGCTACTCGGGTAAGTAATAGTGGTCTTTTTCTTATATTAAGCATAAGCATCATATCGATCGTCGAATTACGGTTAAAAGCAGCAAAATGGTCGCAGATAGTTTGAAACCCCATAGAACACGAACGAGACACGCGTTTAAAAAATTGTTTAATAGTATTGCAAAGCCAAAGAAAAGCCCTGTTGACTGCGTCTAGAATGGGCTAAAAACCCAGAGCTTCTTGACCCAGCGACTATGGAGTCAGTCATCTTTAGCGATGAGTCCAAATTTGACGTTTGTGTTGGTGATACTAGGAAACGCGTTATTCGTATGATAGTGAAAGAGTATCATAAAGACGGTCTTAAACGAACAGTGAAATTCCAAGCAAGCGTTTATGCATTCCATAAAGGGAACTTACTGTTAATGCCGAAAAGTATGTAAAAATTTGGTTGAACAGCTTACACATATCCCAACCGAAGTTAACCATTTTAAGGAGTTTGTATTTTTTCATTTTTCTAATCAAGCGAAGCTCTGCTCTGGTCTGCAGGAGACCAGAGTCTCTGGCGGGAATCGAACAAACGACCCTCGCACTGACAGTCCAGCTCACTACCAACCAGCCTGCCGGCGCACACAGAACGGAGCTACATGCGATAAGCGTTTAAAAAATGCAGTTAAAGTAAAAAACTGCCATTTCTTCTGCTTCTTCATTTGTCATTGGCCAAAAAAAAAAAAACTGTTACTTTTGCATCTGATTCATTAAGTGTAAACAGTCGCACTCAAACTAACTAAAAAAGCGAAAAGTTGTACACAAATTTTCGTATTTTGTTCGAACGTGTTTGGTTTCAACCCTGCACGCCATACAGACAAAATCACAAGAAAGTGGTTTCAAGACAACAATTCCAACATACATACATACATACATACACACATACATACATACATACATACATACATACATACATACATACATACATACATACATACATACATATATATAGCAAAGTGGTACGGATGGCGACAATGCGAGCTTAGTTCTGAACCACCTATCATGATAAACGAAGGGGGACGTAAGAATGAAACAACGCGACTGAGGTGCTGATACAGATAAGCTTCCCGCCCTGATGGAGTACTGACGTGGTTCCGGGGTGGTGTTGGTGAAGATATCGTGGGGCCACTAGATGATAGTGCGCTATCACTACGTCCAAAAAAAAAAAACATACATACATACACACATCCTGTTTTATATATATAGAAGATTCGTATTGGATAGTGACACAGTTTGTAATTTAAAGTGTTAAGTACAATGTTACAATACTTAAGTTTTGAAACAAGTTGTGTTTTATCGAATAATGTTTTTTAAATGCATAGTCCCCTAAGTTTATTTTTTACCAATTTTCTCAACTGAGCTAATTGCACTACACACAATACTGTTACCATCCGGAAAAAATCAAACTCTTTACCAAGAGCAAATACACGGTGAACTGACTGGCACAAGCACTTGATTGCGCGTGCAAGCTATTGTCGTGTATGAGCCCTTTAATGCAAAGTATATGTATACCGTATTAGTAATAAAACCGATTTAATAACAAGTATACGCTCCCACACGAGTATAAAACATAGATATTGTTCACCTGAAAAGTATGCAATTCTTTTTGTATACATATGTACATCAGCGATGATCACAAGGAGAGACAGGTTAAAATGTGTATGTAGTGGTGAGTGCATACCCAACAAACACGAAGTCGTCAAACCTTTGATATAAAATGACTTTATCATTTGATATCAAACACAATTCTCAAATATTTTTCAATTGTTTGATTTTAACATTTAAACTCAATTTAATAATGATTTGATTAAACATAAATTGGTATCAAATGTTAACTTCAAATCAAAAATAAACTTGGCAATAGTAAAGCGAAAAATAAATGTAAACATTAAACGTGGTTAAATGTGTTTTACAAGTGAACGATTTATTTCTTGTGAAAAATAAAAATTAAAATGATTCAGAATACGAGTTAAAAAAATTAACACTGAAAAGTGAAGAAATTATAAGTTTGTTGTATCGGGTGATTTCTTAGCTTTTATCTTTTTGGCTCACTGGTTTAAACAGCTGACGCACGGTTCGTGTTTTGTTTCACTGTCAAACATCTTCAGTTTGGTCTATTATTTAACCATGAATCGTCTTACAAACGAACAATAATAAGCAGAATTGTCGGTTTAAGAGTGAAGATCAGCCAGAAGCATTGCAAGAGCTACCAATGCATCCAGAAAAAGTCACAGTTTGGTGCGGTTTATGGGCTGGTGGCATTATTGGACCGTACTTCTTTAAATATGATGCGAATCGTAACGTAACTGTGAATGGTGAGCGCTACCGTGAGAAGATATCCAACTTTTTTTTGCCCAAAATGCAAGAGCTTGACTTGCATGACATGTGGTTTCAACAAGACGGTGCCACATGCCACACAGCACGCTTTACAATGGACTTATTAAGAGGCGAGTTCGGTGAACATTTTATTTCACGTTCGGGACTGGTAAATTGGACGTTTAGATCGTGCGATTTAACGCCTTTAGACTATTTTTTGTGGGGCTATGTTAAAGCTCATGTCTATACACACATGCCCGCTTCAATTGACGCATTGGAAGACAATATTGACGCATTTATTCATGAGATACCGGCCGAAATGTTGGAAACAGTATGCCAAAATTGAACATAGCGGATGGACCATTTGAGGCGCAGTCACGGTCAACATTTGCATGAAATAATCTTCAAAAATTAAAATATATGGACCGCACTATCGATTCAAATAAAGATTTCATGCATTTTTCTGAATTTTGTGTTTTTTTAAACTTTCCTATAGCTCTTAAAAAAATTACCCGATATGATAGCGGTGCTACAATCCTCAAAATAAAAGGAAGCCAAGTATTTCGTCATTCCAAGAATTAGAGTTCGAAAAGAACATTATATCATCTTTTAGCTGTGGTACCGAATGTTTATCTAACAGTTTATTAAAATAAATAATGAATTTAAATTAAAAAAATAAAATACTTTTATTTATGTTCCACATGGTATTATAATCCACATTTGAAAATCAAATAATTTTCAACTTGAAATCAAACCTCCGTGTTTGTTGGGTATAAATTTACTCATTTGAGATATTAACTATGTGTTTTGTTTTTGTTTTTGTTTTTTAGCAACAAAAGCTAATTAAAGTGAGTTTCGGTAACATTCGTGTTGTGTGTGCGAAAATCATGCTGTCGTATGAGTGATTTTTTTACGCATCAAGTAAACGTAACTAAAAATTTTTCAAAAAAAAAAAAAATATTAATAAAATAATAAAAAAAAAATGGTGAAATTATTTAAAGCCATTTTTCTATTTATTTTTATGTACAATTCTACAACTTTTTAAGAGTTTCAGCAATATTCTTTTTATTACTTTAAGCAGATTTATCGATATATTATTTTAGCTTTTAAAGACTTTATAATCTTAAACTTTATTTCTTTTTTTTAACGAAAATGAGGCCATAAAATTTTGAAAACATGACGCAGTTGCCAACAAATGTACACAATGTTAGCAAAGAGAGACGAATGTGGTGGTAATTTTTGGTAAAGTTTCATTCATATTGTGTTTTATTAAATAAATATCAGGAGTGCGTTTAAATCAAAAATATTTTTTAAAATTATTTATTTATTTCATATTATCCCGAGCGATTTTAAAAAGAATTCTAAGATGGTGTATTAATTCGCTACTATACAATAAAATTAATTAAAAAAAAATTTTACCTTTCAATATTAAAGTTTTAGCACCGTTCCAAAAATGGAACAGTAGGACAAGAAAAAAAGAACTAAAAGCAAATTTTTTTTTCAAATTTTTATTAAAAATTATGGCTGATTTCATAAACGCAGTATTGCAAAGCATCACAAAAAATAAATGCGTTAAAAAGGCATTACAAATAAAAACAATGCAAAAAATTTCGCTACCGTTGTGCAGTGAATACAGTTACCATTCAATTATGAACTCAAACACAGAAAAGTTGTGGAGTATTTCTGTGGCATTTTGACAAAACATCTTACGTCAAATTTAAAAAAATTTTGTTAATCCTATGAATTTAATTATTTTTGTTAACGTTTATAAAATTTGGTATTATAAACGAAATTTTTCTTTAATTTTGATTAATTTTATCAATTAATAAAAAGGATTTTTGCCGCAGATCTATCGAGCCATAACATAAGCTCAAGCGACAAAAACAAAATTTTACAGGAGAAGGCTTCTTTATTTTATTTCTTAAAAATATTGTTTGACGATTGTCGCTTGTGATAAAATTGTTTTTGCCATAAAATCATAACGGTACCTTATGTGACCACGATATTTTAGGAGATGATGCAAGTATTGTCAGTAAAGTTATTTATTAAAAAAAACCAAAATTGAATATTTTGTCGCTTAAGTTTGTTTTGTTGCGGTAATGGCTGGATATAATAACAAGTTCCAAAATTGTTTATAACAAAGTGTAATAAAATTAATTCAGTTGAACAAAAAATTATTTTTTACTTAACTTGTTTGAAAAATTTGAGAAATTTTTTGGTGCAAAGCAACATTATTGCACTTATCACATTTCATTGTGGTATTTTTATGACACACTAGCTGACCTGACAGACGTTGTCCTCTCCAAATTAGGAAAAATTTTTGCGTTCGATTTTTAACTTCCGTTAAAAAGATACGAACATTTCAAAGAAAAATAAGTCAAATCGATGGAGCCGTTTTCTGATTTTAGGTAAATCGAATAAAAAGTGGGCGTAAAGTGGGCGGGGCAAAACTTTCTTTCCGTTAAAACCTAAGTTGGACCATGGCAATCATTTTAAAGAAAAAATCGTCCAAATCGGTCAAGCCGTTCTCAAGTTATGCGCTTTTAATTGAAAAAGTGGGCGTAAAAGTAGACGTGGTACATTTTTCTTTCGATGAAAACTTAAAATGGATTAATACGAACATTTGAAAGAAAAATTTGTTAAATCGATGGGGCCGTTTTCTGATTTTAGGTAAATCGAAAAAAGTTGGCGTAAAAGTGGCCGAGGCAAAATTTTCTTTTCGTATAAATCTAAGTTGGACCATGGCAATCATTTTAAGGAAAAAATCGTCCAAATTATATAGATGTCATTGGTGGTGCAATACGAAAATTGGATTTTGCCACGCCCCTCCGCCCGCAGACCGAAAATCAAAAATAAGACTTCACAGTGTCAACCGCCTAAATATTCTGAAGATTCCCTGAAAATTTCACAAAAATCGGCCCAGCCGTTTTGGAGTCCATACGTTACATACATACATCCTGTTTTATATATAGAAGATAGATAGATAGATTCCACAGCGACTTTGACTACTGTTAGAAACTCTTTTGATGACTGCAAGAGAGATCTAGGCATTGCATTGCTCGTAGCATAGGACGAATTAAGAGTTAACAATTTTGTCAAAAGATAGTATATGTACTAGAGTGGCGGGAATCGAACCCGCAACCCCCGCTCTGATAGACTAGCTCAAAACCAGCTAGCCTACCAAGCAACTCAATGTATCTTGTAAAAGATACAAAATCGTAGAAATTAATTTTCGCAAGTGGGGACATTTGATATAGTTGAAAAGCATTGTAAATAGCTACAATACTTGGGCACATTATTAGCTGGCAGTACCATCTTTTCAAATGAATTGCAATCCGGCAACAACCAAGTAAAAAAAGATTAACTTTTCGTTGGTAGTGCCACTCTGAGAGAAAAATTCCAAAGTCAGCGCTTTAATCTCTTATAACTTATTAGTCTCATCTCTCAGCATTGCATTCTTTTATGCGTGCATACGTGTGTGTTTTTCAAAGTTTGTTTCAGAAATAACAACAACACCACACAAGTTAAAAAAAACGATTTGCTTGTTGTGTTCGTCCAGTGTTCGAAAATAAACTGTACGTTATTTAGCGTTCGGCTCACACACCCAGGAACGATATCTATTTTTTAGTGTTTGTGTAGACGAACTCAACCCTTAATACCGTTCGTAACTATTTTCAAGAAAGAGCCGAATATTATATAGTGTTCTGTTCTTCGTTAAAAAACAGAACAATTAAAGTGATACTGTAGACAAACATCATATTTTAATGTTGATAGAGAAATTAACAAACAAAAAAATTTTAGCAACGACCGCAGCACGAACAGCTTGTTTGTGTATTGTGTATATGTTTTGTTTGTGTACAATTTGCTGCCTTTTCGTTTGTTTTTCGTATGGGGTTTTTTATTTTTCTAAACAACTTTTGGTTCTTTTTACCAGCCAAATGCGACGAACATGAATGAACCGAACACAATGAAGTTTGTGGTTTAAACAGTATTATTTTTGTGCTCGAAAGGTTTTTTTTTAATGATCTTCTACACAAACACTATACGCGTTTGTGTTTGTTAGTGTTTATTTTCACATACTGGTTTTAAATACATCTTGGTTTATCAACAATCTTGAAATGCTTATCGCAATACGGTTTTACCTTTCCAATAGGTTCTCCACCACATTGGATTGAAGCAACAGCAACAGTATTCTTGTCATTGTATCGCACAAGAGCAATACCAGACAATATGTCTGTGCACTGGTTGTTGATCCTCTCAGAATCTTCTTCATATCCTTTGGCTCTTTTAACGGTGCTACTCTACTCTGTTTGCTCAAATAGTTCCTGTTGCATCATGATCTAATTTCTTTATTTCAACTAGTTAACGTAAAGATGTAAAATAATTATGCAAATAAAAACTGTAATTTCCATGCGGCAGTTTTGATATAATATCTAAAACCACGGAGCGGCTAACACCTTGTTTTGGGTGAGTTTTTCTTGTACTTCCTCCTTGATAAAGCTCTCCATAAATAATGTAGCCCAGATGAGTACAAATGTTTACCATAATATGGAATCAAAGACTCGTCAATGCATAAGTTTTTTTCACCAGGGTGGTATTTTAGCCATCTTTTATTGCATAAGTTCCACAAAAGACAAACTTTGACAAATCTGTCAGCGCAACATTTCTTCAAACTTGTTTCAAGAAACACTTTAAAGAGTGGCCCAACCATAATGCACGATGTTAATTGTGAGCAACTCCTTAACGTCAAGTTTTTTTTGCTCAACTTAAGTTGACATTTCTTTGTTTCCGTGCTTGTGCAGCGCGTTAATATTGTTGAAGCCTTTTATGAAAATTGGCGTTCTAATCAATATTCATTTCGAGGCACACTTTCACCTAAGTGGATTCGTTCACAAGCAGAATTGTCGCATTTGGGCTAAACAAGATTCCACGAGTGATCGTTAAAAAGCCCATGCAACGAGTCTATGGGCTGGCGACGTCAACGGGCAATACCTTTTCGAAAAAAGGTTGGCCAGGCAGTTAACGTGAATGGGTTTCGCTACCGCGAGATGATAACAGGCTTCTGGTGGCTAGAAATTGAGGATATGGGCCTGGACGATATGTGGTGCCACTTGCCACACATCCAACGAAAAAATGGCTCTTTTACGCGAGAAATTTTGTAATTGTTGTATCTCACGTTGCGGCGATGTTAATTAGCCGCCACGATCATGTGTTTTGACACCGATGGACTTCTTTTTTAGGGATATTTAAAAGATAAAAGTGTACGTCAATAAGCTAAGAACAATTTAATAGCTACAGGATGAGTTAATTCGGCACATTAACGGCATTGAACCTCAATTATGCGTCAGAGTCATTAAATATATGGACCGCCGGGTAGAAGTTTGCCACTGAAGCCGTGGCGAGAATTTGGCCGATATTTTGTTTCACACATAATTTCCATAGATCCTGCTATCATAATAAAGAATATTATAATAATTCTCTGTAAACTTTTTGTTTTATTTACCAACCTTTACCAAAGCACTTGAAAGAGTGTTTTTCAACTGTCTATCAAGTTTGAATTTCAATGTTATAACTGTTTAAATGAGCGCACAATATCGCCAAAACTTTTTCTTCGGGTCAATAACTTTTCATAAAAAATTTTTGTTAGAGCCAATCAAAGCGAAATTAAACAAAAAAGAACTGGATAATTTTTTTCCTTTTAAAGGAAATTAGTGATTTTAAGCAAAACAATTTGTTTATTTAGTCCTCTTTTACAATGTGCAAAATTGAAAGGCAGACAGACGAAGTTTGATGGCGAGGGATTGAAGAGAAATAGAGTGTAGTACACGTTGCATTGTTTGCAATTTTCATGTTGTTGCTTCACAACAATTTTCTCCTACCAATGTAATTTTCAGGGCAAGTTTTAAATGGTACAAAAAATGGTTAAAATGGCTTGCAAAATGGCACGTAAAAGTATAAAAAATGGCACGAAAAATGGCAAAACTGGACAATATAACCATGTTGTTATTTTATTAAGTTTTGATTTTATATAGTGCAAAAGCATGTTATCGCTTAAATAGTTTAATAAATGGAAAACACTCTTTTAACATCGCAAAATGTAACTGGAGCATATTTAAACACTAATAGTTCAGATGGAGAAATAAATTAATAAATTCATCCAATATTCTGAGAATATCGATTCAAACAGTTTTTTAAAATTGAAATGCCAAGCCATATAGAGAGTTTTGCAGGAGTATTGAATAGCTAACCAAAAATTGGGCGCAACTTACGGAGTTTTATACGAGATTGATATAGGGGGGGGGGGGGGGGGGGGGTCCTTTAATACCATGTGTGATAAGGCCAGGATGGCTTTATCTCTCATTCAATAGGGAGATAAAGCCATCATGGCCTTAGCTCACATTAGCAATATTAGAAGATGGCTTTATATCTCATTTCAGTTCCGGAGACACTAAAGTCAAGTATTGAAATCTGGCTTCGCATACTAAAGTTTTTCTGCGTGGCGGCCTGCGGCCGTGCTTAGGGATTTTTTCCTCCAGTAGCACGCGGCAGGTAGCTTCGCTGAATAAAATTTTCCTGCGTGCGTCACAAGAATAGAAAAATGTTTTTAAATGATAATTAAGGATTTTCCCTTTTACAGAATGTTTACTCACACACATGTTTACTCTCACATATACTTTTTTTTATTTTAATTAATCTTGTAGTCCGGTATTACGATCTAAAACTTTTTTTAAACATTTCAATCAAATCCTTTTTACTGGCATCTTTAATATTTTCCTAAGCACTGTCAATTAAGTGTAAGTTGTAATGTAGTTACAAGAGACTTGAGAAGATTTCATTTAAGTTCCAAAGAAAGGTATTTTTTGGCAAGTTGGACCAAAAATGGATTTTTAACGAAACAATTTAAGAAAGTGCAAAAATGGCAAAAAAAAATGGCATATGCCATAAAAAACTTGCCCTGGTAATTTTAGTATTACGGCCTGTTAAATGGTCATCTTTATCATCAGCGAAAAAGAACCAAAAAAAAAAGGAAACGAATAATTTCTGTCTGTCCATTAATTTCGCGATTGTTAAAAATTTAGGCAAGTTCAAACGAGAGTACGAAAATTGTCTGCCTTTCAATTTCAACAATGTGAAGGGGACGAAATAAGCAAAGTGTTTTTGTAAAAATTACGAATTTCCTTTAAAGAACACGACCGCCTTACTCGTTCGTTCAACTTACATTTAGAACAAAAAAAAATTTCGATATTTGTTTTTGTTTTAAATGTAATTTGAACGGACGAGTAAGGCGCTCGTGTTCTATAAACTACACATTAGTCTTTACTTTCTGTTCTGTTACGAATCAGCTGATTTGTTTTTGTTATTAAAAAACCTATGAAATTGATTAGTTTTTCTGTTCTGTTGCGGTTCAGTTTGTTAAAATCAAAAACTTGTTAAGTTATTGTAAGTGACAGCAAAATAAATAATAAAAAACACATATTTATATTGAAGTAATCTGTTTTTTGAATTTAAGAATTTATAAAATTTAATTTATTCAAATTTATGTGCATTAAAGTTATTGAAATAAAACAAAGACCGGTGCAAAACTAATAAATTTGTCATAAATGGCTGATAAGTTACTACAGAAAAAGTAATTTACAAATTCGTAACAGAACGGTACGGAACAGAACAGAAACAGAAAGTAAAGACTAACTGAGCCTTAAAACACAAATCATTAACTTTAAAATCAAGGCGAATTGACTTTCAGGTGGCGTTGAAAACAGAGCTGTGCTACTTTTTTCTTGCATAATTGGGTAGAGACATGTCAAAAGTTGTTTACATTTTTTTTATAATTATGTAGAGATATGTCAAAAGATGTTTATGTTAAATTGTAACTGGAAGTTTTTGCAAAAAAGCGGGCTGAACAAAGAGCTGAACGGTACACCAAAATGATATTGAAAGGTGAAACAAATTGGATTTTCCAATCAGTCGAAGAAAGCTTAGGAAAAGCAGCACAGAAGCCAAGAGAAATAAATCAAAAAAGTCACATAAAAAGCGGCAACACTCTAGCTCCGATGAGAAAAGAGAATCTAGGGATAGTAAATCCACAATTGATGATAGTGAAAGTTATTTATCTGAAGATGACAATAAAAGGCTTAAAAAATCTAAACTGAAAACTAGAACGAGTCCGAAAAGTAAGGTTTTAAGCAGAAGCGTTAGTGACAGCGATATATCAGATGATAAAAATCAAAACTTTGTGGATTTGAAGAAAAGAGAAGAGCCACTACAACGAGATAGTTGGATGAAAGACGCTTTAATGTTTAAAACGTATTCACGGGAACGCACAGGAAGTAAGCCAAATCATAAACAAACAAAAAAAAAAAAACAAATAGATGAGTACGACCCGCCAAAAAGCTCAATAGAACTTAATCCCTATTGGAAAACAACAGGAACTGGTATACCCGCATTGAAGAAACCAAAAGATGACGATGACAACATTAGTACAAAATCAGAAAAATCAATATCAATAATCAGTGTAAAGGATGGAAAAAGCAAAGGAACAAAAATAAATTCACTGAAAGCATGACGCCTCAGAGAAAAAAATTACACGATGAAAGTGATGATGAGACTGCATATAATGAAGCTGTACTGAAAGAGGAATAAAATGAAAAATCTTGCACTTCTACATCAGAATTTTTTACTGGCCATCAAATGAACGAATTAGGAGCAAAAATACTTAAAGCTGAAATAATGTGCAATATGGAACTTGCAGATGAATTACGAAAAAAACTAGAAAAAGCACGCGCCCAAAGAAATATTTTTAAAGAACGATAAAAATCTCTATATATTGAGAGTAACGATAACAGATCCAAATCTAAAGGCGATAAATCTGGTGTAAATAAAGATGAACATATCTTACTAACTCACACTGATCAAGCGGGACAAACTAGACCATTTACACCATCGAAAATACTGGATCCAAATGATTCATACGGCGGCACGAAAAAACAACAGCAAACACGTGTTAACACCCATGATGAAACTGGCGAAAGAGTTCGATTCTTTCCTGATGATGGTCGATATGATATAAAACAAATGTTTGAAAGAGAGAAGTAAGCAAGTGCCTCTGATGCCAATTTGCAGTTTGCAAATATTGCTGGAAAGCACAAAAACCTTTACGATGACATGGAAGATATTTTTGCCACCCAAAACGCAAGAATTTAGAAGTAGTTTCTATTTTAATACACCTTAAATGTAATTTTTATAATTTTTGTTATGTGCTGTAGACTACTTTTTGCAAACTAATATAGAGAAATGTCAAAAGTTGTTTACAATTGAATTCGCCTTGTTTACGTTTTTTGACATACCGACCAACTCAAGCAACAATAAAAAACAGTGTTGTTTTTCGTGTTGTTGACTTGTTGTAGTCTCGCCGCAACCTGAAGTAAATTCGCCTTGTTTAAAATGTTTCTGTAGAATACGTGTTTTTAATTTTTTTTAAGGGATAATTGAACGATGTTACTACGGCGACAAGAACTCGAAATAAAAAGCGAATTGTTTTTGCTTAATGGGGAAACTATTTAGATTATTTTTCAATCGAAATGTTTGCAGGGTTATGATAAACTGAATGTGCGCCTAGGTATATACTTACAAAAAAAATCATTTTATTTTTTTGAAAATTATTCATTATAAATTTAAATACTGTTTTGATATGATTGACTGATTTGCTTGGACCCTAAATATTCAAATAGTTTGTTATTTATTTATTTTTATTTTTTAATTTCTTACCTTTTTCGCTTACCTTTGCTAACATTTTCTTAATAATTCTAAGTAAAAGGAAAGAAAATTACCACCTTTTTGTGTATCTTTTTCTTTTAACTAAATATTGATTTTTTTGTGTTCTCTGTCGATAAAAAATTTAACGTTAAGTTTATAGGCATCACAAAATGTTCAAAGATGGAAAAGGAACAAATTTTTGTAGCAAACAAATTAAATTTTAACGAACATTTTTTTTTAGATTTACTTTAGTAAGCGACAGTGGATGATTGAAGAGAGTTGAAGTCGAGTTTTGAAACTTGTGTGTTTAATAGGGTTGGCCATTGAAAGCTTTAAAATTAAAAATATACATCATACAATTAGACTTCAGTGTGGCTCATTTTAGTCCTCATTTTGATTTTAACTTGTGTGGTAACCATCCTTTCTGCTTTGAAATTAGTAATTTATCACATTTGCCCTTATTCTAAAAACTTTTCGCAACTCTTTAGCAAAAATTTTTTGTTTTTTTTTTTAACTTTAAAAAGTCTGTATCCAAGATTGGTAAACAAAATTTATTCAAGTGGAATAAAAAGTTTTTGCTCCTTTTCTTTTGTATTATTATTATTTTTCTTTTTCATTAGCTCGACTTTAAACTTTTTTTTAACAACTTGTAAAATTCCAAAAAAAAAATTGGGATTACAATATGATTTTCTTCTTGATAACTTTGCTGCTGCTTTTATTTGCTACTTTTCCAAGTTTTATTTTTTACTTTGTAAAGTTTATGATGAACAAGAGTCTGGTAAGTTGGTCGCTGAGATGAGGTAAATATGAATTTACAAAAAAAAAAAAAAAAAAAACGTTTGTTTAACTACAAGTCTTTTGCAAATCATTTGGGAAACAAATGACTTTAATTGAAATTTCATCGACTGTTTGCCTAAGTTTCGAATTCTTTAATTTACTTTTTTCAGTAACAACTGTAAATCGCTTTAAGTATATTGTTAATTATTAATTTGAAAATTTATTGTTTAAGTTGAAAAAAATTAAGAAGTTTTAATCATTTCAGTGAAGCAAGAGGTAAATAACACTGTGCAAGAAATTGACACTTTTTTTTATGACAAGCCGGGCACATGGTGATTCAACATAATTCGGGTACGCTGAATGCAGTGGTGGCTCTGGTTTTCGAGATATACCGTTATTTCGGAAATGGAGGAGGTTGCACAACATCTATTCGCGTAACTCAAAAACGGTTTAGTTTAGTGAAATGACTAAAAAAAAACGAAATTCCGCAAAAAAAATTTTTTTCTGATATGAGCAGTCGTTTTTGAAACATAATTTTTTTTTTTTTTTTAAAAAATAATTTTTTTTGCAAAATTTCGAAATTTTTGTTTTTTAAAAATTTATAAACAATTAAAAAATGCAGCTGGCTCCTAATTTCTTGCAGACATATAAAAACGAAACCCATCTAGGGGCATCCTAGGCGCTGCCGGGGCCAAATTTAAGAATTTTATTAAACCGCCATATATGTATACTTGAAATTCTTAAATTTGGCCCCTGCTGCGCTTAGGGTGCCCCTAGAGGGGTCAAATGTATTACCAACCCCACTTTATTTTTCATCTCAATCACTTATTTCTTACATACCTACCCGCTATCTCCATTCTTTAAGGGCGCTTCCATACAAAATGTTCAATGCAGACTAAAAATATATTTAAAAAAAGTCCTATAAATGCCCAGGAGTCGCTCCTAGTATGATAACATGTATGACCGACCTCAATTAGTTTTTTGTTCTTAAGATTTTCTCGAAACATACTTGCCCCTTATCTCCACTTTTTAGGGCGGCTCCCATTCAAATATTGCGTTTTATGAAATTCTGAAATGAATTAAAATTTGTCGACTTTTGTGAATAAAATCAAAAATTGCAAACAGATTTTAATCATTTATGGCTTGTATTGTTTGGAATTTTCAAAAAATGCATGGAGTTATATAGTTTTTACATACAAATTGGTATTTTTCTGAATTATAAATAACGGTGAATCTCGAAAACCAGAGCCAATCTAAAAAAAACCGAGAGCACCACTGGATTCAGCGTACCCGAATTATGTTAAAGCGCCATGTGCCCGGCTTGTCCGTTTTTTCAACTTGCATAGTGTAATTAATATATCTTTTATTAAAACCCAAAACGTAGATTCAAATTGACATTTTTTTTACTACGCAGGAAAACAAAATTTTTAAATTCCTTTTCGGTTACATGATTCAACACGGTAACATTGACAGCTTATATTGGTACTCTGACTTTGATCGCCTCTTTTAGTAGTTTGATTTTGATCGTTTGTTGTTGAATTGCGCTAACGTTCGGCTTTTTCGGTACTGGGCGGCTTCGTTCGAAAAATTCGGTACTGCTGCCTGTTTCAGCACTTAAACTTCGGTCTCCAAATTTGGCTCTGCGGATTTTGGTACCTGATTCGGCTTTACAACTTCGGTCTCCAGTTTAAGTACTGTTAGTTTAACTGATTGTTTTGGAAGGATATCCTTAATCACCAATCGTAAAGCGCCTTTATAAGTTGCTTATTTTTTCGCTGCCGGATCTATCGATGGTTTTTTTCTTACAATCTAGTAACCTGCTCTGGCTCTAAAATTGTTGGTCGCCCGTTTCGGATCGGCGGAATCGCTTGTCAGATTCGACACCTTTACTTTGGTTGTTGGATTCAGAACTATGACTAATACTTCCACAAAACCTTTAAAGTTTCCTTTAATTAGTGAAGCCTATGTTGTAAATACCATAGAGGAGAAAATCCTTGCACCCGGCAAAAGGTCGGCTATGCAGAGAAGCTTCAGTTAGCGAGGCCGATGGTTGTTATTCGTTTTTTCCAAAGTTTTCTTAAATAAATTTTACCGCAGTTATTTTAGAGTAGCCCCATTTTTTTAATTTAAACTTTTTATGTCCCATTTTCTCGATAAGATTAAAAGAAAATTTGTCTCTTTTCCTTCCCTTTCTCTAAGATGAAAGTGAAGTTTAAATTAAGTTTTTTTTTTTAAATTAAATTAGCCACAAATCTCTCTGTAACATGTGCCAGAACTTAAATTCCTTAATTCTTTTACCAAAAAAACAACAGAGTAGAAAAACTTTATTGGTCTTTTTGCTTTAAGTCTTTCAGAATTTTAGTTCTTGTCATCATGCTCTTAAAGGCAAAAAGGCAGCACTATAAATACACATAAGACAACACATACATAAACATACAGAAAGCAGGAAAAACTTTTTACTTGGCTTTTTTTTCTAAAGTCCATACAAATTAAATTAAAAGTGCTCATACGTTTGGATTAAATAACTAAAACTTTTGCTCGGTTTGCTTCTTTTTTTTCTGGTAAGTCCTGTAAAAGTTTTATTTAGGGATATTTATAATAAGAAAGACAAATTCAAAAATTGCTTTATTTGTTGGTTTAGCTAACGAAAGATTAACAAAATAGAATAATCAAGGAGTTTTTAAGCCCGATAGAACTAACGATAAGGTTAGTTGCCAAACGAACTGTCATATTGTGCTTAATTTTTGTTGATATTTATTATCCGCTTATTCTAGCTAATGCTAATGAAAAATGCTACCAACTTATCAAAATTTACTTTGAAATTCAGTCATGGATTTTCGCACTCTATAGACGCGATATCGTGTTCAGAGTTGAGGCTTATTTTGGGCTAAACTCGTTTGTATATTAAGAAAATTGCGTCATATAAAGTGGGTCCAATAGAACCTACAGACCCTACTACGTGCAGAAAAATGCACCGTTTGATCCGGTGTACATGCTGGTGGCATCTTCGGATCTAATATCTTTAAAACTTAAAGCCGAGGTTGCGTTACGGGTAATAGAGATCGTTACCCCACCATGATCAAATGATTTATTGTTCGAAAATATAGCTGACATTAATCCGGGCGCCACAATTGAAATATTAACACTTACAAATATCTTGGCGTGTATGAAGATCATAATTTTAAATGGATCGTATAGAAGAAGTTCGTAAAAAATTAAGAAAAGCTGCGTTTATTTGCGTCATTTAAGTTACAGCTCCAGCAAAACTGTTGTAGGACAAGCATATTTTTCTTTAGTCGAATCGCATCTTCGTCATGGTATAACAGCATGGGCCAGCTCAACACATTGTGAGAAACTTCAAAAAACACAAAACCAACTCCTAAAAATATTAAAACCTACACGACCTTCGAACTACATACCAAACACTCTAACAAACAACATGACTTCAAACAATGGCAACAACATAGTGATTAATGTCGACAACAATTACAACACAAACCACTTACATAACGTCATCAATTACAACATAGCAGCAACATCATCAACAGCGTATTACAACTCAAATGCTTTTAGTACAACAGATAATAACAATCTGTTAACTAAAACTATATCGCAAAAGAATTACAAATACTTAACGTTAAAAGCATATACTTCAATACATTTTCGATCGAATTCTACAACGATTCAAGGTTCTTTACAAGAATAGATCACAACCACCAGGCCCGGCTAAACGCTGAAGGAAGATAACGTGTACAGATAACGTGTATCCACAGTTCTACCAAAAATACTCAACAAAATGCCAACTGAAATATTGGACACAACAATAAATATTAACAAGAGGAAAAATATTTTTTTTTATAATTCTGTGGCCGTATGGAAAAACTAGTTAACTCCATTTTTTGCGAAAAATGAGATAACACCAAATAACGAAATTCTAATATAGTTTCTCGTTTAAAAGTTTTTTGAGAAACAAAAATCAGAAAAAAATACCAATTTTTATGTAAAAAGTAGATAACTCCATGCATTTTTTGAAAAAACAAGGTAACTCCATAGTGTGTTAAAAAACAGCAAAAATAGAAGTTTTAAGCCGATGTTGTTTCGATAACTAAAAGAGAAAGAGCGAAATAGAACAAATTCAGGTCACAAGCTTTTTGGATTCAAATTTTTAACCTAAAATTTGCAACTCCCGATAATTCAAAGAATATTTTAAAATATGCATATTGAATCATTTCTCAAAGTGCTTGATATATAGAATACGACTGCCAAACACCCGAAATCTTTCCGAGTAATAGTTTTTAATCTATCGGGTGATTTTTTAACTATTATCTTTTTGGCAACACTGGTTTAAACAGCTGACGCACGTTTCGTGTTTTATTTCACTGTCAAACATCTTCAGTTTGGTCTATTATTTAACCATGAATCGTCTTACAAACGAACAACGCTTGCAAACTATTGAATTTTATTATCAAAATGCGTGCTCTGTTAAGAAAGTTCATCGCGTGCTTCTTGTGTTCAGCGACGAAGCTCATTTTTGGCTCAATGGGTACGTTAATAAGCAGAATTGTCGATTTTGGAGTGAAGATCAGCCAGAAGCATTGCAAGAGCTACCAGTGCATCCAGAAAAACTCACAGTTTGGTGTGGTTTATGGGCTGGTGGCATTATTGGACTGTACTTCTTCAAAGATGATACGAATTGTAACGTAACTGTGAATGGTGAGCGCTACCGTGAGATGATATCCAACTTTTTTTGCCCAAAATGCAAGAGCTTGACTTGCATGAAATGTGGCTTAACAATGGACTTATTGAGAGGCGAGTTCGGTGAACCTTTTATTTCACGTTCATGCGATTTAACGCCTTTAGACTATTTTTTGTGGGGCTATGTTAAAGCCCATGTCTATACACACATGCCCGCATCAATTGACGCATTGGAAGACAACATTGAAGCATTTATTCATGAGACACCGGCCGAAATGTTGGAAAGAGTATGCCAAAATTGGACTAAGCGGTTGGACCATTTGAGGCGCAGTCACGGTCAACATTTGCATGAAATAATCTTCAAACATTAAATTATATGGACCATACTATCGATTCAAATAAAGATTTCATGAATTTTTCTGAAGTTTATGTGTTTTTTTTAACTTTCCTATAGCTCTTAAAAAATCACCCATTATAAAGATCTACCGTAATCTTTGTGGTACAGTAACTTTAAAAAATCTTTCGATTTACCAATAAATAACTTTTTTTCACTGTTGCAAAGATAAGACAGTGTTATTGGTCAGCTTAGCTAAAAAAAAACAATTTCATAACCCATAAACTGGCCTATGAATTTCATAAAATCAAGAATGTTTATGCATAAAAACAGATAAGAACTCGGTTTATCTATAAATATAAAATTGTTACGTTACTGATTGATTCATCACCACACAGCCTAAACGCCTGAAGCTAAAAACTTGAATTTGACTTGATATGGACAGGAGGTAGGTCTCACCACAACTAAGACGGGATTTTTTGAAATTCGAAAAATATCTCCAGAACTAAAAGAGAAAAAAAAATTAATAGTTATCGTTGTTGTTTGGAAAATAAGCGGACAGGTGTCTGGCCCTTTTCGTACCTTCGCACCTTTTAGGGAGTAAACTCGTATTTAGAAACTTTGTTGTCACCCTATCAATAAACATAGAAATAAAGTTTATATCACTTTTGAATCTAATCTAAAAAGCCCAAATACCAATTCGGTACTTTTTAAAAATTTAGAAAGTTAATTTTTGAGCTCCCACCATAATATTGTAATTTCTGATACTTTAATGGGGAGAAAAAGTACCAAAAAGGGGGAAATACGGGAAACTAAATTCCTTTCTTTAGCTTTTTGTTTTACAACTGGAACTTTCTTTAATTTTACATATAAACATTAAATTCAACATGCAACGTCCTGAGTGGATAATATCCTGTGAGAGAACTTCTTGGTACTTTTTGTTCTTTAACTGGTATTTTTTGAATTTCCGTTAGTATTGTACCCAAAAACATAAAATTAAATATGCAAGGTCCTCAGTGATTGAGGATCTGTGGGAGGTACATTTTTGGTACTTTTTTGTACTTTAACTGGTACTTTTGTAAATTTTCGTTAATATTGCACCTATAAACATAAAATTAAACATACAATGTAGCATTTTAATTTGTACCTGCAGACAAGCGCTAGCGGCTTTGCAAAGTCATTAATGTAAATGAAAAAAAAAACTAAGAAAGCGCTAGGTGCCATACAGCAACCTCAACAATCGAATTATTTAAATAAAAATGGGCTTGTCAATTGGACTAAAAAGGTTGCGATTTAAAACCTCTCGATTATTTCTTGTAGGGCTACTTGAAGTCACAGCGATAATTGTCTCCTTAAAGGTAAATATTGTTCGAATTATTTAAAACATATGTAAGGCCAGCAATGCTATAGAGAAAAGCCCAAATTGGAGGTTCAATATGCTCATTGTCAAGAACAGCCGTGGTGTCCATATAAGCAAAATCAATTTAACATGTTAATGCTATATTTTGATTTTTGGAATGAAAACAAATTTATAATTCTTAGTGGCAATAATAATGACTAAAAAGGCCTAATAGAAGGCCTTATTAAGCAGACACTCTTTGCGCATTCCACACTTATTTAAGTTTTACACAGGTTGTCATTGGGAGCCAGCTCTTTCACATTCCCTTTACATGAATTCTTAAAGGTTTGAGAAGAATGACTTTGAAAAGAAAATATAAAATGTATTTTAGCTTTTTTTATTTGTGCCTTTTGTATAAAAAACATCGCATATGTCGATAGAATGCTCGCTTTATCAATAAACATTAAAAAACACAGCTGATACGTAAAAAATTGAGAAAAATATTGATTTAATCAGATTCATCCGCAACGTCGCTTTTACAAAAGAGTAACGAGACCACAAAAAAAAATATATATAAAAATTTTACAACTTCTTTCCCTTACCTTCTCTCTCTTTTTAAAGAAGGCAGTAGCGAATATGTAATGAATATATTGGAAGGTCTTTCTTAAAGAAATTTAAACCTTCCAGAAGGCATATTTCTTAAGGCAGGATATCATTAGAAACGAATCTTTTAGACGGGAGTAAAGAGCCCTTCAGAAAGACTTGTCACTTGCCGTGAATGTCATATTCATAAAATTATAGCAAATACAACCAATATGACGCAAAAGAACACTTTGTGAATGGCCTAAATAAAAGGTGTGTACATTTACAAAAAGCTATTGCTTATTTTTAATAATTGTTACTCGTAAGTGTTCATGTACTTCCAGCGAGAGAGAGTGAAAAAGGCAATACAAATTGGAGAGAAAAAAAATTTTTGATATTAAAATTTTCACTAAAGAATTATTCAACCACCTGTTTTTGTTTACTGGACAAAAATAATTTTCATTATGTTTAAATTAAAAGTTTTTCAACAACATAAAATATTTATTTATCTAAAATTTAGTAACATGCTCTCCTCTATGGTATTTCAAACATAGACTTCATTAACTAAAGCATAGCCAAAGGCCGGCTATGTAGAAGTATAAGTCATAGTTCTGAATCTAACAACCAAAGTAAAGTGCCGTATCTAACAAGCGAAGCCGCCGATCTGAAACGGGCGACCAAAAATTAAGAAATAATCTCGTATCTTTCAGTTGAATAGTATCGATATGCCTGACTTGATAGTTTTTGCTGGTCAAGCGTTGATTTAATTTTTTTTAATAAGTGGGAACAAAATTTTGTAAACTTTTAATTAACGCTCACGTTACAAGTTTCTGCTAGTAAAGTTAATGAACACACCTAATACAAATTAAAATTTTTCAAACCATTTGTCAAACCATTTTTCAAATTTTTTCTCTCAAATTTCTAAAACTGAATCCAAAATTTATTCCATTAAGATTTCTTATTCTTCTATTAACATTCAACGAAAAAATCTTTAAGAGCTATTTTTCTTTTAATAAATATTCAAATTTCATACAATTTCAAAAAATAATTTGCATTTCTATTAAAAGTACTTTCGCTTCAATTTTCCAAAAAAAATGTAAAAAAAGAACGAGAGAAGAAGGTTAAGAAAAGCAATTGAATACTTTAGCATATTATTGAAATTTAATCTGAGTCGATGCCATATTCAACCAAAAAATACATTTATAGTCAAAATAGCTAAACTAGACGCACTTAAAAAATCTTTCATCTTTCCTTCCTACACTCGCTAGTCGTATGACCTTTATAAGAAAGAAAAAAAATTTTTACTGCATTTAAAAAAAAATATTCCAATTTTTTATTACTTGTAGCAGCCAATAAAAACTTTGACTATGACAGGGCAGCTGTTTGAAAAATAGAAACTAAGAACTGCAGCAGTAGTAGAATAAAAAAGAAAAATTGACAAGTTTTTAAGTAGAATATAAGTCACAAAAGTTAAACACTCTTCCACCCACACATACACACACAATCTTCACGGATTTTTTTTTTTTTTTTTTTTTTTTTGCTGTTCAATCACACACAAACTTATACAGAGTGACCCAAAAGAAACGAAAGGTTAACATGAAAAAGAATTTAATTGTTTCAATAAGATTTTCCTCCAATTGGTTGAAAAGACAACTCCATTGTTTGTTTGTTTGATTTAAGGGTTCCTCCTTGAACAGTAAATTTACTAAAGCGGCATTATTTGCTCTTGAAATTTCATTAAGCCATTGCAAATATGGACGTCTGCATGACAAGCCTTCTTCAGAAGGATAATAATGACATACACCTTTAAGAGGGACGCCGAAGCTTTCAAATTCAGCCTCGTTAAAATAAAACAATGCTTTTTTTGTTTGTACTTCACCAGCACGATGCAAAATGTTAAAAAACTGTAACGCGGCACTGGTATGTGACGTCAAACCGTTAACCAATACAAAAGAAACGAAGACGACCCAATTACCCTTTAGAAATAATGATGAATTGTTTGGATCTAAAGAACATACATATTTCCATTTTTACCAGATACGATCTCTGGAGATCTTTCAATTTTAGATTTTTGTCGAATTCCAGGTATAGACTGCACCTGATTATCCCGAAATATGTAACAAAAGAAGATGATTCCTATAGACCCCCGTTGGAAAATTGGAGCGATTTTAATTGGTCAACACATTGAGCATTTCTGATTTGTTTTTCTTACCGGGTATTTGACGCGTATTCGTAAAAAAGCCAAGAAAATATAATAAATATTTAAGCAAAAAGATTTAAAAAAAATGTCATTTTAAACTTCTTTAAAAGAGAATATAAGTGACCAGTTAACTAAAGTTCCCATTCAATCATGAAGTTTAAAAACACGAATCGATTTAAAAAAAAAGTGCAGGATGTTAAAATCGCCATGTTTCTTTTGGGCGACACTGTAAAATTTATGGAATACTGTCCGGCGAAAAAAACACAAATAATTTGTTATTTTCTAAGAATTGTTTACACCAGGGACAGACAAGAAAGTTTTTAAATTGCACAAATTTGCTTCTCCACCACCACAAGTGGTGAATGAGAATAAACTAAATTTGTCATTAAGTATATATATTATTGATCCTTGAGAAATTCTAAGTCGACTTAATTATGTCCGTCTGTCAGACCGTCTGACCGTCTATCCTTCTATCCGTCTGTCTGTCTGTCTGTCTGTTGAAAACATGATCACTTTTGAACAACTAAAAATAATAAAACAATATTAATGTCGAATTGCTAAGCAGTTTGGGATTTAAATCCAGCAAAATCGGTTCGGTAGGATAAGAGCTATAAGTCCAAATGTGGAACCACCACCTTAAAAAATTTAGAATTTTGCTACAAAAACTAACAAAAATCGTGCCGAAATGCACGGATTGATAGAAGAATGCACGAATAGATAGAAGACCCATATAAATCCCACTCTCTGAAAACAGTTTAGTAGTCGGAAATCCGTAACGAATAATGCGTTTATAAAGAAATTTGATCTGTCACAATAACCATGGGTTCAACATAAATGCCCTCCTAAAAATCATTTTAGTACGGCTTAAACTCTTAGAATCCTGGTAGTTTATTCAAATATAACTTGAAATAAAAGCATAAGACTTTTTGCATAGGTCGAAACCGCAAACAATTATAATTTTTAAAGATTGGTAAATAGTTTAAAGATCCCATAAACAGCCGACTTTTGAAATATTCTAACTCTCGGTAGAGGGTATCAAAGATTCGGCACAGCCGAATATAGCACTTAAGCTAGTTTAAACTTAATTCTTCTGGTTATAGGTAAGATCCCTTACAGAGACCGTTTTTCAAAAGAACTGGGAGAAAACAGTACAAGAAATATAAATACGGCAGGATAATTGGTATACTATTGGTCTATAGCTTTAATAGAATCTGCTGACTTAAAAAAATAGTACGATCTTCAAAAACCCAAGTTTTAGCCAAAATATTTCGAGGCCATAAAATCCGAACAGGACCTACACAAAAAAAAACCAAATAAGACTTTGTTAGTTCGGCAAGCACTTCGGGAAATTCCACACGAGAAGGAATTTGCACTCGATGACTACAAAAATGTTGCACAGTGTTATCAAACATAGAAAATGTCTGTTTGAAGGAAAGGATATGTATAATTCCCTATCGGTATGCTCTCCGAGGGAGCAGAAGAAGCACGTAATAACGATAGCATAGATTAATGTTTTTCAGAAATTGCAACAAAACTTCAACCAATACTGCTGTTTTTCAAGTTTGCTTGAATCATCTGATCTGAGAAAGTTTTAGTACCAAGTTTTTAGCTTTTTTCTTGAATAGAAAACCTTTTTTGCGAAAAATTTATTTGAATTGAATGGGATGTAGGCGTGGGCGTGGGCGTGGACGTGGGCGTGGCTGATGCTGATAAAACTTGGCATATATCTTTTGTTTATTCTAGAAAGCGTTCGCACCAACTTTGAAAACTTTTGCTTGGATAGGAACAATTTTAAGCTAACAATAAATAAATATTAAATAAATTAAATAAATAAATAAATTATTTGTATTGTAAAGTGTATTCAAATTTAAAGATTAATCGAGCCATGGAATTCGCTACAGGCGGATGATCTGAAGCTTTTTGTAGCGGGAAATAAATGATTAAGACGTAGATAATATTTGGATTCAATAGGATGATTCCACTTTCCACACATCAAGAGAAATAATGGATCTTTTGAAAGAAAAGTTCGAAAATCGCATTATTTCTCGTAAAGGAGGAGTGAATTGGCCACCAAGATCGTGCGATTTGACACCTTTAGAGTATTACTTGTGGAGTTTTTTGAAATCGAAAGTGTACTGCAATAATAACATAACAGCTCAAGAGCTTTAAAACACCATTATCGAGCAGATATCAACAATTGACAACAGTTTATTGAAAAACGTGATTGAGAATTTTGGTTTATTTTTTAACCGGAAGGTTTTTCTAAATAAAAATATTCTTTTGATATTTTTAGTTAGGCTTGAGTTCATAAAATTTAATTTTCATTAAATTATTTTTACTGAAGGAAGGAATTTTCACAACATAAAATTTTTATTAAAATTTATTACTAATTTTCTTGGCTGAGCTGGGGCTCGAACCTGGATTTAATTTACATGTTTCAAGAATCACCGCATTCTTTCATCAGATTTCAGCCAACAGTCAAACATCAATCTTTCACCGGTGGTACTGGTGGTTCGAAATTTTGCTGTTATTATCATTTTTAAATTTATTTACATATTGCCTTCTTTTTTTCTGATTGTTTCTGTCAAGACTTTGTCTTGAAAATCTGAATACGTTTGTTTATTATGTTTTTTGACCACTTTCGGCGACATTTCATTTGTGCAACTTGAAGTAGAAATTTAAACATATAGATCATAATAATGTTTAGTTAATTTCATGTTGTAAAATTCCTTCCTTCATTATCTCAGTTGAACAAGATTAGAATTCTTTTGGCTTAGATGGACAGATTAGTTGGCTGGGAGCGATGGGTAGGAATTACATACACAGGATGTAGGTACGATTCGCTTAGTTTGCTAATGCCCAGTTAGTTTGATGTTGGATTCTAATCTGCTTTACGTGGCTTTATAATTTCTCGACGCAAGGAGAAATTATAAAGGAATTAGAATTTAGAATAATTTGGGGTTAGAAAATATAAAAATTTGAATTAGATTGGGTACAAGTGAATACTTTATTCAAGATGCTCACCGTTGGCTGGTTGTCCGACAAGTGACCATTTTTCTTTTTTACAAAATTTAGGTATTTCATATTCAAGTATATTGTAATAGTAAAAATTGGAAAGTTAAAGTTACAATTCACAATAATTTTAAATCGTTACGTTATCGTACAATTCAATCACAAATTAAGATAAGGAATTCAGTTGGCAACATACGTTATATGTATTTTTTTTTTTAAATAATAATTCAAATTGAAATATAATTTGTGTTTAAAATAATTGTATTTAAAACAACAGTATTTTTTGGGAATACAAAATTTTCGATTAATAAGATTTTGCTTGTCGTGCTTAATTACCAATTTTTATTCTTGATAAAAACACTGAAATTTGTTGTTAATGGGATAAGCTATTCCTATACGCATTTCACTGGTTGCCTAGGCCAGATCGTCAGGAAACTTCATCCAAAGATTGTAGAAACACTAAAAATGTTAAACAAATAAAACTGTTAAGCGAATACGAATTATAAGCAACAGTTTTACTTGTAACAATTTCAAAGCTTAAACAAAAACAACAACAATAAACAGTGAGTTTATCTTTTCCCACTATAATTGGTTGGAATTCTTCCAACATTAATTGAAGTTGTAAGTTGGTTAAGAAAAAACAAAATAAAAACAAACACAACTTGCTTTATTGGTTTCGCAAAAAATAAAGCATGTTGCCAGTTTAGTTTTTAAAGCCGTGCACTTGCCAGTTTATTATAAAAGTGTTTAAGCTTTGATATTGTTACAAGTAAAACTGTTGCTTATAATTCTTATTTGCTTTGCAGTTTTATTTGTTTAACATCTTTAGTTTTTCTAAAATCTTTGGATGAAGTTTCCTCCTTCAGTAAAAATAATTTAATGAAAACTAAATATCAAAATTTCAAATATTTTTAATACATATTTCAAAAAAAAAAACTCTTTTTTATTAAAATTGAAATGATACCTCCTCAATTTTTGGGTGGCCGATTTTAAAGAAATTTCTTTTTTTTAGTTTAGTCAAAATAATGATTGGTGACAACTTTCAATGACCACTTCGTATATTTTTCGCACGAACATTTTTAAAGCCATCCCTCTGTGCGCCGTCGTGGTCCTTTAAACGTTTTATTATTTTTCGTTTACTAACGTTGCTTTTTATGGCTTATTTTTCAAAATTGCTTCGCAATATTTAGAAATTTTTTATTGGAATATTTTTATTCGTATGTTTTTGATGTATATACATACATATGTATGTATGTATGTATGTATGTATGTATGTATGTATGTATGTATGTATGTATGTATGTATGTATGTATGTATGTATGTATGTATGTATGTATGTATGTATGTATGTATGTATGTATGTATGTATGTATGTATGTATGTATGTATGTATGTATGTATGTATGTATGTATGTATGTATGTATGTATGTATGTATGTATGTATGTATATGTGATTCATTCTAAACAATACGGTATTCACCTTCTACAACTTTTACCAAAGATTTTATGGCACTCAGTTTTTTCCAGAAACATTCATTAGTGACCTTCTCTGCTCTCTCTACAAATACCGCCCACTACCTTACAAACTAATTTTTTCTATGTTCAAATGTAAAAATGTTCTTCAAAACTCATTGAAGTGTGAATTAAAGTAATTTGAGCCTGTTTCATAGATATTTTAAAATAGATTTTAAACAATTTCCGAAATAAAAAACATCCGTTTTCATACAAAGATATTTTAAGAAATGAATAACGAAATTGTTGTCATTGTGCTCATACATGGCGAAGACAAATTGAAACCGAAGCCTCAAACATACAAACAATCTGGCCAATTATTGTCATTATTTTATTGTAAATTTTTTTATTGAAGAACTTGAGGAGCCTTTAATAATTTTGTTGATTTTTTAGATGATACACCAGGCTATGCATCGGCGCAGAGGGAAAATTATAATGTAGACTTAATCAATAAGAACGGATAAGGATTCGATATTGATAAACGTAAGATACCAACATCTTAATCATATAAAAATCTTGTTTAAAACTGCACTCTTCACAAATGACTAGTTACTTGGCAAAACAAGTCTTAAGCTTCGTTCATAATGGTTAAGTGTTTTATAAAATAATGAGGAAAGTTTAATATATAAACTCAATAACCCCTATCGTGAATAACAAGTGGAATTTTTGTTCCCATTAAAATTTTTATTTTAAATTAAAAATCAATGAAATTTTTGTTCTAAAATATAATATAATAATTAAAGAAAAGTTAAAATAATAAAGAACAATATTTAATATTGGAGGGAAAGTTTGATAACAACGTTAGTTTTTTGCACTTTTTAAATTTTATGTAGTAAAATATTCTCCAAATTTCTGACCGCACCAGTGATGTTAACTTTTATTTTTTTATTACCGTACGGCCCTCTAAAAATTACCGTTTTTGAGAAGAAATTACCGTACGCAAAGGTTTTTTAATTTAAACATTCACAGCAGCATTTAAAAACAATTTATTTAAATTTTAAATGTGTTTTATGAAAAATTTTAATGAAAATCTTTGTTTAAAACATATTTTAAACCAAAATTATTGTATTTTTTATCAATACGAAAGTAAAATCATCATATAACTACAATTTTAACGTTACTGCCAGACTGATTCATCATCGCACAGCCTTAACGAATGAAGCTAAAAAGTTTGAATTTGGACCGGAGTTGGTATCGTTCAACTAAGACAGAATTTTTTCCAATTCGAATATCGTAAGAGAAACTCAAAAATTTTTTTATTACGTTTTGTAAATAACTTACACGCAATATTCATATCTACCCGCTGTAAAATACAGTGCTATTTTGTCATCTTCTTATGATGAAACGATTGGTATAAAAGTTCTTTTTCATATGCCTTTAATACAAAATTAAAACATATAGTTTTGCTTCAACTGAAAAGTTTTAATATTTAAGCTTCGTACAGACGGTGGTCAGATCTTACAATGTTGTCATTAAAATTGCCTAAAAAGAATTGCAACTGTGTTAACATTGTAAGCTCATTTTCATTTGCAGATGTGTAAAATTAATGCATCTGACAATGGCACCATTGTCAGAAAAAGGACTACATTGTAAGATCTGACCACCGTCTGTACGAAGTTTTCATCGAAGTTTTACGGACAAAAAGTTTAAAATAAAGTAAATAATATCACTGTTACCTAAGCATTTGCAGAAACATAACATTCTTAATTTTTTGTATAACATTAATCTATTTCTTAAACTGGTTGAAAATCACCTCTCAAAAGTTAAAATCATAAAGCCTTCATATATAAGTATGTATGTATATAAATACCAAAAAACCCAAATCTAGATATTACCGTATTTTAAATGAAATTACCTTTCTACCTTTTGGGGCCCAAAATTACCGTAAAAAAGGCTAATTACCGTACGGTTAACATCACTGGACCGCACGTCTTTCGAGAGCTTCACAATTTCGCAGGCATACGACATGTAGTTCTGCATTTTGTAGAGAAAATATCAGTTTGTGCCTTATTAACGGATCTAGCCCTTAATATTCGATTTATCGGAGGAACTACTTACATACATCTTATGTTCCCCAGCAAAAAGAAAGTGAGAAAATCAAAGGAAAAAGTGAACAAATTACGAGGGAAAAACAATTTACGATAAGGGTAATTTTTTCCTGTGAACCTTTTTCACGTTATTATTTACCCTTGAATTACCTCGAACAATTTTTTTCCATGGAAGTTTTTTATGATCGCAAATATGTGAAAAGAGAAAAAATTTCGAGGGAAAAGTTATTCACGACAGGGTTGAATATTGATGTGGTGAGGCCATAATGGCGGATCCAGCCTTTTGTTCAGGGGGAAAGTAGGGGTCACATAAAAGAGTTAAGCCAAGACACACAAATCTTTTATAGTTTCATGCACTAACTGAGACACATGGGTCTGCAATCACATCTGTTTCTCTTTTATAATTTCAGAGAACCAGTGCTCGACAAGTCCAGTGTTTTCTGGCTATTCTGAGTTGTGAAAACTGTCTAAGAAATTGAAATCCGCGCAAATAGAAAAACACCGAGAATATGTATCAGTTAGCAATTTGTAAAATCGATTAAACTTAATAAAATTTGCCATTAATGTTTTATGTATCCATAATCAAACATTAAAGTTGAGAAGACTTTAATAGCTAATAAATAAGTGAAAGTTTAAACGCTGGTTTAGTTGAACTAAACTTAAATGTATATAAAGTTTAAACTCAACAGCTGTAAACCAGTGTCCCATGTATCATAAGTAGCTTAAAAGATAACATGTGGCAGCACATGTTAACTACCGGATTTTTTAAAAGTTTCAGACTTTCAAACCAAACACTTCCGAACATGTCGACTGCCGATGTTCTTTGTTGTGAATAACTTTTCGTTTTTTGTTTTCGCCTTTTTTTCATTATATTGAATCTTCATATATTAAATATGAACTAACAATAATTAATCAAATCTTAACCTTATACGTTATTTTATGCCCTGCCAGTGCCAGACAAAAATGTTCTTCATCACGGGTTCTGTTCACATATGTAGGTGTTTATCGCTCATCTTAATGGGTAAGTGCTGCTGTGTCTTAAGCGAGAGTGGTCGCTATCATTTAAAATATTTCGCGCTAGTGGATTTGGGTGCAACTCTAGCCTTTTCAAATATTTAACCGCATACTTCTTTATAATAGTCCTTACCAGTGGCGCATTGAGATCCTTGTGGATAATTGAGTTTTTAACATACCAAGGGGCAGCTGTAATTATTCAAAGAAGTTTATTTTGGCGCCTTTGAATTTTTTCGATATTTGAGGCCGAGGCAGTGCCCCATAGTTAGCACCATATGGTGCTTTCGCCTTGACTGCGACTATTTTCATTTAATGATTCAGAAGTAAAGGCAACAGTTTATTTTTGTCCAATGACAAATGAAGAAGTAAAAGTTACAGCACATTCTTATGACTTTAACTATCTTAACTGCAGCTTTTTAAACACTGATTTTTCCGTTTGAAGACGGTTTATATGTTTACTGAATTATAGATTTTTTGGTTTAACCACATGTTTAACCAAAAAGAGAGTTTAGCTTGCTCTGATTTATAAGCCCCAAGTGTTTAAACGATATATTCGTTGTTGGTCAAGCTACAAAGTACCTGCCGAGTTTTAATTCAAAATGAATTCTTACGAAAGATACAAGAAGTCTAAATATCATTTAGATAGTGATTTATTTAATGAAGAGGAATATGACCAAGAACTCCAAATTTTATTTAACAATAACCAAGTTTACAAGAGTGTTAGTGCTACTCAAGGGTACTTTGCATTATCACACAAGTCTTGCGTATTCAATAATACTTTGTAAGTTAGAAATCTAATGAGTTTTGTTTTGGCTGTAAAAATGTTATTTTAAATTACAGTTTGCATTCACATTATCACATGTTTTTATTAGCTATTGTTATAATGCAACCCTGTTCAAATGTTATTATTGTTAAGAAAAATTTCCAAAAACGATGAAGTCGTATGGGATGTCAATTTTTTTCATAATACTTGTCAGTTTCAAAACACATTGCATTCACATTATCACACTTTTACTTATTACTTCAGTTTTTGACACGCCTTAATAAAAAGCTTAATACTGTAAAGTTCCTTTTAAAGCTTCAGCTTTACAAGTATCTTAATTGAATTGAATTTAAATAAAGTTTAGCCGTTTTTTGTAAAAATGGCACGCAGATTTATTAAACCTGTCTCTTGTTTCAATTTAAAATACGTCTATGCGGTTATCTTTTGCCTTAAAATGCAACTAAAAGCTTTATGCCCAATTTTTAGGATTGATATTAAAACACATTTATGTTTAAAATCGTATTAAATACAAAATTCTTTTCTTCACTAAACACCTAAATGTAACTTAACTCACCGATGTGGTAAATTTAAATTCATTTTAAGTTTCTATTGGAAAAACTTCGCAAGGTTGTCTCAACATTAAACCAATGCAACAACAACAGGCAAAACAATAGCAAAGAACTGTTTTTGGAGGCCACCTTGTAAATTAATACACTTTTTTATGATATTTTTTTGTATTTAGTAGTACTACCTTAATTAAATTAAACTTTTTAAGCAAAACTCAAAAAATCAATCTGTATTTAAATACGTTTTAAGTTTATATGAAAATTAACTTAATATTGATTTAAATATTATCCTGAAAATTGGGCATTACTGCCTGTTCAACAATTTCGAACGTTAATTTTGTATGAAAAACACCCATTTTAGAAAATTATTTCCATATAAAATTCTATACGAACGTCAACGTTCGAAATTGTTTAACAGGCGACAAGTAGTTTTCAATGTACCTTGATTATTTTTTTTTTTTTTTTTTGTAATTGCAAATTATTAAAGTTATAAATTTATTATTTTATATGAAATTTTTTTATGTTTTTTTTTGTTGCTATTTTCAAAGCAATTATGAAATCTTTGCTTAAGCAACCTTTAAAAATCCCCTCAAAAAGGAACATATTATTTGTTGATGTTAACCCATTAGTGCATAAAGTTCCCCAAATACTTTTTAACAAAATTCTTTTTGAACACGTAATTTAAAACAACTATTAAAATAATTTTTAGAAGTTTTATTTGAATAAAATTTTTTTTAAAGATTTTAGAAGAAGTCCCTTATAAGGGACATTATGCAATATCGTCACATGAAATGTGAAATTTTTTTAAACATTCTTTTGGGTAAACCCGTGTTGCACATAAAATTAAACTTGTTACCGCAGTTTGCACATCTTTTATCCGCTTTAGAGTAGTCTATTATGTGATTTCTACCGTCATATCGATTGACAGCATCGATGGTCTGTAACCTTTTACAGAGGGCACACCGTACGCTTCTATGTAAGAAGTGGCTATATATCTACGGAATTGCAACAAATTTGAGCAACCTAGATCATTTGGATGCAGCTTTCTCCTTAGTAGCCAACCATTAACAACGGAAGCATCCAACAGATATGCGAAAATTGGTCACCACCACTTACGTTCTCTTATACGTGACCGATAAACAGCAATAAGCTGGTCCATTTTGTCTACAACATCCATGGCTTGATTGTAATGTTGAAATACTTTTGGTTGCGTACCTGCATAACGCCTTCTCCTCTTGCATAACGCTTTCACGTTCCAATTTCATTTTTGTCAAAATTAGTTCCTAAAGCCTAGTACTCTGTTCAAATTTGTGAAAAATGTTAAGCAACATTGATTATTCCACACGAAAATTTTGGCATTTATCAATGTTACCAATCTTGCGAGTTTGTACAATTTGACGTTTTTATTCCTTCAAAGTATGCTACATTGTTTCGTGTATGTAAACAAACGCCACATGTATTTTACTAAAATTATTGTTTTTTAATAAAAAATTTAAAAAAAAAAAAAGTAAATATGGATAAAAAACTGTTACTTTAATTTTTTATTTCTTTTTTAATATTAAGTTCATACTTTTTTGCTTTTGCTTAAAATTCCACGTGAAATAAAGGCAGCTTACATTATTTCGCAGTTGTAAAAAAAATGTTGCCAGAAACATTTCGGAACTTTTTCACAAAATAAACAGAGTACAACTTCATCAACATTATTTCATAGATATTCCGCACAAGTTTTTTTCATATGCATTTTGACAGCATTTCATGTGAATTGTTGAACAGAGTACCAGGCTTAAGGTGACTACGTTATTGTCTTTTCATTGTACGACGAGTATATTGCCATTATCAGAAAAACGATAGTCTGTAGATCCTCTTAGATCTTTTTTCATTTCCGAAACGGGACGGAGTGGGCATTTTTCGGTTCGACTATCTCTTATTGTACCAAATAAGCATATTCCAGAAGCTGACAAATGCCGAAGAAGCTCCACGGATATGAAATAATTATCAATAAAAACCTTTATGTAAGAAAAATTAAAATTTTCAATTGAAAAAAATTTATTAAAATAATTCATTAATCATTTCCATCCATAGGAGGTATTGCAAATATATCGGTATTTTGCAAGTTGTCGTCTATATATTCTAACTGCTCCAATATTTCAGCAACAGTAAGTCTGTATAAGAAAAGCAATGAATATTACCATAGAGCATAATGTCCCTTAAAAGGGACATGCATAAAAAACGCCAATTGCTAATATTTTTTAAATCATTTATATTTTTAAACTTTAACAATTCAGTTACTTAATCTCATTTTAATAAACACACATTAAAAAAATATAAATAAAGCAACAAACTGTTATTTTTTTTCATTCTTACATACCCTTCGAAGGCGCTGTTTACGATATTGAACTGGCTCCCGGTGGACACAACGTCCAAACAGTTGGCTCTTTGCTCGGCGACACGGCTACACGCGGCGAACGGCTGGTCGACCCGTGACTATGGACACGCCAGGATAATCAGAGGTACGATTGTCCCTGACGGAGTGGATTACTGTACCCCGGTGCCGTTCTTTGGTGCGGGGTTCGTGACACAAGTGGCGCACGGCAACGTGCTGTCGGATACTTTCCGAGAACCAACCCTAGGGGTTTATACTGATGGTTCGAGGAAAGGTGAGAGGGTTGGCGGAGGTTTCTTCATAGAGGAACTGGATGTGAAGGTTTCCTTTCGTCTGCCGGATGGATGTAGTGTCCTACAGGCGGAAATCTCGGCTATAAGGCGGGCGGCAAACTGGCTGAGGTATCATCGCATATCGGGAGATATACGTATATTTACTGACAGCAAGGCTGCCCTTGCTTCCTTAGCGGGTGTCTACACGACATCTAGGTTAACTGTAGAATGTCGGATATCTTTGGATGAGATTGCGAAACATTCAAGGGTAACGCTTATATGGATACCGGGTCACTCGGAGTGTCCGGGTAATCTAGTGGCAGATGGGCTGGCCAGACAAGGTGGTCGCATGGATGACGTACTCATCGATCAATTTGTTGGTCTTCCAATGGCTCACAGTAAACTATTTATCAGGCGCGAGTCGTATAGAGTTGCGCAGATGCGGTGGACCTGTGAGTCAACCTGCTTTATATCCAGGATCCTTTGGCCTGGATATGATGAACGGAGAACTAGCTCTCTACTTGGTTTCAACAGGAACCAGATTAGGACGGTGATATCGGTTTTGACTGGACACTGGCCGGTGGGGACTCATGCTGCAAGAATGGGTCTGGAATTTAACGACTACTGTAGGAGTTGTCAGAACGAGGAGGAAGAGGAGACTGTGCTTCACTTCCTTTGTCATTGCCCTGGATTGCGGGGCATTAGGGAAGAATACCTTGGGGAACCGGTGTTTTCCTGCTTGGGGGATCTGTCCATGATGGAACTAAAATCGCTCCTTCTCTTCACCAGGAAGACGAAGTGGTTGGAACTTGCAGTGACGCCATCTGAGTAACTGCTCTAAGGGATGGGCATTGGAGCCGGGTATCACAAAGGGACCATTGAAGGACCCAAGTGAGCTGTCTTTTGATGGCTGCCCATGGAACCTAACCTAACCTAAACTACATACCCTTCACGTGTGGTGCGAATTTTTTTATTCCCTTAATACATATTTTGCACAATACTATGCACTCAATAGAATAAAATTAAATAAAAACACTTGTTGTTTTGACGAAGACACACAAGAGAATGAGATGCTAAATGAAAGTTTAATTTTCAATTTTTCGTGTTCCTGTTAAGTGGAAAAAGAGCGTCCCTTAAAAGGCACCGTATGGACTAATGGGTTAGGTTCAAATAAAACTGAATGAATTGAGCAGCTGTTGCTGCTTAAGATGTTTTATGAGGGTTTCTTTTATTTATAATTTTTGCTTTAAACAAAAGCCATTTTTTTTTTTTTTTTTTTTTTGTTTTTATTGTAATAAACTTTTTCTTTACTCATTTCTTCCAACTGCCTGTTAATGGAACCTTATTGTTATATAAATCCCTCATCACCGGTAAAAAAGGGTATATTTAAGTTTGTTATTTCGTTTGTAATTTCTTCCATATTGACCTAAGACCCTATAAATTCTATATATTCTTAACTCTTATGAGTAGGGGGAGTTGATTTAACTATGTACGCTGTCCAAGTGTATGATAAAATCAACTTCCCAAAGACCTCAGATATAATGAGACCTATAGGTTGTTATATACATATTTATAGCACTTATATTCTGATATACATAGTTTGCTATTCTAGTTCAGACCCACCAGTCCATATCAGCAAAAAGTGCACGTTTGCCTCTCATTTTTACAATCAAAATTAATTTTTCTTGAGTCACCTTTATAATAGATGGTCTTTTTTGTTGGCCTGCAATAAGGGCCGATGTTGATTTTGAATGAAACCAAATTGAAGTTATTGTCATTTCTATTTATTATGATAAAATGAGTATGGTTCAATAATGTACGGAACAAAATATCGGCCAATTTCCGCCGCGCCCTTGGCGGCACACCTCCATCCGATGGTCCAAATGTTCCATGACGCTGGGGCATAATTGAGGTTCAAAGTGCCGAATTATCTTATCCTTTAGCTCTTTCAAATAACCCCAAAGAAAGAAGTCCAACGTTGTAAAATCACATAATCTTGGCGGCCAATTGACATCGCCACCACGTGAGATAACACGGCCATTGAATTTGTCGCGCAAAAGAGCCATTGTTTCGTTAGCTGTGTAGCAAGTGACAACGCCCTGTTGAAACAACATATCGTCCACATCCATATCTTCCAATTCGGGCCATAAGAAGGACGTTATCATCTCACGATAGCGAACACCATTCAAAGTAACTGCCTGACCGGCCTCGATTTGGAAAAAATACGGCCCGATGATGCCGCCAGCCCATAAATCGTACCAAAGAGTCACTCTTTGTGGTTGCATTGGTTTTTCGACAACCAAATGCGGCAATTCTGCTTATTGACTAATCTATTGGGGTGAAAATGTGACTCATCACTGAAGACGATTTTTTCGAATATTGGTCATCCACTGTTCCCATTTCTTGCCACCATTCTTTAGTTCTTAATTAATTTAACCTTGCAAGCATGCAAATGCAAGTCTTTATGCATAATGTTAATCAACGACGAGCGTGAGAGGTGCAATTGTTGGGCACGACGACGAGTTGGGGTGGACGGCTCTTCAGGGACACTATCGCCAGCAGCAATATTTTCTACAGTACCAGCTGTATACACTGGTGTTTCTACATCTCCAAAAGACCCGGTTTGCTAAAATTTTTGCACGATTTTTCCGATTGTACGCACATTTGGACGATTAAATTTACCGAAAATACGACTAAGGGCACGATATGCATTTTGATTCGAAAGCCCATTTTCATAATAAGCCTGAATAGCTTTTACGCGTTGTTCGATTGTGTATCTTTGCATGGATCAAATTGAGTTTGTCTGAAATTGAGAAATGTCCAATGAAATGCAGAAAATAACTTGTCGTTTAGGTGTGGTTCATATTCAACATCGGCCCTTAAACTTTAACCACCCGTTAAGACTTACAGAAGATTTTTACCAAAAATTTTGCAATCCAATATTAAAAGAAGTGGAATGATGAAAGGAAAATAAAATTCGCCAAAGTCGAAAATTGCGTATTTCCTTCATGTTTTTCTCTTTTTTTTTTTTTTTTTGTTACTTTAACTAAATTGGGTAAATCAATATGTATTTTCTATACGAACAAAAAATTTCCTTCTCTCATTTTTACCATTTTACCATAACCAAATAGAATTAAGTAAGTAAGTTTTAAGTAAACTGAAGGTATTAAGGGCAACTCACAGCTACAGCAATCCCATTAAGTATTTTTTATGCTTCAATGGATTTTTTACGATTTCATTGGAAAATACTAAAGATAGCTGTTTTTCTTGGTCTTTTAGTCGTTATTAAAATAAAACTGTAAAATACTTTTTACTTACTTGATTCTTGTGGTTAGGGATAGCCTTTTTTGTTTCCTGGCAATGAGGGAAAATGCTGCTTTTCCAGCAATTTCCCAAAATCTGAGAAACGAAAAACCCAAATGCTTTCTTGTTATCCCACACCTAGTTCAAAAGTGACTCAACTCAAAATTTTTATTTTTCGGGTTTATATGCCTTAACTTTGCACAATACACTTGTTTATCTATAAAAAAATATCAGTGTATGTTGTTGTTTTTAACTGTTGATAAAAACACTGGTATAACCCCACGTCTCCATGCTCTTTCGAAGAGAACATGACATGACCATAACGCCGGCAGAGCAACGGTATTATTTTATTCATGTTCTTGTATGTGGCGAATACGTGTGGATGTTCATGTTCTGATTGACCACAATTTTTGTTGTTGTGCGTTTGGTTGTACACAGCAAATACATTGTATGGCCAACATCATGGCGCAGATGGATGCTAAGACGAATGTTTAGGCAACGATGGCAGCACATGGACGAAACATGAACATGAACAGTCCACACCAGTAGAATTCATGTGCGACATGATGTTCTTACCAAGTTGATGGATGGTGGAGACGGGTAGTAAAGTTGCAATTCATAAAAGTAGATTATTTTTATTTGTGTCAGAGAAAATAAGTGTAGTGAATCCATACTGCTAAGTGCTTAATAGTCTTAATTCGAATTGTAACACTTTTGATAAAATAAATCTTTTTTGTATCAGTTTAGAATTTGGCAAAACTTGAAAAGAATTCGGCAAAAGTGACATAACTTAAAATAATTCGGTAACTTGTGGAAATAATTCATCATCAAAAATGACACAACTAAAAATGGTTCGTTTTCTAGTGTACTAATATTAAAAATAAAAAAACTTTCTTAATCTTATCAGTATAAATTTTTTACTAAATGGTAAAAGATTTGTTTTTACTAGTTTTTTTAAGTCATAAAGTCATATGTCTTAAAATAATAACATGAAAAAATACGACTGTTGTGAACAAACCCTCATAATTTAGTGCGCTATTTTGAATTTACATCAGCTGATTTACAACACATATAAAAAAATAAATATTTACAATATTTTTAATTAGGCTTAAGTTCATCAAATTTAATTTTCATTAAATTATTTTTATGAAGAAAGGAATTTTACAACATGAAAATTAATTAAAATTTACTGATAATTTTACATTCTTGACTCAATCTGGGCTCGAACCCAGGCGTTTTTACGGACAGGTTACCCTGACATGTTTCGATTGCAACCACTCAATCTCCTCAGAGGGCTTGCCGTTTAACACTCGCAGCCATCGACGACTGCTGACGTCATTAGTCAAACATCAATCCTTAAACCAAATTGTATTTAACCTTTGGTAGATCGAAATTTGCTTTGAATTATTATCTATTTTAATTTATTTTACATGTTCTTCCTTTACCTCTGTTTTTTCGTACTTTTGTCAAGAATTCTTCTTGAAGTTCAAAGTACATATTTTGTTTTTGTTTTTTCATTTTTTTTGTCTTTCTTTTTCTGCTGACCTTTTCAGAACAACTTGAAGGACAAATGCAAACATAGAGCTCGTGCCTTAGCTTTAACAATAATTAGTATTGTGGTTATTTTGTTGAACTATTTATGGTTTTTAATCCAAATTTTTAATATTTTTAATTAGGCTTAAGTTCACCAAACTTAATTTTCATTAAATTATTTTTATGAAGAAAGGAATTTTACAACATGAAAATTAATTAAAATTTACTAATAATTTTTCATTCTTGACCCAATCTGGGCTCGAACCCAGGCGTCGATGGCTGCGAGTGTTAAACGGCAAGCCCTCTGAGGAGATTGAGTGGTTGCAATCGAAACATGTCAGGGTAACCTGTCCGTAAAAACGCCTGGGTTCGAGCCCAGATTGAGTCAAGAATGAAAAATTATCAGTAAATTTTAATTAATTTTCATGTTGTAAAATTCCTTTCTTCATAAAAATAATTTAATGAAAATTAAATTTGATGAACTTAAGCCTAATTAAAAATATTAAAAATTTGGATTAAAAACCATAAATAGTTCAACAAAATAACCACAATACTAGTTATTAATAAATATTTACCTAAAATAAAAATATTTTTTAATTCTAAACCATGAATTAATAAATTAAATTAGATTTTACCTGACTATTTTCCATTTTTCAGACGCAAATCACAAATAAATTTTATTTTGTTTGTTTACTAAACAGCAGAGTCCTTAGCCGATCTAATTTGACGCCGCAAGTGATTTGTTGCAAAAATGTCTAGCCGCAAGTTAAATACGGATGTTAGCCGAATAAAACTATACCATCAACGGCGAAGGCTACAAAACTAACGCGGCACGGCTCAGGCGCTCAGCGCTGGTCCCTTCTGATTAATTACGACAGCACAATAAACATAAGAAGCAAAGTTCTATTAATTTAAGTCATTTTTTGTTAAAAAAGCAACAAAAATATTTTAAAACCATTGTAAAATGTTAGAACATTATGACAATATAACATAATAGCACACCTTGTGAATACCCCAATTATTTTTCGATTTCTGAAAAATTAAGTTTTTGGATTTGAGTCACTTTTGAACTAAGTGTGCGATATGAATATATATTTGCTGTAATCCTGCGGAAAATTTGTGTGAATTGTTCTTAAAGCACTAATCCTGTGACCAGTAAACACAACTTTGTAATAAAATAAACCGAAAACCGAATTTCGATGTGTGAAAACTGGTGATAAAGTGTTTAAAGTGTAGTTACTTCAGATCAAAGCTAATTGACATAAAACTAGTCATGGGACTATATTTATAGTTCTTTATATGAAGGAGATCTATGATATTAATATGGTTCACTCGGGACAATAATTGCGACAGGCATTATTTTAATCGAAATGAAAAACTGAAGTTACAAAATGTCGAAAAGGTGCCAATTCACCAACCCCTCCTAGGACATCGCAATGTCAAAAGAAACAAGTCCCCTTCATATAAAGTGTTAGAACCGGTCCCTGTCACTTAAGAACTGTCACGTAGCAAGTTCAGTGCTAGTATCCTTCACAAAACTTTTTAAAAACAAATTTATAAGGAAGTTATGGCATAAAAAGCTACTTTGGGAAGTACACCGAAAAGAAAAATCAATCCGTTCGTACTTAAATTAATCCAAAGTGGTATAAATAGTACGGTAAGTACGGATTTTCTTGAATCAAGTACAGAAAGATAGATTCAAATACGGATTATTCAAGTGCAAAATACTTAACTTAACCATATTAAAGTTAACTTTAGATTGAATCAATCTCAAATGCGGTTGACTCATAAACTTATTTTTTCAGAAATCGAAAAAACGGGGTTTGACCTCGAAAAAATAATTAAAAACAAATCTTTGGACCACTTAGTAGAAAATCCATACAGATTATGATCTAAAAAGTTTTTTTTTTAAGATTTAAACACTAGATAATGAACAATTTTTAGTTGTGTAATTTTTGATGATTTATTATTTGCACAAGTTACCGAATTATTTTAAGTTATGTCACTTTAGCTGAATTATTTTCAAGTCTAATTTATATAAACTTCAACAAAGATTTATTTCATCAAAAATTCGAATTAAGACTATTTAGCACTTAGCAGTAGGAATCTACTATCATCATATTTTCTGACACAACTAAAAATAAGCCACTTTTATGAATTGCATCTTTATACCAATTTAAACATAAAGAAAGTCATAATAATTGTTTCTTAAGGTCCAATTAGACGTGACATAAACATAAATGCCACAGCCGTAACGATGACCGTGGAAATCAAAATTGAATTGGTTTGTATGGTATGTTTATGTCGTTTTGGTAATACAGTGGTTATGGTAATACAGTATTGGTATGGTTATGTCACGTCTAATTGAACCTTTAGCAACAGTTAACAACAACAAAATATACTGATATTTTGCATAGTTTAAGCATATAAACCCGAAAAATTAAAATTTTGATTTGAGTCACTTTTGAACAAGGTGTGCGATATGTTTCTATTGATTGGGCTCAGAATTGAGAACAGTGTGTGGTCAAAACGACAACTAAAGCTTATTAATATACCAACGGTGTGTTGTCAGCAACGAAAACACCATGTTGTCGGAATGACACAAATATGATGATAATTTGTTACCAGTTTGTTGTCACAACGAGACCAAATGGTAACAAAATGACAATGACGAGATGGTTAAAAAAATCGACACCATTCATTATTAAATTCAACACATGCTCACTTTTGACAACGAGCGGTGTAAATTTTGCTATTTTTAAGCCGGAATTTTTCCTCTGTGTACTTTCTTACTTGGTTTTGTTTTTTGTTTTATATTTTCTATTAATTAAATATGTTAAATTTGTGAAAAGAAATTAAACTTGTTAATAAAATCCTGTTTGAATAATTTTTAATTTTATTTGCCGGCAAAGAAACACATAAATACAAATAAATATTTTTCTTAAATTTACAAAGTTTGCCGCAACATTTTCATAATTTGAATCCTTAATTAAATTAGAAGTCGCTTCATTTGTTAACATTATAAATTTGCATAAATATTATAAGGTTCTCTTGCCTTATAAAAAGAAATTTTATAATTTTCTTTCAAACCCAAGACAAACAAACAACATGCCTTTGTACATTTTCTGTAATGCCACAAGCAGCTATAAAAAGGTACGAGTAAAACAATTTATAATTTTTTCTAAAAAAAGGATTTCTGCTTCATTTCTCATTTTATACAAAAATTTAGCCTTTTCTTAATAAGGTCTCCAACATCAGCGAGTTATTGTTGATGTTTATCTTAGTATAAGGAAAAATGATTTAAAAAAAACATGATCTAAGAAAATATTAAATTACTGTTGATGGTTTTTATAAACAAGCAGCCAACCACCCATCCAGCGCAACCAACTCAAGTCTTCTAGTCAGCCCAGCTTTTGATGAAGTCGCCCAAAAGCGTAAGAAAAGCCCCAGCCAAAGCTAACGGAAAGGAAAACAAACATTAAATTTTAACATAAATTAAGAGGAAAAGAATTATTGTAAATAAATCATATAAAGTATTCGGTATTAACGGCGAAAAATACATAAAAATCGACAGAAGAATATTAATGGATACAGACACACACGTGAAGCATTGTCACACGCACACTTGCACATAAGACAACACATCACAATTGCCCAGTGGGAAAGCTCAGAAGACTTTCTTACTTCAGGCCTTATTAAAGGCCTGCCTTTGATTCAATAACAATTCTTATCTAACTGCTAAAGAATACCTCATAGAAGGCCTCGAAACACATTCCACATTTCTTTCTTTAAGAAGGGAGAACCTTTTTTGTTTTGCCAAAGAAAAGAATTAATCTTTTTTTTTTTTTGATTCAGTTATCATTCTTATGTTACTGCAAGAGAAGCACCAACGTGTGTAAATGCAATGGAGCGAGCAGGCCTTGTACCTCCAAAAAAAGAAGTATAGAGGCCTTCTAGAAGGCTCCGTACTCATTCTTTTTCCCAGCTGGATGTGTGAGGGTTTTGTTTTAACGTTAACTAAGTGCCAAAAGGATATTTGTTTCCGTTATTTAAATACTTTGTTGGTGTATGTACAGATTTTGCTCCAAAAAAAGAAGTACAGAGGCCTTCTAGAAGGCGTCCGTTCTCCTTCTTTTTCCCGCTGCGTGTGTGAGTGTGAGGGTTTTGTTTTAACGTTAACTAAATGCCAAAAGGATATTTTTTTTTTCGTTATTGAAATACTTTGTTGGTGTATGAACAGATTTTGCTCTGTGTCAGCAAACAAGGGATGATTACAACTGTTTTTGTTCCTTCGCTGTTATATTTTTAAGAATATTTTAAAATAAATTTAATGTGCGTAGCAGATAAAGTCCTTAGAAAAGGACAATAAATAAACAGTAGGAGACAAAAAAAAAAAACATTTGTAGTTTTGTTCAAAAATGTTAGTTCAACATTAAAATTTGGTGCTTTGTTACGATTTTGAGATTTAAAACGTACGAGTTTAAAGTTAAAATAAATTTTTACTATCAACAAGCTTTAGGTTAGAAAAATAGTTGATATCACTTTAAAGATTTCATGAATTTTGGGATTAACATAACAAATATTCCTTTTTTTAAGCATCAGTAGAAAAGTTTATTAAACGATGTCTGTCTGTGCCTCTGACTATCTGTCTGCTTGTTAAAATGGATTTCTCGAAGACCTCAGAAATAATTTTAATAAAGTTGTGACATATTTCTGTCTTACTAGAATCGCCCGGTGGCCGAATTCGACCACTTGACATTTACTTTCGAGAGAACCTGTGCGTTATACAATAAAAACGTACTCATTTTAAGAGAATGGCAAAATGCACTATTCACCCATCTTTGAACGTGTGTCTGCAAGATAAATTAAAACGCTTTTCAAACACTTTAATTCCAAAAATTAAGACAAAAAAAATATACTGTGCATATCCCCGTATTTAATTTATAAGATTTTCATTAAATGTTATCAAAGTAAAAGAAATAAACACAGATCTTCGTTAAAAGTCATTAAAAAGGTTTCCGATTTTTATTTACTTAAACGACGTTTTTGCGTTTTTCAAAATGTCTAACGGTAACCCTGCCCTAATACATTTATACATGTCAAAGTATATTTATTACAAGTACATGCAAGTGATCAGCTGTTCAGTTGTTTATATTCTCGATAGTATCAAAATTAGCTTACACCCTACAGATAATATTGGACTACGTGGTCCATTGTGGCTTAACTGGACTACTTACAACATGGTCCAATGTACTGTAGTATGGACCATATTATAAGAAATTAACATGCAGTGCTGCCAACAACTGCATGATGTATACTTTTCTATAGTTTACAGTATTACACATTGGTAGCCCTGATGTTTTCCATTGTTAATTGTTTATTTAATAGTGAAAGTTTGTAAAATTTGTGGAAAAAAGGTAAAAAAAATTAAAAATACCAAGTAAATATATTAAATAATAGCAATAATAGACTACAGTATACACCATAAAAGACGATAGTAAAAAATGAAAAAGAAAAATGCTTAAACTACCCCTTAAGTGTTCGCCATACTGTAGTTTCATGGAGTACTTTTAAAACTAACCCACTTTAGTACTCCATGGAGTAGTTTAGGGACTACTTCGGTGGGTTATATGGTCCACTCCTAGGACATTGTAATGTTAAATGGTCCACCTTTTACCCATATACTTGGAGTAGTTTTGGAGTACTCCTACTCCTTTATGGACTACTCTTTACATGCATGTATGGACTAGTCTCATTATCTGCAGGGCATTTTAGTGCGCCATGATTTTTTTTTTTTTTTTTTTTTTGTTTTGTTTACACAAACAAAATGAAAACAAAAACAAAAACATTATGGGAGAACAACATAGAGCACAACCAAGGTTGCCAGATTTGACGATTTATCGTCATTTTGACGAGTTTTTGTTCCGAAATTAGCAAAGTGCCGATTTGCTGATTTTTTCTAAAAAGTGACGATTTTTTCAGTCTGCAAAGTCTGAATAAAATATTAAATTTTCTGACACGTTCGTTTTTTATCTTGGAATGTTTAAAAGCTGTACCTTAACAAGAGCGGAATGTTTTCTTTCGCTTAGCTTTTATGCTGATATGTAGGGATGAGATTTTCATGCACTAAAAAAATCGAAAATATGCGTATAAAATATGCACTAAAAACTCCAAAATATGCATTAAATTTGTTTCATCAAAATCAGACAAGTGGTTCTCGAGTTATGTTAAACTACGTTTTTGCCAAAATGTTACAACTAAGCGAAAAAACATCAAGATAAGGAAAAAATTTAAAATGTCATAAAAAAAACTGACACATACGAACGCCAAGCCCTTTGAGGGTTTTACTATACTGACCTAGTACCATCACCCCGACTTGGAATTTCTCACCCCCCAGATTGGCTGTTGTACTGTGTTATAAATAGAAATATAGATAAAAACGCTAGATTAATCAAAAAATAGTTAAACTGCCATTATTAATTAACAATAGCGGCAACCTTTAATATTAAACGATGTTTAGCTTTCGTCAAATCATCATCGAATGAACCTTTTACGACTTTCTGTATAAATCATATTTTTAACAATTATCCGGCGAATATTTCACGAGTTGTAAGATTATATCTACATAACTCTAATACGATTCTTGACATGAAAGACTCGTTGGATAATCTTTACCCACGTCTTAAACGATTCCCACAACGATTGAAAAATCGTCTTTGGAAGAATCTCAGTCGTGTTACAGTGTTTCCCCTGTGACGAATCTTCTACGATTTAAAAATGCGGTCATCGAAGATCAAAGACGCTCTTTATGAGACTTCCAGTGTCTCTTACACGATTGAAAATACTACTTGCTGGGTATGAAGTAATTATGTTTTTGTTTGAATGTTTTTTTTTTATAAAAATTGAACTAGGACTAGTCCAAAAGTAACCCAAACGTATGGAAAAAACATGGTCTATTTAACATTACGATGTCCTAGGAGAGGACAATATAACCCACCTTTGGACCACTAAGGAGTAGTTTTAAAACTACTCCATGGTATATTCAAGAGGATTAGTTTTGAAGTCGTTTAAAAACGAAAGCATGTCGTTAAAACACGAAGACATGTCGTCTCACTACAAACACTTTTTAACAATGGCATGGTACATGCTTGCATTACATCGGACCAGTCCATGGAGTAGTCCACTTTATCAAAATGGATCAGGTGGTCTAATTTTATTTGCGGAGTTATTATATTCGCCGTCATATCTTAATTTTTTGATTTTCCATCTAGCATCATCGGTATCACACATACAAACACTTATTCACTAATACTACCACAATGCTTGATGAGTATTTTGATAAGAGTATTTGGGCCTTTATTTTTGTCTCAATGCTTGATGACTATTTTGATAAGTGTATTTGGGACTTTATTTTTGTCATATAAGCCGAAATATTGGTTTAAATAAATTTATAAAAAAAAGAAGACCTTAAGTTCGAATACTTAATCTATATGTTTTACACAGAACAAATACTTAAATAGAGAAAAAAATGTACTCAACATATTTCTGTTTTTATTCTGTTACATAATGTGTGTTCTCGGGTGAGTGGCTTGGTGAAGGGTACTAAAGATTCGGACTAGCTCTCTTACCTTTTTTGCTGTCTATTGTATCGTTAACAGAAAAAGGGCAAACACTGTTTTCTTTTTGTTATTCCCCATAAAAATGTTAAATCCGAATTTTTTATTAAAGGTTACATGATAAAATAAAAATGTTCGTTTTTAGTTAAAATTTTTAATCTTTTTTTGGGAACATTTTTTCTACACGATGACATTGTAAAGCCAACCGGAATTGAAAAAATTTATATAAAATGGGAAAAATAGAAACAACAGTTTTTACGAGTTTGTTTTGTTGTTGTTGATGCTCAACCATTTAACGTAACGACCATTAAGGTTAAGGATGAACCCATCTCTATTCTCTATGGTTATGTATCCTCTTGGTTGTTTTTCCTTTTTTCTATCATTTATTTCGTTTTTTAAATGTTTTTTAAAGACAGATATACTTTTTGGGCTTTTCTTTATTCTGTTAAAGTCAAAATATGTGTTTCATAGTGACACTATGAAAGGAAAATTGAGTCAATTGCCTTGTACTCTGATGTGTGTGTGTGTTTGTATTTTGTGTGTTGTTTGTTTCTTGTGCTCTAATAGAAAAATTTGTTGGAGAAATGTGTTTTGTTGGTTTTTTTTTTTTTATAAACAGCAGAAACATCGTATTAACAGTTTAAAGTCCCTTTTACAAGACATTTGCTTTTCGATATTTATGATTTTTTTTTTAAGAAATATTAGGGTAAAAAAAAGGTTAATAAAGAGCTCTTTAAAAGGCACTTGCAATAAAAACATTTGCAAAATGGTTAATATTTATGATTATATTAGTAAGTAACAAAAATGTCTTTATTAGTTACAAATTATTTTAGAAAATGGAAACGTTAATATAGAAAACGTTAATATAGAAAATTTGCCCTTCTTTACAAAAAATCATCCTTTTTTAAATGCTTTTCCCCATTTTATTAAATACGCATTAATTATTACTTATTATTGTAATTTAATAAGGCGGCATTAATACGATGTGTTTTCAGACATGTTTTCTTTTCTAAAAAAAAGTGTTTTAATCCTTTCCTTTTGAACATGCTACCGAAAACATTTTGGCATGTTCACGTTTTCTTTCCAAACATGACTGATTTCATTTTTAATTGTCTACTATTGATTTACATACAAATTAAAAAGCACGAAAACGCATATAAACAAACATTAAAGCTCATATCATGTGTGTTTGGCAAACCCTCTTTCTCCTGCAACCCGATCGCCTACAAACAAAACAAGCCCGTTTGCAGACATGTCGGAAAAGGCAACCCAAACATGAAAACACTTTTCGTGCCTGTTTAACAACTCCTCTTTCTTCTGTTACCTGTACCCATGTTCTGTTACCTTAGTGAGAACTTCTCGCATCGAAAAGATGTGAAACAAAATATTCCATTGTTTCTCGAAAAGTGAGAAAAAGGTGTGTCTGTAAATCATGTCGAAAACTTTCGAAAGAGATTACGTCGTAACGTTATAAATTTCATAACATTGCACTCGAAGCCGATGTGACATTGTAGACGTTGGGAATGCCAGTCACACATATCATTAACGGCGACCAAAATTTTTAAACGACGGCGGCAAAAATACAACCGTCGGCTATACCATATAATGTAAAGTGCGACTTTAATGTTTGTTGTTTGCAAACGAGCTTTGAAAGCATTCGTATATCTTATAAAAATGTTTATAGCAAAATAATTAAACAATAAAAAATGTGCCAAGGACAAAATATTATTATATTTATTCTTTGTATTTTGCATTTTTAATTGTTTTTAATTGTTAAAAATTTTTCTCGTCCCATTTTTATTCTTTGCTCACAAAGTTACAGACACACTTCTTCTGTAAATTGGCGAGTAATTTCCTTACGTGACAGCTAGTACTCGCCAAAAAAAAGTTACAAACACTGTTTAGTAAGAAAAACAGATGTTTGTTTCAATATATGGCATTTTTGTTTCGTTTCACACATTTCAATCGAAAAGTTTCTCGACGCGAGAGTTATAGAACATGGGCACTGATCACCAAACAAACGATTTTCTGAAAGATTCCTGAAAAAAAATCTTATTAATGCCTTCTTACAAACATGAAAACTCTTTTCGTGTCTGTTTGGCAACCCCTCTTTCTCCTCTAACACTATCGCCTACAAGCAAAATAAAAACATATCTGAAAAGGCATTCTATAAATGCCCCCTTAGAACAAACAAAAACCTCCTGGAAAACCAAAAAATTTCAACAAAAAAAGGTTATACAAATTAAACCAGAACCTAAAAACATTTGCAATCGTCAAACTCTCGCAACGATTTTCAAACATAAAGACAGGAAATAAGAAAATAAAGAAAAGGCAACTATTTTCACCAAAAAAAAAAAAAAAAACAAAAACTTTTTCCTTTTCCTTTCGATTGACGTTAAATATGAAACAAATTAAATAGAAGCAAACACAAAAATCAAGCAACTTAACACATTATTTTTCTTTTCATATAAAACGTCCCAAAATGAAATGTTGCAAATTAAAAGGCTCTTATTAGTATCACACGAAATCCTTACAAACACATAAAAAGAATTGTAAGGAAGAGAAAAATTTATGTAGATAAAAAGGAAATGTAATTGAATGTGTACACACAATTTAAAATGATGTGTTTCAAGGGAATTGTTTGTTTTAAATATTTTAACATTTAACATCGTAATGATGTTGAACATTTGTACATTTGACAAGGAAATAATATAGACAATTTATTGCAACTGTCCTAAAAGAGATATAATCCAAGAAGACTCTTGAATTCTACTGGGACAAAATTTGTTAAAGAGTCAATTATCCAGGACTCAAATTCTTTTTTGAAAATTGTCCCAAATTAATAACAATTGTATAATTTTTGAGAAAACCCTGGCTTGAGGTTATAGAAAATTGTCTTAGTTTTCAAAGAATAATTAAATTTTTTTTTAAAGGAAATTGTCCCACTTTTATAAAGGTGGCCTACAACTTTAAAAGAAAATATTTTTTATCGCTGTCAAGTCTTGAGATTTTTCCCTAAAAACTAAAAACTTCACGACTTTTACTTAAACTGCCGTATTCATGAAAAATAAAATAAGTTTGAAATGTGATTAAGGCAAAATTTGCATACACATTTTTTTAAAATCCATTTGAAATCCATTTTAATGTTTTATGAATACGAAAGAAAGAGTATAAACAAAATTTCTATAGAAAATTTTCATAATTATAGAATTTTAAAAGCAATTTGAATTCGCGTATTGGCTTACCTTCCCCCTTTTTTTAAATAAGTGTAAATGATGTTTTCTGTAAATATCTCTTACACACGTATCAAGAGTATAACTGAATGTATATTTGTTCATTTGTTTATAGTTGTATATGTGAGAATACTAAAGCTGAAGAGGAAATGTGATAAACAACGAATGTTTACATTCTGTTTGAATTTCATTTTGTGAGAATTTAAAGTTAACAAATCCAGTGGTTAAACGTATTTTATACTCGAACTACCTAAATAAAATAAATTTATTAACGGGCAAAAAAAAAATTATTTAAACAAGCATTTGTTAAAAATAAAATGAAATTTACAGAAATTTAGTTCTTCTTATTGCCATTTGTATCCATTTCCATTTAGGTAAAAATTATACCTTATGTTACATTGTCCTTTAGTTTTGAGAAGGGAAAATATTGCTTTAATAACTTATCTGCCAAATGACTACCAGACAAATGTGTTCGAAAGGTTACAATCAGGCCTGTCCTAGAAATCAATTCCGATCGAAAGTGGAAGTGATATGGTATCTTGCTTCACACAGAAAACGAAATCACTTTCGAACCGAATTGATTTCTGTGACAGGCCTGAATGCTTTACTTACAATTGTTTTCTGGGCGAAAACTCTAATTTGCTTTAGAATTTTCTAATGAAACTGTGTTTGCGCTTAGGAAAATAAAAAAGATTTTTTTGTTATAAACATTTTAATTTTTAATAAATGGGGTAATAGACTCTAAAAGTTTCGTGTGCCTTATACAATAGAAAATGTTATCCTTTTTTGAAAAATGGGAAAACTTTCTTTCTTTATAACGATTTTATATTAAATAGTTGCTTATCTTTGAAAAATTAAAAAATTTCCAACAAGAAATTTTGGTTCTCCTTAAAAAATTTAAACAGCTTAATTATGTATAAAAATTCCCCGGGAGTTTTCTCCGTTCTCTCAATTTTTCTATGTTAAAATTGTAAAAATGGGAAAAGGGAAAAACGCTCAGGAAAGTTTTATTCATAATTGAGGTGATAACAATGTGTAACAAAAAACCCAGCCTCAATACATGCAACGCGAAATCACAAGGGGTCACTAGGGGTATTCTAAGAGGGTCTTCTTTGAGTGCCCCGGTAGGTTAGCTAGTAGTGGGCTAGTCTATCAGACCCGGGGCTGCGGGGTTGATTCCCGCCAGAGACTCTGGTTTCTTTCCTGCAGACAAGCGTAGAGCTTCGCGGGGATTGGAATAGGGAATATAAAAAAAAGATTTTGAATTTTTCGAACTTTGTAATCCTCTTAAGTGCCGTTTTCATATTCTTTTGGGTGAAAGTTAAAAAAAGGACAAGAATGACCCTTTAAAATGAGTGTTAGAGGGTTAATATATTCTTAGAAAAGAATCGACATACAATTTTACTCAAGAGATCGGAAATAGTATTTTAGCTCAGAAGTACATTTAGTATTTTTGAAAACGCCTTTTCAAAAAATTCAAAAACTTTAGTGGCCGATATTTCGGGAACCCGAGCTAACTTTTCATAACCCTTTGGCAGATTTGCTCTACTAATAGTCTTGTTTTATTTCGCGTTGCAAGTATTGAGCGGCGCGATGACCTGTATTTTGTAGCACTGTGTATTTCATCATTTCATGTTGGTGTTTGTTACAAGTAAGACTTAAGAGTGTTTATAATTCTTATTCGCTTTAGGGTTTTATTTGCTTAATATTTTTGGCTTTTCTTAAATCTTTGGAAAAGGTTTCCTGATGAGCTGGCCTTAGCAACCAGTGAAATGCGCATAGAAGCTAGCTTTCCCTCAACAATAAATTTCAGTGTATTTATCAAATATGAAAAATTGGGAATGTAGCACGTCATACGGATATCGTATTAATAATAAACTTTGTATTCCCGAAAATAACTTTGATGAGATTGATCCCCTTTGAAAATTAGGTGAACAATTTTCTACACAAAAGTTTGTTTGAAAAGTGCAAAAATTTGTGAAAGAAAATTTATCCTTTCGAACAAATTTGACAATTTTATTTTAAAAAAATTGATTATATTTGATGATTGGGAGAAAAATATACATAATATTTATCCTCTTTGAAAAATGGTCCAGCAATATGACAATTTTATATTAAATAGTTGGTTATCTTTAAAAAATTCCCAACAAAAATTTGGTCCCCTTAAAAAAAAATATATATGTATAATTTTCGATATAAAAGTTGGATCCTCTTTGAAAAATGAGAAAATTTCTCTATAGAAAATTTAGTCTTTATTTTTTGTACAACAATTTATTATAGAAAAATATGGTACTCTCTAGAAAGTAGGAAAATTTGTGAACAAAAATGTTGTCCTTTCTAAAAAATAATTCAATTTTCTATAAAAAATTTGATTACCTTTGAAATATGCGAGAAAAAATATCTCTTCTTTGAGAAATTGGACAATTTTCTGTTTAATTTTTGGTTATTATCAAAGTAATTTTTGAAAATACAATTGTTTGGGTTTTCTTCGAAAAATTAAATAACTTTCCATAGAAAATTTTTATAATTTGCAATAAAAAAAGTTTGCTCCTCTTTGAAAAACGGGACAATTTTCTAAAGAAAGTTTGTTAGTAAACTAACTACATATTGCTTAACAGAAGCATCATATTTACAATAATAGGTTAAGTAAACATTTTAATCGGACCATAAAATGGCAACTCTATTAAAATGATAAATGATAAAAAAAATAAAAGTAGTTAACCAATAACATTTGAGGGTTTAACTTATGGTTAGGAAAAAGATGGAAATAATATTTTATTTGTTAATCTGTTGTTATTAGCTAACTAACGACTGTAAATTTGGGCCTTAGTTTTTATTTTACATACAACAATTTTTTATCGAAAATTCGGTACTCTCTAGAACTGTATAGTCTTTATAAAATGGGACGATTTTTTCATTCGTAGGGAAAAATCCCTATTTGTAGGGATTTTAAAAAAAAAAATGGCAGTGGGGATAAAAGGACACATATTTTGATATCATTAAAATATAGGGGCTTTTCAAATATGTAACAAAACCATAAATATTTTGTCTTCTTTTTCCATTTGTGAAAAATAGGGATTTTTAAGGCTACATAGGGGGAAAAAAGTATATAACATCTACGTTTGGGTTCTTTAAAAAAAACGGGACAATGTTTAGAAAACTTGATATTTTGGAAAACTATGACAATTTTCTATTTTCTATAGCAAATTTTAGAAACAAATTTGGTATTTTTTTTAAAAATGACCAAATTTCTATATAAAACTTGAGATTTATTATATTGTTATAATTTTTGATCAGATTGCTTGCAAAGAATCGCCATTGTTGTCTTTCTATGACTATATGCCTTTATTCATATAAAGATTTGCGTTTAACCGGTTATTCTCCAGTTTTTTTTTTTGGGTCGGACTTTTTCGGTTAAACTGGGGGTTCCATTCAACAGTGGCATGAGTTATGATTTGTTATGATATTTTGATTATTTTGATCAAAAATTTGTTGTTTGAGACAGTCTTCGGCCTTCATTCTTCTCATTAGGCATTTGTTTGTGAAGCTTTGACGTTTTGTTTAATGGTTGTGCTAACAGGCCAATTTTTATTGGCATAGTTATAACACCGTATACCCAATTTTTGGTCATTGATGAAAGCTCACTGGTGTTCCAAGTATAAAGTTTTATGAATGCAAACCTGGTGTTTTTATCAGTTTATTGACGTCACAGTCGGCTCCTCCGTCTGGGTTTATTATGCTTACCAAGTAGTTTCTGGACGTTGAATTCTGTTGTCTAATTACGCAGGTTTTTGTCGTGTTTATATAAATGCAGATTTCATTCAGCATTGCCAAAATTTCAAGTATGTTAAATTCTTGCAAAAGTTCCACCTTAGGACAACTTGTGTAAAGACCTTACATGCTTTCCGATTACTGTAGTATATTCCAGGCGGAAATGTATGCGGGTTAAATGGCTGCTGATTCAGTTCGTAGTTCTTATACTAGGAACTCACAAGTAAGCTTCTTTGTATTTAGTAAGGCGGCAATCAGGGCGATATCCGCTGAAAATACATACTCTTCGGTCGTCCAGGAGTGTAAGGACTTAATAGATGGACTTGGTACTAACAAAAGAGTACACATCTACTGCGTTCGCGGCCACCAGGACATAAAAGGTACAAGGTCGCAGACGAATAAGCGAAACGGGGGGTCCAATTACCGTACAACAGATTGGTAAACATTCCAGTTGCAATTCGTACTATTAAGAGAGATACAGACTCTGCAGAGAAAATCTAAGTCGGTTTGGCGAAACACCGAAAATTGCAAGGTATCCAGAGTTATGTGGGGATCCTATGATCCAAAATTGGCTAAATTTTTTCTATCGCAATCGAGAAATGACCGTAGGCTTCTTGTAGGGTTTTTGAATAAGGGGTTATCGAAAATTTTGGTAACGCTAGGCACCAGCTCGGTCTATGCCGGGTTTTTATGACCGGCCACCTAACCTAACCTATCCAGCTTTTGTGCAATCCACGCTATTACATCTGCACAATCTTTGTCTTCCTGACTGCCATTAACTTTCTTAATAGCATGGCTTTTTTACCATTGTTTTTGCCTGGAGTATCTTATCCAACACCGCTGATACTTCCACCATAAATTTCTCTGGCATTCGTGTTTTCGTATTGATTTTTTTTTTCTCCTGAAACACCTTTTATTGCCAGAACTAGTCATATTGCAATCCAGTTCATGGAATCGAAAGCTTTCGCAAGGTCAACAGAAGCAGGCTTTTTCTCTGAACAATGCTCGTCTTGTTAGGTCGGAAATCTTCCTGTTCCTTTCAGAATTGTTTGTTCAGAGGCACTTATATACAATTCAATATAATTTTATGTAAAATTTTTCCTTTTTTAATTCAGCTATTCCATTCATTTGGCATGACTTGTGTATTTCATCTTTTGAGGAATAATGGATGGGGCCTATTTGCTTCATTATAAGGATTTGTTGTGTACAATTCCAAGGAAAGGAAATTTAGTCGGCTTTAAAAAATCGGACCAATTTGAAAAATTTTCTTCTTCTTTATTTGCCAATCCGTATTCGGATATTAGCGATCATACAATAATTATAAAGTAGCAATTTTATTTTATATTTTTTCCTTTTTTTTTTTGTTATTTAGTTATAGAGAGTTGTCTGTTCTTGGCTATCCTCAGAAGACTTCTTTCGTCTTGGTGACCTGTCCAATCTTGAATGTTTTTCAACCATGTTATTTCTTTTCTTCCTCTCGGGCATATTCCTTCAATTTTAGCCTGTAAAATGGATTGGGTAATTCTATATTTTCCATTTCGCATTATGTAACTCAAACAAGATGTTTTCCATGTTTTTATATATTTTATTATTTCACGTCCGACATTCATACATCTCAGCACTTCCATGGGATCTTTAATATTCGCCGGAAATTCCACATTTCAAACGAATTTAATCTTTTTTCATCTGACAACTTTAGCGTCCATAGTAGAACGGACCATATATAACATTTTAGGAAACGTATTTTTGTTGCTAGGCTAATGTCGTGACTAGTTAGTGTTTTACTATATGTTAGAAAAGCGTCTCTGGCCATTTCAATCCTACATTTAATTTCTCTAGACATACCCCACTGATCGTTAATCTGAACTCCCAGGTATTTAAATGTTGAAACTTTTTACCCTCTTTAAATTATAGGAACAATTTAGAAAATTTGTTTTTATTTAACTTTAAGCAATTTTCTATAGAAATTGTTGTCCTCTTTGAAAAATCAGAAAAAAATCTCCAGGAAGAAAACAGCAACTCCTAATGAAAAAAATGTATGCCCTTTAATTTAAGTACTTTTCAAATAATCATTTATTTCTTTGCTCATCGTTACTTCCATTTAACATTGTTTATTGTTTTTAAATCTTTTAAATGGTTTTTATAATCTGGTCTAGAAAATCTACGCATAATTTTAATTTTCTTTTACTGTTTTAGAAAATTCTTCTTTGCCTGTCTGTACTTCTGTCCGTCCGTCCGTCCGTCCTTTTACCTGTAGATTTTTATTGTAATACATTATTTTCAACATAAATTTACATAAAAAACAATTCGTTGTATTTATAATTTTTGATGCTTTGTACATTAAATTCGAATGTGCTAAGTGCTGGTTGAAACCCTTGATATTAAAAAAAAACTTCTCTTTTTCCGTAACCAAACAACTTGTTGTACACATTCCTTCAAGAATTTTATTTTCTTGAATGCTAAGAAAACATCCCAACCATTCCTTAGCGAACGCTTTTGCAACAATTCCATTTAAATTGTACGAAATGTGGTTGTTAAAAATTCTTAGACGGAGATGAAATATTTTGAAAATTGATTAACTCCAGAATGTAAATTAAAGTTGCTTTAAAAATGAGCACAGTGAAATAAAAGGATCTTTGTTGAAAGTTTTGTTAAATAAAGTTTAAAACAAGCTAAGAAAATGTTCGGCTAAAAAAAAAAAATTAGTAAATTTTCTATAGGAATTTCTTGTCATTTTAAAATATCTTGTACTTTTTGAATAAGGCGACAATTTTGAATAAGGCGACAATGTGTGTGTCCGTTTTTTTAGAAAATATTGTGCCCTGTGTTTCATTGGTAGCTGCAAGTAAGCATATCCCACAGACGTCTTAATGCTCATGGTCGTCATCATCATTCTCTCTCAATGAAGAAATAAATTTCAATTTAATCTGATTTTGTGTTCAATGGTTTTTTGAACAAAAAATTTAAGTCTTAAGACTTTTAATGACGGACAGTGATACACACAGAAAAAAATCAAGTTAAAAACGTCGAAAACAAGGTTGATTTAAATTGTTTCGGTGGTGATTTTGCTTCATACGGGTTTCATGTTAATTCAACCTGATTTTACAATAACTGCGAACAACATTTTTTTCTTTTGATATAACTATAATTCATGTTAATTTAACATTGCAGTAAAGTTAGAGCAAAATGTAATTTATATTGAAATAACAATCGGAATCACGTTGAATGAAAGTTATTTCCAGTTGAAACAACGTGAATTTCATGTAGAATCAAATGGGGTTGAGTGTATTTTAACAGTGTGAAGAAGCTTCAGACAACATTTGCATTTATGTAAGAATATTTCAAAACCCTGTAACACATGTTTCACTTATTTTGTATTCTCCTTTGTTAACAGAAGCATCAGCAGAATCGCCCGATATGGTCATCATTCTACTTTGAAAACTTGATGTACTATTTAAATAAACAATTTTAATTAAAAGAATACGGGAATTGTCTTCTTTTTATAACATATTTTAAAAGTGAAAATAAAAAATGTACATAATTAAGTATGTATGCATGTTAATTTAACAAGATAAACTTTTGATTTTAATACAAAACAGGTTTTTATGGGTTCAATATTGAATCCAGATTTATTTATATTTTAATATTTTTTTTTTTTATTTTTTTAACAGTGAATAATATTAAATAAACGTAATTTAAGGTTATTTTGATACTTTTTATTAAAAATTAATATGAAATAATGATAAATTTAAGTAAATGGCATAATTTTTCTGAAATTTAACATGATTCTCAATCAACATTATTCCATGTTAATTTTACATGGGTATTTTTTTCTGTGTGTAGAGAAGATGTTCTTTTGATTCTTCTATGCTGCAAAAAGTTCTTAATTCTGCCCTGTTAAAAAGGCAGTCTTTCTCGATGTAAAATTGTATGCCCTTTAAAAGAAAAAAGATTCAAATTTAAAAAAAGGCGTCATTACTCTAGACATAAAATTCTGTGTCCTTTTGAAAAAAAAAACAAAAATTTCTATAGGAAATCTGCACCCTGTTAGGTTCTATCGGCAGCCGAAAGTAAGCAAAGCTCACATGGATCCAGTTATTATTTTCCGTTGTCTTACCATCTCACTGTATTACAGGCGTCCAATATCTCATGGCCGCTATAATCATTCCCCAGCCAAGCATTCAACTAAATGAGGAAAATTATCAGTTTTGTGTCCAAAGGTCTTTTGATCAAAATATTTGAGTCCTAAGTCTTTGAATGCCTACTAACAAAATAGCAAAAGGATCTGTTAGTCCATCTTCCATAAAACTTGCAATAAAAACCAATTTTTTAAATGTGCCCCGTTAAAAATTTTTAGCTGCAGCCTGTTAAAAAGGCAGCATTTCTCGATGTTAAGTTTTTAGTTGTATGTACCCTGTTTAAAAAAAGGCAGCATTTTTCGATGGAAAATTCTAAGTTGTGGGAAGCCTGTTAGAAAAGGCAACATTCTTTGATGAAAAATTCTTATTTTTATGAAGCCTGGTAAAAAAAGGCAGCATTTCTCGATGTAAAGCTTTTAGTTTTATGTACCCTGTTAAAAAAAGGCAGCATTTCTAGATGGAAAAGGCAGCATTCCTTTATGTAAAATTCTTATTTGTATGTATCCTGTTAAAAAAGGCAGCATTTCTCGATGGAAAATTCAAGTTGTATGTTTTTTTTTTTATTGAATCTTTCTTGTCGAAAATTATATTCTTATTTGTTAGCCGTTACCAATGTAACCGCTAATTAATTGCATTCAAGTATCAAAAAAGCCTGCTAGGCTGAAAGTGTCGGATCTTTTCAGCCTCCGGTGACCTTCGAACTTTATTAGATCCTGAGCGAGGTAGTTGGGATGGACCATTAGTTTATCTATGTATTTAACTGAATACTTTTTAATTTCTTCCTGGATGGCAGCGATCTTAAGATCTCTGTGGATAATGTCATTACATAGTATATACCATGGGCGCAGACAATTTGTCGTAATATTCTAGACTGTCTTCTTTGAAGCCTTTGGATGTTAGATGCGCATGCAGTACCCCATAATTGGATGCCATATGTCCATATTGGTTTTATGATGGACTTGTATAAGAGAATTTTGTTGTCTAAAGACAAGTTTGAGTTTCGACTGAGAAGCCAATGTAGTTGAGCTGCTTTAAGTTTCATAGCCGCTATTCGCTTCAATATGACGAGAACAGGTCAAGCGTCTATCAATATGAATTCCCAAGTACTTAACATGGTTTTCTACCGGAACAGTGATGTTATTTATTTTTACAGCTGCACGCGTTTGTCTTCCGAGCGTGAAAGTTTAGTGAGCACATTTAGCCGGGTTAAACTTTATTTTCCATTTTTCTAGCCAGGCTTCTAGTTCATTGATGTGGGACTGTAAATGCTGCGATGCAACTTTTGGGTCCTGATTAACACTAATAAATGCTGTGTCGTCTGCAAACGTAGAAGTTGTATGTAGCCTGTTAAAAAAGGCAGCACTCCTTGATATAAAATTCGTAATTGTATGTAGCCTGTTAAAAAACGCAGCATTCTTTGTTGTAAAGTTTTTAGTTTTATGTACCCTGTTTCAAGAAAGGTAGCATTTCCCGATGGAAAATTCTTTTTTGTAGCCTGGTAAAAAAGGCAGCATTTCTCGATGTAAAATTCTTATTTGTAGCCTGTTAAATAAGGCAGCATTTCTCGATGTAAAATTCTTATTTGTAGCCTGTTAAATAAGGCAGCATTTCTCGATGTAAAACTCTTATTTGTAGCCTGTTAAATAAGGCAGCATTTCTCGATGTAAAGTTCTGTGTTTGTTTAAGAAAATATGATAATTTTCTATTTAAAATATTTTTTTCTTTAAAAAAAAAAGTAGTTTATACCAGTGTTCGAAAATAAACACTAAATATCGTTTCTTAATGTTCGGTTCGGTAGATTTGTGGAAAAGACAAACGCTATCAGTGTTTGTGTAGAAAATCATTAAAAAAAGTAACGTTTCCCTGTTAGTCATCTTTCGAACACAAAAATATTACTGTTTTTATCAAACTCAACAAAAGATTTATATCTTTTGTTGTTTTATTTTCGTTCGGTTTTTTTTTGAAAATCCACAAACTTCAATGTGTTCGGTTCGGCTCGTTAATGTTCCTTTTGGCTGGTAAACAAAAAAACCAAAAATTTTTTACAAAAACAAAATACACACACGAAAAAAACATTATAGAACATTAAAATATAATGTTTGTCTACTACAATTGTTCTGTTTTTTAACGAAGAACCGAACATTATATAATGTTCGGTTTTTTCCTGAAAATAGTTACGAACGGTATTAAGGGTTGTGTAAGTCTACACAATCACTAAAAAATAGATATCGTTCCTGGGTGTGTGAGCCGAACGTTAAATAATGTACTGTTTATTTTCGAACACTGGTTTATACAGAGAATTAACTCTTTATTTTAATGCCAAAGGAAAGTTTTGTCACTTTTTGAAAAAGGCAACAATTTCCTAAAAAAAACTTTTTCCACTTTTGAAAAATGTTTCTAAAAGTTTAACCATTTTTTAACTATTTTAAAAACCCTTTGTGTTAGTTTTGCTATTAACGTATATAAAGATATTTATGTACTATATTCATAACAAAGCTCATTTTTATTTATTTTAATCTTGTATATCCTTTTGCAAAAAAGAAAGAAAAAAAGGGAAAAATATAAAATGAAACTATTTTAATCTCTTACTAAAAACTACTTTGAAGCCATATGAAATATGAAGTAATAAAAAGCAACGTGCTGCTAAAAAAAAAAAAATTGGAAATATTGTGCACACTGAGAAAGGATAAATACTATATTCAAGAGATACGAGGGCGGGCTAATCAGTCTGTGACTTTTTGAGTTCAAATTGCTTAAAGACATCTGTCAGTTCACTTCTATTAATATTTTATAAGCTGCTTCACTCAGCTTGTTTTTGAGTAATTTGAGGAGAAACTGAAAAGAATGTGAACCCATCAATAAAACTAAAGCTAAGCTCTGCACCATCAATTTTAATTGTTAACAAGTAAAAAAGTTGAGGCGATCAGGGGCCTGACTATGTGATACCCTACACCGCAATATATAAAAACAAATTTCCGAAAGTGTACTCTATTTGTGAGCCTGACGGACGGACATCGTTAGATCGATACAATATGCGATTCTTAGTCGATAATGAAAGGAGAGTAGGACCAACATTTTAGGGTGGGTTTTTAACATTGAGATTAGAGCTTTAGTCATCTTTAATCTGTGTTTTTAGTTTTTAAGATGAGGCTTAATTACTTTTATTTGCCTGTTTAAGTTGCCAATGTTAGTGGTTTAAGTTTAAGTTGAGCAAATGTCAACACATACACATGTATACCAAAAACAGCTGTTAAAATACATAGAAAGAATATAACTACATAAAAGAAAAATATTTTTTAGAAAACAGAAAAATAAATTATTTAAGTGAAGATGAAGACTTCAGTGATTCTGAAACATATTAAAACCAATATAAAAATTATTAAGAATTAATTTTCTTTTTATAAGAATTAAAAGGGCGAACTTTCTTCTTTTTCTGTATATTTTCTTTGCAAAGTGCATTGATATTAAGTTGCCATTTTATGTTATTCAGTATGGCAATGACGCGAGTTTTAAACACCCTCTTAAAAACGACAAACACAATTAGTACTCAATTTAATTAATTGTCAGAATAATTGATTATAGTTTGCCGCTAAGATTAAACTCGATGTTAAAAACCCACTCTTAATGTGTTACAAACATCAGCACAATCGAATTAATACCCTCTCCACTATTGTGGTGTGTGTATAAAAATTTGTTTTCTAAATTGCGTTTGGGCTGTACAAGCCACACGTTCTGCTTGACGCCCAGAGTGGTGCCTACACCTAAAACAATTGAAAAATATTCTCGAAGAGATCAGGGATTTAAAATGCGAGATATTGTGAATGCGAAAATTTTTAATGATTAATCAAGTAAGAGAAAGCAGTCACTCAATCGTGAGACAATTTTGCAAGAGTGTCTGGCATTGTTCAACCGCAATTAAGACGAGTAAGCCATTCACCATAACACACCATAAAACAATAATAACAATCCAAACAGTGAGCTTCTAGTGGTGAATCGGCGCCAAAAAGAGGCTTATGTAGGTTTTACAGCCAATAAGGTTTTGACGTATTTTTTTGCCATACACGCGGAATAATCGAATTCAATCTGTCATGTGCTCTTTTCTCTGGATTTGGCTCCAAATGGCTATTTTTCTTTTCCAAACTGAATTAATGGCTAAACAAAAAGAGAAGAGACGATTAAATTATCTTTCAAATAAAAACCTATTTTGATGACATCGACAGTTCTTTTGCTAAGGAAGAGAAAAAAAATTGGAGAAATGTAAAAAATTTTTTATCCACAAACCTGTGTTTCGCTTAAAAATAGTCACAGAACTCTTTGCCCGCCTTCGTCATTTTAAAAATTATGAATTTAAAAAGTCACTTGAGAACTTAAATTGTATTCCTTTATAAACTTTATTCACTGAAATGTTCAATTGTTTCAAAACTTATTTTTTATTTTATGCGATTAATAATGAAATTCTTAATCTCCCTAAAAAAAACACAATGTACATAAAGTATGCTATAGAAATACGGAACAGAATAAATAATGGTACCACCCACAGCATCATATAGAAAAAGTCTTTAATGCCTTTACGGGGCGGCATTATAAGCATTGTGCAGGTTTCCCAAGCATAAATACAGGGTATCATATTCAGGTAAAATGCACTAATTTATGTAAATTGCACCATATGCAAAAATATATACGTGCAGTATCCTTGAAAGAAAATAAATGATCGTAAATGTGTAAAACACTAATAACCAGTGATGAATGAGTTTTAAAGTGGAAAATTTTTTAACGTTACAAACATTGACTTATCACAGAATGTATTTACATATGTATATATGTATCCATTTACATTCATACATACAAGTGTTAAAACTGAAATACAGCCAAAAAAAAAGTCAAAGTTACTGAATTGGTTGGTTGATAATCTTGGTAGTTTGCTTAATGCAAAGTAGAGTCAAAAGGACTCCGTTTAAACAAGACCTCACCACTCATCAGATGCATTATCATTTTCAACGTACGGTATTGTTGTGTAGTATCAACTACAGCGTATATTCATGACATTTTAAGACACTTCAAACATGACGTTGAACAACTTTAAATTATTTGACCTGTTTAAGAAGTCAATCACAGCAAAAAATTTCATGAAAGCTGCCTTTGAGGAACTAAATAATTTATACGGAGAAGCGAAAATATAAAAAATAAACGTTTCATGATGTTTGCCAGTTTAAACTTAAAATTAAAATGGATAAAGCAAACCGTTTAGCGGAAACTTTGGTTCCCAAGAAGCTTTGGCTCTGTTTATGGACTTAGAACTTTCTAAAGCGGAACATGAGATACTACGGGTAACTTTAAGGCAACATGAAGCTAAGATTTTATACCGATACAAGCATATTTCGAAAGCCATAAAAGATTCACGGCCACTGCATACAGAGTTTACTGAAGTCTCTGTGAAAGCCAATATGCAGGAGCTTATGGACCATATAGCAAAACGGCTGTTGGAGAATCTTCCTGAAAATGTGGTACAAATTCTTCCTGAGAAACTGTCATTGATCAGTTAATGTGGCTGCGATGGATCATACGGACAAAGCTTTTATAAGCAAAAGATATCTTTCGCTAACGCTACAATACCGGACGGAAATATGTTTAAGGCATCTGTTTTTCCTATGCCGCCAAAATCTGACGTTTCCTTTCAAAGGAGAAATCGACGACCATCGTCGATTCATTATTGTCAACCAAGGGAATCGGCGGAACTCATAGGGACCACAGTGAAAGACATTTCAGAACAAATAAACAAGATTAAACCCATAATGTTCGAAATCAGTGAAGGAAAATACATTGAATGAAGTTACGAGTTCCACCCGACCGTGGTTGACGGAAAAGTCGTTAACGTTAACTGACAAATACAACTTCAATATTCTGTGGTTTTCATGGGCAACCGCGTATGTCTATTTTTTCCATGTTGATGCCATATTGCTAAATTTTAAGCGCTCTTTACATTTTTTTTTAAATTTTTAAAAACAGATACACCCATTTCGATGTTTTAACTCAATTACAAAGTTCAAAAGTTGCAATACCTAGACCATAGTTTGATCTAGAATGGTTTTTTCGGCTCTCCTGAAAAATTTTATTTTAAGACATACGCGGTTGCCCATGATAACCACAGTATTGTCATGCCCAATTTGCAAGAGACGCATAAGAACTTTGGCAATTTAAACGTTTCTACAAACGAAGAGAATTATGAATATGGAAAGTTATTTTACTTTACTTTCCATAAAATTGATTTTTCCACAAATATCATATTTGCTAACCAATAAGTAGGTACCAAAAAGGTGTAGAACCGTTTTTAAATACTCATTTCATAGGTTGATCAGTTATCTATCATATGAAACTTTTTGATATCTCATTTTGATCAAAAGCTATGATTTTTGCAACGAAAAAACTCAAATGGCGCCACTATTTGAAACGTTAGTTACTGGTAACTCGAGGCATTACATTTAACAAAAGTGTTCTGTGTGTTATGGTCAATTGTTTTTTTAAAGAGAAGTACTAATTTTTATTATTTATAAATTTTTTCGTTACTCCTTTCTGTACACGCAGAGAAAAAACAAGGTTGAACTATGGTTAAAAAAACATATTATGGTCCCTGCAAAGGCAACCAACAAACTTTTGTTGTTTTTAACAAAACTTTATTCACGATTGATAATATTTTTTTTTTATATTAAACAATAAAGTGTTTACATCCCTTGAAACTTAAAATATGGTTGAATTTAACAACCACACACTTAAACATATTGTGGTTACCTTAACCATATTATTATCACGCCAACCATATTATGGTTAAATTCATCCACCCAAAAGCTATAACCATATTATAGTTGCCTTCAAACATGCTTTGGTTAATATTTAATACCAATAATATGTTCGAAATTTTAATATTTTAAAACATTGTATGTTTATTTTAAAATTTAAATTAATATGATTATAAAGCAACAACCTTCTGGTCGTTTGAATTTTTCTTGGTTTGCTTAAAATTCTCATTCATTTTATTTAAATTTTTGATTAAAATGCATAAAATTACGAAGGTAAAACTAGTAGAACAGAAAAAATAGTAATGAAGGTCGTCACAGGCTGGAATATGAATCAAAGGGGATTTTTTAAAAAAGTGGAAAAAAACACCTATCAGAAATAAGAAATTAAATAAAATTATAATCTGACTTTCTGAACCTGTAAATGTATGGTCGCTTACATTCGAAAACCGAATATGCAAATAAAGAAGAAGATAATCTGACACCTAACAAACAAATTGAAAAAATGGATGAAATAAATAATCATAATATGATTAACATTCACCATATTATTGTTAATTCTGACCATAATATGGTTACTTTTTCAAAATTCTGGGAAATTTTTAACATATTATGGTTAATTTTGAACATAATATGGTTAGTTTTGATCATTATTATGGTTAATATTGATTAAAATATGGTTGTTGTTGACCATATTATGGTTGATTTAGGGAAAATTTGTGTTGATTTTAACCACACTATAGTCATATTTAAACATAATATGGTAACCTGCAAACATAAACATTGTTAAAATCCAACCATAGTATGTTGCTCTTAGAATATGGTTACCTCCAACCATATTTTTCTTCTACGAGTAACGTCCTGAAGACGTTATTTGATAAATAATCAAAATGATTTCTTCTTTTTAAAAATAAATTAACCATCAGCTCGAAAAACATAAATATAATTAAAAACTTCCTTGAACCTTTTACTAACTTTTTTCTTCGAACTTAAAGTTACTGACATGTTACAATGCCAAAAGTGTTTAAACAACAAATATGAAATGCATGAGAAAATTCTGCAAAGAAAAAGAATCATCATCATCGTCAGCAATGACATACAAAGGAACGTATGTATGCATTTGTCTTTGATAAAGTTTTTCCAGTATGTTTTCCCTTTCTTGTTTTATGTATAAAAATTAATAAAAAAAAAAAAATTTCATTTTTGCAAATTTCGTTTACCTGTGTTCTGTGTAAATTTCATTTCAGTTTTTTCCCCATTAAAATAAAATCCAGCGACTTATATTTGTTTTCTGTGTGACGGTTGATAAATTAGTAAAAACTTTTTTTAAAATTAAACTGTCAACAGCACAAAATGATTACTTTCAATAAAATATACATACATACATACATACAGCAACTGCAACAGGTGCAAGGGGAAAAATGGAAATTTAACAAATTAACAGGAGTGTAAATGTGCAGAAAATTATTGCTCGATTTTAGAGATTAAGCAAATTATTTGCACAATGTCAATTTGGAGTTGAATGAAAAGTTTTAATGAAAACTAACAGAATTGGCATCTATTGTAAAGGCAGTAAGTAGTAGGTTGAGTAATAACAATTAATGAAAGGATATAAAACAGTTAGTAATTAAATGTTAATTGTTTTGAAGATTGTATGGTTTAAAAGGGGTTAAGTCTTGGAAACGTTTGAACAAAGATTTTGATTAAGTTTTGTAAATATAATTAAAGACTTTTGTTAAGTATCTTCATACTTAAAATGTTGCCTGGATTTCAGCACCAAAGGTTTTGCTTATCTTCTTCAACTGCCCCTGAAGAACATCGACTGCTTGCCGAAGCTAACTAGAAATAAGTTCTTTTGATTTTAATACACGATGTATGTTTTGTGAGGTTCAGAAGTAGTGAGATTGAATTGAAAGCCAAAGTCAGCCAAAAAGTTCCAAGATGATAGATAATTTAGAGGCATTATATCATTAAGACTGCTGTTGAACTCTTAAAAAGCTTTCAGAATCATTAGCAACTATAAAAGCAGCAATTTTAAAACTTTTTCAAGCAGCAGGATTTATTTTAAAGTAAGTAAATTTGCTACAATACGAGCTTAAGCAATAGACGTTGAAGTACTATTAAGACGAAAAGCACCAAAAAGGTAGTTTTTGCATGAAATCGATACTGGCGATTAAAAGAATAATTAATGAAATTCCTTAGCACAAGAAATGGTAAATGAAGTTTGGACAACCTGCCGAATTTTCATGCCGACGGTAGAGTACTCTGTATTTGGTGTAACAAAAATATCCGATCCATACTGAGCTGCTGATGTAGGAGCAGACGATTATAGAAAAACTGCACCGAATACTATGTGCACTGAAAGAATTTTCTTCGCAATACCAATGAATTTTGACATTAATCCCATGAAAAATTGCATTAAAAAGGAACCTATGCAGCGCTTCGTTGGATCAATGAAACCTGTTTCATTAAAATGATTTAATGAAACATAACATTAGATCTATGAATATTATTCATTGGATGAATACTTTCAATAAAGTAAAATTTTTTTTTTATATTTTTTTTAATTATTTTTTATTTTTTTTTTATTTTTTCTTATCTTATTTTACTTTATTTAATTTTTTATTTTTTTTCTGTCTCTGGCGGGATTCGATCGCGCAACCTCGGTGCTGATAGACTAGCTCACTACCAGCTAGTCTACCGGGGCAGTGTAGTTTTCGTATAAAAAAAAACTATGTGTTTTACTCAATTAAGAGCGTAAATATGAGATTAAATTGTCCATAATAACAATAACAACGTTGATTTGATTTCATAAATTTAATGGCATACATGTAACATTAGATGTATGATATTATTAAATCTTACATTTTTTAATTTACAATTAAACATTTTTTTAAGGAAACTTTAATTTTGTATTAATTTATAGATATAGTTATGTTTGTATATTGTTTTTTTATGTTCCCAATTAAAATTTTTTGTTTAACTTGGACAAACTTAAGTTTTCATATATCTAATGAAAATTTTTAATGTAATTTCGAAATCCAATGAAGCGATTTTAACGAAAATACTTCATTTTAACTATGAAATTCCATTTAAACAATGAAAATTTTCATTTACACAAGGAAAATTTTTTTATGAAAATGATTCATTAAATATATGAAGCATTTTTCTTTCAGTGCAAATTATGCTTATTGACGAATCCATTGAGGTGAAAATGTGCCTCATCACTGAAGATGATTTTTTTTTTTTTTAATTCCCAGAGTCTCTGGCGGGAATCGAACCCGCAACCTTGGGGTTGATAGACTAGCTCACTACTAGCTAGCCTACCGGGTCACTCTTCGCAAATTGATCATCCACGGTTGCCATTTCTTGCCACCATTCTGACCATTGACGACGTTTGGAATGGTCAAGAGGCTTAGGTTCTTGAGTCAATTGCACCTTGTAAGTCTTTATGCCTAATGTTCATCAACGACGAGCGTGAGTGGTGCAATTGTTGGGCAGGACGAATGAGTTAAGGTAGACGGCTCTTCAGCCACAATATCGCGAACAGCAGCAATATTTCCTGCAACACGAGCTGTACCAGCATGCGCTGGCGTTTTTACATCTCCTACAGACCCGGATTGCTCAAATTTTTGCACAATTTTTCCGATTGTACGGACATTTGGACGATTAAATTATACGGAAAATCACAAAGTGCACGATATGCATTTTGATTTGATCGCCCATTTTCATAATAAGCCTGAATAACTTTAACGCGTTGCTCGATTGTGTCTCTTGCCATTGTTCAAATTGAGTTGGACTGAAATTGAGAAATGTCAAATGAAATGCAAAAAAAAAACTTGACATTAAGGTGTGGTTCACATTCAACATCGGCCCTTTAAATTTAACCACACTTTTTTCAAAGAAATTCATACTCGAGCCGCGAAAGAAATTATTTTGGCTGATTTAAATGATTTTTTTTTTTTTTTTATATATTTGTATATTTGCTTATATATACTTAGCTGGTAAGGCCTAACTCTATTTGTGAAAATAAAAATGCAAAACTTTTTTATTTCATTTTTCCCGACGTTTCGTGAATTTTATGTTCACTTCTTCAGGGGATTCGTCTATTAATATAAAATAAAAACATCAACATTTAATGATACAATAAATTGAATGTAACTAACTTACATTAAAAAAACAATTTTGTATTACATTAATGAATTTTTTTAAAAAATGAAAGCCACAGCTAGTGTCGTCATCTACTGTTTTTTAAAACAACTCTGTAACAGGCGCTTAAATTGTCAGTATCTTCTTTTTTATTCATTGTTCTGTTTATTTTCTGTTCAATTCTTAAGCTTTCTGTGTATATCGTTTTCTCACGTTATTTACCTTATCCAGTATTCTTATGTTGTCAAAATCAGGTTTGTGTTTTGTTTGTAATATGTGTTGTGATAATGCAGTGCTTTCTTTGTTTTTGTTTATGTCTGTGTTGTGTTCTCCCATTCTTGTCTCCAGATTTCTCTTTGTCGTCCCAATGTAAACTAAATCACAGCTGTTGTTGTTGTCTCCCTTGCATGGTATTTCATACACTACATTATTTTGTTGTAGTTTGTTTATTGGCATTTTTGTATTTGTAAATATTGCACTTAATGTTTTGTTTGGTTTGTAAGCAAAGCTCATGTCATTATTATCTATTGCGTTTTTATGTTGTTATTGTCCGTGAGACCCGGTATGTATTTTACACTGTAAAAATATGTTTCCTCCTTATTAATGTTACCATTTGTGTTTGTTATTATAGGTTAATAGGTAGATATTAAGTTTTAAATTAAATTTGTAGGAAAAGCATTATCTCTAAGTACTTTCGTGATTACATGTTTATTTTTGTTATGGTATTGTTCATCACTAATATCAAGAACTCTACGTATAAATTTTTTTGCAGTATTTACTATTTGAGATTTTGGTTGATTAGCGTTGAAATTGATAATTCTGCCAGACGATGTATTTTTTGCATACCAATCAAACGTTATTTTATTGTCCCCTCTATGTAATTTTGTGTCAAGGTATGCTATTTCTCGGTTCGTTTCAATTTCAACGGTGAATTTAATTTTCGGGTGATACCCGTTGAGTGCTTTAAGTATATCGTCTTTGTCATTAATATCTATTACAGCCAGAATGTCATCTACGTACTTTGCCACATATTTAATGTTAATGTTCTTGTTGTGTAATTCTGCCAAGGGTACGTCAAGTAAAATATCCAATACAATATCGGCAATTTTCACTTCTTGTTGTGTATTAAAAAATTCATTAAATTGGTTTTTTTATAAAACCCTTAACAGACCATTAAAGTTGTAGAAAATACTATAATTAAAAAGTTTAAAGCCAAAGAATACATTAAAAACTATTATTTACAAAAACTTTAATTGAAACATCGCATATTTTATTCATTTTAAAAATGTTTCCACTCGTAATTAAAGTTTGAAAATCGTATGGATTAAGATCATGTAGCATATTAAAGAAAACATTTTTTATTTCCATTTTATAAAAAAACACTTTCTAAAAAGTCTTTAAATCTCAAGCTGCTTTTTTTCTCCGCTACTAGTTACACTCACTCACAAAAACATACACACATGCTTAGTTAAACTTAATTTAACTTCCGTTTTGAATTTAACCCTAATTCTTTTTTTATTTTTATTTAATGTTGCTCATACGTCCTGTAGTTAAGTCTCTGTTGTTGATTAAATTTATTGTGGGGGAAATGTTTATTGTTAAATTTAGTTGAAAATGCTTTTTTTTAGCATACACAAGTAATACATATTTATTTTGGAAAAAAAAGGAAACCGAAAAAAGTTTTGTAAAAAAAAAGTTTTTTTTTTGGTTTTTATTTTAGTAAAAGTTATAGAAAATTTATACAACACATACATTTGTTAAAAATAATATAGTGTCGCAGAATAAGGAATTTTACACACGACATGTTTTTTTTTAATCTGACTTGTCTAATATAGTGTCGCAGAATAAGGAATTTTACACACGACATGTTTTTTTTTAATCTGACTTGTCTACTTTTCAACAAACATGTCATTGCATGTCTGTGAAAATTGTTGTTTTACAGAAGGAATATTAAAAATTTTGTCACAAAAGTCAATTTTAATTGTTTCTGACATAGTTTCTGTTTTTTTTCGCAGACACTAAAGCTCTCGGTTTAAAAATGGCGTGGGTAAATTTGACAAACGGATGTTAAAAACATAACGTGCATAGAAGGCTTTAGGGAGGCTATAAGGTTTGCATTTTGTATAACTTGTTTAATTATTATTTATTGACTAACTGTTCAATTGAACAACATACCAAAACAATTGATTTGTATTTTATAAATCAACAATCCATTGTGTTCGCAGTTAAATAAAGAGCAACGAAACCCATTTCCTTTTAAATGTCAACAAGCAAAATTACTGTAATTGTCTACGGAAAATCCGAAAGCAGATTATCACCCATATTTATTTTTTTAAAATTTTGGTCAATGATTACCATATCCTTACAGACAGTTAAACAATATAATTCTTTCAAAGTATTGATTGCTTAGCAAGAGGATAATTTTGGGGTTAACAACATTTGCATTTAAAGAAAAAAAATAGCTTTATAGAATTTATTAAATTGGCTTCACATCCATCTAAATGGATTAGCATTTGCTTAATTTGTTCTTAAGTATTTAATTGATAATTTACAAGATTTTTTTGTCGTGCTTAATTAATTTAATTGATAGCAATTCAAAGTGTTGAGATGGACAATGAGGAACATTTAACTAAATGTTATCTAGCAGGAAATCAAAACAAATATCACCTTTAATTAAATTTAATATAAACGATACATTCAGCATAGTCCTTCGGCTCTTAGCAGTTGAAAGTTTGATTAAAGCAAGACGACTAGTGTATGACGGAAGATCTAATGGGTTCCAATAGTAGACCACGAAGGCAGAAAAACAAAAATTTCTTTTGTACAGATTCAAATTTACGCTGACTTAAAGTTAAGTTTACTGTTTGGCATTGGGTATCCTTCGAAAAGATAATCAGCCACATTTGTTGTTTCAATCTCCGTCAACGGTGGTGCATATCAGACGATGTTGAAAAATTGCGTTAGGTCAGCTGTGGAAAGCCATCCAACCTTGTCGTTTCCACAAGATGCAGCCACAGCATATACTGCAGGTGCCCCAATGGATTTATGAAAGACACAAATTCGGAAAGCACATCTTTTCACGTCAAGTTAAGCAGATTTGAAAGGTCTTCAGAGTTTTCTCTGAGGATATTCGAAGAAAAAGAGTGTATATTAACAAGCCAAGAGCCATTTTCTAGCAAAAAACCAATATTCAAAATGAAATAAGAGCCACTCAGTGATGGAAAATTCAGTACTATGGCACTATTTTCAGTAATTTTTCCTTTCAAAAATACCACGGTACCCCCACGTCCGATTAAGTACTATTTTCTTGTTATGCTTCTTTGTTTAGAAATTAAGCGTTGATATATTTAAGCATTGACAACCAGGGCTGTGGAACCGCCAACAAAAAGTAGTAATTCCGACTCCAACCGCTGAACTTCCAACTCCTAATCTAACTTTAATGCTTAATATATATGGGCCTGGTCCTTATTTGACTATAAACACTTTTTTTAATGCAGTACCTTTTAAATGGTTAAATATAGCAAAAAAAAAAAAAAAAGGAAATTATCTACATATATATTAGAATTTTTTTAAATTTGTTATGCCGAAACATTTTAGAGTCGGAGTCGCCAATTTTTTTTTTTTTTTTTTTGGTACTTCGACTCTGGGACCAAAACCTCAACCCCGAATCCACAGCAACAATGCCTTCACAAAATTTATTCTTATCAAAAGTATATACGCTTGTTGGTATACTTTAATGTCAGACATCATCATCGGAATTTTGCTGTTGAGTTTTAGCCAGCTCGGTTCATTAACGGCGGAGATATAAGCAAAACAAAAAAATTATGTATTTTAGTTTGTTATTTTTAAGTTTATTTGTCCCGAAAAAAAATATGTTTGAAAAAAGTACCAAAATGTCGATAAAAGTACTCGTTCTGCTTAGTGGTCAATACCATCAAAATTTTTAAATTTTCCATCACTGGAGCCACTACACCCCAATTTTGGGAAAATTATAAGAAAATTAGAGAAAATTGGCACCACTTAGCGGATTTTTCTCTAAATAAATTAAGTTTTTTATTCTTACTTTAAGTACGAGTCGTACTCATTACTTCAAGTACGAATAACACTAAAACGTACTTAAAACAATCCTAAATTAAATTATCAATCCCGGAATTTCTTAAAATAAATACAAAATTCTTAAACAAGTAAAAAAAAATTTTACTTTTTGTTGAATTTCATTTAACTTGTCAAAGTTTGTTGTAGACTACTACAACAACACCAAACAAGTTGCTAAAAAACGATTTGCTTGTTGTGTATATAAACAACAAAAACAACAGAACACGAAGAAAACACATTTATTTCAAGTTTAAAAAGTAAAATTGAGAGCTCTTGCTTCGCATCTAGTTTATATTTTCATTGATATATATGAGCATTAAGTTTTTAAAGTAAAAACCATATCGGGAATGATGCTGGTGTTTTATAATAGCAATTATGTAAGGTGTTAAACGGGTAAGTGAATCTTTAGATAATGTTCTAAATTGGATTTAATTGTCAACCCAAAAAATAATCAATCTAGCGGACTTTTCCTCTAGGCTCGCAATTGCATTTTTATCTGATTTTTTTTCAACATCATAAAACTATCTGACATTTCAGTCCCTATGGAAACATATAAAAATTTCGGCATAAAGGTCTTAAGTTAGTAGTAAAAAAGCACAGTTAAGCAATCCATACCACCTGCCATTCTTGTTGTTTGTATTCATTGCTGTAATTCTGCGCGAATTAATAATAGCAAGTAAAAACTTGCGGGAAAAAACTTATAGTTGTATTTTAAATAATAATAATATCGATATTGATATTTTCGATAGTTTACGACTATCGATAGTACTATCGAGCAATAATGATTGTTCGAAAACAACATGTTAATCCCAAAATATGATAAACAAAAAAAAAGCAAAGTATCAAAAGGACACAATTAACATGCATATTAAAAAAAAAAATTACAACCATACTGAATTAGTTCTCCGTGATCATATTTAATTGTTTATTAACGTGAAGCAAATGCCTGTTGTAAATATATTGATTATTTGCAGGCTACCTGATTAACGATTAAGTACAGTAGACGCTCGCTTATATGAACTAATTCAGACAGGGCCTGTTCACTAAATGGAAAAGTTCACATAATCGAGACAATATAAAATGAGTATTTCAAATCATTTTTAATACTTGATAATACATAACCTATATTAAGTTTTTATTTTAAATTGGGTTGTTAATAGTTAATTTACATGAAAGTAGTCGGTTATGTTTTTTTGCTTTAAGGGATTTCTGTAATGCCTTGTCCCTGCATTTTCGCAATGCCAAATATCATTATCAGATATATTATTTTCACTCCAAGCAATAACTTTACAAACACCAACCATCTTATAAATTTTCCTTTGCATTCGTAAATACACATTTACTAGCTTATTTCGGGGAAGAACAGATTTCTAATAAAGGGTGTTTTTTGTAGAGTGACACAAGTTTAAATCATAATAAAACAAGGAAATATATTTTTAATATCAATGAAACGGGCTCTATTGGAAAAAAAATTTATGAAATTTAAATGACTCCGCCAGCCCATAAAGCTTTGGTGCGCAGTAATTTTTGTGGCTGTAATCTAAATGCGAGAATTCTGCTTATTTACGTACCCATTCAACCAGAAATGGGCTTCATCGGAAAATAAAATTTTGAAAGGAAATTCATAATCAATATCAATTTGTGTTTCAGCCCATTCGCCAAATTATTTTGATTGAAAATTTTAACAATTTGCGCGTTGCCAATTAAAAGTTGTGATACTCTAAAAAAAGCACCCTTTAGAACAAATAGTTACAAAAAAATTAACGGTTGCTAGTTGTTCACATAAAAGAGATAGGTTGTGTTCACTCTTTAGAACCTCATTTGTAAAAATTTTGTTGTTCACTATTCTGGATGTTCATATAACTGGGTACTCATATAACCGAGCGTATACTGTATCTCCAATCTTGTTTGGGAATCAGATATTTCCAATTTAATAAGCGAAAGCCAGTAAAGCTCATAGGAAGATTCCTAATTTAAGTATTTAATTCTGATTCTCTGCATATACATGTTTTTTAATGGCTTCTCACCACTTTACAGGCCCAATCTCACAGGTTTCCGCTACAGCAGATAGTAGGATCCTGGTTAGTTGCGATCGACTTAGGATCTGTCAATTCTTGGAAAGCTTTAGGTTTATCTCCAAAGAGTGTAACATCTAGAGGAAAGTACTTTAAAAAACGCATACAAATCTACTCTAGTTTTGTTACTTTATTCACCTGCTGGTTGAAATGTCAGTCAACAATATTTAGCACATATCAATTGGGTTAAAAATGGTAAATTTTCGCTTTAATTGGATTAAGTTCAAAATTATTTAAATATTATTATATTATTAACAAAATTTATTAAAGATGCTAATAAAAAAATTTCTACGTTACAAATTTTTTAAGACGCAAAACAAATAAAACCTAAAACAATTGTTTATATCTAACATTTTTGCGTCTTAACTATCAGCCTTATATTTTTCATTACAGGAAATTTAGTATTTAAGCATGACTGATGACGAAAAACGCTGCAAAAAAATTTAAATCATTTTCTGCTGGTTTTCAGCGTAATTTCCTTTTTATATCCACACACTACAAAAGTGGAGAGAGAGGGTATTATGTGTTTGTGCTCATGTGTGTAACACATACAAATATTAGTTCTAGGCCCACCTTCAGTATACCAATCGATCATTTTTTGACTAGTTATAACGATGGCCGACCTGCTGGCTGGTTGTCTGTCCATATAAGGCTTGTGCGCAACGAACAGGTTGCAATTTTGAAGATTATTTTATGAAATTTGGTACAAATGTTCAAATTTTGACAAGGGCAAAATCTATTGAATATGGTAAGAAACGGCTCTGGATTTCAAATAGGACGCATACAAACTTCTTTGCAGAATATAGTCTTTTTATATTATTACGTTGCTTTTTAAACTTAGCCAAATTTTAAGAAAAAATTATAGGCTATAGTTCCTTCCAGATGTTACACTATTTGCCTACCCAATTTCAAGTAAATTAATTGAATAGTTAAGAAGATATTGGGAGGCGGAGCTTTCCGATGTTACAGTGTATGCATGCCAAATTTTAAGAAAACCGGTTGATTAGTTAAGAAGATAGAGGGAGGGGGAGTTTTTACCCCTCTTGCTCTATTTCACGCCCTATAAGCTTTAGTTCTTTCCAACTGTAACACTATTTGCCTGCGAAATTTCAAAAAAATCGGTTGATTAGTTACGAAGATATAGAGAGGGGGAGCTTTTAGCCCTCTTACCCTATTCCCTATTCTCTTTCAGATGTTACATTGTCTGCATGCCATATTTTCAGAAAACCGGTTGATTAGCTTAGAAGATTGGGGAGTGGGAGCTTTTACCCCTATTGCAATAATTTGCGCCCTCTAGCGATATAAAATATATCATACCTAACAACACACATACATTCGAAGGAGTTCAAAATGGAGGGCATTTTGTTGATATTTGTATGGGATTTGTGTGTTTCGGAATGAATGCAGTGTTCACTAAAACTCATAAACAAATACACATTTGAAGACCGTTGATAGATAAAAACCTTGGTATTGACGTCACCTTCCACGTGAACTTTACAGAAACAAAATCGGTTGTATTTCAGATAACATCAATTACTAACACAATGCAATTTATTTTTATATATATAGATAAAAATATGTTTTGAAAAATAAAGGGTGCGTTCGCAAATGCATCACTGCGCTGCATCAGTGATTTCAAATCGTTATATATTTATCAGTGAAGTAAATGTGGACCAACAAATTGTGAAATACTCCACAAAAATAATAGTCATACAATAAAAAAAAAACCTATAATTATTTTGATCGGCTTTAAAAAAGTTTGCTTTTCTGATGCAGTGCAGTGATGCATTAACGAACGCACCCAAACTTTAAAGATTAAAATTGCTTTCATAAAAAACAAAGAAAAATAGACTTAAGATATCACCTAACTTTGTCTTTATATACTGTGTTGTAGGGTATGATATGGCTTGACCGACCATACTTTCTTGCTTGTTTTTTTTTTAATATGAAATCAAAACGGTCGGCTGAAAGGATATTATTGCCTGTAATTCTTTCTTAATTTTTTTTTCAGCAGTAACTAAAAAAGTTTTTCACTTTTATATATTTTGCGGGTTTACTTTTTGTTTATATTTCCAAATAAAACAAAAAAAAAAGTTATCTTGATTAACATAATTTCTCTATAAATATAGCCGGATGTAAAATATGTATGTTTGTATTGGTGTGGTATTAAACAATAATTCCAAAATATTAATATTAACACATACTAAAAAAATAACAAAAAAAAACGCTCATATGGGTTTTCTGAAAGCAAAAAGTGAAACGTAAAAGAAAAAAAAATATTAAACAAAATTACCATATAGATGACTTGTTTAAGAAAAGGATTTTTAAGGATTTCTTTACATATTTAATTTTTTTTTTTTTGTTTTCTTGTTTAATCTCTTTATAAATTGTCAGGGCAAGTTTTCCTATGCTTAAACAATTTGAAAAATAACAAGTAAGAGTGCTTTATTCGGCTATGCCGAATCTTATATATCCTTCACCATGATGAGATAAGAACAAAAAGTTATATACATATATAACATTCTTTAGATACGCCAACTTTTCATTTCGTCATGCCGAAGAATATAAAAAAACCAAAAATTTATACCTAAGCCAGTTTCCTCTTTTGCCAAAGAGCAAACAAGCTTAAATTAAAATATTTTGAGTCTATGAGTTTGTTTCTTTATTTGAGCGGCATATCAAATACATACATTAATGTGTATGTGTATGCGTAAAACTAAACACATTACAAATAAAATCCACCAATTGTAGTGAAGGGTATAAAAAAACCACATTACCAACACTGTATTACCATAGCCACTGTATGACCGTAGAAACCAAAATTGAATTGGTTTGTATGGTATGTTTATGTCGTTTTTGTAATCCAGTGTTGGTATCACGTCTAATTGGACCTTTAAAGGAAAAAAATTTAGGCAGTCGTGGTTTTTTACTCATATCTCAGCCATTTGTGGACCGATCTTGCTGAATTTCAATAGCAAACCATTCCGGACCATATGTGACATAAATGTATAATAACCTGGCCCCCATCATTTATGGGGTCTTCGAAACTCCTATTTCAACGGACAGACGGAAATCGTTAAATCAACTTCGCTCCTAATAAGGACCCAGAATATATATACTTTATAGGGTCTAACATCAATATTATAGAAATTAAAAACGGAATGACAAACTTATATATACCATATTCACCACCTGTGGTGAAGGTTATAAAAAGAAGCTTAAAAATATGAAAAAAACTAACTGCCTGTTTTTTTATATAACATGAACAATTTTCGCTTGAGCATTTATATTGAAACAACGAACTTCTTCTTCTTTGTTTCCATATTCGGTTTTCGAACGTAAGCAAATATACAATTACAAAATTGACATTTCAAAAAGTTTAATGAATATTTTACATTAGATTTGATTTCAAACATCGTTTACAATCTGAACAAAAACATCTCTATTTCTTGCCACATTTATGAGATTATCCACTTTCTAAGATCTAGTCCATTATTGTATATATTCCAGCCATGACATCTCCTTTTTGCCGTTACTATGTTTTCCTTCAAGTTTGGCTTGTAGGATTGTTTTGAGTACCATATATTTAGGGTTCCTCATAAAATGTCCTAAATATACAGTTTTTCGTTTTTTGATGTGGGATAAAAGTTCGCGTTCTCGATTCATTCTCTTTAGAACTTCGTTATTAGATGTATAAGATGTCCAGGGCATTTTAAGTACTCGTCGGTAAGTCCACCTTTCAAATGCTTCCAGTCTCTTCATATCTACAGCTTTTATAGTCAATACCTCTACAGCATACAGCAGTACCATATATATTTGTTTATCTTTTTATGGTCTCCATGCTTATATAATGATTGTTTAATACTTTCCTGTATTTAAAAAAGGCATCTCTTGCCATCTCTATTCGGCATCTAATTTCTTTTGATACATCCCATTATTAGAACACCAAAATTCTGCACTCTCACGAAGTATCAGCTTTGACTTTTAAGTATTGTATCGTTGAATTTTTTTTCATACTAATAATCATATATTTTATCCTATAAGCATTTATTTTTGAACCATAATTTTCGCTACATGAAGTGAGCTTTGTAACCAGGTTCAGAAGTCCAGACATACTGTCAGCCAATAAGGTAGTATCATCGGCGTATCTGATGTTGTTGATATAAGCCCTTTTATACCTTCTTTAATGTTGTTAATCGATTCTTTAAAAATTAACTACGAGTCAACGTTAAATAATCGGGGAGATAGAATACAACCTTGAGATATAGTTATCTCATCTGTCACATCTTCATTGATAGCAATTTGTGCAGTTTGATGCCAGTATAAGCTTCTTAAACATCTGATTTCCTTATCATTTATTCCAAGGGAAATGAGAATTTCCATCAGTTTATCATGCTTTACAGCATCAAAAGCTTCATCGTAGTCAATGAAACATATAAACACGTCCTTGCTAACATTTTGACATTGCTATACTAAAACCTGAACACAAAAAAGTGCTTCGCGTGTGCCATTCCCTTCTTTGAATCCGAATTGAGTTTTTCCCATAGCACATTCGCATTATTCATAAATCCAGTTATGAATTATTTTAAGAAAAATTTTAAGCGCGTGACTCGTTAAACTAATAAGTCGATATTCATTACACCTCTTAGCGTGTCATTTCTTCAGAATTTTAGTAAAAGTGGATTTAAGCCAATATTCTGGATATTGTCCCGATTTATATATGTGGTAAAAAAGTTTTGCAAAAAGTTGGATGTTGTTTTCATTTGCAAGTTTAAGTATGTCGGAAGGGAGTTCGTCAGGGCCGGTGGCCTTCCCATCGACAACGAACAGACAAACTAATTAATTAAAATGCAAATTTCTTTGAAATAGAATAACTTGAGATATATGCGCAACTTTGCACATATGAAAGAAATTTATTGTGAATGTTGTAACAATACGTACCCTAGAGGGAAGCGAACTGACACCAAACTAGTCCCGTGATAGGTCGTTGGTGGTAGAGACCGGTTCTAGTTATAACATTTTCTATGAATAAGACCTATCACTTTTACATGGGGTTGTCATTGGAGGGGGTCAATTAACACCATTTGACCAGTCACAAATCTATTCTCAATAGACGTGTTTAGTGACAGTTACTAAAATGTAGTATTATTTCAATACAATGTAGTTTTATTTAAAAAAAAAGTAGAAACTGGGAATTATTTCCTTGTGAAGGTTACTTTATGTTATATTAAACATTTTTTTCATTTTTCGAATTTATTCTATGAGTTAAATTTCCTAGAATTAAATTCAAGAGCCAAATTTTAGAAAGTCCCAAAAAAATGTATCACAGTACCGGTGAAGACTGTACTGTAATTCATTACTTTTTCTACCTTTTTGTTCTTCATAAACCAGTTACATGATTGGTTCTCCTTTCACTGGTCATGAGTTTTTACTTTTTGTACCTGTTCTATTTTCACAACTCCCAGAACCATTCTGTTGGACCAATTGACACAAATTTCCCGCAGGGTATTTAGTCCATAATGCAAAAAAAAAATTCGTTTAAAAATTTATTGTTAAAATATGCACTTCAATATAGGCAAATAAAGCATATTCCAAAACTCTTGCAAAAAACACATTTCTTAAGCAATAGGCTTGAAAAACTTGCCCTGTGATTTTTATGCTGACTGTTTCCCTTAGAGCTGTTTTTTTTTTCTTATTTTCTTTTATTTTACTGATTTAACATAAATCTTAAAAGAACGTATTTTGCAGATTCCTTCAGTTATTCAGGAAAATTTAGAAATTTGAATTTACATACAGATGATGTCAATGTTAAAACAAACTTTTAAGCAGTTTAAAGCAAATTTAATATATTTACAGTAGAAATAAATTCTAATTTTTTGACAACAGAGAACTCCAATGAGCAAAATCAAAGCCAAAGCGAAGTATTATTATCTATTTGCTGATGCTGAAAATGTATTTGGTTTTATGAGCTGCAAAGTCCAGGCTTAACTATAGTCAAGAACTTTGCAGATAATGATTAAATCATTTGCAAAGACAAACAAGTAAGAAAGTATAGTCGGTCAAGCCCGACCATATGATACCTAACACCACAGTATTTAAAAACAAGTTTTCGAGAGTGCACCCTGTTCGGGACCCATGTAGACTCGTGATAATGTGTTCATATAAATGTTAATCTATCTATGTTTATAAATTTCATTAAAATCGGTTTGATAGTTTCTGAGAGGCAGAAATTGCCCCTATCTCACCTCGTGGTCCAACGATTCGGCCAATTTTCAATAGGCTTGATTCTTGTATATGAATATGAACCACCAAAATTGCGACCTGTACTTTGCGTACAGCCAGCCTGCCAGCCAGCCGGCCGGGCATCGTTTGGTCGTGATTCTTAGTCGATCGGTATTTTAAGGTGTTACACACATTAGCACAAATGCATAATACCCTCTCCACTATTGTGGTGTGGGTATAATAAACACAAAACTTGGGGAATATATTTCTTACGATAAAGGTTGTATTCGTGTTGCCATACCAGCAAAAACATTAATTTGTCACTTTACCATTGTTGTAAGTAAGTTAAAAGCCATCCACAGAGGTGCTCTTTCGGATTTAAATCCGGTGATTACCATGGCCTCCATGGCTGTCAGCAGACAATTTATTTTTAAGGTCATTTTATGAGTCGAAGTATCGATTCCAAAGGTTATAAAAACGTTTTACGCTTTTTGCGTCTGGTTTGAATGGTCTTGCGTGGGTGAATCAAATTAAAAACTTTATTTTTGGAGCAAACCATTGTTTGTTAAATTTTTCTGATTGAGAATCTTTTTGATTTTAATGTAAGCATTCCATTTTGTCAGCAGCATTAGAGTGCAGTCCACGAACCATGTCTTTCCTGATATCGAAAATAAATTCAGCTTCAAATGTATAAGATTCTTTTAAAGTTAGTCACTGCTCCTTTTTCAACAGTTTTAAAATTTTTAAAAATCAATAGAAAAACATATTGAATCTATATTATTGGGGGATTCACAAGCTGTGATATCAAGTCATACCATCATAATGTCCTAAATAATATTTTTCAATTGTTTAAAAAAAAATATTGTTGTGCTTCAAACAAAATTAAAAATTTTAATTCTGTGTTCATTGATTCGTCATAACTGTACAGTAGAAATCTATATTATAAGCGGTTTCCCCCACAGCAGTCATATATATTTCTTGTAATTATTGTAAGTCATATATGACTTTACAACTTTATGACAACCTTGTGAATCCCCCATACATTTGAAGGAATTTTAGAGTAAGTTTCATCAGTAAAAGCTCAATGCAAAATTGTCTAAGACATGTTATATGGAAGGAAGTTATCGCCACTGTTATTTTTCCGACACTTTATATCGGGTGATTTCAATGAAAAACGAAATATTGGCAAAATAAAATATTTTTAAATTTAAATAATTAATAATAAAAACCAGGACCTCGAGCTCAAAGGGAAAAAAAGTTCTTTTATTTATACATTTTAAAGGTCGAATTAAACAAAATATAAGCTTTAGGAAAGTTAAAAAAAAACACATAAAATTCAGAAAAATGCATGAAATCTTTATTTGAATCGATAGTACGGTCCATATAATTTAATGTTTGAAGATAATTTCATGCAAATGTTGACCGTGACTGAGCCTCAAATGGTCCATCCGCTTAGTCCAATTTTGGCATCCTCTTTCCAACATTTCGGCCGGTATCTAATGAATAAATGCTTCAATGTTGTCTTCCAATGCGTCAATTGAAGCGGGCATGTGTGTATTGACATGAGCTTTAACATAGCCCCACATAAAATAGTCTAAAGGCGTTACCGAACCGAACATGAAATAAAATGTTCACCGAACTCGCCTCTCAATAAGTCCATTGTTAAGCGTACTGTGTGGCATGTGGCACCGTCTTGTTGAAACCACATGTCATGCAACTCAAGCTCTTGCATTTTGTGCAAAAAAGGTTGGATATCATATCACGGTAGCGCTTATCATTCACAGTTACGTTATGATTCGCATCATCTTTGAAGAAGTACGGTCCAATGATGCCACTAGCCCATAAACCGCACCAAACTGTGACTTTTTCTGGATGCATTGGTAGCTCTTGCACTGCTTCGGGCTGATCTTCACTCCAAAATCGACAATTCTGCTTATTAACGTACCCATTGGGCCAAAAATGAGCTTCGTCGCTGAACACAAGAAGCGCGTGATATACTTTCTTAACAGAGCACGCATTTTGATAATAAAATTCAATAATTTGCAAGCGTTGTTCGTTTGCAAGACGATGCGTGGTTTAATTATAGACCAAACTGAAGATGTTTGACAGTGAAACAAAACACGAAACGTGCGTCAGCTGTTTAAACCAGTGTTGCCAAAAAGATAATAGCTAAAAAATCACCCATTATATGTTTTTTTTTTTCTTTCATTATTTATTTATTGAATCTTCATATATTAAATATGAACAAACAATAACACTGGTTTACAGCCAAAAAAAATACTGTAAATCCATCAGTTTTAACGTATTTAAAAAACAAGGAATTTTATATGAGATGAAAATATTGTCGTTCCACAAAATACTTAATAAAAACTTTATTTTTCATTCGATTTTTTTCAAATTTCGCTTAAAATGTGGGTAATTAAATAATTAAAAAACGAAACTAAAATGAAAAATTTAAAAAATTAACGTAAAAAATAGACATTTTTTGAACTTTGAGGTGCCTTTACTCAGCCATTTCTTATCAGATAGAAATTTGTAACATATCGATGGAAAAGGCATTTAATTAACTTTCCAACGATATGCCATTTATTTGGTTGGGATCCTCAAGGGTTTGAGTGGGACCATACACCGAAAAACACAAAAGTACCGTTATCTAAAAAACGGTACTTAGGAAAAAAAATTACAGCGGTTTTCGTGTTCAGGAGGTACCATTTAACTTATCTAGGCATGTGGCGTTCTTGGTATTTTTCCAAATTAAAAATTTGTAAAGCAGTGTAATTAATCAGATCTTATGCTAATACTTTGTTTTATGTCCTGCCAGTGCCAGACAACAAATTTCGTCATCACGGTTACTGTTCACATATAAAAGTGTTTATCGCTCATCTTAATGGATAAGTGCTGCAGTGTCTCTTCTCCTTAAGCGAGTGTGGCCGCTAGCATTTAAAATATTTCGAGCTAATGGATTTGGGTGCAGCTCTAGCCTTTTTAAATATTTAACCGCATACTTCGTAATAAGAGTCCTTACCAGTGGCACATTGAGATCCTTGTGGATATTTGATTTTTTAGCATACCAAGGGGCAGCTGTGATTATTCGAAGAAGTTTATTTTGGCGCCTTTGAATTTTTTTCGATATTTGAGGCCGAGGCAGTGCCCCATAGTTGAATACCGTAGCACCATATTGACTTTAAAATAGAGTTGTAAAGTAGTAGTTTGCAATCGAGACTAAGAACAGAATTTCTTCCAATAAGCAAGTTAATTTGAATTGCTTTTAGTTTCATTTGAGTTAATGTTGCCTCTATATGGCTTTTCCACGTTAAACGACGATCTAGATGTATACCGAGGTATTGTACATGCGAATTTTGAGGTATTATTTGATTATTGATTTTAAAGGGGGGGGGGGGGGCATGATTCCCGACGCAAGGTGAATGTTATATGTACACATTTTTGCTCATTGACCTTTATCCTCCATTGCTTTAACCATAGTTCGAGTTGAAATATAGGATCCTGTAGGTATCGAGATGCTTCTTGACTGTTTTCGTGCACGCTTAGAAAAGCTGTATCATCAGCAAATGTTGAAGCTTGCGTGTAGTTGTTTGTTGGCATATCCGAGGTATGTATTTAGTATGAAAGTGGGCCCAGGATGCTTCCCTGAGGGACTCCACCATCAATTAGCTTATATATGTGATCATAAAGTAAACATTCCGTTAGCTCATTTTTGTTTTGGCGCATATGCCAAAAAGTCGTAGTGGGAACAACGACAATGGAGGTTTACATGAAGTTTTCTGATTATAAGGCCGATAGAACTTATTTGTATTTTCACCACCGCTTCCGGTCTATGTTTCAAAGTAAAATGTAAATATTTGTGAACGTTCATAAACGAACTTTGAAGTTAATCGTATTTTCTTGAAAAGGAAAATTATTGTATTGTGCCGTATGCGCAACTTTTTTAAATTTATTTTTAAAAAGTAGCTTTTTGTGCTGCATACTCACTGCTGTATATTGAGTTGTTGCCATTTTACTTTTTTTTTTTGCTTGAACTACTTTTTTTTTGTTACGGCAATAAAGCGTAGGAAGAGTGAAATTTATTTTGTTTATGATTTTTTATTCTTGTTCTTCTCTATTAACAAGAGTGAAATTTGTTTTGTACGTTTTTGTATGAGAAATTTGCGGCATTCGCCAAACAGTGGCGTGTAAATAATACCTTATAAGCTTTAAAATAGTTTATATGGAGTAAAATAAATTCTTATTCTCCCTTATCGTGGTTGGCGAATTTATAATACGCCTACGACTGTTTGATAATAGATTAAAGGAAATAAGTTCACGTTCTCTTTAATCTATTACGAAGCAGATGCAGGCGTGTTTTAAATTCGCCAACCACGAAAAGGAAGAATATCTAAGAAACCATTAAAAAAAAATTCGTAGAACTGGGTTTGGATTCAGAAAATATATAAACCCCATACCTAACTCGATTTGTTTAAAAATTGTCGGTAGGTCAAACCAATAATGAGCTGACAATTCACATTTATATATAAAAAATTTTAACAAAAAAAATTGTGTTTTATTTTAAAACTTATTTAAAGGGGCCCATAAACACACACTGCTGACAGCTACTGCCGATGAACCCTTCGTATACGTGTGTGATTGATATTTTACTAAACACCTTTCGATCATCATTTAAAAATAAATTTCATTTCGTGAAATTCACACGCTTTTTTCTCAAAAACTATTTTAAATTTGTTTTAATTTAAATTGAAAAGAAAAATGTATCAAAAAATTAATTAATTTATTTTATTGTTCATTTAAACAAATGTCAGCAGTATGAGTTCATTTAAAAATCAAACCTATTTTGATTTTTCATACTGCATTGTCTGTGTGACGCATACATAAATAAAAATTTCAAATTTACAAACACATGATGGTTGCATGAGCAGTACACAGAAAAAATTATTGCCGAATTATTTTCAAACAAACGCTTGTTTGAAATTTTTTTTGATTTCTACAATTTTTTTTACTGATTCAATCTATATTTTTGTTTGATTTTTATTTAACCAGCAAAAATGTGGACAACTCTTCAAAAATTTAATAAGCGCGCTATTGGTTTGAAGTTTTCATAATTTTGTATGAAATATTTAACGCTCTTTAATGTTGTCGTCTTTTTGCATTTTTTTATTGATTGTAAGCAACACTTCTTTATGTGAAATATAAGAACTACAACAAAAAACACATGCAGTCTACTTTTGGACGCTTTAAAAAAGTACAGCAATAAGAAAAATGATAAAATAGCGTGACGAAGTCTGTAGTAAAAAAAAACAACAAAAACAATAGCAGGTAAAAAAAACGTTTAATTTTTTTTAAACAACAGAAAAAACACATAATAGAAACAAAATAAATTTTTGGTTAGTTTCAAAGTTGGTAAAAAAAAAACAAAATCCCGTATTCAATTTTTTAAAATAGTTTGTTTAAATACATCAAATACAAAAATAGAATGATGGCGGAAAACATATCGAGTCGGTCTGCCGCCGTTTTTGGTTACATTTCTTCTTCATTAGCAAAGGAAAGGATAAAGCAACAGTGAATGATGAACACTGTGAGTATAAAAATGACTTCGTTCAAAAATTATTCCAACAAAAAAATGTGTCTCAAAGCCAGCCGGCCGCTCTGCTCTGCTTCATCTTCGCCAACAGTGCTTGCTTGTGTGCGCGTCATTGCTTGTGCCAAAACTTTTTTGTTTGATTCAGCAAAATTATTTGTTTGAAATTTATATGAATTTCAGTAAACTTTTTGTTTGATTCTGTAAATTATTTGTTTGAAAAAATCGGCGTTTTTTCACTAAACAAAATGCAAACAAATTGTTTGAATATGCGAATTTGTTTGTAGGACCGATTTTAGACAAAAAATTGTTTGATTCTACAAATTTTTTGTTTGAATTGGAAAAATAATTTTTTCTGTGTATGTGTCTATGAGACCCTTTAGAATAATAAAAATTAAAAAACAAAAAAAATTCAAGTGTAATAGTTTAAAACAAGTTAAATTTAACAAGTGTTTATAACTGCTTCAAAAAAATGTTTACCAAAAATTTATCATATTATCATATTTCGACCTTGTTATTCTCATACTTTTGCCACTCAAACTAAAAGTTCTTTGAAAAAGTGTTAAAAATATATATTTTTTTTTTGTAACACTTAATTTCATAAACACATAAAACCGAATGTATTTTTTAAATTCATAGAAATTATTCCGATATTTTTCCATTCATTGTGTGTGTTTTTCAAAATAGATACTTAAAATATGTGAAACTATAACCGCAATCATAAACAGATACTAAAGAATTTACAATAAAAGCCAGAAGAAAAAACAGCAACGTCAACACTGCACTATGGATAAAAACTCACTAATTTTATACAATAAAGGAAGAACAAATAATAAAATTAAAATATTAAAAATTTCCTTAAAGTTCCAAGAATATTGTAAATGTATCATCGATTATTTTAATGTAAGGAATATTTTTATAAACCAAATAAAACTTCTTTTACTACATAAGGTTTACACGTTGTCATATTAATGCATTACCTTAATAAAATAGCATCGTGCTTGTAAAGCTAAAGAAAAAAGATGCTTGAGAATAGTCACAGACAACTAAATCAATTATTGTTTCTGATCATATTTCTTATAACCAAAACCCAAAGGTGATATAAATCATGCATTACAAGTCTCATGTGTACATATTGTGGTTGCATAAAGCCATTTCATGGTAAAATGAGCAGGGAAACCGTAAATATGCAATTGCATGCTTTTCGTTGTGTGACCAATAAAGGCAGAAAGGCTTTTTATGAATTTTAGCATATTTTTGCATATTTTACCCTTTACAGCATTTTTTTTTTTTTGGATAATTTAGTTAAAACAGCATTTTTTAAGTTTATAGCGCATATTTTACCTTTTTAAAGCATATTTTGCTGCATGTTAAATTTTTTGCTTTAGATGCCTACTAGTGCTTTTGGTAAGGACACAGCAAAATGCGGCCCGATGATGCCGCCAGCCCATAAACCGCACCAAACAGTCACTCTTTGTGGGTGCATTGGTTTTTCGACAATCACTATATGATTATCATTCGCCCAAATGCGGCAATTCTGCTTATTGACGACTCCACTGAGGTGAAAATGTGCCTCATCACTGAAGCTGATATGCATTTTGATTTAAACGCCCATTTTCATAATAAGCCTGAATAACTTTTACGCGTTGAATCTTTCCATGGTTCTAATTGAGTAAGTCTGAAATTGAGATAGGTCAAATGAAATGCAGAAAAAAACTTGACGTTTTGGTGTGGTTCACATTCACATTCCATCCTAATAAGTTATTGTTTCACCAATATGTCCGTTATTAAAAAATACAAATGATAATTGACTTCTGATGTTATTAAATTTAATAATTCTTTTACTTTTTTTATTGCATAATCATCGGTATCAACAAGCTATTCTGACATTCTTAAATGACTCAAAGTTTTTTGAATAGAATTCTGAAGCATCTAGCAAGTCCCCCATCTTGTTTCTACTGGCTACAGTGGAAGGGAAATCAAGGGGTAAATTTCATTGAAAATTATAATATAATCAAATTGGCTTTAATTTCCTCTGCAACGCGGTATAACCCATATGCCAGGCAAGTAATTTGTGACAGTTTTGGATAAACTATTTTAAGCCCATTGGAAGCCTTAAACATGAAGGGTTAAAAACAGAAGGATATTTTGCCTAAATCTTGAAATTCTGTATTTAAAGCAAAGCGCCAAAAGTATTTTAAAATGGTTTTTTTTGGGATTTTTGTGCATTTAAATTTTTTTTTAAGAACTTTTTTTATAATATGAAAATTAAAAAAAACACTCAAACATTTCAAAGTATACAAAAATATGCATTTAAAACCTAAATATGCAAAAATATGCATTTTCACCAAAACTTGCAAAACGAATCGATGCCATTTGAACGCAAATTTAATGATTAGGAACGATAATTATTTGATATCATTATAAGAATATCGACAAAAAACATGCATTTGCATAGAAATCGCATCACTGGTAATAATAAACTAAACATAAGAAAAAAAATCTTTGAATAACGAAAAGATCAAATGGTTAAAAAATGGCTACTGGCTAAATTGATGTTTTCATTGCTGAAAGATCTAATCTAGCCACATAACGGGTAATAGTCGGCCTTATTACGTCATTGTCGTTTGCAATGTTTATCGTTTCAATTTAAATTTAACGACAACGGCAATATAAACAAGTTAGAGTGCTATATTCGGCTGTGCCGAATCTTTTATACCCTCCACCGACAGTTCGAATGTTTAAAGAGTAATATCTGTATGATGTTATTATTATCTTAAACTGTGACGATTTGTTATTAATTATGGATTTAGGCGACTAAACTGTTTTCCGGTAGTAGGGTTTATATGGGGCCTAGGGTAAATTATGGACCGATCTTCACGAAATTTCACAGTCTTTTTCCCAGTTCTATAAAACTTTGATGTACCAAATTTTGTTATGATAGCATTATTTTTTACGGATTTAGGCGTACTAAACTGTTTTCCGGGAGTAGGGTTTATATGGGGCCCAGGGTTAATTATGGACCGATCTTCACGAAATAACACAGTTTTATTTCTTGTCCTATAAAACTTTGATGTACCAAATTTTGTTATGTTAGCATTTTTTTTTACGGATTTAGGCGTACTAAACTGTTTTCCGGGAGTAAGGTTTATATGGGGCCCAGGGTAAGTTATGGACCGATCTTCACGAAATAATACAATTTTATTTCTTGTCCAATAAAACTTTGATGTACCAAATTTTGTTATGATAGCATTATTTTTTACGTTTTTAGGCGTACTAATTTGTTTTCCAGAAGTAGGTTTTATATGGGGCCTATGGTAAATTATGGACCGATCTTCACGAAACTTAACAGTTTAATTTCTAGTCCTATGTAACTGTGACTTGCCAAAATTTGTAATGATAGCATTGTTAGTTAGGGTTTTAGGCTTAATATACTGTTTTCCGGGAGTAGGGCTTATATGGGGCCTAGGGTAAATTATTGACGGATCTTCACGAAATTTCACATCGTGATTTCCAGTTGAATAAAAGGAATTGTTGCGAAATCTTATATCATTCTGTGCATTTTTCCACCATTTATGTTAGTTTTTGTAACAAAATTATCAATTTTTTTTAGGTGGTGGTTCCACATTTTGATTCATAGCTCAGATCCTATTAAACCGATTTTGCTGAATTTCAATCCCAAACTGCTTAGGATAACTACAAGAAATTTGACACCAAGTTTGTTGATTTCTTTTCAGTTTTTCGAAAGTGAGCGTGTTTTCAACAGACGGACAGACGGACAGACAGACGGACATGGCTAAATCGACTTAAAATTACTCAAGGACCCAGAATATATATACTTTATAGGGTCTGAGATGAATAGTAAAAAAGTTTCACACGGAATGACAAACTGAATATACCCTCTTCACAACTAATTGTGGTGGAGGGTATAAAAACACATAGAAAGTTTGTCGTTTACGACAATAATAACAGATACCAATTTAATGCGCATAAAATACTTCTTTTTAGATCATATTTTCGGTTTCCCTGTTATTCGAGCATTCACCTGTTTTAAATTAAACAATTACGTTTTTGAGAGCGGCTGATTTGAACATGATATAGTTTCAACAGAAATAGTATGGTTAAAGTTACTACCATTTGTTTCTCTGTGAGCAAATTCTAAAGTTTTGAAATAAAAAGAAATAGGGAATTGTTATATTCTTTATTATAATGCTATATCCACTATTAATCGCGGAATGTCAGAGATCTACGTCTAGTCCTCCCCGTGAGTTCTAAATCTTAAGCGTCACACTTAGGACTTTTACAGTACATATTCAAACTAGGCTCTACAAGAAGCGAACATCTTCTTTTTAATATTATTAATGACAATAACAGCAAAAACGTCTTTTGGTTTAGCATTTTAAATATTCGCTTAAATCGTTGGGAAAGGAAATTATTTATTAAAAACTAATACAATATTTATCCCCATATTCATAAAAAACTTTTCATAGAAAATTCGTTTCATAAAATTTTTTTATGAATATGGGGATAAATATTGCGGAAAAATATTTTAAAATAATTTTCTTCAGCAATAAAATGGCATTTCCATGCCTTGGAGGACAAGTCATTTACTTATGGATAATTTCTACGAAAATCCTCTCATTTTGAACCATTGTGCTCAGTTAGACATAAAACATTAAACAGAATTTTTAACTGGGGAATATTGTAGCTGTTGTTATTTTGTGGTAGACACAAACAAAATACAAAAAAAAAAAATTTTTCCGATGGCTGATTTCATAAAATTTTAGGATTCAAAACAACAACAGCTGCATAAAAAAGGTGAGATGTTATGCCTTTTATTAACTCAAGTGTAAAAAAACAAAATTGGTTTTTCCTACAAAAGAGGAATACGAAAAAAATACGCAAAAGTTAAATCAAGTGGGTAAACTTTGTTCTCAGTTTTGGGGATTTGTTTCCAAATAGGGGATTTTTTTATGTTAATAGGGATAACAATTTTGTGAAAAGCCCCAGGGATTGTTTTGGGCAAAAGCGCTTTTTTCGCTGGGGATTTTTGGAGATAATGTATTATTATAAATGCCCAGCACATTCTGCGCCATCCTGAATTTTTAAAGTGCACCTTACTTCCCTTCTACAACTGACATGATATGCTGTAATAACATGATGTTATAAAAGCGTTTTTAAAACATTTGCATTAACAACTGTGTTATAAGATGAGAAAACCTCTAACATGATGAGTCTATACTTAGCAATAACATCATAAAAGTGTTTATGAAGGCGAATTCATACAAGGTGGTCTTATTTAGAAAATGGATACAACACTGTAAATTACTTTATCGTTGTGTCAAAATTATACAACACTATAGTAAACAAATTAGCTGTGTGTCAAAAATATATTTCATTTTGTTTTTTATTTTAATTTTAAATCGTGTTTTAATTGTGTAAGAGTCTACTAGGAATCTTATGAAATAGCGTTTTTCATCGTCGAAGAGCTCATTTTTAAACCGTAAAAGACTCCTCGCACGGGAGAAACTGTTGCGCATTTACATTCCTCTGTGAGATACTTCTACAACACAAAGAAAGACGCTTATTTAAGGCTTTTGAGATGTGTGTAAAGATTATCTCACGAGTCTTTCAGAAAGCATGTCAATATTCGCATGAGTTTCATGCAGGAATTATTTTACAACTCGTGAAATTCTCAGCCGTACAAATGAACTACATATGTAAGAGCTTCAAGCGTTTTTTTCATGTCAGAAAATCTTATTTGAAAGATCTTGAAGTCGGTTTGTTTTATTGAAATTGTTTTGACAATGGAATTTGCATGTTTAAAAAAAACGCTCTTATTTACTGAACAACCTAAACAAAAGCGGCAAGCGTTTTTTTAAACATGAAAATTTTATTTAAATACAATTTCAATAAAACAAACCGACCGGGTAGTTTCTAATTCGCATTCTAATGGTTTGTTTCGTATAAATTGTATGCAAATGAGAAGTTTTGACATACAAAAAACGCTTCCGCTCTTATTTAGGTACCTCAGTTAGGAAGCTCAGTAATTGTTTATGACTCATACAGGGAGTCGCAAAAGATTAATTCGATGATGTTTTAACGAAGGATGAACTCTTGAATAATTATTAAATGATAGTTAGGACTTGCATGGTTACCATTCCAAGATTACTCGTCAAATAATCGTCAGAAGATTATTTTAGGAGTTGTATATTAAATACCATCGCCTACTAAACTGCCTATGCTAGCTGGGATTCGTTTGTGCAGATGTTTGTATCACCTTCAAATATTGTTTCTAGACAATTCTTAAGTATACTCTCAGAATCACTTTCTGAGCCGATATAATGATGTTCGTCAAACTGGAAGTACTCCACTTCCTTCTTTTTAGGTTTTGCGTGCATGTGTGTGATTAACTCTTAATTTATAATTCATAAAAGAAAATATTGAAATTTAATTTGAATTTAAATAAATATTTAAATAGAAATGTCAAAAAAAGTAACGGCATATCATTTTGACATATAGTTAGTTATCAGGTGTTGCTTACGTAGCAAGCCAAGGTCACCCTGTATGAATTCGCCTTGGTGTTAATGTTAAACATACATTTCATGTCAGTTGTAGACTGCATGTTAAGCCGGTCGGCATAATATTTTTTTATTTTCAATTGTTACATTACAATTTTTATTTCATTCCGTAATGTTTCTTATCTATTCTATTATTATTTTAAAACTTCAATTTTAAGCAAAAGTCATATTTTTTTCATATAAATTTTGAAAACTTTTAACATTCTTGAATTTTATTCCATAGTTTTAGTATTTTTTTAAATTTAATTGAATTTAATAAATTTTTGTTAAAAAAATTTCGAATAAAATACCTTAAATAATGACTAATGGCTTATTCCAAAAACGTGTAGATAGGAAATTGTATCCCATTCATCCGTTGAAGAAAAGTAGAAAAAGTTTTCGTAATTCTTCAGAAAACAAAGAAAATTTCTTTCAACATTTAAATTCTGAAGCAAACAAAACGAATGCTCCTGCTGAATATTTATATGCCGATCTTTCATTTATGAAGCAGGCAAACAACCAAAAATATAATCGATTAGATGGTGGAGGAGGTGGAGAAGAGATGTTTTACGATTGTTTTCCTTGTGAGTGTGATCATGAAAATCAGAGTGCAAAGCAAGAAAATTTACAAATTTTCGAAGTCATTAATGAAATTAAAAATCCCAAAGAATTTAAAAACCTTTTAAAACAAATGGCTTTCACCTCGAATGTCTTGTATCGAACGTTTCGTCAGGCGTATAGTCGAACAAAGAGAAATAAACAGAAGGTGATACAAACTTCTTGCAAAACTTGTGATAAAGCATTCAAAGAATTTGACGATCTTTTTAATAGAGGATATAGAAATCCTTTGGAAGTTATTAACATAGAAGTTCCACCGAGTAAGCAGGATCACTTGGAGGATGTACGCTACGAATGTTGGCCAAAAGGTAGTCATAAAAAGAAGAAATCTCCAAGTTATCAAAAATTCCCAGTACAGGAAGAGCAGCCCTGCAACTTCAGTACCACCTGCAATGAGATCAGTTATGCAAAAAATGAGAAAGTTTGTTCGAATTGCTTGGGGTGTTTGGACGACGATGATGTCCTGTATTGTAGTAAATGTTGTCAAGCAGTTTTCAAAACAGAAATTAAGAATGAAAATCCTACAGATGTTAAAAATCAACAGACGAATTTTTTTAAATATTTTTCTGAAACTCCCACATGTCCCAAAGAAACAAATGTATGTTTAAATTATGATGAAGATCTACAAAATCTAGATTTTTGTGACAGATGTGCAGTGTTAAGGGGAGAAATTATTTTGCCCCCTAAGAGAATAGAAAATCTTCAAATAGACTCAAAAACTGAAGTAATTGAAAAATCAGCTCAGACTTGCCAACAAGAAAATTACAGTAACAAAGATAAAACTATAAAAACTGACAAATCATCGAGACTCAATCAACCTCCAGTTAAACAAACTTTAAATTTGAATCCTGTCTGCGTGACTATACCACTAAAGCTACAAATAGATTCAGAAAATTGTCAATCCCGTTTTATAGAAACCGAAATTGTCATGGAAGCCTTCAGTGGAAGTCAGAGTAAAACAACAACTTTAACTCAAAAACCTGAGAGTACCCAAAAATATACTTTTCTAGATTTAGATACCCAATTTCCCAAAATTTTGACTCAAGCAAATAAAACTGAAAATTATCAGAAAAAATCGTGCAGTGATATATTTTATTCTTGCATCTCTAGTTCGGGCATTATACAGCCCGAAGAAACACAAAATCTGAGAGGTGAAATGGCTTTAAATGAAATTCTGGAAATTATAAGGAAACGTAAGCCAAGTATACCCGAATCTTATCAGCCCATCGTACCCACCGCAACAAAACCTCTAGAAGAGCCGAAATCCGAAACCAAAGGCACTCAAATTTCTTTAGCAGATGATTCTGTGAAGGCGAAAATTTCAGAACCAAAAGTTTTTTCTGGTAAAACTAGTTCCACTCAAACTGAACTAAAAACTAAAAAGGCACAACAAACGGCAGTACCACCAATACAACTGAAAGCTCAACAATTAAGGTCAGATCTTTTACAAGAAGTTAGAGCTGTCTTAGAACAAGCTTCCCCCACTGCAGCTCTTAAGGCTTTGCTAGAAGGAAAACGTTTCTCACTGCCGGCAGATTTAAGGCAGAATGAAATTTCTGCAGCAATACAAGCAAGATACAGTTTGCCTGGTAACTATTCGGTTATACCATCAAGTACAGCTTCTCCAAGTCCTCTTAGACCCATAACCACCACGACAATTGCAGGTTCCCAGAAAACAACAACTAAAAAACCACTCCTTCCACCCAAACCGACACTACCACCCAAACCAATTGCATTTCAAACAGAAACGGTACAAACAGAGGCCTCCGTCTTGAAATCCAGTCACCACGCTAAACGCTCGGAAATGCGCAATGAAATACAAGGAGAATTAAAACAACTTTTAGAACCAAATCCTTCAAAGTCACAACCAATTTATAACCCCGAAGCAAGAGATGAAATTTTACTAGATCTGCATAAACTTTTTCACCCCAAAAAGGCTGGGACTTTACCTAAGCAAATGAGCCAAGAAAACGCTTTACAAGACATACGTTATCTGTTAGAAACTGAAACTGATAAAGCCTCTAGCACCTACAAGCCACCAAAAACTTCTGAGTCCCAAGAAAGTATTTTACAAAGTATACGACATATTTTAAATCCCAAATCCTTACAAAAGCCTAAGAAAAGGAAATATACTAAAGACACTCAAGAGAAAATCTTGGAAGATTTACGAATTTTACTAACACCCCGTTCCGAGAAAGCAATCGAAAATCATGAAATACGTAGCAGCGTTTTACACGATTTACGTTTTATGCTGGAAACAGGTCAAGAGTCGCCACAAAGACCACTTCGATTATCTCAAACAGAGCCAACTGAAGCCCTAAATACATACCCTATTTCCTCCAGAGCTCTACAGGCTAGACAGCAAAGGCAACAAAAACCTCCTAATGAAATAAGAGACAGTCTAATTGCTGATCTAAGATATCTACTAGATAACACACTTCCTTTTCAAGGCAATGCCGGCACAAGTTTAGAAGAAAGTTTAGCCACTGCAAGACAAGCAGCTAAAAATATACCAACTAGACATAAAACACCTGCAAAAACAAATAAATCAAAAACTGCAATTTCCTCGGAAACATCTTTATCTGATAATTGATAGAGAAGATTAAAAGCGAACGGCAGGTAGGATTTGTATTTTATTTGCATCATTCAAACCGAATATAAAGTTCCAAATTTTTTTTTCTGGTAGGTAAATCCATTCAGAAGCATCCATTAACTTTACCGACTCTCATATCCTTATCTTTTGAAACATTTTTCCTTAAATCACAACATTTAAAAAATTTTAAATGAATGAAATTATAATAAATAAATATGCTAACTTATCTGAAAAGCTTTTTGCCAAACTCTTTTAAAGTTCTCGAAAATTATTGCTGGCATTAGAAACAAGTAAGGTTGGACGCCAAAATGAATTTCGGTATTGGTGTTAAACTGTTTTATTTCAGTATCGGTATCGCAACTTTTTTAACGGTATATATCGGTATTACAAGAATCCAAACCAAAAATTTTTAAAAAGAAAAATGTAAAAACATTTTATTATTCATATATACCCTGCAGGAAAATAACCCAGCTTTAACTAGAAGGAGTCAAGAGGCCTAAAATAAGGCCTTATTTGGCTGACACAAACCCTCCTCGCCGCATTCTATATTTATTTATTTTTGACACAGGCTGTCATTGGGCGCAAGCCCAACCCACTCCCTTAAATAACAACTTCGATCCCTTCCCAAAGAAGGGAGTAAGAAAGGTCCCTAAAAAAAAATAAATAAAACTCAACAACTTCCTTTCTTCCTTCTTAAAGAAGGGAGTAGCGAATGTGTACTGAATATTTTGAAAGGTCTTTCAAAAAGAAATTTATACCTTCTAGAAGGCATACTTCTGAAGGCATGATACCAATCGAATCGAATCTTTTAGAAAGGAGTATAGAGGCCTTCAAAAAGCCCTGCCATTTGCGGTCCTTCCAATATTTGACGCTGGGAAGGTTTGGTTGTCAAAATGCCAGTAGTACAATAACACTGTCATAGCTTTTGACCCGAAAAAAATGAACTTCGATGAATCCTTTTCGAACTATTAGGTGGGAGTCCCCTGAGTGCGAAAGTACATTTGGAAGTGTCAAATTGGCTCCAGTTTTTGAGAAATCTGCGCATAGTTTTAAATCTAGTGTCTATTTTTGTCCTTCTTATATGTTGTTTTAACAACAAATACTCTTAAATATAACCGTTACGTATCATGCTAAACTTCATCATCCAACTCGGATTGCAAATTCCAGCAAAGATCTGCTAAAAGAGAATTTAATCTTTTTAATGGATAAAAAAACCTGAAAAAATTTGCAAAAATCGTTACTTTTAAACAACTTAATTGTTTAAATTACGTAAAATTTTGAAAAAAAGTCAAAACATTCCGGAAAAGGAAGGTAAGAAAGCAAAAAACACTAATAGAGTCGAATAAATTTTTTTTAAAAAGCGCAAACTTAGCTATATCCATGAAAATGGATATATACCGATTTCTCAAAAACTGGAGCCAATCTGACACTTCCAAATGTACTTTTGCACTCAGGGGACTCCCCCTAATAGTTCGAAAAGGATTCATCGAAGTTAATTTTTTCGACTATCACAGTGTTATTAGAACAAGAGGTATTAGTGCTAATGGGTTTAGAGTTTTTATGTTAAAGTATATGAGTATGTGTACATTTTGATCAAATGGACTACTCCTGGATGAAGTTTCCTGATGATCTGGCCTAAGCAACCAGTGAAATGCGCATAGGAATAGCTTATCCCATCAACAATAAATTTCAAGTGTTTTTGTCAAGAATAAAAACTGGGAATTAAGCACGAATAAAAAAATCTTTTGAAATTAACCATCATTTTTAAATTTTTGATTTTCCAACCAGCATCGTTGATTTTATAAGTTTATTTGTTCCTTTAGAAAGCTAACGGAATGTTGTTATACTTGAACTATGATAAATTTCCTATAAATGTTGTTGTTGAACTTATGTTACATTCTTTTGGGTGATTTTTTAGTTATTATCTTTTTGGCAACACTGGTTTAAACAGCTGACGCACGTTTCGTGTTTTGTTTTACTGTCAAATATCTTCAGTTTGGTCTATAATTTAACCATGAATCGTCTCACAAACGATTCATGGTTAAATTTTATTATCAAAATGCGTGCTCTGTTAAGAAAGTTCATCGCGCGCTGCTTCTGTTCAGCGACGAAGCTCATTTTTGGCTCAATGGGTGCGTTAATAAGCAGAACTGTCGATTTTGGAGTGAAGATCAGCCAGAAGCATTGCAAGAGCTACCAATGCATCCAGAAAAAGTCACAGTTTGGTGCGATTTATGGGCTGGTGGCATCATTGGACCGTACTTCTTCAAAGATGATGCGAATCGTAACGTAACTGTGAATGGTGAGCGCTACCGTGAGATGATATCCAACGTTTTGAAACATGTGGTTTTAAAAAGACGGTGCCCCATGCCACACAGCACGCTTAACAATGGACTTATTGAGAGGCGAGTTCGGTGAACATTATATTTCACGTTCGGGACCGGTCAATTGGCCGCCTAGATCGTGCGATTTAACGCCTTTAGACTATTTTTTGTGGGGCTATGTTAAAGCTCATGTCTATACACACATGCCCGCTTCAATTGACGCATTGGAAGACAACATTAAAGCATTTATTCATGGGATACCGGCCGAAATGTTTGAAAGAAGATTCCAAAATTGGACTAAGCGGATGGACCATTTGAGGCGCAGTCACGGTCAACATTTGCATGAAATAATCGTCAAACATTAAATTATATGGACCGTACTATCGATTCAAATAAAGATTTCATGCATTTTTCTGAATTTTTTTTTTTTTTTTTTTTTAATTTTCCTATAGCTCTAAAAAAATCACCCATTATGATTACATCTTAGTTAGTAAAGCTCGCCAAACACTGTGGTTTGTGCGAGTTCGACGTCTTGTTACTTGTTAAATTACAAATAATTTAAAATTTTCAATTTCTTTTGATTTGTTCGATGTATAAGTGGGCTTGTGTGCGAACATTTTAAACATTTTTTACTTTTTGTTTGTTAGCAAGAGGTCTAGAGAAGTAAACGGGGTTGTAAAAGTTGGAAAAATGCTAGAAAAAAATGTAAATGTAAACATGAAAAAAGTTTCGTAGCAACTACTTTAAAAGAAAATAGAAAAAAAAAACTCGGCGTTAATTGCATAGATCTAAATGCGGTCTTAGTGTACAACAAAACATCGAATTGTTTCTATTGCGAACTTGTTTAGCATACAAAATTTGTTTGTATTCTTCCCTTCACCGAAGGTAAAAGGGTATACATAACTTTGTCATTCCGTTTGCAAGTTCTACAATATTGATGTAAGACCCTATAAAGTATACTTATATATTCTGGATTCTTATAAGAAGGGAATTTCAAATCCTGTTGTCAGTCTGTCTGTTGAAATGGGTTTTCCGAAGCCCCCCAGATATGATGTGGCTTGTTTGGTATATATTTCTGTCAGATCTGCTTATTATAATTTTGCTATCGAAACACAGCCTGGTCGGTCCACAAATAACTGGGATATAAGCATTAAACACGACTGCCTCAAATATTAACCCCATAAATCTCTTGTTGTTTTTTAATTTATTTTCCTGTACCTGGAGAAAGTGTCTTGGTTATCAATACTCAATATCCGATAAAATGTAGGCGAAATCGGAGAAATCGCCGTTGTTGTATACAGTTATTAAAGGTTTTAGTATATCTGGAGAATGCCAAGAGCCAAAGTTTCAAAAAATAAATTGTCCAAATTTGGTTAACCATAGCTAGGTCCCGTCCAATGGTGGGAATTATTGGATAAGTGGCCGTGGCACCTCCCATACAAATAACAAAATATATCAGTAACAGTAAAAGCTACAAAATTTATTACAAATAGTTTTGCTACCACTACAAGGTATCCTTAAAAAAAAATTTTAAATTTATGTGTATCTGGAGATTAGCCGCTGGGTAGCAAAGCACACCGAGTTCAACCATTAAAAATCGTCAGCTTAAATGCAGAAGGGCATAACATAATTTTTTATTTTTTTACAGGAGAAGCAAAAAACTTTACAAAATCAATAACAACAAGGTGTACTTGCCGTTTGAATTTCTTTGATAAAGTCGCCATTTTTGATATCAGGGATATAAAATTTTTTGTGAACATGTAGTTTAAACAAAAGAAAAATCAATCAAAATCTCTATTTCGGTTTTTTTTTTGCTGTTACACCCTTTTGCATTTTGGGTGACGATATGTATATTATATATCGCACACTTAAAAATAAACATAACGAAAGAAAACGTGGTTGCAATTTTTTAATCTAATTTAGTTTTGCAAATGTTAAAGACAAGAACGCAAACAAATTTTAGTTGTGCCTATTAATTTAGTGTGCGATATATATTTATTTATTAACGCAACTTTGTGTTACTAACTTCTTTTTAACACCATCTGAACTGGAACTAAGTAAGAACTGAAATTGAACTAAATTTGAATTGAACAATAATTTAACCAGAACTAAACTATAACTGAACTGGAACTGACCTTAAACTGAACTAGAATTGCACAAACACCGAACATAAAATAAACCAGTGGAAATTTACGGTGATTCGATATCGATCGAAATTTGCATTCTAATTGTATTGTTATTTAGATCAATATTGAATGCCGTTATATGCCACCAGAACGGAAATAGAACTGAGCCATAATTGGAACTAAACCAAAGCTGAACTTCTTAGATCTGACTATTTTTATAACTAATTTTAAAGAACTTAAAATACATATTTTCTCTTTTGTAAACCAGCAACACAAACAAAATGAATTTTTTTTCGTTTTGAGAGGTTTAAACGCGATACAATTAGAATTTGTTTAAGGCCAAATGCAAGTGGCTAAAACTGTTAAAAAATAATCTAAAAAAAAACTACGCAAAAACTAAAAGAAGAGAAAGGATAACAAGTGAGAAGTATATATTCGACCGTGACGAATATATGAAAAAAAAAACTTAACTACACAGAAAGAAAAAAACTCGGTATAAATGTAGTTTTTTAATTCAAAGTACAAATAACACTAAAACGTACTCAAAGGAATCCTAAATTTGATCCATTTAAATAGCAATCTTTGATAAGAGAAGTATTTTTGCCATATTATTTTGGGGGAACATTTGTATGGAGGCAATCTAAAAAAGTGGATCGATTTGTCCCATTTTAATTATTTAACATTTATTATATTGCACTTGATTAACAAGAGGTATTATCTCGCAATTTAAACATTTTCAGTTAATTAATAATTTAAGCCATATGAAAATAATGTTGAACCAAACTTTGATTTAATGCTCTCTTGTGGATCAAGCGCGATATGAACTTACAAATCCTCGGCTTAATATACAAACCAGCTAGCTCCCTTTAAGCACATTTTACAGGAGAGACAAAAAACTTTTTATATTTCATATTGTTACGTTTTTCCTTAAAAAAAAACGCGTTTGAGTTCTTTTAATTGCACATACGAATAAAAACACACACTTATTCAACTTAACAAACTTTATTGAAATTAATTTGTTCACAATTGTTAGTTACGAACAGAACCGTTTCATAAAACAAACTCAACTTATTATTCATGAGTCACCCCTTTTTATATTTCATAGCTATTTCTTGATTTTTCCTGAACCTCCCTGTAATAACTATTTATTATGTTCTAAAACCGTTTCTAAAAATGACTGGGAAATTCATGTAAGAATTATCTTAAAATAACAGTTGTGCTGGAAATTATACATGACAATTTTAAGTTACAAATATAACATAAAACTATAACTATAAATAATTCTTAGATCATTTTACTTTCGTAACAATATATTAACTGCTTGAACGGAATACCAAATATATAACTGGTTTTACACACTTCAAGACTCAAATTGAAGAAAACCTTAATGCTGGTCGACGAGGCGTATCTTTCTCTACCACGCGGAATCAAAATCTTTATTTACTTAAAAAGTGGATTTAGCAGGTTTGCATATTAAGCCGATGAAATGTTCAGGATAATAATTTGTATCAAATTTAAATTTCCTGAGTCTTGTATCGGGAGATGTATCGTGCGCGGCTAGATCGTTTTGCAAAAATTTGCAGTGATATATGTTCTGGCAAGGCGGGTGCTTTAATACCATGTGAGATGAGGCCATGATGGCTTTGTCTCTCATTCAATAGGGAGATAAAGCCTTTTGTTTTTTTTTTTTTTTTATTTGAATGGGAAATAAAGCCATCTTGGCCTTAGCTCACATTAGTAATATAAGAAAATGGCTTTATCTTTCAGTTCCTATTTCAGTTTCAGACACTTAAGTTGAGTATTGAAATCTGGCTTCGCATACTAAAGTTTTTCCTGCGTGGCGGCCTGCGGCCGTGCTCAGGGATTTATTGCCTCCAGAAGGAACCGGCAGGTGGCATCGCTGAATAGAGTTTTCCTGCGTGGGCTACAAGAATAAAAAAATGTTTTTCAATGATAACTAATGATTTTCCCTTCTACAGAATGTTTACACCATGCATAACAATATTCTGAAAAAATATGGCTTTATCTCCCATTTGCGAAGAAAATATGGCTATATCTCTCATTTCGCAAAATTTTAAATATGACCTTACCTCTCACTGATTGGGCAATAAGGCCATTATAGCTTTATCCCCCATTCAATTGAGCAATAAAGCCATCATGCCCTTATCTCACATGGTTTTAAATAATCTTTTAGAGAAATCCTGTTTTAGTTTTAATTGTTTTCCTTTTATATGTTCTGCATACTTTGTGACCACACGTATAGAAAAAACATGTTTAAATATGGTCACCTCCAACAAAACTATTTTTAAAGAAAATTTTAAACATATTATGTTTAATTTAACCATATTATTGTTACCGATAACCATGTTATGCTTAAAATGGGCCTCCATCAAGAAGCCACAATCATATTATGGCTGCCTCGAAACATATTTTGGTTAAATATGACAATAATTTGTTGTCAAATTACGATAGTATATATAATATGGTTGTGGCTTTTTGATGGACAGCTAATTTAATCATATTGTGGTTGTGATGGACAGCTAATTTAACCATAATATGGTTGTGGCTTTTTGATGGACACCTAATTTAACCATAATATGGTTGTCAGTTACAACAATATGGTTAAATTAAACATAATATTTTTAAAATTGTTTAAAAAATAGTTTTGTTGCAGGTGACCATATTAAAACATGTTTTTTCTCTGGGTGCACTTATCTTTTCCAAAACCTCCATTAAAATCAGGGAAAACTATAGTAATTTAAAAAAAAATGTAACTGAAAAATACATCGATCTAAATTTCACTCGAATTCTAGAACAGAAATATTTTAAAGGCTATCGGATGATAAATTTCACTATGTCACAAACGGAGTGACAAAATAAATAGACCGCTTATCTTTTTTGTGCAAAAAAAAAACTTAACTAAAATACTGCTAGAGAAAAACTGTTTTTCTTTTTTAAGCTCCTGAAAAAATTGCAAAAACAAACGATGAACAATTTTTTGAAAAGTTTTGTAATGCAGCAAAAACTTGTTAGTTTTTAATTTAGAGTTTTTTTTTGTAAAGGAGGAAAGGAATTAAAAGTTGTTTTACGAAAATGTTGAAACAATTTGCAAAATAAAAAACTCAATAAAAAATCGTATTTATTTAAATGTTAACCCTTCATTTTTGTTAACTCTTATTACGGTGTGTTAGATAAAACTTATTTCGTTTGTGATTAGGCAAAAACAAAAATTAAATTGCTCTTTAAAAATGTTTTACGCTGTTTGTGCTTTGCAGTTAATGTGGAAGTAGATTCCAGATTCGTATGGCGCATATAAAAAATTGGCGTTCCGAGATACACAATATAACCCTGACTCTAGCTGATCTTACAAATATAAATTTCCTAAATAGATAGTCAGGTTCCTTGATGTAGATTATTTTGTGAAGGAACATCAAACTGTGACCTTTTTTAGAGAGTCAGTCCTTCTTTAAATTAAAAACGTATCTGGCGATATTATAAAACGAAGTTCTTCATTTTCGCTTTTTAGATGCACTACAACTAGAAAACAGCTCACATCCATATAAAAAGTGTCCCAAAATAAACGCATGATTTGTCGCTATTTGTGCAGTAACACTTTGAATCTTAAAAACCAGACTAAAAACTATTATTTTCTATTTAATCCAAATCTTTCGTTAATTTTAGGACACTCTCTACAAGTGCTGCCAACCATAGAACATGGCCAATAGCAGTCGTATCTAAAATGGAGTAAAAAAATGATTAATCCATAGTGCTCTGAGCATACCTAACGTTTTCCCTGTTGCATTTTTAATATGATCTTTCCACAAAAGTGTTGAATTAAAAATGATACCCAAGTTCGTTTGCAGAGTTCACGATCTCAATTTATGAATCTCCCAAAACAACTCTAAGATGATACAGGTTGTCTTTCCATTTGTGCTCCGCAAATTGGAACGCATTTTGATTTTTTAATATTTAAATCAGCGTTTAAAAAACTCCAGTCAAATTGTGCTTTTACTTCCAATTCATTAAATGACAACAGTCGCTGTCAAACCAACTCAAAAAGCGAAAAGTTGTTAACCAATTTTCGCTTTATTGTTCGACAGTTTTTGGTTTCGAATGCAGTTTTTTAACGCTGATTTAAGCTCAGCCCATTAACAGCTGCTTATTTCCTGACTCTAAAATCTGAATTTATTTTAGAGACGCAGTTTGATATTGTTAAAAGCTAACAGCAAATGAAAGTTTGACATTGTCAACATAAATTTGGAGTTCCACAAGCCTTAGCTGAGTCGAAAGGTCAATGGAATACATGACATACATAAAAGGACCAACAATTGATTATCGAGGAATACCTCTTGAATCTAGTAGCCATGATGAATATTTTGAGTTACTAAATTCAGCCTGGTATCTATTACTGAAATAAATTGATATTAACTTTAGGGATTTTGTTAAAAAATTTAATTATTGCTCCAGTTTCCTACAAAGTATTGCGTAATGGCCGGTGTCGAAAACCATTGTGCGTACGAGAAGGATCTCGAAAAAGCTGAGCAGCTTCAATTGTAAACCAAGGGTTTTCTCTATGTTTAAACATTTGATTTCGTTCAACACAGTCATTAATTCGTTTTTACTCTTTAAATTGATTACTTCCACTAGTTACTTTATATTTAAAGGGTGTGCCAGTAAGAATGCACTTTTTCATTTCAAACTAAAAACACGTATTTGTTTACAAATGTAACGCGTTGTTCTTTCGTAAAGCACTCCAGTTTTAACATTCGGAATAAATATATGTGACAGGGTTGCCAGAAACCAAAATTCAAATAACTGGACTATGTGAAAAATGCTTCCGGATTTTTAAAAAATAACTGGACAATTTAAATACATAGTTCAAGAAGTGAAGATTTATATAATTTTATTCAAGTATTGGTTTGATTTCAGTTGTTACGTATAAGTAACATTATAATAAAAAATATAACTCATACGTAAGAGCACATATCGATGTAGGAAACCGTAAATGCTGTAATCAGGGGCCTGATTCTGGCAGTCGTGATCTTGTACTTTCTCGATTCGAAACCATTTAATATCTTATTATTTTTTTAGTCAATACTGAACGAATCGGAATTATTTTGTCAGCGTTGTAAAGCATTAATTTGAGTTTCAAAATACTGAAAAAATAATTTCGATTCATTTAGCATCGACTGAAAGAATAAGAAATAAAATTGCTTTCGATTCGAGAAAGCACTCGATCACGACTGCCAGAATTAGGCCCCAGTGATGTTATACATAGGAAAAATCCATATTCGTATTAATGTTCTTTAAAAAAATTAGCCGTATGGAAAAAAAGGGCAGACTTTTTCAAATCAATAAAATGTAGGGGCTGTTGAGTATGGAAAACTGTATACATTTGGCAACCTTTTTCGATTTGTGAGAGCATACTAATAAAATGAATAATGCAAATTGTTAAATTCCTTTGAGTCAACGCTTGCGTTCATTTCAGCTTTGATTTTAACGTAAATTTGTAAAAATGTCCTTTACAAGAATGGAGATCTTTTGAACTTAATTTTCCCGAGCAAGAAATAAGATAATTTGTAAAAGATGGCCATCGAAAAGACTTGTAGTAAAGTCATCAAAATTAAAAAATTGCAAAGAACATTTTATTTTCCCCCTTTAGTCAAAATTCGCTTTCTTTGGTTTATCACCACCACATGCCAATACAGAAAGCGCAAGTATTTTTTCGATCATTACTGTTGTTTGCACTAAGAAAGTCATGGCGAATGCGAGACGAATTGGAAATTGGATTCGTTTAAACTCGAATGGCATATCGGTTAGGATCATTGGAATTCTCGGAATGAGAACTTCCTCTCCTTTAAACTTTCCTTTTAGGACTCCATACAAAACGTATGAGAAAATGAATTTTCTTTATAATTTCTTTTTTCTGGAATATTTTAGACATTTTTTTGCTAATAGATCAAAGCATGATCAATTGCATAGCTTACGATTTGATTCATTTTCAATGGTACTTCTTGTCGGAAATTGTTCATACCAACATAGAAACCTTTGCCGGCTCTTGCGCAACAACTTTACTAAAGACCATAGCATGATCAAACAATAAAATTTATTTTGAGTAATTTTCAATGGTGCCGCCTATCGGAAATTGGTCATACCAACCTAGAAACCTTTGTATGGTAATGCTCAACAGCTGTGCTAAAGATCATAGCATGATCAAATGCACAGCTTATGATTTAACTCATTTCGAGTAATTTTCAGCGGCGCCACCTGTCTGAAATTGTTCATATCAACTTATAAACCTTCGCCGGCTCATGCTCAACAACTTTGCTAAAGATCATAGCATCATCAAATGCAGAGTTTACGATTTAATTCATACTGAGTAATTTTCAATGGCGCCACCTATTTTAGATTAGCATTAAAAAGTTGTAGTGATTTTTGTAGAGTAAATTTTTTTAACGCGTAGGGAAATATATGGAGTCTACCAAAAGTGGATACTTTTGATGCATTTGCGGCATACGCCATTTTAGCATGTGCAAAACTGTCAAGCAGAGACTTACGCTATTTTTTAAAACACGTATTTCATAACCAAGCTTTCAAAAAAAACAAGATGATTCTGTCAAAAAATTCATTTTTTACCGTGATGTATATGGAAAAGACAGAAAGAAGCCGTATTTGCGCAAGTTTTGATAAACAAAAAGTATTTATTATGTCCTTATGCCATTAACACGAAATTTCCGTTTATAATTTTAAAATTTATGAGAGTGGAACTCGAAATGGTTTTTGCAATGTATGGTTGGAAGCCGATGATCAACGAGGTGCAAACGAGTAATCAAATTATTTGTTTAATTATATTACAAATAACGTTGATAAAAAAAGGCAAAGTTTAGGATTTTGTTGTTTGGAATCGTACTAGTCATGCTCTGCTATCAAGTATCTTAATGCGAAAACTTAAAATTAATTGAAATTAATTACCAGGCCATGCATATATGCCAGTAGACAGTATTTATTAACTTTGTGGACCACTTCCACCTAACGTAAAAATGGCTAGAAAACCCCTATTTCCTTATGAAGTTCATACACGAGATGGAAACTTTTCATTGGTTTTAACGACATCGTAAATAATAAATTATTTAAAAAGCATGTATGTCTACGTATTTATACCATAAGTTTTGTAATTTCAAATAAGAACATTTAAAAAAACTGTTGCCCCCCCCCCTAGATTTTATCCTGGCCACGCCCATGTATTCGTGTATTGCCTGCAAAGTTTCATCCATTTGCATTGAGTAAAAGGCGGTCAAAAAAGCATTTTACCAAAAAAAAAAAAAAAAATTTGCCCCCACCCCTAGATTTTATCCTGGCTACGCCCATGTATTCGTGTATTGTCATCGGGAATATGTATGCCTGCAAATACAAGTATAAGGCGGTTAAATAAACGTTACAAGATTTGATTTTCCGAAGTGAAGCTTAAGAAAAGGCTTTAAAAAGAGCATACAAAACGTGATGTTCATAAAAAGATCTATAGATAACGCGAAACTAAAGGTTATTTTTTATACAAAGACATTAACAATTTCTTCACAAAAATATAAAGACCTAAAAAATCTGGTTATTGGGTGATTTTTTAGCTATTATCTTTTTGGCAACACTGGTTTAAACAGCTGACGCACGTTTTGTGTTTTGTTTCACTGTCAAACATCTTCAGTTTGGTCTATTATTTAACCATGAATCGTCTTATAAACGAACAACGCTTGCATATTATTGAATTTTATTATCAAAATGCGTGCTTTGTTAAGAAAGTTCAAAGATCCACAATTTTATCGAAAAATTGTGTTCAGTGACGAAGATCATTTTTGGCTCAATGGGTACGTTAATAAGCAGAATTGTCGATTTTGGAGTGAAGATCAGCCAGAAGCATTGCAAGAGCTACCAATGCATCCAGAAAAAGTCACAGTTTGGTAAGGTTTATGGGCTGGTGGCATCATTGGACCGTACTTCTTCAAGGATGATGCGAATCGTTACGTATCTGTGAATGGTGAGCGCTACCGTGAGATGATATCCAAATTTTTTTTCCCCCCAAAATGCAAGAGCTTGACTTGCATGACATGTGGTTTCAACAAGACGGTGCCACATGCCACATCTTAACTTAACAATGAACTTATTGAGAGGCGAGTTCGGTGAACATTTTATTTCACGTTCGGGACCGGTCAATTGGCCGTTTAGATCGTGCGATTTAACGCCTTTAGACTATTTTTTGTGGGGCTATGTTAAAGCTCATGTCTATACACACATGCCCGCTTCAATTGAAGCATTGGAAGACAACATTTAAGCATTTATTCATAAGATACCGGCCGAAATGTTGGAAAGAGTATGCCAAAATTGGACTAAGCGGATGGACCATTTGAGGCGCAGTCACGGTCAAAATTTGCATGAAATAATCTTCAAACATTAAATTATATGGAGCATACTATCGATGAAGAGCATTTTTTTTGACACATACAAGATGAAGTGGCGTTTAAAGATCTCGTCTGCTTAAAATGATAATAAAGGGTGTCCAAAAATTGAGGCAACATTTTACTTTTAATTAAAAAAAACTGTTTTGTGTGAAATAATAAATAATTTCATTTCAGTTTATTACAAATATGTTCCGGTTACAAATTAAAAATTTTGTCGGTCAAATGACCCCCTACTGGCTCGACAGGATCCCAATCTTTTACCAAAATTTTCAATCACGTATTTCAAAAAACTGTTGTCAATGGTTGTTATCTGCTGGATAATGTTGTTCTTAAGCTCTTGAGCTGTTTTGGGATAATGGCGTACACTTACACAGTCTAAAGTTGTCAAATCGCACGATCTTAGTGGCTAATTCGCTCTTCCTCTACGAGAAATAATGTGATTTTTTAACTTTTGTTGCGAAAGATTTATTGTTTCTCTTGTTGTGTGGTAAGTGGCATCATCCTGTTGAAATCACATACATATTTTATACGCCTAAATCATCAATTTTCCGCCACAAAAAACTTAAGATCATCTCCCTGTAGCGATTTTCATTTACCGATGCTTCTTTAAATTTGGAAGGACACATTTTATGTAACGTCAGAAAAAATAAGAGCACATTTTTAAAATCATGTTCCTACGATGTATAGTTTTTGAGTTATGAATTTGTTTCGACAATTTTTTTGTTTGCTCTGGTGAACATTTCAAGTTTTGAGGCTTACAGCATTAACGTTTTCCTACGTCGGCATGCGCTATGTGTATAAAATGAAATTTGTTTTAGAATTGATGTTATTTCTTGTTAATTGTTTTGTTTCAACTTCAATACTCTACTCCTCCTCTATTTCCCGGAGAGTTCGTATGTGGATTAACTTTTCTGCTGAAGTCTTCCCTCTTACTTTTAATATGAATAGGTGTATCCCAATTGTTCACAGGCACTGCTTCCCCTATCCTCCTTCCCATAACCATTTTTCCTAGTTCAAACGCATTGCCCTGAGTGCTGTTTCTAATAACAAAATATAAGCAAACATCCTACAGATTTGAATTAACAACACTTTAAAATTACTTTGAGCACCTTTTTGCTAATCCAGAGCGGTTCATCTAAAATATTTATTGTTGGTTAAAATAAGAATTTATAAAATGTCGATTATCACTGTCTTATGTTTTTACTTAATGCCTTTTATACCCTTTACTACAGGTGGAAAAGTGTATTAAAAAGTTTGTCATTCCGTTTGTAATTTCTATAATATTGATCTTATATGGATCTTGGTGGACCAGATCGGTCCATAAACGGCCGAAGTATGAGATATTAGACTCTTATTTTTTTCATAAAATACCATGTTGTTGTGGTTTTTTATGCCCATCTCCGAATTTGACAAGGTTTACCCGTATTCATTTATAAATACCTTGTATACATATGTATATAGCTTGTCTAAGTTGGTTTTTTATGCGTTTTTTTTTAATCACAAATACAGCGCAGTTAGCTTAACAATGCCAGTATGTTTTTCTGTATATCATCTTGGTTATCAATACATAACATCCGATAAAATTTGGGCGAGATTGGTAAAGTGGGCGTGGCAACTCCCATACAAAGACATCGTAGATCTATGTTAATCTACAGTCCGGAACAGCCATAGTTTCCAAATTAGGTACACGTATCTTGGTTATCGAAACATCCGTCAACATATGGGAGCGTGAGCGTGGCACAAAATAAATTAATTTATATCCAAAGAGCGCTGAGAGATAAATTGTCCAAATCTCTCGAAAAAAGATGGGATTGGAAAAGTGGGCGTGGCACCTTCAGTATTAAGACATTGTAGAATTCCGTAAATCTAGAGAACGGCAAGAGCCAAAGTTTCCAAATTAGGAACAAACATCTTGGTTATCAGAAACAACATCCGACAAAATGTGGGCGGGATTGTAGAAGTGGGCGTGGCACAAAAAAGATTTATTTATATCTAAAGAGTGGAATTTATATGACTTGTTGTTGTCATTGCACCATGACAAGGTTCGGCATAGCAGAATAAGACATTCTTACCCAGTAAAAACTTCGCCTACTTTTTCAAAATGAATAGCTTCTTTTGCTCATTATTTAGAAGCTTTCTTCTATAACTACTTGTAGAACAACTTTTATAACTTCTTCTTCTGGATGTATTTAGGTAAAAATTAATAACTTACTTTTTAATGCGTTCATTTTGGCACATCCTTTGTAAAATTCATTGGTTCCTTCAGTAGAATTGTAAGTAGTGCATTTATATTTTCTGATTACTCAACACATTATTTTGTAGGCGAAGTTTTTACTGAGTACTTGTTTGAATTAAAACCTCTAGAGCTCTACATTTCGCAACCTCTTTCCTCACCTTTACTGTGTGGTGGCAGGTATTGTACAAGTATATCCTTTACGGCCGAACACAGTATTCTTACATCTCTTGCTTCTTAGTGCCAACCATAGCAATGAAGCAAGGAAAATGTGAAAAACAATTTTTTAAACAAAAACAAACAATTTCAGTAAAAACCCTTAACAAAAAATTTGTTACGCGTAAATTAGAAAACAAGCTAAAGTACACAGTAACCTTGCGGGCACGCACTAGATCAGACTTTATTTGCAGAATATTAATTAAAATACAGTAAAAGGGCAGATTACAATTTAAGCAGAACATCATATCTTTTTGGTGTATTTAAATTTAAATAGCCTTAAAATGTTGAATATTTGTTTGCAGTATGAAAAAAAAAACAACTTTAAATCTCTGAAGCACAACAACAGCAATTTAATTAAGACCATACTAATGAAACCAGTCTAATTCCCATACTCCTTAATTTGTCTCTCTATATGTATATGAGTTTGCAGTTAATAACAACAACATTAACAAAAGTCATACATACAGTTGTATGGCACTTAACAAAAACACGCACTTGTTCAGTCGCTGACTCACTCACATAATGGTGGTCTTATGGTAAAGTGTCTTAAGTCAATATAAAACAATGTTGAGTTATCACAAGTATAGTTGCGGGCATTACAGCTGTCCAGACATCATCTTAGAAACCTGATTGCGGTTATAACCGGCCATTGGCCCATTGGGAGGCACGCCCAGAGGCTGGGGCTCCCTTACAATGACTTATGTAGAAGTTGCGGCGAGGAGGAGGAGGAAGAGTCAACGGAAAATCTTCTCTGTAATTGCCCGGCATTCGGAGATCTAAGACTCAAAATGTTTGGTCGAAGAGCCCTTGGGGACAAAACTTGTCTCTCTGATGTTGATGTAAATAGGATCCACTCCTTTACTGAATCGACCGGATGGCTGCGTGGGAGCACTAGCAGCCAGACAACATAGGACCCATGGGAGACGGTGTGACATGGTAATACAACGGGAACTAATTAATGGACCCACGTGAGCTGTGCTTGATCACGGCTGCCAATGGAACCTAACCTAACCTATCACAAGTATAAAAGTTGTAAAATCTTTTCTATTTTATAAAATGTTTCTTTAAACATTTGCTTTCGATTGAAGTTGTTACTTTTACAGTTTAATGCTCAGACTTAAAGCAAAAAACTTCTCGAATAGAACTTCAACAAAACTGAGGGTATTTCGATATTACAATATTCGACATAAGCTACTTTTTCATATGGGCATAGATATACATACATTTGCAGATGCTCTCTCTCTCTATCTTGCAAATGTATATACTATTGTATATTACAAGCACAGTTAACACATAGACAAAAACCAAACAAAAAACCTGAAATAAACAAACAAAAAAATGTTAAGGAAATTAATGTCACTTTGTAAGCAAACTTTTCTAGGTGTATGAGTATAAATAAGTGCGATGAGTGAGTGGGTTTGTTTGTTTGTTTGTGTGTTCTTTAAGTGTATATTATTATGATGAACAAGAGTTAAACATTCACTGGAAAAACTTGAATGTTTTTGTTCTTTATGTAAACGTCGTGTTTATAACAGAGAAAAAAATAAATAAATTCTGAAAACATTCGCATACACACACACAAGAATACAACATATCCCTGCTAACATTTTGCATCACAATCTAATCTTTTAGGAATCAGCTTCACGAGCAAACTATACGCATATGAGCTCAACTTTCGATTATAAATGATACTCTCGTTGGGGGGAAATGGTACCCTACCGATGAATCACCCCATATAATTCCTATGTGAATCCATCGTAAATCAGTTTTTAATTTCAAACGTTTAAAAATCATTATTTGACAAAATTTATAAATCACATATGAATCGTTTTTCAATCGGTCAAGTAACAAATCAGTTTTTTATCTTCTAAAGTTAAGTGAGAAAACTCATTTAGGCGATTTTTATAAAATGCTTGCTGGGTATTAACTCATACAATTAAATTGTATTTGATGCTTGTTCATTTTTGTGTTGGCTACAAATTTTTTGTAACCGTTTTGCAGCCTTAACAAGAAGGACATTTTAAATTGGGATAGAGTAAAAAAAATAGTAATGGTTTTTATATTTACAAAGGATGGGTCGTGTTTGTTGGATGGTTTTATAATTTAAAAACTGAAAATACTCTTGAAATTGTTTCCTGCCAAAATTTATGAAATCCTTTAGGAAGAGTATTTTAAAGTAATAACAAGAAGCAGTCGTCTTTGTACTTAAATGGTTCAGAGCAAGGGGAATTCATCCAGGTGACATTTTTGAGTCATCTGGTTATTGTTTATTTTTGCTTTTTTTTTTTTGTATGTATACTCAATGTTACGTTTGGTAAAAATTAGTAAAATTTTAATATTAAAAAAAATCTAAATACTTGAACAAACCTTATTTAAATTTTATAAAACAAAAAAAGTGAATCAACCCAAATATGAATAAAAATTCCCCGGGAGTTTTCTCCCTTCTCCCATTTTTCCTATTAAAATTCAATTGTAAAAATGGGGAAAGGGAAAAAAACTCCCGGGGAATTTGTATTCATAATTATATAAAATAGTAATACAAAGAATTAAAAAGGCGTAAGGAATAAGTGGAGCCACAACAAATTTGCAATGTAGGGAAATATTTACCTTCTAAACGTTTTTATAGTAAATAGACTATTTTTTTATAGTTAGTTTATGTTAATTTCAGTTACTGAATTTAAAGAGTACATGCATATATTTTTGCCAACTTGTCTCAATAATGCCTTTTTGGAGCTGAGACCAAATAATTTTGTATTATATTTGTACATCTGTATATATAAAAGAGTTGCGTTAGTGAATGACTCATTCATCATCGCCCGGCCCAAGCCGCTAATATTTTCGAAAGTCGAATGTTTAGGGGGTAAAAACGGGAAAATTCGGTAACCTTATATCTCCAAAACTAAAAGAGATGCAAAATAAAGGTAATACTAATCGTTGTTCTTTCGAAAAATAAGCGGACAGGTATCTGTTACTTTTTTGAAATTCGGGTAAAATTTTAATTTTAGTACTTTTTGCCATCTTTTGAACTAATAAACATAGAAACAAAGTTAATACCACATTCGAAACTTATCAAAAAAAAAAAAAAATTATAATAATTTGGTACTTTTTCGAAATTGGAACATTTAAGGGGTGAAACTCGTAACTATTTTTGGTACTTTTTTTTACAAAACATTTTTCTCCCTTCATTGACGTATTCGTACTTAATTATGGGCTACCACTACAATACTGAAATTTTTGATACTTTAATGGGCGAAAAATATAGTACCCAAAAAAGGAAATACGGGAAATTTGACATTTTTCTTTAGCTTTTTGGTTATACTTAAGTAGCGGGTTAAATGCTAAAATTTAAACATATTTTAACCTAGAAAAATAAACTTTGGCATAAAACTATGTTCACGAAGAAGTAGGAGACGCTAACGAAGTAGCGGGTGTATGCTAGTTAATGATAGATAAAAATTGTGTACATTTTATTAACAAAAAAATCCCTATTTTATATTTTCAATATTTAATTTTAGCATTCACTTTAACTTTTTACAAAACTTAGTATTTTTAAAATAAAATGGATAGCTAGTTTGACGCTATCTTATGATGCGGGCAGCTGAATGAATTCGCTCGCCTTGATTCAGTGTAACAGATTTTTAATTATTTGCTAAAAATTTATTTCCTTAAAAAAAAAATTTAAATTCAAGCGGCATGGCCACACATCAAACTGATTCATCAAATTTACGTTTGTGTTTGTAATATTTTGTTTTGCTTGGTACAGCCATGCATTAAATTCAGGCGATCAAACTTCATTTAAAAGTTGTTGTAATAATAAATAAAATTGGATTTTTTTTCGAAAAATATTTAATTATTTGTCAAATAAAAATTTTCAATAAAAAAGTCTTTACATTAAATTTTTTTCATAAACTTTTAAACAAAACATACAAAAATAAAACTTGAACAAATTACGTGCAAACATACATACATATGAAGCTAGTGTAAAATTTTTGTGAAAATCAAAAAAATTTAGATTTTCGTCAAATTCTCATCAAACTACCCAGCAGTAAAAAGAAGTAGTAAGCAGGCCTTCTGGAAGCCATTATTTCTTAGAAACAGGCAAGGCGAATTAATTTTTCAGGTGGCGTTGAAAGCACAGCTGTGCTACTTTTTTTTTAAATTAGAGAGAGGACTGTCAAAAGTTACTTGTGTTTTTGACATATCGGCCAACGAAAGCAGCAACAAAATACATTGTTGTGTTGTTGGTGTTGTTACTTGTTGTAGTATCGACACCACCGTTTACATGAATTCGCCTTCGGCACAGGCCTTACAACCACATTCCACACGCATACATTTTTTACACACGATGCTCTAGCCATCCAAGGCCTCCTGCTTTCCCTTTTTCAGTAGGCCGGATTAGAGGCCTTCTTCAGCATGCCTCATAGGCCTTTGTACATATTGTCGGTTGATTATTTAATTGTCGTATGTCGTATGTAATTTGTATCCACATACGACAATTTAAACAATAAAGTACATATAAAGAAGTATCCTTTTACAGTTTCTTAATCATTCTGGACTCTACATGTTGAATTTTATGTTTCCAGGCTTAGTATTAATAAAAATTCAGAAAGTACCAGTTAAGGAACGAAAAAGTGCCAAGAACATCCCTCTTGCAGATTCACGTTTACTCAGGGCCTTGCATGTATATACAATTATCTCTAGGTCCAATACTTACGGAAATGCTAAAAGTACCAGTTGCAGAAAAAAAGTACCAAAAAGTTTCCTCTTATTTACTCCGGACATTGCATGCTTGATAACTTTATGTTCCTAAGTCCAATATTAACAAACATAAAAAAAGTACCAGCTGTATAAACAAATAGTACGAAAAAGCTCCCCATTACAGATTCTTATTCATTTAGAACAATGTATTTTTAATTTTATCTTTCTATGTCAAAAATAACCAAAATTCAATTAGTACAAATTAAAAAACAAAAAAGTACCAACATTTTATTATACTCTTATTGGTTCTCATTATCAGGGCTTTGCACCTATAATTTTATGTTTTTAAGTTCAAAAATTACCACATGCAGGACGGGTAAGTAAAAAAAAATTAAATTTAATTTCCCGTGTTTCCCCTTTGTGATTTTTTTTTATATTGTAGTTGGAGCCCATATTTAATATGCATATAACAATGAATGGATAAAATTTAAAACAAGTACCTAAAAAAAGGTAAGATTTTCCCCTCTTAAACGTTCAAATTTTGATAAAGTCCAAAATTTAAATTTGCATTGTTTAGATAAGTTACGAATTTGGCATAATCTTTATTTTTAAAAATAGGTGTGGTGAAAAAGAATTACCAAAATTAGGACTAATTTGAAAAAAGTATCAGACATCTGTTCGCTTATTTTTCTAATGAACAACGATAAGTATTTATTTTTTTGTATATTTTGGAGATGTGAGCATACCGAATTTGGCCCATTTTACCCTTTTTTCCTGCCGCAAAAAAAGCTTAAGTGACAAAAACAAAATTTTACAGGAGAGGGTTTTTTTATTTTATTTCATAAAAATTTTGTATGAATATTGTCGCTTGAGATAAAATTGTTTTCGCTATAAAATCGTAACGGATCCTTATGTGACCATGACATTTTAGGAGATGATGCAAGTGTTGCCAATAAAGTCGTTTATTAAAAAAAACGAAAATGGAAAATGGTGTTACTTAAGTTTTTTTTGCGGTTATACCTCGATATATATTGAGAACTTCTGTGAGTAAAAACCTTTCAAATTTAGTATGTTTTGTTAAAATCGTTTGACAAACAGAGGAGGAAAGTGTTCCTAACTGTTTTGCCTTTGCCAATTTATATTTAAGGTGTGAGTTTGATGTGTGGCCGTGCCGCTATATTTGTTAAAAATACTTTAAAAAAAAAAATTATCAAATTTTTAAAAATTGTTGAAAGTTTTGTTTTTTTTTATATTTTTTTTTTTTTTGCCAATCGTATCAAATTTTCCCACTGTTAGATTTGCATGCTAATTTCATTATAAGAAAACTGGGAAATTTCATTAAGACATTTTATTAAAAGAGATTTTTCCATAACAAACCATTGAGAACAATTCAGACTACAACAATTGATCACAATCAATTTGACTACAACAATCATTTCGTTTACTCGAACAAGATTTGTATCGCTTGCAAGAGTAAATCTGGCCAAACATTTCGTTCTTTTTTACACAGTTCAACCGCACAGGTAAAAGTGTACATAAACAGAGACCATACACATACACTACTCGTTGTCTCCAGCAGTTTGAGTTTTATTTATTTTAACGTGGTGATACAACATTGTACAACAAAAAAAAAACAAAAATGCTGCCAACATGCCTACATCTAGTGCAATTTATATGCAAATGATGTTTCCTTGTACTCAACACTACAAAAAACCGTCCTTTTAAACCGCTTTACCACATACACAAGCACTTTTAAGCAAACACGTTTGAAAGCCGTCGAACAGGGCGGTATTTGGCACGAAAAGCTGGACAAAATAATACAACGTGCACTGATTGTTATATGTGTTATTTTGCACAAATTTGTTTTATATATAACTAGCTTAACCTTTGCTTTGCTACCCCAATCGAAGTAAAATTAGTAAAAATGTTTAAAATAGATCTCGTGTATTGATAACCAGGCATCTCGTACTAAATTTTAACGCTTTTACAGTAACCGATCTACAGATATACCTTCGTACTTTTTACATTGAACCTACTTTTTGAAAGATGTTGTGTATTATTATCTAAGCTATTTGTACAAAATTGGAATACTTTCACTTTAACAGTACTCCAAATATGTAGAAATATTTTATGTTAATGTATAGATGGTGCCACGCCTAATAGCCTAAGTGCTGGGTAATCAGGAAATTACTGTGAAAATTTCAGGAAAATAGTTTCAGTTGCTTAGGAGTCTATAGGGAATAAACAACCATGTGCTTTTTAATTTCTATATTATTTATTGCTTCCCCTGCACCTTCTCCCTATCTTTTTATTTTAAAAGTGTAGTTTTCCATAAGAGTGGGTCTTACAAAGCTTGAAGAATTTTGTCTTTAGATATTCGGTATTAAATATTTTTGTTCTATGGGGGATACTGCTCTTTCTCCTTTTACCCCGACCAGTTTTATTTTAAAATTTATAATTTACCATAATATTGGCTTTAGCCACATTTGAAAACTCTAGCTATAATAGTTCTTTAGTTACACGATATTTAATATTTACATCCTATAGGGGGTATTGCTCCACCTGTCCCTACCACCTTAATTTTTATTTTCAAAAGTGTTGTTTACTATAATATGGACTCCTACCAAGTTAGAACATTATCAATATAACAGTTCTTAAGATATGCGATATATAACATTGGCATCCTAGGGGAGTAACACTTCCCCTGCTGATGTCTTATTTAAATTTCGAGCAAACTGCAAAAAGTTAGAGAAAATGGGTGCAGCGGCTCTAAAGATAAGCGATAGATACTTAATATTGGCATCCTATGGAGGGTACCACTTCCCCTGCCCCTATCGAAAGAATAAGTTGCCTATTTTATTCTCGGGGCTCACGTGATGCTACTGTCAGGAAAAATCGGCTCAGTAGTTTAGAAGTCTATATAAGCCAGCAAACAAACATACAAACAGAGAAACAGACAAACATTTTTCATTATTATTATTATTGAGGTTGTTGTTTTCCTCGCTGGCTTATTCTGATTAATAATTTGTTTGCTCCAATTTACAATCGGGAGAATTGTGGGCAAATATCAGCAAACCAAGTTTGTAGGAAATGTGAAAACACCTGTCCACCTAACAGAATAGTGCCACTTGCCACAGATCCAACGAAACAATCACCCCTATCGTGAATAACAAGTGGAATTTTTGTTCCCATAAAATTTTCATTCCCCTCGAAGGGAAAAAAGCAATCGTGAATCTCATGTGAAAATTTTTTCACCCTATCAGTTCCAGTGAATGTAACAAAAAGAAGAGAGATTAAAAAAATTAAAAATCAATGAAATTATTGTTCAAAAATATACAAGTATATCTTTTAAAGAAAAGTAAAAATAATAACGCCAAATATTAAGTATTGGCGGGATAGTTTGATAACAACATCGGTGTGTGCCTCATTAATAAATCTAGCTCTTTATATTCGATTTATATGAGGAACTACTTACATACATGCTCTGTTCCCTATCAAAAAAAAAGTGAGAAAATCTAGCAAATTACGAGGAAAAAAACTTTTCACGATAAGGAAAATTTTTCCCGTGAACATTTTTTCTCGTTATTATTCTCCTTTGAATTACCTTTTTTCATGGGAGTTGTTCATGATCGCAAATTGTGAAAAGGGGAAAAATTACGAGGGAAAAATTATTCACGATAGGGGTGAATGCTTCTTTTGCGCGAGAAATTCATTGGTTGTGTTCTAACGTCGTGGCGATGTAAATTGGCCGCTACGATCATGTGATTAAACACCATTGGACTTCTTTCTTTGTCGATATATAAAAGACAAAGTGTACGTCAATAAAATTATAAAAATTCAAGAGCTTAGGGATGAGATAATTCGATACATTAATGACATTGAACTTCAATTATGTCTCGGAGTTTATTGAAAATATGAACCATCGGATAGAGGAATGCCACCGAAGCCGTGGCGAGCATTTGACCGATATTTTATTTCACATATAATTGTCATAGATCCTTCTATAATAATAAAAAATATTAAGATACTTCTCTGAAAAAATTTTGTTTTATTTACAATTAACATCGTGCGTTTTAGTTGGACAACCCTTTAGTTGTTTATGACCAGAAACACCGTGGAATTTTGTGATAACTTGATCATAATTTACGATTGGTACCATATAAAGCTTTGAAAGCACTTTAGTGCGCCTTAAACCGTAATGAAGGATGCCATTGTAACAAAATTCGTCTATCACAGTTGAATAAAAGCCTATCCATAATGTTCTTAAGTTGGATTAAGCAAATGTGCGAATACATGTAAATCATGTGAAGCAATCCATATTAAACTTACGGAAACTTTTTGTTAAGTTTTATGAAACTGTCATTTGCTTAAGCAAAGTGCGAAACTGATAGCACATTCCGTACGGAATCAAATGTTTTTTGATTCTGTTGCTGTTTTTTTAAATACATTTTAGAGACTTTTTGGTTATTTTTGACAGTAGGTTAAGCACGGCTATGCATATTATGGTCGGGCCTTAAGACTAAGGCCCGTTTTCACAACTTAGGGATAGCTAAAAGTATGCCACATAAAAAGTGTTCCATAATTAAAACTTTACTTAAACGAAGACTAAGATTTTTATAACAGAAATTTGTGTGAACTTTTTTTTAATTCTAAGATTCTTATGAGATTTATTCGTTTAGGAGTACCTTTAGAGAGGGAGTCTTTATGGGACTTATAATCAAAAATGGACCTATCAGCTACTATAGAAGTTATTTTTGCGAAAATTTCTTTACAATGCCTGCGTAATGTAAGCTAGAGATTTATAAAAATTCAGAAAAAATAATTCTGTAAAATATTTTAATGATTTTAAAACAAAAATTTTCCTACCTTTAAGTAATTTCTTAAAAGCTTACTGGAAAGTTCGCAATAAAACACAATTTCTGAAAATAACAACATTTTAAATCCTCTAAAGTAACAAGAGTCTACTCTGGCGATTGTTTCGAATGTTTGTCTGCATAAAAATTCTTACACTTTACCTTTCTGCTTCATTTTTTCCTTTAATTTTAATTTTACTTTTAATATAAACTGGCATATTATGCCTAAGTGCTTTTAAAGTAATCACCATAGAATTTTTATTTTTTATCTTAAAATGCTTTTAAAGTTTTTCTCTTTATTTCTTTATGGTGCCATTAAGCGTTTTTACTGTTTAGGTGCTAAAAACTTGTTAAGCACTTTCATTACTCAGTTATCATTGCAGGAAAAGCCACCACACGGATGGACGGACAGGCAGTACATAATACAATACATTAAATAGGGCGACATCTAAGAAGCAGGAATGGTTTTCTATTTTTTTACTTTTGTATAAGTAAATTTCTTTTATAAGAAAAGGTTAATTTTTGTTGAAATTAAATTAATGGTTGCTGATTTTTTTCTTGTATAAGGAATTAAAGGATTTGCCATGAAAAACATTTGTCATTTATCAAAAAGGACAATTAAGTTTTATACAGTTTAATGGTGTTTTAAATTGTTAAATTTATTTGCTTGACATTTTTAATGACTACCAAATGATGACGAATATTCTTGAAAATCTATTTGAAAGTTTTTTTTTTTTTGTTTTTAAGACATAATACAGCTGTCGAGAAAATATATTTCAAGAAAAAACAATTGAACGGTGGGATTGCTGCAATTATTATTATATTTTTATTTTTCATTATATCCAAAAATAGTCTTTGTTTAAATGATCAGCACAAAATAAGCAATATTCTTTGTAACTTTTTTTAATTAATAATTTTCTAATGTTTTCTAGCATTTCGTAGGGAAGTTTGGGCAATTCAGTATAAATAATAATATTATAAAGTCGAACAAAGTACCAAAAGCACTCCCTTTCATTTCCATGAAAAAGCAAAGAAAAATCCAGTTTTTATTAACAGTTAGTTAATGAGTGATGAAATCCATTAACTCTTAATTGGATAAGTTAACACACATAACTGCAGGATTTGGGCTACGAATAGGGTTTGTAATTTCCCGAAATGTTTCTAATCTCGGGAAACGAAGCAAAAAAAAATCTTATTCCCGGGAATCCCGGGATTCTTTGAATAAAACAATGATTTCATTAAATGAGTTCAAGCCAAAAGTTTTTACTTTTTTTAAAGAATATACACATCAGAGAACTGCAAAATCACAATTTTTCTTGATTTATTCATACGCTAAAATTAACATTCACTCTTTGCTTGCAAAACAAAGTTCAACGTTGGTAATTTTTACATCGTTTCGTACACATTTGATTTTTGCATTTATTCGTTTTTTATTGAAAGTGTGTTATTTGCATTTTTGTTGCTCACGCAATATAACACAACTGTGTAAATTCAAAAGAACACATACTTATACTTTTGCATTCAAGTAGTCATTGTTCGACTCGACTCGACGCTTTGTTAACATTAACAACAATAACAACAATAAACCACTCTCATGCTTTGTTAAAATTAACAACAATAAAAACAACAATAACAAAAATACATTGTACCTACATACAGAACTACTGTACTTTTTAAGATAAAAAAAAGTCTGTTTCTATGGAAATTGTTTGTATGTATGTACCTACATATGTGCGTTTAGTTTCATTTAAATTATTTTTTCTTGTACTACATAGTTAATGCTGAATGAATACATGAGTAATAATTGTTTCATTTCTGGCTTTTTTGTTTGTATTTTTTTTTTTCTTTACCAAAACTATCATTGTCGCACCGATCACACAAACAACTTTATTAAAAAACGAAGCTAACGATTGTATAAATAACAAAGCAAGATGTGCATTATTTGAAGGACTGCAAACCAGCAGCGAATATATGCGGTTGCGCAAGTTTGATTGTACGACCGCAAGCGAGTGTATTTGTTGTAGTTGATTAAATGCGATTTTTTTTCAATCGCATAAAGCTGTTCTCTGATACAACATATACAACAGTCTTAAAAAAAATTATGGGTATCATAAAAAACCTTTCTTATGATACCCACATTGTATATTAGGGTGGGTCGAAATAATATGAAAGATATGTCAATGAAGTTTCTAAAACAGGAAAAAATTTTATTTTGCCACGCCCCAAAATACAGCACTTTTGGTTGTTTTTATGTAGCGCTGTCATTTAAAGTTCGATCTTATCATATTAAATATCGTTGTTCATGGCTTTACAGTGGCTTCATTTTTGCCTTGGGTGACTTTTCAATCCGACACCAAACTCTGGACACCACTTATGCAATCTCGGATCCTTCCCCCAAATGAAAATTTTTTTTTCAAACGTGCCAAGAAATTCCTTGTAAAACTAAGTATGTCTAGCTTTCATTATACTCACTTTTATGCCTCGCCTCAAAATTTAGCCCCTTTTTTCTTTTTCACATACATGAGGGGTATAGATGCAAAGACTGCAATGTCCACTTTTTTCACAAACGTAACTAATAATGCCTCTTAGTTGTATTTAATGAATGCTTCCAATCAGTGAATATTACATTACCAGAAACACTTTTATCCCATAAAAAAGTATGTTCAAAAATTAAGAATTGTTGCAAAAACGGCAATGTCCATTGGATATTGTCGTTTTTGCAATGATCACAGTTTCTTAAGTTCTTTTTCTCTCAACTATTTGCAAAAATGCACGCTATTTTTTTTTTATTCTGTTTCTTTTTTGCAAAACAAAACTAAAAAGAAATTAAAAAATCTAACAAATAATTTTTATTTATGAAAAGTTAGTTTTATTGTTCATTTTATAACTTTGTCATTAGTCGTAATTATGGAGCTAAGTTGTTATGAAGTTCCTCCAAATCAATCAAGAAAAAACTATGTTTAAGAATTTTATAACTACTGATTTTTTTAAATACTTGCCCATGTAAAAAAGCAGCAATGTCCATTTGATAAGAGCAAACACAGCAATCTACAATTGTATTATTATAATTGCCAGCAAACCGCTAAATCGATTTGGTTGAAACTTGCCATATCTTCATCATATTCTTATTAACTTTTTTTTTAAATTTATTTTTATTATTGAATCTTTCTTATCGAAATTTACAATATGTATTCAAATCTTAATTCTACTTATTGTTTATTAGTAACCAATGTAACCACTAACTGCTGTATTCAAATTTAAAACTGTCTTCTAGTCAGGCTCAAAGTATCGGTTCTTTTTCGCCTCTGGTGACCTTCGAACTAAAGCAGACTGAATAGCATGATATACATACCATAAATATGAATATACTTTGAGAATATCTCAAATAATCAATTTATTAAATTCTCATGATTTTTTAAAACCAAGGTTTTTCAAAAATTCTAAAGATATGTGCACACTAGAGGTCTGCTTTGAATAATTCACTTGTTTGCCTTTATTCAAAGTGCACAACATTTACTCAAATATTAAACATTCAAAAACATAAGAAAAGAGTAAACCATATACAAAAATAAGAAAGAATGAATTAAATAAAAAACTTGTTTACTGTAAATGACTCTGAGTCATTCATAAATAACAAAACATTGGAATGACCCGTTAGAGAGAGCAAGTTTACAAAAAATATTCGAATTTTTGAATTATTGAATGTGCATACATTTATTTGAATACATTGACGTAATATGAGTGTAAGCTTGTGGCTTCTTTTATTTGTAAGAGTTAAGCTTACACATACACACGAAATGTGTAGGTACAGAAATTTTATATTCAAATTATATTTGAATATTTCACTCATTTGACTTGAGTTGACTGAATTGAATGAGTTTTTATTTTTTGTTTTGTCTTTGGTTATTCTTTCATTTGTTTCGTTATTATTGGGTGCTCGACACATTGTAGTTAAAAAACAAATGAGTGTTTTGAAATTGGTTTTTATTTATTCTTGCAGACCTCTAGTGCACACCTATTAAATATTTGACGTCCTACACGTAACCACTAGTTTTCTTAAAGAACTGTGTACTTTTGCAACACGCTTGACTGCAGTCAACATTATTAAGCAGTTTCTAAATTACATTATACAATTATGATCTTAGGATTAAAGTTTAGTAAATAAATACATATTGTTAGAAATTAAGTTACAGTTTGATCACGCTTTTTTTGGCTTTTATCGTCAAATATTTGAAGGTTTGTTACCTTAAGTCATATCTATGTATCTTGTTGGTTTCGTACCTTCGTGAATTGTGTTGTTTTAATACCCTCCACCACAATTAGTTGTGAAGAGGGTTTACTAAGTTTTTCATTCCGTGTGAAACTTTTTTATTATTCATCTCAGACCCCATAAAGTATATATATTCTGAGTCCTTGAGTAATTCTAAGTCAATTTAGCCATATCCGTCTGTCTGTCCGTCTGTCCGTCTGTTGAAAACACGCTCACTTTCGAAAAACTCAAAAAAAAAAATAAAAAAAACTTGGTGTCAAATTGCTTGTACTTATCCTAAGCAGTTTGGGATTGAAATCCAGCAAAATCGGTTCGATAGGATCAGAGCTATGATTCAAAATGTGGAACAGCTACTAAAAAAAAAAAATTATAATTTTGCTACAAAAAGTAACATTAATGGTGGAAAAATGCACGGAATGGCATAAGATTCTGCAAAAATTCGTTTTATTCGACTGGAAATTACCCTGTAAAATTTCTCGAAGATCGGTCCATAATTTACCCTAGGCCCCATATAAACCCACTACCGGAAAACAGTTAAGTACGTCTAAAATCCTAATAAATAATGCTATCATAACAAAATTTGGTAAATCGCAGTTTTATAGGACTGGAAACAAGATTGTTAAATTTTGTGAAGATCGGTCCATTATTTACCATAGGCCCCATATAAACCCTACTCCCGGAAAACAGTTCAGTACGCCTAAAACCGTACAAAATAATGCTAACAGAATAAAATTTAATACTTCACAGTTTTATATTACTAAAAATCACACTAATAAATTTCGTGATGATCGGTCCATAATTTACTATAGTTCTCATATAAAGCCCACTCTGGTAAAATAATTAAATACGCCTAAAACCGTAGCAGATACAGATATTGTGGTAAACTTTCTTCCCACTTAGCTTCATATGGCCAGAAAAAATGTTATGTAATTTTATGATATACAGTCCATAATAACCCTAAGATTCATTTAAAGCAGCCTTCTGATATTCACTGCAAACGCTTAAACTAATTTGTCCACTGTATTGAAATGTATGTCTTTTAATACCAGCAATCACTCTGCAGAGTTTTGGGATGATTGTTTCAAAGCTTACCATGGCTCCAATATAAATTATTCTATTGAAAATCATTTAAATTCGGCTTAAACTGACATTTTACTTAAGCTAGTAAAAATTGCTAAAAAAAAAAAAAAAACCTCATAAAACTTTCTGATTGTTAGTCAATTATTTAATATATGTCTAAACCGCAACCAATTTCAATGCAGATGTCTCTTTTTATAAAGATAAATTAATAACAAATAGACCGTGGAGGGTATCAAAGATTCGGCACAGCCGAATATAGCACTCTAACTTGTTTGTATTCAAATTAACTTTTTATAGCAAAAACTAATTTGATTTTTTTATTTTTATGTATTCGAATTAAAACCGGTTAACCGGTTATTTTTAAAATTTTCGATTACCGGTTTTTGAAAAATGGCGAATAATCGATATCCCTAGTGTTATATTATAACACCGGCTGAACAGAGCTCCTTTAAGGTACCAAGATAGTCAGAAGTCCCTGCTGTTTTGGCACCCGACTCGAAAAAAGCACACCCAAGTACAGTTCTGTTTTTTTCATTCTGTTAACAATTGCAAGATGTTAAGAGTATCATTTGAACAATAGTGTCTTTGAAGAATCATTTGTTTGATTATGCATAAAGGTTGTTAGATCAAAGAATATTTTACAGTTTAGTCTACATTCTACTATGATGACTTTCAGAAATAAATTTAAGTGAAACAAAAAATTTTTAAAACAATGTGGATACATTTTGTGGCCAATCTTTTTTTCGAATTTGTTGTTAGTCAGCGCATAACTCTGGTCTCTCACTGTTTTTTATTTGTTTACTCTGACGTATGATTAATATTTGTTAATTAATTTTTATCAAACAATAACCAGCTTCTTTTGTAGAATTTATTTCTCTTAATTTATTCAATAAAATAAATATGCCTCAATACTTTAACAACACAAATTATTCATAAAAGTTGCACAAAAATAGAATTCTACGTACGAAATTTTCTATTGATTTTTATTATTTTTTTCCTTTCTGAATTAATTAATAATTTTTACAATACAAGTTTTTAATTATATTAAATTTTCTGTTGTTGCTATTGCTAGCATTAATGTTGAAAAACTTTTTTGTCCTTTTTGCAACAACAACAACAACAAAAAGTAATTTCATTGTTAGGTGGTGATAATGATATATTTGATGTGTATATGGGTATTTTCAACAGTATAGACCAGGATATAAATCATTTCACCCTGAACTCTTTCCTGGCATCTGCACATATTCTGGTTGTTTAATCACCTTGCGGGTTTTATAGACAATATTTGCTTTACATTCTTTTTTTATTTATTGTATTAAACACAAAGAATAAAACAGAATAACAAAAAAAAAATACCAACGACAATAAAAAATCAATATTAAAAATAAGAATTTATTTTTACCCAACATGCAGGCATTCTGTGAACAACACCAGCTAATAAATATAAATATAGACTCAAACACACACACATGCAGTAATGCCTGTACAGAAATCCCGTGAACATTTTCTGTCGGCAATTGTCAACTATTGTCTTACCGAAAGCATACCGGGAATTGTATACGAGAAATAAAAACACTTTATCAGGGGAAATCCGGTTTAGTTTTCAACAATGTCAAACAGAATTCCATACGAATTCTAATGAAAAATCTGAGTTCGTTGTAGAAATAAGATTTATTTAAAATGTTAGTTCAATCAAGGTCATTATTTCTAGAAAACATAATTTTTTTAAATGTTCGCTTAAGAACGCTTACACAAACAAGTATATACGCTGGAATCAATACTGCATGACTCGAGCGCAAAAATCGGCCAAAATGCCACACAGAAAGAAAAACCCGAGAGTTTTTAAATTTTTTATTTTTACTTTAAGTACGAGTCGTACTAAAAAATTCAATTGCAAATAACACTAAAACGTACTTAAAACAATCCTAAATTGAATAACTTTCGGAAATCAATCCCGGAATTTCTTAAAATAAGTAAAAAATATATTAAGCTTTTCCTTGGTAGTGCCACTATGAGAGTAAAATTACAGAGTGAGCGTTTAATCTCATTTAACTTATCAAAGTTTGTTTCAGGCACTACAACAACACCACACAAGTAGCCAAGAACGATTTGCTTGTTGTGTGTAGAAACAACAAAAACAACAGAACAAGACGAAAACACATTATGTTCATCTTTCATCTTTAAAAAGTAAAATTAAGAACTTTTGCTTCTCATTTAGTTTATATTTTCAGTTCTTTATAAAAACATTAAGTTTTTAAAGTAAAAACCATATCGGAAATGATGCTGGTGTTTTATAAATGAAATTCTACAATGTGTAACCCACGTAAGTAAGTCAATCATAATAAAATTATCCACTAATTTCACTTTTGGTTTATTTTTAGTACGAATTCGGGATTGAATCGACTTTATAATACCTGAATAAATAAAGATTGGTTCAATCTTAGTTTTACTTAAATCAATCTCATTTTCGGATTACTTCAAGTACGAATTCGGTATTGAATATGGATAAGTTAAGTATTTCGCGATTTTAAATATTTTGTATTTGAATCAATCTTTCTGTACTTGATTCAAGAAAATCTGTACTCACCGTACTATTAATACCGCTTCTGATTGATTTGAATATGGGTGGATTGGTTTGTCTTTTGAGTGCAGCAATAAGAAGTTCGATGATGGCTTCCAGCTCCATCATTTTAAATGTTAAATGCGATTAAATGTTTTACAAAAAATGCCTTAAAAGGTTTAATTGCAGGTGCTAAGAGGCCATTCTTTAGCACCATTGGTTGGTTGGTTAGTAAACGTGGTAGCAGCCCAAAAACTAGATGTGCTGCAAGTAGAGTAGACAGGGACTCCATTTTGTCACCACACAACTCGCCAAGAGTAGGAACCCTGGTTCCAGCATTGCATCAGAGCAATACTGAGGTGGCTAAGCCAGCCCGCCAGAGAGGTGTAGAAGGTAATTCCCAAATAATCCATTTCGTGTTGAATTAAACACTGGGCAAACATAGTTGAAATACTGTCTCCTCAGTTCCAGATTCTCCGCAGCTGCGACAGCATTTGTTAAAAGGAAACCAAGTCCCATGCGTGCTTACCAATCGTTCAGTGGCCGTGAGCACCATTGCAAGAGAAAATTCTTTCGATAGAGACCAACCAACCAGCCAATCGTAAGATCTATTTGATATGTTATTCTTTGTCACTTACAAAATTATCGTTGGTTTTCAACCAAAACATGTTGCTCTTTGAAAAGATTGAAATGTTATTGTTAATTTAACAATAAAGTAGTTGCCAGTGACAAAAAAATGGTTAAAATAACCATATGGACAAATTACGAAACATTTTAATGTACGGTACATAATTGAGCAAACGCATTGCAAAAACTTAAAGTCTGTGTACACCAAAATAAAGCTTGGACATTTTTCTTTTAAATTATTTTCTTTAAAGTGAAGAAAATCATGGTTTTTGACAAAGCCCCACAATTTTTTTTTTTTTGGGACACACTAGTGCCCATATAGAAAAATGTACTTTCTCTGCTTGCAGAAAAAAAATGTTTTTATGTATTACAGACATCAGCACAAACGCAAAAACTACTAACATTTCAATGTGACAACATTTCGTTAAGTGTTGAAATTAAATGAAGGCATATCGGCTAACTTTCTGATAAAGTTGTAGACTTTGTATTGCTTTTAGACATGCCGACAATGATGGTTTACTGTGAAGTCTACCTAAATTGCTCTTATTATTAACACATGCACACATAAGCGTACATACAAATAAGCACGCATTAACTCATTTTCACTTAAACATCCTACTCATTTGATTCTATACATACATACGTTCACATTTATATTGAAAAACATGTTTAATCTGGCTGTAAAAGAGTGTGTACATGTTTGTGGCTGTCACTGTGTAAGCATGTGTGCGTTTATGCAAAGAATTTGCTATTTAGCCACTTTTATTAAAGGACCCTCTTTTAAACACACAAGTATCTGTTGAAAGCCATAAATAAACAAATGCTATCATGTTAAAGTTTCTAGGTTAGAATGAGTGCTGGAAAAGTAATCAAAAGATAGACAATAACGGAAATAGATGAGGGTTCCGACAATAACAAAATGAATAAAAATGTTTAAAATTCTAGTCCCTCGATGGTCAGGGATGAGAAGAGTAGGTATAAAAAGTACAAACATTTTATTCCTAGACACAATTTTAATGATCCAATCGACTCGAAATCAATTTCTGAGGTCAAATTCATATTAGCTAGGCAGCACGTTTAAAATACTTAATAATAACATTGACGGATAAGAGAAGAGCAAATGGAATATAATATATTAGATGCCATCTTGACTGCCAAAATTTAAGCTTGAAATATACATGCTCTAAGAAAAGCTTTCACTTAACGAATATTGGCATCGAGAACTTTTATCAAAACTTTTATTCATATCTATCAAAAATTTTGCACTTCTACGTCCAGTATTTAGCGCAAGTCCCATCTCTCAGAAAATCATATTATCGTTACCAAATTATTCATTTACTTTAGAGTACAGTTTCCACAAAAATCCCGCTCTCGAAAATTAATTTGCCAAATAAAAGATATACATTCAGCTAAAGCTCTCAAATAAGGGCTATTGCTAAAAATAACTCTAATCAGCATTACCCATCCCAAAAAAATCCTGGAGCACCCTAATTGATTCACTTTGTCCTTAAACCTTTATTTGTTTACATTTTAATTATAAGTGCATTGTTGTATATCATCATATGTTTTATGAAGACACTTGAGTGTGTACGTGTGTCTATAGTATATTCGGTTACTTTTTGTGTCTTCAATAAACAATTAATAATACAATGTCATTATTGCTGACTGTAAATAATAGGAAACAATAAATTTATGTATTTATTTTCTGTATATTTTTCGATTATAGTCACACTTTTTTTTCTTTTATGCTGGAGTGTTATAAGTTTGAAATGGTTTTTTGATATAAAGTTTATTTATAATTAAAGTATGAAAAAACAAATAATAAAATGTAATAAAAAATATGAACAGAAACGGGACAAAGTTTATTTAAATATTTCCACATTTACGCTTCGTTGAGTATTATTATGAGGATAGATTGTTTTTCTTTTTTATTTTTATTTTTATTTTTACTAGTGTTGCCAAATGGTCGAAAATTTGCTATTATCATTTATGCAGACATAAAGAAAACATATATCGTCGTGCGGGAGTTTATGTGCTCTATCCGCCATTTTTCACATTTCGAGTTAATTATGCCACTTTAGGTTTTCGACCCCAAATTTTTCAAATATGTAATCCGTTTTCGGCTATCTCATCTAGTTTCTGAGATAAATAGTGTCTGTTTTGTTCTATATCCTTCAAACCTGAATTATGTTAAAACTTCAAGATCGATTTTCTCAAAATACACTTTTGGCATATAGAGCACATAAACTCCCGCACGACGATATGTATATGTAAAGTATTTATGAATTTACATCTTTTTCTCCCTAAACTTATTTCGGGAAGCTTTACGCTTGTCTGCAGGAGACTAGAGTCTTTGTTGGTAATCGAACCCGCAATCCCGGCACTGATAGACTAGCTCACTGCCAGCTAGCCTACCGGGGCACATGTTTGGAGCATTTTTTTCCGTCTTAGTGGATTGATTTGGTAAGAGACCAATCTCCAGTACATATGTTATCTTCCACTCAAGTCCGTGAATGTTTAATTTAATTTTTAAGTTCAATAATATAACGAAAAATCAGAAGGTACCAACTGAGAAACAAAAAAGTACCAAAAATACTCCTCTTAAAGTTTCTCAATCCCTGTGGACTCTGTATTCTGAATTTTATACTTCAGGAAATAAGTACCAAAAGAGTGCTTTTTGGTACTTTTTTATTCTTTAACTGGTTTTTTTTGAATTACCGTTAGTATTGAACCTAGCAAGATAAAATTAAACATTCAAGAGTCTGAGTGAATGAGAATCTGTAAAAGGGCTTTTTGATAGATTTTTGTTCTTTAACTGGTACTTTTTGAATTTCTGTTAGTACTGGAAGTGGAAACATAAAATTACACACGCAAGGTCCTGACTGAATGACAATCTGCAAAATCTATTTTTGGATATTCTTTGTTCTTAGGCTGGTACTTTTTGAGTTTCCGTTATTATTTTACCTAGAAACATAAAATTCAAGATGCAATGTCCTGAGTGGATAAGTATCTATAAAGGGGAACGTTTTTTACTTTTTTATTCTGTTACTGGTACTTTTTGAATTTCCGCTAGTATTAGACCTAGAAACATAAGATTAAACTTGCAAGTAAATGAAAATCTGTAAGTAAGTTTTTTTAATACCGATAAAAAAAAAAATAACCAGAAAAATCTTAAAACTTATAAATAAATGCAAGATTTAGCAATAAGAGAACATTAAACAAAATATAACCCCCCAAAAAAATAATGAAATAACCCCCCAAAAGTTTGTACAGAGAACAACAAAAACGATTTTTGGGGGGTTATTTCATTTTGTTTGGGGTGAAATTTCATTTTTTTAATTGGGGTATGGGCGCGTTCGTAAATGCATCACTGCGCTGCATCAGAAAAGCAAACTTTTTTTAAAGCAGATAAAAAAATAATTATGATTGTTTTAATTGTGCGACTATTATTTTTGTGGAGTATTTCACAATTTTTTGGTCCACATTTACTTCACTGATAAATATATAACCACTCGAAATCACTGATGCAGCGCAGTGATGCATTTACGAACGCACCCTATCACCCAAAAATTATTTTTTGGCGGATTATTTTATTTTCAAATTTATAATGAAAACTTTTTTGGGCGCAAGGATTTATCCACTTTGGTATACAGAACACCGGCTTCAATAAATAAAGCTACAATGCATAACCGACCTTCGGCCGGGCGCAATGACTTTTTCCTCTACGGTATACCAAACACCGGCTTCGCTAACTAAAGCTTCAATAATAAAAATCAATAAAAATCAGAAGTGATTACCTGGAAATTCCAATAAATTTTCGTATGTTTTTGTGTTTATCATTTTTTTATTTATTTTAGTTCTAAGAATTGAATTAGTGGAATTCGCACACACACACACACAAATAGATAAAAATTTCAGGATATTTAATATTGAATAACAAACATGTTCGATGAAAAAGGAACAAAACAGTGCTAACAATCTTCGATGTACTTAAACGTGGTTTTTAGAGTAAGAACTTTTTAGTTGACTTTTGTTTTAAATTAAGTTTTAATCAAACTGGTACAAAAGATTAAAAACATCACATTTCTAATCGTTTTTAGAACTTTTTAATAAAGTTTTTAAAAATACTTTGGGTAAGTATGTCATTCTATTTAAAAACTTTTATGACATAATGCATTAAGTCAATAATAATAATAATTCATAATCTTCTTCCTACTTTTAGTTCCTTTTTGCACAATTGAACCTTCACGTCCTGTCGTTAGTAACTTTTTTTAGAAAGATGTTTTGTGAGTATATCGATGGCTTAATATAAAAAAGACGTAACTTGATTTTTTTTTCTTTCTTTTATTTGTTTATTTATGCCAAACGCATCTTGCTTGAACATTTCAGGGGGCTATTGCATTAAATTTGTTTTATCATTTTATTAAAACTTGCATTCAAACTTATTTTATATCTAACATTTTAAGGATTTAATAAGGTTTTTTTCTTCCCCTTTAAAAAACAAAAGATCGACCTACGCCTTTTTTATGTTAAGCCATCGATATGAATGTCATAATAGACTCCATTGTCGAGAAGTTAAAAACAGCAGCACCTGTTTATAGACAACTTTCCAAAACTTCTCTATCGATTTGAATAGGCAGCAGAATATTTCAGTATAAAAATTTCAAGGGAAAATCCCCAAAACCAGGCACATCAAAGGAGCCAAGAAGAACAACAACACTCACACTCACTCCCTCTCACAGCCATTAACGACTGCTGGCTATCAATAGTCAAACATCAATCTTTAAACCAAATTGTATTTAACCCTGGGTAGATCGAAATTTGCTTTGAATGATTATCCATTTTAATCGATAATAAATCTTTTTTAATTAAATATTTAATCAAGTGAATTAAACATTTAATCAAGTGAATTAAACTTTTAATCAAGTGTACTAAACGTTTTTATTGACAATATTAATTTGCGCCAGTAAACAAATCAATAATATCAATTAAACGTTTAATTCAATTGATAAAACGTTTAATTCACTTGATTAAATTTTTCATTAAAACTGATTTTATTTTTGATTAATGCTTTTACTGGCGCAAATTTTTTTTCTGTGAATCATTCAAAGCTAATTTTGATCTACCAAAGATTAAGTACAATTTGGTTTTAAGATTGATGTTTGACGATTGACTGCCAGCAGTCGTCGATGGCTGTGAGTGTTAAACAGCAAAACCGTCTGAAGAGATTGATTGGTTGCAATTGAAACATGTAAGGGTAACCTGTCCGTAAAAGCCTGGGGTCTAATCAACACATACGATATCAAGCAAAATTTACCGAAATTATTTCCTTTGGTATCATGAAACTCAATATCGAATGAAAATTATGGAATTTGAAATAATAACATTCATTATCGAGTAACTCGACATTTATCGAGTTTTCATTCGATACGTCAGTGTCTGTCGTATGCAAAAACATTCGATAGTTTATTCGATACGATAGTATCGAATGCGATGATTAGACCCCTGGGTTCGAGCCCCGCGGCAGTCAAGAATGAAAAATTATCAATAAAATTTTAATAAATTTCATGTTGTTAAATTCCTTTAATCATAAAAATTAAATGTGATGAACTTTAGCCTGTTTAAAATATCAAAATTTGGATTAAAAATATTTAGTTCTTTAACAATACTCGTTAAAGACACTAAAAATTCATCTTTTAAAATGTTTATAAAAATCGACAAATCGAAGCAGTAGTTTTTTGTACTTTAAATGTCCTTTTGAAACTTTAAGTGCCTTTTGTGTACTTTTTTTGTAGCTATTGTGTTCTATCTGACTGTCTAAAAATATGTTATGTGTTATTAGTTAGTACTTTTAAGTACATGTTTAGAAAAATGTTAGTTTTGAAATGTATGTAAACAACGATAACAGTTTTTGTAGCACGACAACATTTGCAAATCGTGGAAATTTATTTCCGAAATTCGCGCTCTGTTCTACAAACTTATCGCCCAATAAAAAATGGAGCTACCAACGAAGCAGGTTTGTAAGGGAGAAACATAAACGTTTCGCTTACCATTGAGCTTACGGAAGGCATGCATTTTATATGGCGAGCTCCCACTTTCAAGCACTACATTTTTGACACCAAAAGCGCATTATTCAGCGCATATTAAAATTGTTGGATGTAACGATCAGCCCTTCGCACTGAATGTTTTGATACAGTTATTTTTTAGTATTCTCCCTTACAAACCTGTTTCGTAGTAAGGGAATGCGGTAGCACTTGAAATGTTATTATTTTTTTATATAAAAGTTGTTGAGAGTTCTTTCACATGCTTTACAGCATTTCTGTATGTCTTATTGCTTAGCGCATAATTGTGCGCTTATCTTTTAAAATTTACTTTTAGTGCTTCGCAAAATGATAAAATTTTTTATAGGGCAAGCACTTCGTCAAGTTTAAGTTGCCCAAAATCTTCCATTTAAGCAGCTTATACGCAATACGACGAAGCGATTCATGACCACATATACTCTTTTGGATAATATTCATCCAAATCGTACGTACAGAAGAATCCATCTCTGCTATAGACGAGAGTGTAAGAGAGAACTCGATTTTAACAATCGGAAGGAGACCTTTCTAAGCAACTCGGTCTATGCCCGTCCACTACTTGAAAAGTTTCAAGGAAAGATCTTTGCCAACATCCATATACGATCTAAGTTGTGTTGTTTGTTCGGTGAATGGCCTGAGAATAAACTGGAAGTTAAATCAGATTTATATCGTCTAATCATCGTCAGTGTTGAGGCTCATTTCTGGTTTAACGAATATGTAAACAAGTAGAATTGTTACTTTTGGAAAGAGCATAATTCTCATGAGTCTCCATGAATGATGAAAAAAGATCGGGTATGCTAGCAAAAGTCGTGCAAAAATAAACTAAATAGTTATTACTCTTTTTGATATATTCAGTAACCTTTTCGTAATTTAAGTATATTCTAATGGAATTTTTGTTAGGAAAACTGCGGTACACTGTAACTTTTTAAAGCTATAATATCCCAAATGTTTAAAGAAGAAAAGTACCTTCTTGCGTTTTAATTTTATTAAATTTCACTTATTTCTAAAGCCCGTACGTTTACTACTTGCTACCACTGTATTCAAATATATTTAACCAGCTGCAAAAATAAAACAAAGCAAAAAAATGTTTGACAGAATCATATATTGAGCACTTGTTCGACTTGCTGTACGCCATCAATTTATTCGTATTTTATTTTTATTTATTTAGGTTTTTTCTTTTTCACCTGTCAGCGAGGTAAAAATACACACACACACACATACACATACACATAAAATAACTAGACGACAGATGCTTGTCTTAAAGAAATACCAAATAAACGAATTTTGTTATTCTCTCTGTTTAACATAAATCTAAATTTGTGTTAGATTCAATAATGTTTACACAGGTTACAAACCATAAGATAGATGTCTTTTTTTAAACCATTGGAGTATTCTTAAAAACGTATTGAAATATGAACTATGCCAATAAATTAAAAAAAGTTCGAGAAAAATAGAATTAAATATAGAATTCAAAACTTTTTTTAAGCCGATTGACCTACACATAAAAAACTGGGACAAGGTCTGGTTTATAAGGCAGGTGAGGAAAACTTGCCAAGCACTATTTATACCCTTCATCACAAGTGGTAAGAGTACATCGTTACCTAAAGCGCAAAAGCCCTTACTAAACAAAAATTAAGAATCGTGGAATCTGTCGACTAAAATTGCCAATTTTATCAACAAAAATTAAAAGGCCCTTTCTACAAAAGATTATATGAAAAACGCTTAAAGACCTAACTTACAGTTTGTAAATACTCAAAACCACTGGTAGGTTTTACAAGAAAAATAGAAGAACACGCAAGGAATAAAGTTTTAAAATAAGCTACAATCGTCTTGGTTATCCATACACAACATCCGACGAAATGTGGGCGGAATTTGAGAAGTAGGCGTGTCACTTCCATACAAAAGCATTGAATATTTCTGTATATCTATGGAACGGCAAGAGCCAAAGTTTAAAAATTAGGCGCACACATCTTGGTTATCAACAAGCCGGCAAAAAGTGGGTGGGATTTACAAAGTGGGCGTGGTAAAAAATTAGATTTATTTATTGCTAAAGAACGGTAAGAGAAAATATATAAAAAAAAAATGGGCTGCATTGGAAAAGTGGGCATGGCATAAAAGACATTTCTTTATAGCTGCAGAGCGTTTGAAAAAATTTTGTACGCAAAGCAAAGTTGATTGATTTATCTCTCATTCAATAGAGAGATAAAGCCTTTTTTTTATTTGTATGGGAGATAAAAAGAAAATGGCTTTATCTCTCATTTCAGTTCCGGAGACACTAAAGCATTGATTGATGTTCAAAAATGTTTTGCATATGTATTATGAGAGAATTTCAAAATACAGAGATACGCAAAACTAAAAGCACAAATTTTATTTAAATTTAATAAAAATAAATTGTTTTGATTGTAAAATATTTATAATAAACCGTCCAACTAAATTTTCTATTTTTTAAATTGAATTGACTTAATTAATGAGCGTAAAAAACAAAGGGGTGGGGCTTCAAAACAATTGTTTGCTTTAATGAACATCACTGCACTAAAGTTAAGTATTGAAATCTGGCTTCGCATACTAAAGTTTTTCTGCGTGGCGGCCGTGCTTCACAAGAATAAGAAAATGTTTTCAATGATAACTAAGGTTTTTACCTTTTACCGATTGTTTACACCATGCATAACAATATTCTGGAAAAATATGGCTTTATCTCTCATTTTCGAAAAAAAATATGGCTATATCTCCCATTTCGTAAAATTTTAAATATGACCATACCTCTCAATGATTGGGCAATAAGGCCATTATAGCTTTATCTCCCATTAAATTGAGCAATAAAGCCATCAGGGCCTTATCTCGCAAGGTTTTAAAGCAGCCCCCGTTGACAATAGATAAAATCGGTCAGTTAGTGGGTATTATTATATAGTTAGTAGGAGTGGCACCTCCCATACACATACAAAACGTATCAAAGCGCGCACCGGGTTTTTATTTATATGAGTTTCTGCTCCTATCGTACCATCGCATTCGACATTGTTGAATAAAGAGCCTGTTCATCGATTTCAAATTGTCGAATTTTGTTTTGGTTTTTTTTTAAATATAATTTTGCTATGCGAACGTTGACGTTCGAAATCGTTAAACAGGCAGAAAGTTCTTTTATATGTTTTCAAAGAAATTTAACCAACCTGGCAACATGGGCGTTTTCCTAAATGCATCACTGAACTAAAAATAAAAATTTTAATGTCTTGAGATATTTTGCTAAAGCGGTTACCACATAAACAAGTGTCAATTACATATTAAAGAAATGCGTTCTGATATAAAAAAAAATTATCAGCAAACTTGCATTGGCAGTGTAAGCAATGTTTGCTTGTATGATGCACAGCACTGATGCATTTACGAACAGGCCCTTTGTAATTGAAGCTTTTTTATAAATGGAATTTTATTGTTTTATGTATGTATTTCTGAATGCATATTCCAGACATTTCAAAAAAAATTAATCGAAGCTCTTTCAAAATGTTATTTTATGGTTTAATTTCTGAAAGCATATTCAGGACATTTCACCTTTTTTTTTAATTTAAAAATTTCTTTTTTACATATTGATGAAATTATTTAGTTTATAAGTATGACTTACCTTTATCCAACAAAATATCAAAAGATGTAATTTTACAGGGCCTCTCCTGGTGTATTTTTGCATAAATTATTAATCTCTAGATTTATAACGCTACTTCGTTATTTTTTTTTTTTTTTTTTATTAAAAAAAAGTCAAAAGAGAATTTTTATTGCTTGTCTGTTTGTTTTAATAAAAAATGTAGTTTGTTCTTGGCGTTGTTAAATAACTGTCCATAGAAGAAGAGATTGTTATTATTATTTTCACTTTTCATTTAATTCTATAGCAATTTTACTGAGTTTTTCACTGAACTTTGTAAAATACATAAATATTTATGTACATGTATATGTATGTATATGTTTGATTGAGTGTATAAGTTTCGATACATGTATTGCTGTCTATCTTTTGTACGTTTTTATATCCCTGGTATATGTTACGCTGCTTTGCTTGTTTATTTTAAAACATTTTAATATTGTCAGAAACGCAGTAACAGTAACAAAAAAAAAACAAAGTTATATTTAAATTTATCTTTAACAAACACACTTATACTAGCACAGAATTTCACCTACTTACACATATAAATACTCAGATACAGCAGGTTTTCTGAGTATATTTCACCGTTAAAATGTTGTGGTATAGAATACAAAAATTGCGCACGTTCTTTTGTGTGTGCTTGTGTTTAAACGTTAGTGGGTTTATGTGCGTGTGTTTTTTTTTTGTTGTTGTTGTTGTTTTAATTTAAATACAGCTCAATACACTTTTATTATTGTATAGGTATTTGTAGGTATGCATAGTATGTCATATGGTTCGTTACACTTCACTTCATTTCATTTCACCTTTTTTGTTTATTTCTTTATTTTATTCAGCTTGAATATTTATATGAATTTTTTCCTTCTCTTTTATTACACGTTTTTCTTTTATACTTTTTTTTTTTTTTTTGTTTTGTTTTATGAGTGTCTTTTTGTTTAATATTTTTTTTTTTCCTTAAACTTTAATAAAACTGATGTTATCTTTTTTGTTTTTCTTCAATTTTTAACAATCGCCAAAGGAAAAAGTTTGCTTTTTTAGTATCTACATTTAGGGATTTTTTCTTTGTTAATTTTATGAACCAACAGGGCACATCAGCTTTTAATTCTTCCACGGGTATTTTTTTTTAGATCTGTAATGAAATAAAAAATTAACAAAAATTTTAAAGTGTAAGAGAAAAGCTGTTGCAAATTACGTAAAATATAAATATTTAACAAAGTACTGGCCACATGTTGGCTGGTTTTTTAATGACAACTGTTTCATTAGCTGGATGATCATAAAGTTAATAAAACATAAAAAAAAGTTTTTTTATTTTTATGTAGTGTAAAAAGGAGAATATTTCGAAAAATTTAATTTCATAACTTTCTTAATACAAAATTCTTATTTTCTGTAAAAGAGCTCATCTTGCTACAGGGTGCGGATGAGTAATGTAAATAAAAACCAGCAGAACAACGTAACTCATACGCATTGTTTAATGATGACCCGTTTTTAGCCAAACACCCTGTACAATAATAACGGTCCTTTAATTGTTATTTACTTAATCTTAAATTCTGTCATTACATTATTTTTCCTTTACTAAGCCTAGCTTGTTAAATAATGTTTAAAATAAATAACAATCACTCTAGTTTCGACAGTTGAACAAAAAACAAGTAACATAACAAAAGTGAAAAACAACAAAAACAAATTGTAACAGAGAAAAAACATTGTGACCCAACAAACAAACAAACATTTATACATTGTACATAAAGTAAAAACAAAACTGTGAACAAAACAAAATACATTGATTTAAAATCTTTATATTTAATAAAACTAAAATACAAAAAAATAAATAAAAAAAACAAAGTGTTTTTATTTAAAAGAGAATATATAGTGAACCGTGGTAACTTTGAGGACTCGAAAATTTAAAGTTCAGCCCTCAACATTTGGTCCTAACGAACCGGATAGTTTTTTTACAAAAAATTTACATAAAAGTTTTTACAAAAAAAATATTGGCAAAAAAAATTGTGTTTTGTGACTCTAAAATTTAAAAAGTGTGACTTTAAAACAACAAAAAAAAAAAGCAGTGTTTTATTTAGACAACAACAAATAACACACACATAAAATCAACCCCCAAAACATTTGGTCATTTTCTCAACGAAACATAAAGTTTTTTATTAAAAAATTTATTAAATCAAAATTGTGTTTAAAAAAGCAAATTTATAAAGTTAAAAGTGAACAAAATCTAACGGGACCCAAATTCCTTGGCGCAGTAGCAGCAATAACAACAGCATTATTAGCAGACACAACAACAACAACAACAGAAGGTTTAATAAACGCAGTGCCACAAAAGAAAAAAGACCCAACAACAACAAGTAAGTCAAAGTATACAATACAACAAGAAACAAATATTCTTGCTTGTGTTACTCTTTAATTTTGCCGCTGCAATTTTTAAAAAATAAATAACCGTGACGTCATCATCAAATAAAAACCGAGTTACCATTACGTCAATTTTTGAAAAATTAACCGGGGAAATAAATACAATATTTGACTCAAAATTTTTAAGACACAATTTGTTTTATCGCTAGCAGGCAATTTTGTTGACTCAATTTTATTATTATTCTGAATCTTCAATTTACAAAAATGTCCCTGAAAAAATTCGTCAATTGCACAAACGATTTAGTCGAGTTCGAGAAAATTCAAGCAGAAGCGCATGCTGAAGATAATGTACACGCGTTGGAAGTTATTCGAGTAGAATTAGACTCCATATGGACCCAAGTAAAAAGGTCATATGAAGAATGTAGGGACTTAGATCAGGATGGTGACAAACCAATTGACAAAAGCAAATTACGGCAGCGATACCAAACTGCCCTTATGGCTTATAAAAATTGTCTTTCGTCAGTCAATGCTGAAATCCATGCGCTTTCGGACACAACCATAGAAAAAGTTGAACGCCAGTCAAATATACCGTTAGAAAAAGAATTTTCATCAATAAGACTTCCTCCTTGCGACACCGACACCTTTTTTGGGGATTATAAATTATGGCCCAGTTTTCGTGACTTGTTCACAGCAATATACATTAGAAATCCAAATATTAGCAATGTTGAAAGGCTTTTTTATCTGACTCAAAAAACCGGAGGAGAGGCCAGAGATGCAATTACGCACGTCCCTTTAACAAACAATGGTTTTATCATGGCCTGGAAAAATTTAGTTGACCGGTACGAAAATAAATGGATGCAGGTAAATGAGCAATATAAAATTATTTTGGATCTGCCTCATGCCTCTACAGACTCTGGAGCCTCAATTAAAAAATTACAAAGAACAATAAACGATTGTAGGCAGACATTAGGCACCCTAGGCATTGACACTTCGACATGGGAGTCGTTTTTAATTTATATTTGCTCGCAAAAACTTCCTAGGGCCCTTGTTCAAGAATTTGAAAATTCTCGTGAAGATTGTGCCGAAGTACCCAATTGGCAAGAATTCGACAAGTTTTTGACCCACAAATTTAAGACCCTCGAATCAGTAGGCAATATAAAATCATCAAAGGACAAATCCATACCTCCCAAGTCTGAAGTCGCAAAAAATACCCACAATAAACGTAACATTAATTCATTTCAAACGAATATTGCAAAATCTGAGAGTCACAATCAGTACAAAAGTAAACCCGTCAGAAGTTCTAATACTAACGCCATAACGTGCCAACATTGTAGCGAGTCACACACCCTACGATCATGCCCCACATTTTTAGAAAAAAATGTAAGTGATCGAATTCATATCGTAAGAGTCACAAATTCATGTTACAACTGTCTGTCGATTAGTCATAGTGTCAGGGAGTGCCCTAGTAAATACAGTTGTAGGCTGTGTAAACAAAAACACAACACTTTGTTGCACAAGGCAACAGTGACCCAGCCAACAACCTTGCCACAAAATAACGCTGACGTGCAACCAAGTATAAGTGCCGCAGCTCAAGCCCAATACATACAGTCCACTACAAGATCAGGTATTCCAAACCTCACTTCCCTGACCCTACGCGAAAATAGCCAATCGACAACAAATCACTCAGAACAAGAAACGTTGCTTTTCACTGCCATTGTCGAAATAGAAACTAGAGGTCAAAGATACCAGGCTAGAGCCATCATCGACCCTGGATCACAATCAACCTTTGTATCGGACAAACTAAAAAACCGATTGAAATTACCTACTAAAAGAAACATAGTTCACGTTTCTGGTTTGAGCCAATCAGTTTCTGAAACCTCAACTAAAGCATGTTTGCTTAACCTTTGCTCACGGGTGGACACATCGTTTAAGTTAGAAATTTGGGCCCCAGTTCTCAAGACCCTTCCCTCTAATTTACCACCTCAAACATTGGACATGCTAAAGCTCAGTGAGGCTGCAAAATTGCAACTTGCAGACCCTCACTTCAATCAAAGTAGACCCATCGACATGCTAATAGGCCTCGACGTAGGCGCCTCGATTTATTGCATGGACACTCCGATGCGGTCTGTTGGATCCCTTTTGGCACAAAAAACAGTATTTGGCTGGATTGTGGGGGGACCAACACCAAAAACTACTCAGCCCAGAACAACTATTTCTTTATTGAATACATCGTCCCTTGACCGAATCCTCACACGCTTTTGGGAGGTGGAGGAAAACCCAAAACAGATTTTGAGGTCAGACGAGGACACTATTGTGGAACACAATTTTAAACAAACAACTCGTAGAAACGATACGGGAAGGTATATAGTTACCCTGCCCTTCAAAAAAACAGAAGAAATAGGCTCTTCTCGCAACATTGCCATGGCTCAGTACCTAAGAATGGAATGCACACTCAGCCAAAAACCCGAAATAAAGCAATTATATGACAACGTTATTTCAGAATATCTTGAGTTAGGACACATGAGAAAAATCGAACCCTCGGATATAAACAAAGCTCCAAACTATTATTTGCCGCATCACGCAATAATAAAACCGGACCGATTGACCACTAATCTTAGAGTGATTTTTAATGCCTCTAGCCCAACGTCAAATAAGAATAGTCTTAATGACATTTTATATCCAGGACCCATTCTTCAGCAAGATCTTGTTCTTCTGATAGCAAAATGGCGATTTTTCCGCTTTGTATTCAACGCCGACATTACAAAAATGTATCGTCAAATACTAGTCGACCCAACTCAAACAAAGTTTCAAAGAATCTTATTCAGAAAATCCATAAATGACCCCATAGAAGATTACGAGCTACTCACAGTCACATTTGGAGTTAATTGTGCCCCATATTTAGCCATAAGAACGCTTCTTCAGTTAGCTGAAGATGTGCAAATGACTCATCCCTTAGCGGCCAAGATTCTTAAACAAAATATGTATGTGGATGACGTCTTAGCAGGAGGTCATACTATAGAAGAAGCCATCAGAGCTAGAAAAGAATTAACTTCTGTCCTAAAATCAGCCGGCTTTGATCTAATGAAATGGAACTCTAATGAGCCACAAGTCATTCAGGATTTACCTAGTGAGACTCTACTACCACTCGACTGGTTAAATCTGTCCGAAAATGACGGGACCAAGACTCTAGGGATAAAATGGAACATTTCATCAGACTCCTTTACATTCACAGCCCCAGATATAAAAGTTAAAGAAGCGTATACAAAGAGAGAAGTTTTGTCTACAATTGCCAAATTTTTTGACCCATGTGGATGGATAGCTCCAATCATAATAGACGCTAAAGTAATCAAGCAGCAAATATGGTTAGATAAGACAGACTGGGATGACATTTTAAAACCAATTTCTCAACATAAATGGAAAAAATGTGTGAACAATTTTCCCAATATTAAAACAATAAAAATACCCCGTGCCTATCGAGTCATAGCTTACATTTTATGTTTCGGAAAACCCATACCAAGAAGTCAAATTTCATCTTTAGAACCAACACCAGAAGAAATACAATCTGCAAAAAATCGCATCATAATTTGGACACAAAAAACTTTGTTTCCTGACGAATACACTGCTTTACTTCACAAACGTCCAATTTCCCCTCGTAGTAAACTCTTAACCCTTACGCCATTTCTCGATCGCAATGGGATCATAAGGGCCAATGGGCGTTTAGCGCAGTCCCCAGTATTAACGTACAATGAACGCTGTCCAATTCTGTTGCCATACGAATCAAAATTGGCCAAATTGATTACAGAATTTGTACATAAAATTACCTTGCATGGTGGAAATCAGCTCATGACCCGAGTAATAAGAGCAGAATTTCGGATTTTTCGACTAAAGCCCTTAGTAAAAACAGTCATAAATAATTGCAAAACGTGTGTACTTTACAAAAAACACATTCCAAGTCAGATAATGGCATTCCTGCCACCTGAGCGCACAACAATATCAAGACCCTTTACAGTTACAGGTGTTGATTACGCTGGACCTTTCAACATTCGAAACTTTACGGGTCGAGCCTGCCTTATCACAAAAGGATATGTTTGCATATTTGTATGCTTTGCCACAAAAGCTGTACATTTAGAACCAGTAAGTGACCTATCGACCCAAGCTTTTTTAGCCGCTTTCTCCCGCTTTATTGGAAGACGTGGATGTCCCGCAATCATATATTCGGACAACGGCACGAACTTTGTCGGAGCAGCAGAACTCATTAAAAAGGATCGTCTAGAATTTATAAAAACTCTTCAAACCCAAGTAACTCACAACTTTAGCCATCAAAACATCATTTGGAAATTCATACCCCCTGGTGCCCCACATCTGGGCGGACTATGGGAGGCCGGTGTAAAATCCTTCAAAACCCACCTAAAGAAAATGATACCAGATATAAAGTTCACCTTTGAAGAGCTGTCAACAATTCACACTCGCATAGAATCGTGTTTAAACTCTAGACCCTTAAGTCCTGCTAGCGATGACCCGAACGACCTTAACCCATTGACCCCTGGACACTTCCTAATTGGCACTCCATTATTGACCCCAGCCGAACCTGATGTAAGCAGCGAAAACCTGACCCTCATCAACCGCTGGAAACGCCTAAAGGTCATCTACCACTCATTTTGCCAAAGATGGAAATCCGAGTATCTGGCCGAACTTCATCGCAGATATAAATGGAAGACTCAAAGGGACAATGTCAAAGTCAACGACTTGGTGGTCATCAAAAACAACAATTTGCCTCCCAATGAATGGCAAATGGGCCGAATCACTAAGACTCATATTGGAACTGATCAAAACTGTCGAGTTGTCGACATCCAGACAAAAAATGGGATCGTTACCAGACCCATTACAAAAATTGTGGTTTTGTTTTAAAATACATTTAACATTTTTAAAAAAATTTTCCAAACTAGTTTTACATTGAGTTCCTACTTACAGGTATGGCATCCCACCAAACATTTCTAAGTTTCTCATCAACAGATTTGATTGCTGTCAACATATTCAACCCCACACGACCCGCACATTTGAATCGAAATGAGATCCTAGATGCCATATCTGCCAAAATCATCACAACACCTTGCTACAGTGTAACCTGTTTCTTGGACTTTTGTTAAACTGCACCAAGTCATGGGGGCCGGAATGTTTAATGATGACCCGTTTTTAGCCAAACACCCTGTACAATAATAACGGTCCTTTAATTGTTATTTACTTAATCTTAAATTCTGTCATTACATTATTTTTCCTTTACTAAGCCTAGCTTGTTAAATAATGTTTAAAATAAATAACAATCACTCTAGTTTCGACAGTTGAACAAAAAACAAGTAACATAACAAAAGTGAAAAACAACAAAAACAAATTGTAACAGAGAAAAAACATTGTGACCCAACAAACAAACAAACATTTATACATTGTACATAAAGTAAAAACAAAACTGTGAACAAAACAAAATACATTGATTTAAAATCTTTATATTTAATAAAACTAAAATACAAAAAAATAAATAAAAAAAACAAAGTGTTTTTATTTAAAAGAGAATATATAGTGAACCGTGGTAACTTTGAGGACTCGAAAATTTAAAGTTCAGCCCTCAACACGCATCATGGCACAATGGTGTACAATTTTAAATTGGTAAACATAAAATTTAACACCCAGTCCACAGCAGACATGAGTTTGCTGTTAAAATGTTAAGTTTTCATGGTTAATTTTTAATATCTTAATGGTGGTGTACCGTACTCATATCCTTTCGATGTTATATAGCCTTAGTGCCACTAAGTGCACCACATGGCCTGGCCAGACCAAGATTGAAGAACCCAGCCAAATAAGATACCTTAACAAAATTTTGTAATTATTTTGTGTTTATTTTAAATAAATCAATCTTGTCATGTTATTTAATACATTCTCAGCGGTAACTAGAATGAGTAAAGAGGCCTAATAGAAGGCCTTATTTAGCAGTCACAAGCATTCAGAAGCCCTTCTCGCCGCATTCCATTCTTATTTATTTTTTACACAGGTTGTCATTGGGCGCAAGGCCTACCACACTTCCTTTAAAAACAACTTCGATCCCTTCCCAAAGAAGGGAGAAATGAAGGTCACTAAAAATAAAAAGTAAATAAAACTGAACACCTTCCTTTCTCCCTTCTCAAAGAAGGGAGAAGCGAATGTTTACTGAATATTTCAGAAGGTCTTTTAAAAAGAAGTTTATACCTTCTAGAAGGCATACTTCTGACGGCAGGATATCATGCGAAGCGAATCTTTTAGAAAGGAGTATAGAGGCCTTCAAAAAGGCCTGCCACTTGCGGTCCTTTCAATATTTACCGCTGGGAAATATTCAACATTTTCTTTTTTTTCGAATTTATTCTATGAGCTAAATTTCAGTTATGTATATTATAAAGCTTTTTTGTAATAGTCCTATTCCTTCAATTTTCAGAAATTACTTTATACACTACCAGACTATTATATTGTATCTTCTTGTTACACTTTACCTTAGCTTTCCTTTGGACAGCAATGAAGAAAATTGTATGTACAGACAAACTTACAATTATGAGACACCAGCAGAATGTAATGCATTTTCTGGCCCGCTACGGCCTTCGTCAGCATTCTTTGTGTCTCACTGGATAGTGATACTTTATAAATTGAATGTATTTAAGTCAACAATAAATAAAAAGAAAATGTTGAATATAATATAAAGTTACCTTCGAAAGGAAATAATTCCCAGTTTCTATTTTAATATAATTATAAAATTTTTAATTAGGCTTAAGTTCATGAAATTTAATATTTCATTAAATTATTTTTATGAAGAAGAAAAATGTACTTGGACTTCAAGAAAAATTCTTGACAAAAGTACGAAAAAACAGAAGTAAGGAAAAAACATGTAAAATCAGTTAAAATGGATAATCATTCAGGAAAGCAAATTTCGATCTACCAAATGTTAGAATACAATTTGGTTTAAGGATTGATGTTTGACTATTGACGTCAGCAGTCGTCGATGGCTGCGAGTATAAAACGGCAAATCCATCTGAGGAGATCGAGTGGTTGCGATCGAAACATGTCATGGTAACCTGCCGGCCGGGGTTCAAGCCCCAGCCACGTCAAGAAAGAAAGATTATCAATAACAATTTTAATTAATTTTCATGTTGTAAAATTCCTTTCTTCATAAAAATAATTTAATGAAAAATTAAATTTCATGAACTTAAGCCTAATTAAAAATATTAAAAATTTGGATTAAAAACCATAAATAGTTCAACAAAATAACAACAATACTAATTATTGTTAAAGCTAAGGCACGAGCTCTATGTGTACATTTGTCCTTCAAGTTGTGCTGAAAAAGGTCAACAAAAAAGAGAAAGACAAAATGAAAAAACAAAAAATGTACTTGGACTTCAAGAAAAATTCTTGACAAAAGTACGAAAAAACAGATGTAAGGAAAAAACATGTAAAATCAATTAAAATGGATAATCATTCAGGAAAGCAAATTTCGATCTACCAAATGTTAGAATACAATTTGGTTTAAGGATTGATGTTTGACTATTGATGTCAGCAGTCGTCGATGGCTGCGAGTGTAAGACGGCAAATCCATCTGAGGAGATCGAGTGGTTGCGATCGAAACATGTCATGGTAACCTGCCGGCCGGGGTTCGAGCCCCAGCCACGTCAAGAAAGAAAGATTATCAATAACAATTTTAATTAATTTTCATGTTGTAAAATTCCTTTCTTCATAAAAATAATTTAATGAAAAATTAAATTTCATGAACTTAAGCCTAATTAAAAATATTTACAATTTGGATTAAAAACCATAAATAGTTCAACAAAATAACCACAATACTAATTATAATCATAAAATTTTAAATTTTTGATATTTAGTTAGGCTTGACTTCATCAAATTTAATTTTCATTTAATTATTTTTGCTGAAGGAAGGCATTTAAATACGGTATATCAAAAATTAAACTTCAAAATGATTTTGGCCCGTTTTCACAACACAACGATAGCTTAAAGTAGACTTTAACCATCTTCATAAAAAGTGTTCCATTATTAAAACTTAACTTTAACCTTAAGTGAGCGATAAAGTAAATTAAGGTTCATTCTGCCTGGTAGGTAGGGATGAAACGATACGAGTAAATACAAGTACATATTCGATACTTTTATAAAAGTACCAAGTATTTTTGTAATCGATACTTAGAAGCCGAGTACCAAGTAGTATCGGTAAAAAAATACTCAGTATCGGTCAAAAGTAATCGTTTCACTTTGGTATTGAATTTAATCTTAAATTTTTGATTATTTACCAAAGCTGGAGCAGCAGTAACGGTATCAAGAAACCGTTTGACCATCAAACACTAGGGATGCCGATCCCGAATACCGAAATCCCGGGATTATTTTAAAAATTTAAGTCCCGAATCCCGAGATTTTGAGCTTAGTAAAAATTCGAAAATTTAATATTAAACCATACTGGCATGAACCTAATTTTTAACTGGTTACAAAAAAAGTCACAAGTGACTAAATGTTACATGCAATGCATTTTGTACCACGAAAACAAAATCAGAAGGTGTGGTCTTTTTTCTAAGTTAATGATAATAGAACTGCGCACGCAAAATGGGGTTCCAAAGGTCTTTGGACATATATTTGTTTAAGTTTATTTTATTTAAATAAATACTTGCATATACATATATTTGAAATAAAATAAATTAAATATCGTCATATAGCATATATGTAGCTATTTATTTACGATACCCAGAAGTGTTGAATGCGAACATTGGTTTGCAATAAAATAAAGTATCAATTACACTGTGCAAGAAACTAACATTTTTTTTTTTGAGACAAGCTGGGCACCTGGCGTTTTAACCTAGTTGTTGGCGGTTTAAGAAAATTCTTAAACTTTGGCTCTTGCAGGGCCTAGGATGCCCCTAGTTGGGTCAAATGTATGACCGACCCCACTTTATTTTTCATCCCAATCTTTTATTTCTAACATACCTACCCGCTATCTCTATTCCTTAAGGGGGCTCCCATACAAAATGTTCAATACAGACTAGAAATATATTGAAGAAAAAGTCCCATAAATGCCCAGGAGACGCTCCTAGTGGGATAAAATGTATGACCGACCTCAATAAGAAAGAAGTTATTTTATAATTTTATTGCGGAATTTCGTTTTTTTTTAGTTTTTTTCAATAAGCTAAAGCGTTTTTGAGTAATGCGAATATATGATGTGTAACCTCCTCCATTTTCGAAATAACGGAATATCTCGAAAACCAGAGCCAACCTAAAAAACGGCGGGCACCACTGGATTCAGCGTACCCGAATTATGTTAAAACGCCATGTGCCCGGCTCGTCTGTTTTTTTAACTAGCATAGTGTTATAGCATTTGTTTTAGAAGCTTTTTACAATATAAGTTTTAATACATAATACTTCCATATTACTTTAAAAGAATACATTAAACTGTATTATTTTGTAATGAGTTAATTTTCTTCATGAATTAATTTGTTTTAATACTTATACATAAACAATCAATTATAATTATATGAATTTTACAAATTGGCTTTTATATATGAAATTCCGAAAAATCCCGATTTGTCCCGGGATTCCGTTTTTTTAATTAAAAATCCCGAATCCCGGGTTTCAAAAAACCTGGTCCCGTTTGGCATCCCTAGTCAACACCTATAAACCACATATCGTCTAGGTCCATTTCCTCAAATTCTGGCTATAGAAAGTTCGTTATCATCTCGCGATAGCGAACACCATTCACGGTAATTGCTTGGCCAACCTCATTTTCGAAGAAGTACGGCCCTATAACGCCGCCAGCCGCAGAACTAACTCGACAGCATGCGCATATGGTTTCCCATTTCCTACAGACCCGGTTTGCTGAAATTTGCGGACAATTCTCCCGGTTGTGGAAACATTTGGTCGATTATGCTGACCAAAAAAATCACGATGTGCACGAAATGCATATTTTTTGAACGCCCATTTTCGAAAGAGGCTTTAACAATCTTAACGCGCTTCTCAATTGTGTACCTCTCAATGGTAGAAGTTGTCAAATACTGAAATAAAGAAAGGTCAATTTAAGTTGCGCAAAAAACTTGATGTTAAGGTGTGACTGACAATTAAGATCGTGGATTATTGTTTTACCACCCTTTATTATATAATTATCAATTTAAAAATAAAATGCATATTAACATTTAAAATAAATAAATAGTGACATAGTTAATTTCTGGAATAAAAGGTGAATGACGGTTGTTATCCTAAACGTTCTATAAAATTTCGTTTCCTAAGATAAAAAAGATTTAGAAAGGAAATTGGTACTAGGTGGTAACTAAAAGTGGTCTCAATCTTTACACTTTCCGTTTTGCACAAAAATTCTAATAGGTCCAAGTTCTTATTGTATTGTGTAGTACTAAAATTCTGCTTTCTATTCTTTTATCATACAAGCGATGCAAGTACGATACAAGTAAGTATCGATACTTTTTTTTCGATACTAAGTAGGTATCGATACTTTTCGAGCGATACCACATCGAGTAAAAGTATCGATACCTTAGAAGTATCGTTTCATCCCTACTGGTAGGTAAAAGAAAAGTTGAAATAATGGAACACTTTATACGGCCGGTAAAATCCTTCCCTAAGCTATCGGTAAGTTGTGAAAACGGGCCTTAATAAGTTAATTTCTAAAATTAAGTTAGTCTGGTTATGAAAGTTAACTTTTAGAAGCTCCTAGTTTATTAATGAGAGGGGACAGGGGAGAGAAGAAAAGCATGTTATCTTCCCCTCTCGCCAATAAACGAAGGCTTCCCGAAAGAAAACTTTCATAGTGTGAACCCACCTTACAAAAACAATTTACCTAAAACATTTTAACATTATTTAAGATTCGATTAAAAAAATATTAAATTTAAAGAAAAATCGTATTGAAAATACCCAAAAATTAAAATAAAAACTTAAAATGTCCTACTTGATGATGGTGAAATCTCAAATTGTCAGCTCTCCTCACTCACAATTAACACTAGGGGTGGAAAACTCAATGCCTTTAGTTTAGACGTAAACAATAATGGTGTATTCATAATGCATTATAATCGTGTAATATATTTATCAGGTTACACGCACCATTACAAAGTGATACATTTTTCTAAATTACAACACCCAGAGAAAAAACATGTTTAAATATGGTCACCTCCAACAATACTATGTTTAATGTTCAATTTAACATAATTATTGTCAACGACAACCATATTATGGTTAAAAAAGTCCTCCATCAAGAAGCCACAACCATATTATGGTTGCCTCTGAACATATTATGGTTAATAATAACTAAAATATGTTTAACATTTATAATAGCATGGTTGGTTTTCAACCATAGCATGTTGCTCTTGAAAAAGAGGAAAATACTATTGTTAATTTAAAAACAAATTATTGTCATATTTAACCATAACATGCTTAGAGGCAACCATAATATGGTTGTGACTTCTTGATGGAGGACTATTTTAACCATAATATGGTTGCTGTTGACAATAATATAGTTAAATTAAACATAATATGGTTAAAATTTTCTTTAAACATAGTATTGTTGGAGGTGACCATATTTAAACATGTTTTTTCTCTGCGTGAATGGAACAAAATAATTGCTACGTTTAACACTCAACACTAATGTGTATTAAGCGTGTTAAATATTGAATATAGTTTGTTATAATAAGCGATATTCACCACAGCTGTAGCAATTTTCAACATTAAATTTTCTTTGAATTCCAATCAGCGTTAACAACACTGATTTTCAATAATTAAAGTCAGCTGATGTTAAAAATTATGCGCCAGCAAAAAATAATTATTAAATATGTAAAAGTAAAACAAACGAAAAACAAAAAGTTTTTATTTTATATCCATTGCAATAAAACCAAAAATCACAAGACAACACACATTTTACGCAAGCACAAGAAAAAAGTTAATAAAAGAATATTTGCTTGCATAAAAAAATACTTTACGCAGATGCAAAAAAGGGTATTATCTCACACTCAGTCATAACTGCGGGTAAGAAATGGAACAAATTTGCCATTTATTTTTGCAACATATTTAGAAAGGAAAACGACAACTTCTCACATTGTTGCATACTTTTCTAGAATAGAACAAAAACCCGCGCGAATGGTAGCATACATGGAACATTATTGTCAGAAAAGAAAACTCCATAAGTGTTAAGCATTTCATGTCTCTTGTAGACGGGGTGTAATAAAACGCATAGCACAGTTGAAATTGTTTTAACCTGTTTTATGACACCTTGTTATCGAACAGTCAAATGTCAAAGTTGACTACATCAATGAAAAAATAATTGTCATGTCCTAAAGGTTGGTCCAAGCAAAAACTTACAATATTAATTGTCAATAAAACAAAAAACTTTCAGAGAATTGTCTTAATATTTTTTATTATCATAGAAAGATCTATGAAAATTAAGTATGTGTGAAACATGTTATTTCAATGACTCTGACACATAATTGAGGTTCAATGTTGTTAATGTGCCGAATTATCTCATCCATTAGTATCAAATCACATGATCGAGACTTAATTAACATCCCCACAACGTGCGATAACACTGCCATTGAATTTCTCGCGCAAAAGAACCGTTGAGGTGCAAGTGGCACCATTATGTTGGAACCACATTTTGTACAGGTCCATGTACTCAATTTTTGGCCACAAGAAGTCCGTTACCATTCACGGTAATTGCTTGGCCGACCTCATTTTTGAAGAAGCAAGGCCCATATACCGCATTCACATTTCGCACAGACCCGGTTTGCTGAAATTTGCGCACAACTCTCCCGATTGGGAACACATTTGGTCAATTATGCTGACCAAAAACACACGAAGTGCACGAAATGCATTTTGATTTAAACGCTTATTTTCGTAAAAGGCTTCAAAAATCTTATCGCGCTGCTCAACTGTGTACCTTTCCATGGTTGAATTTGTCAAAGACTGGTCCACTTATTTCAGTGGATAGAACATATCCCCAAAAATCTTGATTATTTAATGTGAAAATGCTTTATTGTTTTATTTTTAAAAATTTACCTAATCTTATCTTGTTTAATATTTGTTACAACAAAAAAGGATGAGAAAGAAACATCTTAAAGAGTAAGTTGGTTCTTTTATTGTTCTTTTTGGTCTGGGTTTACACTATGAAAGTTTTCTTTCAGAACCCCTTTAATAAAATAGATATCAACTATTATTTACATTTGCCATTATTAAAACCCAAAATCCATTAATTTCACAAATTAAACTCAAATTCAATTGTATTTAACACTAAAATCTAATAAATAACAATAAATATCTTCAATAGCTTTTCAATATACATACATTCATGAGTTATAAATGATACAATAAAACTTTTTTCTATTAAACTTTACAACTTAAAAATAGAAGAAAAAATTTGCCAAAAATATCCAACCAATCAAAAATGTACACGTTCTATGGCAGGTTGTGTGTATACTTAAACACACAAACACATGTAAATAAAACTTCTATATTCTCATACAAAAATATGAATCCAGACTTATGAATGTGTGTGTGTGTATATGTGTTTGCGTGCATAATCAAACATATTCATGCAGAATTGCTAATAATAGTTCGTAGTTGTTCGTATTATGGAAAACTAATTGATTGTGAAGCTTTTAAATGATGATTTAACAACCATCAACAATTTCGATTGGAAACTAAACGTTTGGGTACCGCAATAAAATGAGTAGATTGAAAAGATATGTATGTTTGTGTTTTAAGAGTGTACATATGAGTGATTCCATAAATAATAACCCGGACAAGTTTCTGAAAAAAAAAATATAGAAACAATTATAAAAACTCAAAATTTTTACACAGATTATTTCAAAATTTTCTTGAAATAAAGTTTGAGTAAAAAAAATTTTTTCTGGATGTCGCGCTTTAATTTTTTTTTTTTTAATTTGTCGCTTTTTATATTTCTGCATAGAAAACTTGTCGTCGTCTAATTTTCTTTATAAGAAATTCGACGCCTTTTAATTTGTTGCACGGAAAAAGTGTAGCCCACTAAATTTTCTTATTGACAATTTTTCGGCCGCTTATCTTTTTTAGAAAATATGTCGCCCACATATTTTAGGAAATTTTGTCGCTTTACACATTTGCTTAAGGCTTTTAACGAAAATTTGTCACCATCTAAGTTTCTTTATAGAAAATTTGCGGACATTTTATTTTCTGTATGGAAAATTGTTCGTCCTCTTATTTTCTAATAATAAAATTTGCGCGCTTATTTTGATATACATTGGGTGGTATTATTGATTCTGTTCCGCAAGTGCGGAAAGCAATTTTTGTGCGGAAGCCAAAATTGTAATTATTCATTCCGTTTGTGCGGTATCCTTCCGTTGTTGCGGTATCATCTCTACCTTGACGGTATTGCCATATTATTGATTCCGCAATGTAGATATATTTCTTCATTTTGCTTACGCTAAAATTTTATAACGAAAAGCTAACGGAAAGAACAAAAATGTTAGGAATTGAAAATTTGTAAGAAAAATTATTTTAATTTAAATATTTTGATTTTTTTATATTTTTATAGGAGTAAAAAGAGTTAAAACACGTCAAACCATCACGAAAAAATGGCATTTTCGGCATCATCACCTCCGATTTGAATGAAATTCAACACAAATGTTGTATGTAATTGGACTTTAACAAAACATAAATTTCAGACCCCACATTCTTTCGGCATCCGAAATATGACGTCATAAAAGATGTGAAAAATGTTTAAAAAAATCACAAAAGTCTCCTTACAAAATGGGATAGAACTCTTGAACTACGCAAGATAATTTTGTTTTTTTGGTATCGTTTTAAAGGTGAAAGTGCACCCTTTAAAATTATATGCATATTGTGTTTTTCTAAGAAAAGGTCAAAGGTCAATTTTTGGGGTCTTGAGTACAAAGGTCCATATCTAGAAATGTATATTTTTTAAAATTCTTAAAAAAATATATGTTAAGTATTATACCCTCTTCAACATTTGCAGGAAATTTAAAGGTGGATACTCGATTGGTGTCAGAGTTATATACCAGAACGTGATTCTAAGTATGTTTTGTGTTAAAAAATCCCTTGTTGTTGTATTTTAATTATTTTTTTCAGTATATCTGGAGAACGGCAAGAGCCGAAGTTTCTAAATTTAGTCCACAAATTTTAGTTATCAATACACAATACAACAATTTTTTGTATCTGAACCGATTTTTCCGAGTTTTTCAGAGAATATTTTCTACTAAAGATTTCCGAGGTCATATGACAGTCCAAAGATTCAGGTTTTTATACAATTTTTGATATTTCTTGTACGGGAGGTACCACGCCCACTTCTCCTATCCCGACCACATTTTGTGGGATGGTGTGTATTGATAACTAAAATTTGTGTACTAAATTTGGAAACTTTGGCTCTTGCCGTTCTCCAGATATACTGAAAAAAAATTTCTGAAGAAACTTTTTAGCTTTCAATTTTTTTAGGGAAAATTTGTCGCCATCTAAGTTGCTTTATAGAAAATTTGTCGCCCTTTATTTTCTATATAGAAAAGTTGACGTTCTCTTATTTTCTACTAATAAGATGTTTTGCCTTTAAATTTTTTATTTAGAAAACTTTCTTATACAAAATTTAAAATTTGTCGCCCTCTCTATAACTTAAGAAAATATGTCGCGCTTCACATTTCTGCACACCACATTTTATGGCAGAGACTTTATTGCCTTAAAATTGTTTAAAGAATATTTGTCGCCGCTTAATTAATATAAGACAATTTGTCGTTAACCACATTTCCTGTAAGAAATTTTTCGAATTTAAATTTTTTTAAGTAAAACTTGTCGCTTTCTAAGATTTTTTATAAAAAATTTGTCGCCCTTTATTTATGTAGTGAAAATTTGACGTCCTCTAATTTTCTACTAATAAGAAGTTTCGCCTTTAAAGTTTTTATTTAGAAAATTTTCTTATACCAAATTAAAAATTTGTCGCCCTCCCTATCTCTTTAAGAAAATATGTCGCGCATCATATTTCTTCAAGAAAATTTGTAGTTTACCATATTTTCTTTAAGAAACTTTGTTGCTTTAAAATTTTTTAAAGAAAACTTTCTTTAAAGAAAATTTGTCGTTCTCTGATTTTTAAATAATAAAATTGGTCGCCCTTTAATTTTCTTTATTGAAAATCACCCATGAAATTGTTTTATAAAAAATTTATTGCGCACTAAATTTCTTCATTAAAAATTTCTCGCCTAGAAAATTTGTCGCCCCAAATAATTGTATAAGAAAATATATCGCTCATCAAATTTCTTTAAGAAAATTTGTCGTTCACCATATCTTCTGTAAGAAACTTTATCGCTTTGAATTTTTTTTTTGAAAAATAATGTCGACTTTCAATTTCTTTGAAGAAAATTTGTCGCTTACTACGTTTTTTATTTTTTTTTTTTTGCAAATCATACATGAAAGATTCCAGCTTGACAAAAGTTTCTCAATTTAGTTTCTGTCTTTTTTTTATTTATTCACCCATATGCTCTTCCAAGTACAAGTAAACTGTTATTAACTATTACAATTCTCCCCATATTTCTTTGTTAAATAAATTATATGAAAATGATGTAACAATAACACTCGGGGGAAAATAAATTTGGAACGTGATTTGTATAACATTAGAATACATTTTGTACATTCAAGCAAATAAACTAAGACTCAACAAAACGTCTTATTAAATAAGTTTGTGTTCAAAGTCAATGAAATCAATAGACATTTACTCCAGCCAAATACTTGCAACGAATTTAGAGAGAGTAAAAACTTTTTTAATAGTGATTTAATTTTGGAAAAATTACAGACAAGAACTCTTAAGCAATATTTTGTAATGGAAAATTAACTAAAATTAAATGCTACGGAAAAATACGTGAAGAAATTTTGTTTCAATTGCATTTGGAAACAGTTTCCCATTCCAATGTAATTACTTTTCTACTATTATTATGGTTACTTAATTTGCTATTTTTAAACAACAGCTTATAACGTTCAAATTCCGTTCCATGCTGGACTTTACTTCCTTTTTTGTTGAGTGTATAATTATATTGTTTGCCTAACGAACACTTTCCTATTGCTCAAACTGATGATTGTGATGGCAGTGGGGAAGAGATTTTGCAACAATATAAAGTAACCGTCAATAAATGTTACAAACCAGAGTGCACTTATCGCAATTACTGAGGCCTATTAATTTGCCATGTCCGTTTCCGTTGTGCATTTTTTCTGAACCATTCGAAACAACGAAAACACCGCCACAGGAAACACAAATCCAAGCTATTAAAGCGTATTTAAAAAAAATTAGCTGAATTTATTTTAAATTACCTTCTTTTTTCTTAGGCACACATATTTGTAAAACACTGTATATAAATTGTTTATTAAAAGCTGTAAAAAGTTTTCATACCATTACACGGCTAAACTGTACTTGTACACACTTAGGCCCGTTTTCACAACTTACCGATAGCTAAAGGTAGGATTTTATCGGCCGTATAACACGTGTTCCATTATTACAACTTTAATTTAACCTACCACGTAGGATGAACCTTAATCTACTTTATCGCTCACTTTAGGTTAAAGTAAAGTTTAAATAATGGAACACTTTTTATAAGTCAGGTTAAAGTCTACTTTTAGCTATTGGTAAGTTGTGAAAACGGGCCTAAAACTCACAAAAAAATTAAAACTCTAACAGGATCGTATGTTTATTTCGTCTATAAATACATTGTTGCCAGCTAATTTTAGTTTTTCTTTTCCCGGACTTTTTCATTTCCCGGGAAAGTGGGATTTAAGGCTCAGTTAGGCGAACGTTGCTGTACCGTATATGTACTGTATCAATCAGCTGTTCGCTTTTTGTTATATGAAAACCAATACAAAAGCTTACCGAAATGCAATGTACCGTAGTTGCAACGTACCAATCTGTATAAAATAGAATTTCATGCCGTTGTTACGTGACATTTGTAAGACAGTGATGGGCGGCTTGTATGTAACATTGAATGCGGGTAATTTTGCTTTTTTTTTGGTACTTTTTTCAGTATTGCTATGGAATTGCGATAAAACAAATTACGATACAACATATTTCCAAATATACAAATATACATATGTTTAGATGTTTAAAATAACAAGTTAGAGTGCTATATTCGGCTGTGCCGAATCTTTGATACCCTCCACCGACAGTTCGAATGTTTAAGGAGTAATATCTGTATGATGTTATTATTATCTTAAACTGTGACGATTTGTTATTTATTATGGTTTAAGGCAACCAAACTGTTTCCGGTAGAAGGGTTTATATGGGGCCTAGGGTAAATTATGGACCGATCATTACGAAATTTCACAGCGTCATTTCTAGTCCTTTAAAACTGTGACGTACCAATTTCTGTTATGATAGCATTATTAATTATGGTTTTAGGTGTACTGAACTGTTTTCCGGGAGTAGGGTTTCTATGGGGCCTAGGGTAAATTATGTACCGATCTTCACGAAATTTCACAGTATCATTTATAGTCCTATAAAACTGTGACGGGCCAAAATTTGTTATGATTGCATTATTTTTTACGGTTTTAGGCGTACTAAACTGTTTTCCGGGAGTAGGGTTTATATGGAGCCCAAGGTAAATTATGGACCGATCGTCACGAAATTTCACAGTGTTATTTCTTGTCCTAAAAAACTGTGACGTACCAAATTTTGTTACGCTAGCGTTATTTTTTACGGTTTTAGGCGTACTAAACTGTTTTCCGGGAGTAGGGTTTATATGGGGCCCAGGGTAAATTATGGACCGATCTTCACGAAATAACACAGTTTTATTTCTTGTCCTATAAAACTTTGATGTACCAAATTTTGTTATGATAGCATTATTTTTTACGTTTTTAGGCGCACTAAGTTGTTTTTCGGAAGTAGGTTTTATATGGGGCCTATGGTAAATTATGGACCGATCTTCACGAAACTTAAAAGTTTAATTTCTAGTCCTATGTAACTGTGACTTGCAAAATTTGTAATGATAGCATTGTTAGTTAGGGTTTTAGGCTTAATATACTGTTTTCCGGGAGTAGGGCTTATATGGGGCCTAGGGTAAATTATTGACGGATCTTTACGAAATTTCACAGCGTAATTTCCAGTTGAATAAAACGAATTGTTGCGAAATCTTATATCATTCTGTGCATTTTTCCACCATTTATGTTAGTTTTTGTAACAAAATTATCAATTTTTTTGATTCATAGCTCAGATCCTATTGAACCGATTTTGCTGAATTTCAATCCCAAACTGCTTAGGATAACTACAAGCAATTTGACACCAAGTTTGTTGATTTCTTTTGAGTTTTTCGAAAGTGAGCGTGTTTTCAACAGACGGACAGACGGACAGACAGACGGACATGGCTAAATCGACTTAAAATTACTCAAGGACCCAGAATATATATACTTTATAGGGTCTGAGATGAATAGTAAAAAAGTTTCACACGGAATGACAAACTGAATATACCCTCTTCACAACTAATTGTGGTGGAGGGTATAAAAAATATAAAAGACTTTAAATGGTATCAAAACATTGTTTTGTGTGTGCACATTTACAATATATGTATGCTAAAAATTTATATATGCTAAAATACAAATTTATTTATTGTAAATTTATAATATAAATATTAAATTATAAACATTTTTTACATACACAAAATACTGTTTTAATACCATTTAAATCACGTGGTACCTTTTCTGCACAACGGTCACCATATTAACATTTTTGATTCCCATCACTGTGTGTTTTGTTTTATGTATACTATTGCTTTTTGTTTATGTGTGGGAAAACACATGACACGTTTTTAAACGTTCTATAAGTGCACCAACGTGCTTACAGTACGGTGCGGGTACAGCAACGTTCGCCTAACTGAGCCTTTATTCTCCAATTTCCCGGGAATTCCCGCTTAATAAAAAAGCATACTAATTATAATTTAATTTATTTGCACAAAAAACAAATTACAATTCATGTCTTCTATCAAAAAAGTTTATCAATGCATTACACATGAGTAAAAAAATGAAAAAATTCAATTCATTTACATAAAACCAAAATATTTAAAAATTCAAACTAAATATTTCTTTGAAAATTTTGTTGTACATCTTAGTATTTCTTATTTTAATCAGGAAGAGTCCTGTCATAGAAAAAACATGTTCACTTTCATCGTGTCAATTAATCAATGTCAATATTTTGCTACTTTGAGTTGATCGGTGCACTGAGCTCAATTTCATACTCTCTTTTATTTTGCTGAAACAGCCAATGTCTCCCAGTTGGCCATGTCTTCAAGACAACGTCGAGGACGCGTACAAGACTCATAGTAAATCCCTGACGGTATGTTGGCGACAGCCCATGCAAATCGTCGACGACTTTTTCGAACAAAGGGCACTTAAATCGTAAACGACTATGTGAGCTACATTATTATGCATATTGTCATTAATGCTCATATGGGTAACAATGTGGTTAAAGTTGTCACTGGCGACTATATAAACGACTTTTTTCTCATAAAGTCGTTAATGCCCAATTAGCGACATTACCTTAATAGTGTCGTCGATTACAATATTGTTGACACTATCTACGATATAGTCGCCGATAGGTAAGTGACAATTAGGGATTAAACGAACACCGATACTGATATATTGGCGACACTTCAGATTTGCCGATATATACAGAATAAGGGGAACTGGTAAATGGGTATATCTCGAGGATATATTTACTAAAATCTCTTAGGGTCTTGATGGGCTGTGAATTCTAACTAGTGAATTCCAAACTAATGAAATGGCCGATGAGTTTGAGGGACTGGGCTCGAAAATAGTGGATACTGGATGTGTGGAGACAGTTAGACCTCCAATAGGCTTTTGATTAATAAGGGAATGGGTTCTGAACTTAACATATCGTCGACATAATATGCAAACTGCTAACTTCCAATAACTTTTAATGGAAACAACAAACTTTTTATATTTCATACGCGCAGCTTGAGAGAAAACCTTAAAATATAGTTGGTTTAACACACTTTAAGACTCAACTTGAAAAAAAACTAATGCTGGTCGATGAGGTGTATATTTCTCTTCCACATGGCATTAAAATCTACATTTACTTTAAAAGTGGATTTAGCAGGTTTGCATATGGAGCCTACGATAGGGCAATGTAGTCAGCAGGAACATTTATTTTTTGTTTTTCTTGTCCTAACAATTCACGTTTTCCAATTGCACAATTGAAACACTTCGCGGCGTGACGTTATAAGTTACAAAATAATTATGTATATTTAACAGGCAGGATTATTTATTTTTTAATTTTTTTTATTATCAAAAATATTGATAATAAGAGCAAAACATCAAGAAATATTAATTTTAAATTACATACAAATTTAAAGTTTTGAATTTTTTTTAGTAGAGGACAACGTATGCGACCATTGCATGAATTTTGTCGTCAAAGTGGTTCGAAACATGACAAAATGCATGCAATGGTTACTTACGTTGTCCCCAATAAATTATTAACACGACAATATACACGTTTTCTTACTTAAGTTGTCGCCATTAATGTTATATAGGCGACAAATTCAAAAATGTTCGGAAGACATCGTTGACGACATTTGCGTCTATGACCATTTGGCCAACTGGGCTTACTTAACCCAGATTTATTTAACTAAGATTTTTCAATAAAACCATTTCAATTTTCTCCAAAGTGAATATTTTGACATTGACCATTTTAGTACCAAGCCAAACTTCCTAAAAAAAACTTATAATTCCCTTTCAAAAAAATATTTTCTTTTTCTGAAATGTTAATTTTTTTCACGTTTGTCATCATCTTTTATGGAATCAGTATTTACTTCATTTTTAATTTCATTGAATTTTTTTAGCATGTGGGAACAAATTTTACTTTGTTTTTATAAAATAAATCTGGGTCTTTAAAAAAAAAAATTTTAATTGTGTATACACAGAAAAAAGTAAAAAACTGCTTTGATCACCAAAATAATTGAAACAAGCAAAAAATTGTTTAATTTTGCACCTATCACCGAAATGATTATACCAATTACTCAAATTTGCAAAAATTGCAAAACAAGGATTTTTTTTCCAATTAAAAAGTTTTTACATTTTAATTACAAAAATAATTGAAAAAATTATTAATATTAAACAATATTTTAATTGAATGAATTAACAAATTAATTAAAAAAATATCAATATTTTAATTGAATGAATTACTAAGGTAATTGATTACAATACAGAAAATTAATTATTTTAATAATTGTATTGATTAAAACAGTGATTGAATTTTTGCATTAAATCGATTAAATTTTTAATTGAATAAATTAAACAGTGTATTTGAAATACACTCTAAATTCAATTACGCAAATTATTCAATCAAACAAATTGTTAATTGAATAAGTTTGTTAAATCGATTCAGTTGATGGTTAAATGAAGCAAAATAATAATATTTAAAATATATGTTTTATTTAAATATGGTTTAAAAATAACTTGTTTTAATTGTTTAATTGTAATAGCTCATGCTTAATTGTACAAATTTTTGATGATTTTTTTGACAGAGGAATTTCATACATACAACTTTGTATAAAATTATAGAATAACTCTGATTCTTCAGGGTATTCAAGATTGAAAACAAAAAACTGTTTTTGTTGTGTAATTTGGCTGTACTTTTTTTCACCTATTCACTTTAAACGCACAACATGAAATGACGCCAAAAATAATTCAAGAATTAACAAACAAAGAAAATAAACACCAAATTTCGATTGCGACCATAACCACCGTCAACAATGTGGTCAGCCACAAGGCGATTTTTTATAATTGTAATTCGTATATAACAAATTTCAGTTCATTTTTTAATGGTTGATAGTTTTTTTTTTTTGCAAGCGACGCTTACTGTTCTTTTTGATGACAAAAACATGTGTGTATGTATATGTAAGGGCAAAGACAATAAATTTATAAAGATGTTGGTTGCACTTGTAACATTTTTCGCAAACTGTTGATGAGGGAGGAAAGCAACAAGGAGAAAGCAACAAAGTGTTCAATTCAAACAACCGAGTTGATTGATTCAATTAAACTTATAATTAAAATTAAGCTTAAAATCAAGTAAAATTTTAATTGAAAAAAAATATTTTTTTTTAATTCAATCAATTAAGAACGTAATCAAATTTATTTTAAAATTCAAAAATCACTATTAATTGAAAAAAACTGCCAATAATTTTTTCTGTGTACTTTTACACCGCTTCTTGTGCTATTTCGAAATATCAGAACATTAAACATTAAAAAACACTGTCATACTTATCGGATTTGAATTAACATCTATTTCTTGACGTACAATTATATCAGCAGTAAAGTTGTCATAGTTAAATAAAAAAAATTCCGAGAATTCCCGCAAAAATTTTGGTTCCGGTAAATCCCGTATCAAAAACTCTACTTATTTTTAATTTGTGGGTTTTCTTAATAAGAAATGTATTGCCAACTTATTTTCTTAATAGAAAATTTATTGCCAACTAAATTTCTTTATAGAAAATGTATTATATTAGCGTCTCCTTTTTCTTCGTGGACGTATTTTTATGCCAAAGTTTATTTTTCTAGGTTTAAACTTGTTTAAATTCTAACATTTAACCCGCTACTTTAGTAGAACAAAAAAGCTAAAGAAAAATATCAAATTTCCCGTATTTCCTTTTTTGGGTACTATATCTTTCCCCCATAAAAGTATCAAAAATTTCAGTACATATTGTAGTGGCAGCCCATTATTTAGTACAAATATGTCAATGAATGGAGGAAAATGTTTTGTAAAAAAAGGACCAAAAATAGTTACGATTATCACTTCTTAAATGTTCGAATTTCGAAAAAGTACCAAATTGGTATACGTGTTTTTTTTTTGATAAGTGAATTTGGTATTAACTTTGTTTCTATGTTTATTGGTTCAAAAGATAGATAGGGTGGCAAAAAAGTACTAAAATTCAGATTTTACCCGTTTGTTTCCTAATAGTACCAGACACCTGTCCGCTTTTTTTGCTAAAGACCAATGATAAGTATTACATTTATTTTGCATCTTTTTTAGTTTCAGAGATATAAGGTTACCGAATTTTCCCGTTTTTTTTTACACCCTAAACATTCGAATTTCGAAAAATCCCGTCTTAGTGGATCGATTTGGGGAGTGACCGATCGCTAGTCCAAATTTAAAGTTTCTAGGATCAGCGGTATTGGGCAGTCAGTCAGTCACGCAACTCTTTTATATATTTAGATTTTCTATGAAGAAAATTAGTTGCCAACATAGTTTCTTAAAAGAAAATTATTTGCTATCTTATTTTTAATAGATAATGAATTGCCAACCTATTTTCAATATAGAAAATTAGTTGCCAACTTATTTTCTTAAAAGAAAATTAGTTGCCAGTTTATATTCAGCCCAATTATAAATACAAATTCCACGGGAGTTTTTTCCCCTTTTCCCATTTTTACAATTAAATTGACCTAGGAAAAATGGGAGAAGGGAGAAAACTCCCGGGGAATTTTTATTCATAATTGGACTGATGCTTTTTAGAAAATAAGTTGCCAACTTATTTTCTTTTTAGAAACTTAGTTGCCAACTTTTTTTTGAAAATTAGCTGGCAACTTATTTTTTCTTTAGAAAATTTGTTGCAAACTTATTATGTTTATAAAATATCAGTTGCCAACTTGTTTTTTTTTATAGAAAATAAGTTTCCAACTTATTTTTTTTAAAATTTGTTGCCAACTAATTTGAATTTTTTTTATAGAAAACTTTATTTTCTTTATATATGCATTTTTGTTACCAACTTGATTTCGTCAAAGAAATGTTATTGCCAACTTATTTTATTGATGAAAATGTGTTGCCAACTTGTATTATTTAACTTGTCGTCCACTAATTTTTACACCTTAAAATTGTTTGCCAACTTATTTTCTTTATAGAAAATTTGTTGCGAACTAATTTTAATTTTTTATGCAGAAAACTTTATTTTCTTTATATTAACTTTTTGTTGCCAACTAGATTTCGTCAAAGAAATGTTATTGCCAACTAATTTTCTTAATAAAAATTTGTTTCAACTATGAAGTATTTTTTTAATTTGTTGTCTCATGGTTACACCCTCCACAACTTTTTGTGAAGAGGGTATGCTAAGCTTGTCATTCCGTATGAAATGTTTTAAATATTTACCTTAAACCCCATAAAGTGTATAAATTCTAGGTCTTTGAGTAATTTTGGGTCGATTCAGCAAAGTCTATCTGTCTGTCCGTTTGTTAAAAAACACGGTCACTTTTGAAAAACTCCAAAGAAAAGAACCATTTTGGTGTAAAATTGCTTCTATTTATCCTTAGTAGTTTTGGATTGATATGGAGCAAAATCGTTTTAGTAGGATTAGAGTTATGAATTCAAATGTGGAACCACCACCATTAAAAATTGATAAGTTTGTTAAAAAAAAAAAAACTAACATAAATAGTGGCGGCATGCACATATTGATAAAAGACTTTGCCGAAATTCGTTATTCGCGACCAGAAATCGGTTTATAAGTTACCATAGGCGCAATATAAAGCCCTCTCTCGGAAACATTTTGGTACGAGCAAAACCGTAACAATAAATGTTATCGTAGTAAATTTTGGTCCGTCATAGTTTTATATCACTAGCAATAACATTTTAAAATTTCATAAGGATCGGACCGTAGGCCCCATACAAACGTTATTTTCTATTTTCTTTATTTTATTATAAAAAAAACAATTGTCCACAGTTTTCTCTGAAAAAAATTTGTCGCTGCTAAAAATTTTTATTGTAAACTTTTTTGACTACTTTAATTTTTTTTTTTTTTTGAATTTTTGAAATCTTTTTATATTGATTTCATTTAATCTCTTAAAAGAGACATTTAATAAATTTGGAGCTATACATTTTAAAATTGTCATCATCAGTAGCATTTCATGTCGTTTACAGATACAAACATGTCCTTGGTATACTTCCTTTCTCTTATGTCCAATTTTTTCCCCTACCACCAGGTGTCATTTATTGAAAGTTTTTAACTCATTTCAATTTAACAACTCATTGTACTATGCCATACACCCAACCACATTTTAAACTTTTCCATATTCAGATTGGTAATTTAATTTTGATATTAAAACTTAATGCAATTTTTCCACTTAAGCAGTAATAAAAATTTATTTTCAATATAATTATTTTTAATAATATTACACAATAATGCGCACTTTGCATGACATTATTTTGTTAGACTAACAACAAGGACAACGATGATGACACCAGCAGCAACAACAACGAAAACAAACACAAACACATAACTGAAACTCAGGAATTCGTTAGAAAAAGGAGTGTGTATATAATACAACAACTGTTCTGTAAATTAGATGTTTTGTATAAAAAAAAAAGTTGCAAGCAAATGCAACTATTAACTGTTATGTATAAAATAAAGGATGTACACGACTTAGAATTATCTCTTTTCTTTTTCTTCTTCTTTTATTTGTGTATCCGATATCCGGATGTTAAGCGATCATACAATTTGATTTTCAACATATTTAAATTTTCCCTCTCCCCCTCTTCAGTTAAGAAGAAAAGTAGAGAATTTTTCTTACCAGCCATTAGAATATTAAGTTCCTAGTCCTTTTATCCCTCGAAAATAATTTTATTTTTTGTATCTAATTTTCTTAAATTATTTAACGAAAATAGTACTTTAAATCCTTCAAGGATTCTTTTTTTCCTATCAAAATACACATTAGTCGTAACCGCCCTCTGAACATGTTGCATATTATTTTTTTAAATGTTTGCAACATAACAACTTACTTGAATTACATCAAGAGTAACTCTAGCAAACATGTAAAATGCAATATTATTATAAATTTCATTAAGTGTTATCCCAGAAGCATCGCTGAACTCACAAGGGTAAATATGAGTAGAATAATCTCGTACTCACTTACACACAAGCACTTACAACAAACATAAACAAGAAACCAGCGTTGCCAATGAAATTTTTCTAATAGGAACACAAATAGAGGATTTTTCAAAAAAAAAGGTATTACAAAAAGGGTTTTTAAAAATAAAGAAAAAGGGTTAAGATTTTTGCAAGCAATACTTACCAATAATGGAGTAGCAAAAAGGGCATTTTAAATAAAAAAGACCAAGTTTTTTATAAATAAACAAAAAAGATTAATTTTAGTAGTAATCAGCCGACGCACATAGGGGTTTTTTGCCAATCTAGCCGGACATTAAGCAAAAAATTTAATTTAAGAAATGGAAAAATTTAAGTAAGCAGCTCGACAGACAACAAAGTTCTGCATCGTTTAGTGAATTTTCAAGTCTTTTGCTTGAGATTTGTGGTTTTGGGACACTGTTAAAACCAGGAAAGTTGATTAAATTGCATGCGTGTTCATTGACTTTTTACGGGTTTGGGAGGTTTACAATATATTTTTTTGTAGATAAACGAATAAAGATTTTACATTGAATTTTTTTTTCTGTGAAAGACTATATAAACAGCTAATTATGAAAATTTTTAGAAAAATTTTATTTGAATTTTTTATGATAAAAAAATTAGTACGAAATTAAAAAAAACGATTTTTTGTTCACTTTTTTGTAAAAAAAAAAAATTTAAAAGGTTTTTGAAGGTGAGTTCCGCTGAGTTCTTAAAAATGTTATACATCACGATAAAATTTGATGCGCCATTTTTTTTTAATGATTTTTTGAAAATTTCACCTTTTTTCTGTTTTTGCTCATCTTGCATAGGTACATATGATAGATACCCTTTCGTCAGTCATAAAATGTGTTGGTTGTACGTAGATGTTTTTTATTTAAATTATTACATCTAAGACTAATATTACCTGTGTAAAAAAAGGGATGTGCGAAACAGTAAGTAACGGGTTTTAACCACCTGTGCGGCCGCTAAATGACGTTATTTTATGGAGCAAAATAAATGTACATGTTTTGCATAACTTTTAAAATCATTAACAACAAAAATAATATATAATAAAAAATAAAATCTGGGCTCTAGGTACTTAGTTTTTTTAAATATATATTGTGGTTATTGCATAAAATTGTTATCAGAACCATTTTGAAGCTTCGAGAGTAAAATGGAAAAAGTGTATACGAAATTAGAGTTATTCCAAATTATACAAGAATGTAGTTCTAAACTCGTTGAAGAGAAATTACAATTTTTAGTTAGAAAATTGTGCGAAATTTCAAAATGTCAGGGAGATAGTGACATATCAGTAGTAAATCAATGCTTAAAGAAATTTAAATATTTTGGCATTCAGCACAAAGAAAAAAGGATCGATTTACAAGCATGCATGCCAAATGGCTGGAAGGAACAGTGACAATACCTTTTTTTGGGAGTTCGTCTTTAAAACGACTACAAAAGCCGTTCGTTGAATTGACCGAAAGAAGTAAGAGAAGAAAAACTGAAATCTTGCGAACTCAAAACGATGCTGATTTATTGATGCACGCTGCCCAAACACAACTACAAACGTCTGGAAAAAAAGATGCATCAGGTCTGCTTAAAGAAATTGTGTCTTCTCCGGCAAGAGCTACAAAGTTAAAAAAAGCATACAAAGCTGCACAAGAGGATAAAGTAAAACAGCTAACCCCTCTAAAGGCTCTTTCTGTATTTGTAGAAGCTGATCTTTCTCGAAAACAATATGAAATAATCCGAAGTGCCGATAAGAAGGTTTATCCTAGCTACAATATTCTGCAGAGAGAAAAAAGTGAATGCTATCCTCCAACAGAATCATTTGAAGTAACGGAAACATGTGCTCAAATAAATCTTCAGGATCAGTTATTATTGAAGTAATTACAAGTGGTCACAAAATCCATTTGCACGAGTTTGCCAATTATTGCTTAGACACTGCAAAACTTTACGTTACTCTATATCCCTGGTATCCTATGACACCTATAATGCACAAGATTTTAGTACATGGCGCAACTGTAATGAGTGAGGCATTGTTGCCCATCGGGCTATTATCAGAAGAAGCGTCTGAGGCACGAAATAAACATTTTCGGCTTTACAGGCAGAATTTTGCTAGAAAGTTTTCGAGGGTTCAGTGTAACAAAGATGTTATAAATAGACTTTTGCTCAGTTCTGACCCACTGATTACTAGCATAAGACCAACTCCAAAAAAAAAGTCATTACCCTTTACGAAAGAAGCAATTTCTTTTATGCTTCCACCTGTACTTGGCTCTGAAGAGAATTCAGATTCAGAAGAGGATTTTGAAGAAGCAGACGAAGAAGAACCATGGCACTCTTCATCATCTTAGTGCAAAAGAGAAGTTATTTTAAATAAATTGGTTGTTATTATTTTAAATAAAATTTGCTGTTACTATTATAAATAAGTTATTATTACGAATATATTAATTATTTTCAGATAAATTAAATACTATTAAATACATAAAAGTCACATAAAATCTTAAAAATTAATATGTTTTGGAAATTAGCAAAAAAAAAAAAATTTTTACAGGGTCGTTCCGGGGGGGGGTGTGTTTGGAGGGATACCTCCCCCTACCCATTAAAGTTCAAAAATTTAAATTTTATAGTATTAAGGCGTTAGTAATCTATTTCTTTTAATATTTACATTTTTTTTAAATATTATTTTATGTAACCGCCCTCAAAAGGGGGCGGGGGGAAAAGTGTAATTTTACGATCTCATGGGTCTTATTTTAGGTTTTTTAACTTTCGCCGACGTTAAAAGTTGCATTTGTCAAACAAAAGTATGGGAAAAGTTAAAAAAAATTGCATTTTTCAGAGGTTGGATTGGTTCTTCTAAGGGGAACCTTTTCCTCCTTGGTCCGATTTTATTTATTTTTGAGGTTTACCTGCCTATGACAATATCACATATTTCTGCCAAGTTTCATCGATCTAGGGGCACTCAATAACTTTTAAGAAGCAATATAAGCTAAAACAAAAAGTAATGTCCGGCTAGATTAGCAAAAAACCCCTATGTGCGACGCCAAAACACCCAAGATCCCAGTTTAGAGTGAATTACTTGAATTTTCGAATTTTGGCCAGCTTTTTGGCATTCGGCCGCACTGTGCGTCATACAGAAATCTTATTTATGAAAAAAAGGGAGTAACAGATGTTTTTCTTTAAAATGTTCGCTCGTCTTAACTCGGAAATAGTATTAAAATTCGTAATAAAACAATAACAAAAATAAAAATTTGAGAGGATAATCAACTGATTTGGCTAACTTTTAATATTTAATACTCCTTATATATAAAAAAAATGCCAAAACCATTGTTTCGGGAAAAGGTAGTTATTTGTCTAAAGGTACAAATTAGAGGTAATTGCGAATTTTGCTCATATCTCAGCCATTTGTGAAGCGATCTAGTTGAATGTCAATAGCAAAATATTCTGGACAACGTATGATAGAAATATATTACACCCTTGTCCTTATTATAACTGTGGTCTTAAGAAACACTATTTCCACATGCACACGGACAAACTAACTAACGGACATCGTTTAATCAATTCAGCTTCGCATAATGATATATTGTATACATTGATAGTTTATAAGGTAAAGGGTCGCCCATAAGTAACGTTATGATTTTTTGTTTTTTTTTTTCAGAATACATTTTTTAATTTTGAGTGTCATTGAGTCACAAAGATCATATCGAATAATGAGCGATGGGTCCCACCTCAATGGTTACGTAAATAAGCAAAATATTCAGAAAATGGGGCACAAAAATTAATGTCAAACATCAACTGCACCCACAAGGATGCACCTATTTTTTTTTCGAAAACGACGAACAAGTTGCGGTTAATGTGAATGACATTCAATACTTGGCAATGCGTGAACAGAACAGTCAAGGCCCGCGGTAGAGAACAATCCAGAATTGTGGTTCTAACAAAATGAATCCACAGCTCACACAGCTCGTCCATCATGGCTCTTCTGCACGAAATTTTTAGCGATCGAATAATATCCCGTTTTTCTGATTTAAACTGGCCACCGCGTTCGCACGAATTAAAGGCTCCCAATTATTTTCTTTGGGGTTACCTAAAAGGAAACATGTATGCCAGCAAGACAAAAACAATCCAACAGCTAAAAACGAATATCCGTGAAGTATGGTCGAAAAAAACAACGGCCACCATTTAAAATTTATTATATTCGAAACATAATGTGAACCTATTTCCAAAATAACGTCTAAATTTGATTTAATGCCAATGTGAAATCAAATCAGCATGAAAATATTTATTCATTAAATAAATCATAACGTTAATTATACACAACCCTGTGTACGTATCTTCTCTACTTATTTTGATAAAATTTTGTGAAAAATGGTCAAAAAGTAGCATGAATTGTTTTAAAATTATACAAAAGGTTACTAATAAAAGGGGCATAAAAGGGGCAAGTGCCTCAAAAAAGGGGGAAAATTTGCGACGTTAGAGGCACAACGGCAACACTGTAAGAAACATAAACTCTCCCACACATACATATACTCGTTTTTTTACTCTGTTGCATATGCACTCACAGTGGCGTAAACAAAAAAAATTTTTTTTTTTTTTTTTAGTGAAAAACTTTGTCGTTAAAATGAATGATGAATCGAAAATAAAAAATTAATATAAAAAATTTTTTGTAAAATTTCGTTAAGTTTTTTATAATTGGGGGAATTCACAATGTGTCATATGTCTTAAAATAATAACACGAAAAAATACGACTGTTGTGAACAGCCTCTCATAAATTAAATCTTTTTCTGACGCAAATAAATTTTGTTTTGTTTGTTTACCAAGCAGCAGAGTCCTACGCCGATCTAATTTGACGCCGCAAGTGATTTGTTGCAAAAATTGCTAGCCGCAGGTTAAATTCGGATGATAGCCGGATAAAACTATACAATCAACGGCGGCGGCCACAAAAACTAATGCGGCTCGTCTCAGTAGGTCTTTTCTGATTAAATACGACAGCACAATAAACATCAAGCAAAGTTCTATTAATTTAGGACACTTTTTGTTTACAAAGCAACAAAAATATTTTAAAACCATTGTTAAAACATTATGACAATATAACATGATAGCACGCACACCTTGTGAATACCCAAAAATTGCCTAAAGTGGTAGAACTAAAATGAGTAGAAATTTTGTGAATTTTTTGACTCGAGATAATATGTACTAAAGTTTTAAGAAAATCGACTTCAGATCTCTTAAAAAAATTCAGGTTTTTTTTTTTTTTTTTTAATTGAATTGAAACAAGTCGGAATCGTATACTGAGTTGTGCGGAGTCTATAATACACTTCCCCTAGCATAAAAAAAAATTATTAAGAACAAAGAAAGTGGCATTAAAATGGAGCTATAACCAATTACTGATGAATCTTATATCGTTGTAAGTCATAACTTGACATCATATGAAACTTGTTTGTGACTGAATGTGCATTCGAAAAGGTTTAATGGAGATTGATTTTTTTATTTGCAGCCTTTTTTTCGCTTCCGATTTCGTGTTGTTTTTTACTGCCTGTTCATCTGTTTCCTACCTGACGAATTCGTTCGCTTAACTTACATTTAAGTTAAAACAAATTATAAAGTATTGTTTTTTTTCATATGATATGAAATGCTTATAACTTTTTTAGTTTTATGGTTTTGAATTTTTTTTTTTAACAAGTAATAAGCAATTGCTTAAAATTATGTAAATTTATCCTACTCGATACAAAAGTACGTGTGACATTTTTTTAATTTTTTTACTTATCCAGATTAAAACACATACAAAACACAGTCTACCTTTCCATACTGCAACAGGTCCCATTGTTAACATGACAAAAAGCCTAGTTACACCTTTTTGAGTACTAGAGTTCAATAGGCTAAGATCCGCTAAGAACAGTTCTTCAACATGTTCGCACTGGCGAAGATGTGAAGGAGAACGAGTCCACGCGGGTCAATTTGAGTCTACTCATCGGCTTGCTATCGAACTGGAAATCTCTAGAGCATCACAGCGGTGCTTTCTTACAGTTGTTTTTGGGGTGTTTCCATATAAACATCAATTGGTCCAAGATTAATGCACAACAACGGCTAGCATATGCCAATTAGCCACCCTTGTAGAATTACGAAATTTCCATTTAAATTGTATTCTCATTTCGATCAATATTAAACGTATTGATCTGCCCACTAATTATTTTAAACTCACTGATTCTTTATTATAGCATTTTTAAATGTTTGCCACTGTGGCAGGTTTTTTTTTGTAACATGAGTATGAAAACTTTTGTATAAATTTGCATTCATTTATTAAACAAATTTTAAACGAAAATGTTTTTGTTAAGAATTAACGAGAAAGAAAGAGTGTAACGGGAATGCTGATAAGCAAAAAAATTTTTTATAAATATTTCAGAAAGATTGACGTTCTTGTTAGTTTTTAAGTCTATATAAGAGCCATTATTACAACTTGAAGTTAGCTAAAGTTAAGATTAAATTGACAGATAATAATGTGTTATCTGTCAAAAAGCGTCTGTTAACTGTCGGATAACAGCTAATGCCAAGTTATAATAATGGTTATAATGGTTATAACCGTTGGTAATAAAATTTTGCTTCTAGGTAAATAACATTAACTGATTTTATTCATTTAATCACTTCCACAAACAAACTCTAATGGACTACTACCAAATCTACTACCAAATCTTTTTAAATATAAATTTACCCAGGTACTAAATCCGAACCCCTTTTTCCCCGATGGGTATGTTTTTTTTCGTTTTTCATGTCAAATAAAAATAAAATTGTATGAAAAACTACATATGGGTAAATCTAAAGTGTTGAACGTGACACTCGTACGCATCAAAAATGCAATAACATTTTAAACAACAAATATTTTTACGTTCTCTTAACCCTAAAATTATAGCACTAAGAAAGCACTGTTATCTATGCTAAAGTATATTGATGGCGCGATCTTAGGTCAAAGATAATGGCAAAAGAACTAGCGGTTCGAACGTGAAGTAGTTTTTGTGGCCATGTACAAAAAGGCGTAATTCAGCGAAACCTGGCACAATTTTTTAGTCAAACTACTTTCAAAATTTTACGTAGCAATGTAACATTAAAATGTCGTTGGTTTGATTCCAAAATCTTTTGTATATTTTTTTAAGCCAAAATCCGGGTCGATACGTGACATTTCGAATGTGAAATTTTTTCCATAATAATTTAACTGAATAATGATTTACATAAAATAAAAATTTACCGTTAATCCGAATAACATTCTCTTTGAACTCTTCCTTAGATTACAGACCATGTAAGAAAATTTTTTTGGAATAATTTTTATCAAATATCACTTCTTTTGAGGAAGATAATATTTAAGAAAACATACAATAAAATATTCTCACAAGTAATAAATTACGTTTACACAACTTTGCTGTCTGATTGTTCATCTAAGTAAACAAATTTATGGGTAAATTTATAAAATTATTAAAATCTAAATATTCAGCTTTTAACAACTTTTAAATTTTCGGTCACGGTGAACCTTTTGACGGAAATGCCCATATCTATATTTTAATATGAATTGATATTTAAATAGAATCGGTGAAATAGGCATAAGTACAGATAAAATATAGTGTGGCGCATGAGATGGAGCTGTGACTCCATCTTGTACAGTTCTCTGCTTCGGTCCTTAAGCAATTTTCAATCATTGCACGGTATTAAATGCTATTTACATTAACCGCAACTTGTTTGTACAATGATCTATTCAGAAGTTATTCCACACTATTCTGTGCATCTGAGTGGTATTCAGAAGTTATTCCACACTATTCTGTGCATCTGAGTGGTTGCATTTGATTTTTAACACTCATTCTTGGATTTTGGGTACCTCATATTTTTATTAAGTCCGGTCCGGTCATTCGCGGATAATAATCCATACAACATTATTTTTATAACCTTGTGTGGCTTATTATCCGCCTGTGGGAAGCATAGCTGAGTGCTACCGGACGCGTCACAGGTTGCGGATAGTGATACGGCCCGTAGATATGCGGGTTAGCTGCCTCTGGGCAGTCGCGGACAGTCAGCGGTCACAAGGGGAGAGTCTCGGCGGGTCTTTCGGGTTCCTACAAATACCGAGTATGCCTATGATCCTTGTGGTGTCATGGCGGGCAATTGGCGCCATCAAAAAAACCAATCTTACAATGTTTTTCATAACAACCGTTTTCAAATTCCCAAACTCCTTGCAGAATCACTCGTTATTTTATTTAATTTAAGTGTAATGACATAAGTAAACATATGATGGCACACAAGAGCTTGATTGAAAAAGTTTCTCTAAAAAAAAAAAAAAATAAATGTCTACTTGTTCAACAACGTAGAAAACAAGTATACATTTATTTTCTGATTAAACTATTTACACATACAGATTTCCTGTTCATTTTCAAAAGTTTGCTGGCAGTCACTCATTTATACAGTAAAAATGGATAACTCGGTAAAGTTGAATTTGAATTTGAATTTGAATTTAAATTTTAATTATACTAAATTATTATAATAATCCTTTTAATCCAATGGATGTGCCACAAAAAAAAAATAACCTTAAAAATGAGATATTTTCTAAGATAAATCGAGGCTGCTGATCACGAATATGCCATTAATTTATTTTTCTCAATTAGCGTTTTCGAGATATACGCGAAAATTGTGTTTTTCTGCAATTGAAGCACAGCCGCGAATAACGTTTTAAGTTACAAAATAATAATTTTTCAGGAGAGCAAAAAAACGTTTTTTGACAAGCAGCATTATTTGTTTTAAAAATTTTTTTTTTCTATTATTTAAAATAGTGATAATAAAAACTTTAATGCAAAAGGCTTTTAAAACATTATTCCGCACTGCAAAACCATTTCGGTTTCATCATTATGTTAGTAACTTGCAATGTTCTTCCACTGGCTGACACTTTGTACGCCATTTTGAAGGCGTTAAGGTGCATCGTTTTGGTTGATTTGATGTTTAAACTGTGTAAGAGAGTAAAGTCAACGTTTATCTGCAAAAAAAAACAGTTTTTGCAAAATGTGGCGTTTACAACGTTTTTCGCGGCTGTGCTTCAATTGTTTTAGGTATTTAAAAAAATATCGAGAACTGGAGCACAGCCTCGAATAACGTTGTAAACGCCACATTTTGCAAAGCTGTTTTTTAGCAGATAACCGTTAAACTTACTCTCTTACGCAGTTTAAACATCAATTCACTCAAAATTAATCACCTTAACGTCTTCAAAATGGCATACAAAGTGTCAGCCAGTGGAAGAACGTTGTAAGTTGCTATTACAATGACGTAACGTAGCAGTGCGGAATAATAATAATTTTTTTTGCATAAAAGTTTTTATTATCATTATTTTAAATAATAGAAAAAAACGTTTTTTAAAACAAATAATCCTGACTGTCAAAAAACGTTTTTTTGCTCTCCTGAAAAATTATTATTTTGTAACTTAAAACGTTATTAGATATCTCGTTTTTTCTTTCAGAACATGTCCAAAATGTGTCGATCGGATAGAGATTAACTGAGTTACAGAAGGCTTATTCTGAACTGCGATGCGAAAATCAATGAGATGCGCAAATGTAATGCGATGCGAAAGAAAATTGTTATTCTGTTAGACTTTCAAAATCCGATTCGCAATTTATTTTAAATCGTGGCAACGCTGCTCAAATAAACGTCAATGTCAACAAACATCAAATTAAAAATAAATAAATTGTTGGTGTTTGGCTGTAAAAATTGTTTATAAAATTTATTTAGGACATTCTGTAAGAAAAAAAAAATAATAAAAATGGATTCTGTGGCACTGTGGTTCGACGACGAAGAAGGGCATGAGCAAAATGAAAGGATGCAGAGAAGATTGCTTAGAAGCAGATCCGATATTCTAAGCTTGAATGGAAAAAGGTAATTTATTTTGAAAAAAAAACGTTTTCTTTTGCAGAATATTTCTTTTTTCAGCTTTATAAAAATTTTGTTCACTAATAGGTGGTCCATTGATATTCAGTTCTTCAGTTAACGTTTGCCACAAAGTATTTGCCGAAGTATATTTATACCATGTACATGCAAGTCTACAACAAATCAACAATAAAAAAAAACAACATTCATTTTGTTTGTGCAAAAACATTTGATACTGTCAAACAGCCAAACATAAAGAAAACAAAAAAAAAAAAAAAAAAATCATGGCGCACTAAAATGTAAGCAAATTTTGACACTGTCGAAAATAAAACAACTGAGCAGCTGATCACTTGCATGTACTTGTAATAAATATACGTTGGTATTTGCCGACTGACGTGCACTTGGTGTTTTCAAATTTCCTCTTGCCAATTGGCTGTGCTTATTCATAAATTCTATCATTATTTCAAATTGACGCGGTTTGGTGGTCTTATTGCTTACTTCCCTGAATTAAATAATAAATATATGATGAATAAATAAATAAAATTGTATCTTTCACTTACATGTTTGTACTTTGCGAATGCTATTTTGTTGTCGTATAAATTTTGCGAATTTTACATGTGTTTGACATTTGTTTTCGTAATATAGAATACCGACTTGCCACCTTTTCGCATTCGAAATGCGATTTAAAAAAACTTTGCGAATATCGCAATACAGAATAGCAATTGTTTGCATTTATGTATTTTCGCATCGCATTGATTTTCGCATCGCAATTCAGAATAAGCCTCCAGGACTTTAAGCTTTTTAAAATTTTTCAAAATTCACCATTTTAATTCGATCCATTAAGGCAATAAACATGTATGTATCTTAAATAGTATTTTGTTTCAAACGTAGTAAGCGTAAAATTGTTATCGTCGGACAAAGAATTAAAGGCCTAACCATAACACGTATAGCCTTGCTTAACCCACTGTCAAAAATTAACAAAAAGGGTCTCAAATGTATTTAAAAAAACAAAAACAAAATAAAAAACATTTGAATCCGTATGGATTGTGCGATTAGATTCGCACTTTGCATAAGCAAATGACAGTTTCATTAAACTCAACAAAAAGTTTCCTTAAGTTCAATATGGTTTGCCTCATATAATTAACATGTATTCGCACATTTGCCTAAGCCAGCTTTAGCACATTACGGTTGGGCCTTCAGAAATAACGGCATATTTAGTGAAAACATTCGAATTTGAATTTTCCCAAAAAAAAAGTTTGCGGTCTGGAATTTGATTTTTACTAATTTGAGGTCGCTGATTTCAAATCTAATCTCCATTTGTCCAAAATAAAGGCACTTTCACTACACATATTGGAATAACTTAAAAACGGTTAACCATATTCAGTAAAAAAAAATTAAGCCATGCTTACATTGTTTTTAAATTTGCCTTGTAGTTTCAGAGATATTTTGAAGAAACAATTTACACAATTAACTGAGAAAACTGAATATCGATTTCTATACAAAAATAACGTTCTTTCTTTTTGCATGGAAATCGATATTCAGTTTTCTCAGTAAATTGTGAATAAAATCAAAAGTTTTGCACTGATTTCAATGAAACAAACCTCATTTCATTCGAAATTATGTTAAGCTAAATGTTTTCAGACCAAAACTGTGATTTTTGTCACGTTTTTATATTTTTATGAATTTTTAAAAAACAAAAAAAAACAAATTTCTTTAAAAATTCTACGATATCTCTGAAACTACAGGGCAAACTTAGAATCAATGTAATCACGGCTTAGAGATAATATTGTTGCCGAGTTTCGGATTTTTTCTTACTGAAAAAATTATCCAAACTTGGTACACTTTCTAAAAAAAATGGGTGGAATTGGAAAAGTGGGTGTGGTAACTTCCATACAAAGATATTATGGACTTCTGTAAATCCTGGGGCCTTATTCTGGTAGACGTGATCGAGTTCTTTCTCGATTCGAAAGCAATTTTATTTCAGTCCATACTGAACGAACCGAAATTATTTTTTCAGTATTGTGAAACTCAAATTAATTCTTTACGACACCGAAAAAATAATTCCGATTTAGGCAGTATTGACTGAAATAATTAGATATTAAATTGCTTTCGAATCGAGAAAGTACTCGATCACGACTGCCAGAATCATGCCCCTGGAGACTGACAAGAACCAAAGTCGCCGAAATAGCTACAAGCAACTTGGCAATCAATACACAACATCCGACAAAATGTTGGGGGGGATTGAAGAACTGGGAGTTGCACCTCCCATACATATACAAAATAAATTTCTCCACATATGGGGAATTGTAGCAATAAAAGTTTTCAAATTTGGTAAAAATAGCTTCGATGTCAACGCATCACAGCCGAGAAAAATTGGGCGTGGCACAAAACAGATTTCTTTATATTTGGAGAGCGGATGGAGAAAAATTATTATAATTTAAGGTTGTTAATACACAAAATCCGTCAAAAAGTGAATGTTTTTATATAAATGAGCGTCGCACCTCCCACACAAACGTATATGTATATGTTTGGAGAACGGTTAAAGCTGCAGTTTTTGTACAAATTTCTTAGATAAAAATATATCTCTCAAGAAGAGGGTGGAATTGTAGATTTGGAATATAGATTTCAATATATTCGTATTTCAAACTGCTTCGTTAACAAAACACGAGATCTTTTTTTAAGAAAATTTTAAAATCGCTTTTTTGTGATATTTATCGAATTTTTTTTGAAATACAAGTGATAACAACTTTCCTTTATTTTCGCTGTGTTTCTTATAGTTTTCGATTTCAAATTAAATTTTATTGGGAAATGGTAGTGCTAGTAAAAATCCTTTCAAATGGCTCTGCATTATAACAGGGTGTCTGAAAACAACTGATTTAGCCATTGAAAAAAGTTTATTATATCTCATTTCCAAAGAAGTAAAAAGTAAACAAACAATAGTTTTTTTAGCAAAACACAACAGAGTATTATTTATAAAGCATTTGGTTAAGTATTTGCAAGTGTTTGTGTTTTGTTGAAATCAGAATATCAAAACAAATAAAAAAGGTGCAACAGCAAGTACAGTAGACTGGCCCACGCTTGTATGGCAAAGAAAAAGTATAGTCCAATACTTTCTCCACAAGCTTGATTTTGTTTCTTTTATTAAAATATATGTGTAATCCAAAAATTGGCTGTATGGGACAATATTTAGAGGTCTTGATGAATGGCGACTTATATGTTTCACATCTTATATTACGGCTTATCATTATTGTACTTGTTTATGTATTGGAGATACTTTTTCATACATTCTTTGATCTTAACTAGATTTACATTCGTTGAAATTCAAATATATTAATCCTTTTTTATAATTATTGCGTACCATGAAAGTCGAAGAGCTATTGAAGAAGTGACTGGATTATCTACGCTCAAGGATTATGTTAAAAACAAAATACAACTAAACCAGTCAAATGAAATCTGTTATTACAATCGACTTTATTGGATCTATTGACCGTGTAAAACTTTCTGATCGGAATACCATGTATGTTATTTTAGCTGCAGTTCAAGCGTTAGGTACACCTGTATCCGAAATGTCCTTATTACGTACCACAATACAACGAAAAAGCAACGAAATTCGAAAACAAGTAAGAAAGTATAGTCGGTTAAGCCCGACCATATGATACACCACAGTATTTAAAAACACATCATGCTTATGTGTCCATGTAAATATGGATTTATCTATGTTTATAAACTTCATGAATATCGGTTTGAAAGTTTGTGAGAGGCAGAAATTGCCCCTATCTCCCCTCGTGGTCCTATTTTTTAAAAAATGCATACATTTTGTGTCCATATAGATATGGTTCTATCTATGTCTTAAATTTCATTAAAATCGGTTTGGTAGTTTCTGAGAGGAAGAAATTTCCCCTATCTTCCCTCGTGGACCTACGATTCGGCCCATTTCAATAGGCTTGGCCAATAAGAACCTGTGACCCAAATTTTTTCAAATTATCTCCAAAATTGCGACCTGTACTTTGCGCACAAGGTTACATGGACAGCCAGCCAGCCAGCCAGCCGGACGGACATCGTTAGTTCGACTCAGAAAGTGATTCTAAGACGATCGGTATACTTTAAGGTGGGTCTAGGATCAATATTTTAAGGCCTTACACACATCAGCACAAATGCATACTACCCTCTCCACTATTGTGGTGTGGGTATAAATATATCAGAAGCTGATAAGGACTCATTCTCTTTACAATATCCAGTCGTATTACACTGGGACAACAAATTGTTGCCCGATATTTCTGATGAGAACAAAAAAGTCGATAGAGTTGCTATACTCATTAGTGGCAATAAAAATAAAAAACTTTTAGCAGTTCCGAAGTTCACAAAAGGAACCGGTGCAGAACATGCTACCTAGAGTTTTTTTTTCCCGGAGTTTTTCGATTCCCGGGAAAGCGGGAAAAATTTTTAAATTTCCCGGGATCCCGGGATCCCGCTCCATACAAATAATACAAAGTAAACTTGGTTTTATTAATGAAAAAAACTTTTATAAACAAACGTGAGGGAACTTGTTTACAAAGTAAGTAAAATAAATGCTTAAATACTACAAAAATTAATTGAAGATTGAAAGCGGAACTTGGATTATTATTACCTTTGGCTATTATAAGTAAATTCCGTATTATGATGATCTAGTACAAGATAAAATAAACATAACAATCGAGGTACTCAAGATATGAGATCAAAAACTAAAATCATAAAATATATAAAATATTTTAATAAATATATTAACATTTTTTAATGGCGTAGGAAATTACTTTCTGACACACTCAAAGCGTTTAGTGAGTCGCCAAAGAGTATATTTCTGATTTTGTTTACTGATTACCATGTTTCCGAAAAATTTCGTTTACTTTTTTACCGAGGTTGGACAAATAATTAAAAGTGCACCGTTGTTGCATGCTTCTGATGTCAAGGTTGATGCAAAAAATAGCATCATCCGGACTACTTCTTACAAACTATTTCTTTTCATTAGGTCCATCTGTAATCTTTAGGACAATGTGTTTTTCAAATTGTATGTTTTAGTAACTTACACGAGTTTCATTATTTTTTTATTTCGGTTTCCCCGCACTTCCCGGATATATTACCAAGCTCGATTTTTTTTTTTTGTAGATACGACTATGTTGCAATAACGGAGCGATATGTTTATGTATATCCTATTTTTAAGACTTGTCCATGGTCAATGAGAATTTACTGCCTGCATCTTATTTTGAATTTATGTTCTCTATCAATTCATCACTTCACTAAATTTATTACTTATCAACTGTTGCACTGCCCATTCTGCTTGTAATAGATTTATTGCCGCAGGAGACATTGATTTACGTTTGTACACATTTCTTATAATTGATCTAATAGACAACCCATCCACAGATGCTAATTTCTAGAGAAAAGAAAACTAAATTTCAGAGTAAAAATAGCTGTTTTCTGAAACTATGAAGAAGTTTTTATTTCCCGGGATCCCGCCACAAAAATCCCGGGAAAACGGGAAATATAATAAGTGAAATTCCCGGGACGGGAAATCCCGTGAAAAAACCCTAATGCTACCCCTTGTTTGGTTGTCTGTACCGATTGGTCAGTAAAAACCCAAATTCGAGGACTATGCTTTGACACTACCGCCTCCAATACTGGTTTAAAGCTACGTGCATGTACTTCAACTGAAAAACGAATAAATAAAGACCTAATATGGATTGCTTGTCGACATCATATGTGTGAGGCTTTCCAATGGTTTTTAAGAGTATTTTGGCCCAAGTGGAGGACCCGAAGTGCAACTATTTAAAACTTTTAAAAATCAATGGCCAAATACATATTGATAAAGAAAACTTCAAAGTCTGAGATCATACTCTATTCCATACAAGTGACTTGCTTCAACTCCAACAGCAAATGTATGAATATTCACCCGTATTGTGTTTGGCGTATTTAAAAAACGCCTACGACAGTTTGGTAATAGATTAAAGGAAAAAAGTTCACGTTCTCTTTAATCTATTACCAAATAGTCGTAGGCGTATTTTATATACGCCAAACACAATAAGGGTGATTATACCGCTGCCATCAAAAGTCAACAGCCAAGGGACGATTATCGTGAACTCCTTACACTTTGTCTTAATTTTTTATTTTTAAATAAACAATGAATATAACCACATTTAATCAGAGTGTCATATTTCTATTTTACCCCGAAAAATCAATAAACTATAGCAACCTCTAAATATTGTGCTCAAATTTGGACTGAACATTTTTTAGCACTATTCGAATAGAATCAGCGTTGTGGAGCGCGAATATTCGATATTTTTGTATTTTGGGCCACCATAAAGTATAGCAAGTGAAGTAAAACTAGATAATAAAAAATCGTCTGTTTTTAATTGATTGACTTTATTTTTTATAAATATCTAAATACTTAAATTTAATTAAAACTACCCAGTTTTTTCAGTTATTTTTTCCATAACCTATTGGATATTTAAAAAATAATAACAGTTATTTCGGGTCCCTGCTTTTAAGTACATGTTTAGAAAAATGTTAGTTTTGAAATGTATGTTAACAACGATAACAGTTTTTAGTAGAGCGAAAACATTTGCAAATCGTGGAAATTTATTTCCGAAATTCGCGCTCTGTTCTACAAACTTATCGCCCAATAAAAAATGGAGCTTCCAACGAAGCAGGTTTGTAAGGGAGAAACATAAGGGTTTCGCTTACCATTGCGCTTACGGAAGACACGAATTTTATATGGCGAGTTCCCACTTTGAAGCAATACATTTTTGACACATAAAGCGCATTATTCAGCGCACATAAATATTGTTGGATGTAACGATCATATTTACACACTGAATGTTTTGATACAGTTATTTTTTAGTATTCTCCCTTACAAACCAGCTTCGTAGTAAGGGAATGCCGTAGCACTTGAAATGTTATTTTTTTTTTATAAAAGTTGTTGAGAGTTCTTTCACTAACTTTACTGCATTTCTGTATGTCTTATTGCGTAGCGCATAATTGTGCGTTTATTTTTTTAAATGTACCATTAGTGCTTCGCAAAATGATAAAATTTTTTATTGGGTACTATTAAAGGCCCTTTTACAACATAATGCCGAGTATAACAACATGTCAAACTTTTATAAATTTAAAATGTTTAATCACAGACTTAGATTGTTATTAACTTTTCCACCCTTGTGGAAAATAATTCAAATAATTTGCCGCCAGCATTAGATTACAAATTATTAAATATTAAAGAAATAATACATTTTATGTTGTTAGTAAGCATCACATTTGTATCTATATTTTGCTATCTGTTCAAATCACGGCAAAAAATAAAGCGGCCATAAAAAAAATAAATAAATTTTTTTATATTGAACAGATGCTTAAATTCTGCAACGAGTTTTCTTTTTATTTAAAGTTTGCAAGTTGAGAAGCAAAATGTACTAAATGTTTTCTTTTTCTTTTAAATTTTTTTACAACTGGAACAAAAATCACTTGATTTTGTGAAAGCGAAAATCTTAAGACTTGTAGACTAGTGCAAATGGACCTTAATGCCAATTAAAAAAAAAACAAGTAAGAAAGTATAATCGATCTAGCCCGACCATATGATACCCTACACCACAGTATAAAAAAAATCTTTCTAGCGTACCCTATTTGGGACCCATGGGCAATCATGGACCCGCCTAAACAAAATTTTGTTATGAGGTTAAGATTCATATAAAATATCTTTAGTTTTTCTAAAATCTTTGGATAAAGTTTCCTGACGATCTGGCCTAAGCAACCAGTGAAATGCGCATAGGAATAGCTTATCCCTTCAGCAATAAACTTCAGTTTGTCAATAGTATGAAATGGGAATTTAGCACATTATAACGAAACCTTAATTATTAATTTTGAATCCCAAGAAAAACTTTGATAACTAGTATGCATGTGGCAGTGTAAATAAAACTGAACTGGCAAAATAAAAAAAAAAAATAAATTTGTTCTATTTTTGTTTTTTCTTTACCCACTTACAACTACATTTAGAGTTGACAAAAAATCAACCAATTGTGGTCGGGACAGTAAGAAAAGATAAACTCACTGTTTGTTGTTGTTGTTTTTGTTTAAGCTTTGATATTGCTACAAGTAAAACTGGGGCTTATAATTCTTATTCGCTTAACAGTTTTATTTGTATAATATCTTTAGTTTTTCTAAAATCTTTGGATGAAGTTTCCTGACGATCTGGCCTAAGCAACCATTGAAATGCGCATAGGAATAGCTTATCCCGTCAAAAATAAACTTTAGTTTGTCAATAGTATGAAATGGGAATTTAGCACATTATAACGAAACCTTCATATAAAAGTTGTTTGTGCCGAATATTATTAAGATATCTTAATCTATATGAGATTTTAGGATGGTTTATATGGGACCTATGGTTAATTTTGGGCCAAATTCCAAACTTTGCCATGAAATAGTAGCTATCGTGTGAAAGTCATTTTCGCCAATTTTTATGTGAATAGCAACATTTATAAGGAAATTATGGCAGTAAAAGCTATTTTCGGGAGTTCTATTTGTATGGGAGCTACGGTCAAATATGGATCGATTCCTATAAAATTTGGAAAGATGATTTTGATTGCAATAAAATAAGGTTTGACCAAATTTAATCTAAATACCAACATAATAAGATGGTTTATGGGCACAAAGACCCTATTTCGGAAAGAAGCTTGTATGTGGGCGTTGTTAAGTTATGGAACGATTTGCTCCATTTTTAATAGAATTAAAGCCTATGTACGAAATTTCATTCAATTATCTCCTGTACTTTTCGCACAAGGTTTACAAGGACAGCCAGCCGGACTAGACATCTTAAATTCGACTCAGAAAGTGATTCTGAGCCGATCGGTATAGTTTAAGGTGAGTCTAGGGCCAATATATCAAGGGGTTACACACATCAGCACAAATGCATAATACTCTCCCCACTATTGTGGTGAGGGTATAATTAGAAAAGAAAATTGGTCCGAATGTATAGTTGAGTTTTGGGTTAAATTCTTCTGTTTTGTTCTATTTGATTTAATATTCTTTACATTTTGATGTTTCTGATTTAATGAGGTCTAATTTTTTGTAACCAAATATTTTTCATTAAAATTATAAGGTTTTAAAGGCAACGAAACAAAAAAAGTTTAAGAAGAACTATCAACTTTAGTTTCTTTTTTTAAACGTACACATTTTGAACATTTTGCCAGGGAGAAACTGTACACAACAAAATCAAAAGGAAGTTAAAGCTAACGTCAGGTATAAACACTTACAACTTACTCCTAGTTAAATAATAACTACACCCAGAGAAAAAACATGTTTAAATATGGTCACCTCCAACAAAACTAATTTTAAAGAAAATTTTAAACATGTTATTATTCATTTAACAATATTATTGTCACCGACAACCATATTATGGTTGAATTAGTCCTCCATTAAGAATCCACAACCATTTTATGGTTACTTCCGAACATATTATGGTTAAAAATAACTAAAACATGTTTAACACTTATAATAGCATGGTTGGTTTTCAACCATAGCATGTTGCTCTTGGAAAAGAGGAAAATACTATTGTTAATTTTTAAACAAAATATTGTAATTTTTAACCATAATATGTTTAGAGGCAGCCATTAAATGGTTGTGGCTTCTTGATGGAGGACTAATTCAAGCATAATATGGTTGAAGGTAACAACAATATGGTTATATTATACATAATATGTTTAAAATTTTCTTTAATAATAGTTTTGTTGGAGGTGACCATATTTAAACATGTTTTTTCTCTGCGTGTAGGTATTTTTTGACTTCTAGTAAGTGTATTTTGTAAGTACTGAATTCTTTGGACACCTCGAACAAAAAAAAAGTAGTTATTCAGCCGAAAAATAAGTAGGTAAGTAAAGTTTTTGCTGGGTATCTCTTTAATTTTTCGCCCCTCTCTTCCATTTACGCAACCTTTGTAAATTATACATGTATACAAGCAAACAATTTAAAATCGTTCTGTTCCAGTTGTAAAGTTTTCCTTACGTTTTGTGATAATTTAGCTTTGTTTAAGTTTTTTATTAGCTTATCGAAGACACCAGATATGATGGGGACTAGAGTGTAATATTTTAATATTGCATATAGTCCGGACTGGGTTTACAACTCAACCAGCCAAATCTTCAGCTCTAAACTTCTATATTTTAACAACAAACAAAAATCTTAATATTAAACTTAAAACCATGTTTTCGAAAATCACTCTCAAATTTGCCTAAACCAAAAACAAATTTCATTAAAATTGTTTGAGTTTTGAAATAATTTTTTTTTTTTGTTCATCTTTCTTGTTAAGTGAAAACGTAATGAAATCATTACTGTAATAGCTAAAGAGAGAAGTGAGTTAATTAAATTTACAAAAAAAAACCCCCCTACAAAATACAATACAAATTAAAATTTCAAACTAAAATAAAACATGTAAAAGAGTTTAGAATTTAAATAATGCAGACTGCAAAGCTCTAGTACGGTATGAGTTATTTTAATTTCAATTCAAATTATTTATACGCTCCCGTTGCTAAATGAATATCTGCCCGTGTGTGTGTGCGAGTGTTTGGATATGTTGGCAATGAAATAAAACAAGATTTGTTTTAATAATTCATGCACAAAAAGCTTGAAAAAGGAAAATAAATTAAAAAATAAAAATCAAGCTAATTTTATATACTCTTTGAAAATTTTTTTATTGTTTGCTTTTATAAAATAATTTTTGTTGTAAATATGGGTTACGAATAGAGTTGTGAACGTGACGTGACCGTGATTTCTTTAAATGTTAATCACGTGTAAAGGAGTGATCATGATTGAAAAATATTAGCTCCGCGCGTTATAGTGGGGGCTATAAAAATTCTAAATTACGTACGATTTCTCAAGATTTTTCGCAAGTTAACTACATACATTTAGTTATTGAAGGTTAAAGAAAAAGTTTACAGTACCAAAATAAAGTAAAATTTTTTTTTATTATTATATGGGCATTTCCATCATGTCGAACGTGACCATCGTACACATTTAAAGTTAAAAAAAGTCAAAATAAAACGTATATTTATTTTGGCAATAGATTCAAGTTATAGCTTTTAATTAGCCCTATAATTGGTGCTATTGTTCATTTTCAAGAAAATTGCAAAAGAACAAGGCATTTGCACGTGACGAAAACAGAAGTGGTTTTTGTGGCAATTTTTTCGAATGCCGATTTCAGCGAAACCTGAGGCAATATTTGAATGCAAAAAATTGTAGAATGTTATGCACTTATATCTTTTAAATATGGCTGTCATTTTAAATAAAAATAATGTATACTTTTTTTTATTTAGCTTTAATCGCTGTCGCACGTGATCTGTCGCACATGACATTTTTTTCCATCACCTCCATACAAAAAAAAAGTTGTGCCAGTCACCCCCTAGAATAAAAGACACGTCAATGAAGTTTCTAAAACAGGAACAATTTTTTTGCCACGCCCCAAAATACAGCCCTTTTGGTTTTTTATATTTAGCGCTGCCATTTAAAGTCTGATCTCATCAAATTGCATATCGTTTTTCATGGCTTGATAATGGCTTCATTTTTGTCTTTAGTGACTTTTTAATCCGACCTCAAATTCTGGGCGCCACTTATGCCATCTCGCATAAATAAATCATTTACTTATATAAAAAATTATTTTCAAATTAGTAATTGTCACACTTATAGCCTTTTTACACTGATCAACATCTAACATCTACCATCAATTTGCCACCATTTGCGAAGATGTTAACATCTTTCCATAAGAATACGAAGGGCTAAAAACCAACATCTTTAAAAGATGTTCCTATCTCATTTTATTCCATTCTACATCTTTCGATTATTTTAGTGTCATCACTAAAAAAGTGGCAATAAGTTCTATTATTATTGTGGCATCACTGAAAAAAAGAAGTTTGTTCTGAAAGCAGCGTTACCATTTGTCAAGTTTTATCTTTTATTGCAATGTTTTTTTGTTAAGTATTTTTTTTATTTTTAAACAAATTGAACTTCAAATACATTTTTGAGTTTTCTTTTTAAATTTTGGCACTTTTGTGAGAAAAAAAAAATTTTTAATTTAAAAAATTTTTTTTTTCAAAAATGGTGACATTTTTGTTTGATGGTAGATGTTAGATGTGAGCAATGTTAACGAGTGTTTCACATTTTCTACATCTTTGATGGTAGATGTTAGATGTTGATCAGTGTAAAAAGCCTATTACGATGTCGCACGTGAACAACTTTATATAAGTATACCAAGATCACAAATCTAGCTATTTTACAGAAATTTTTTTCTATTTTAATATTATAAAAAATCTCTGTTTGGCCTGGTAATTTGAAAAGCTTCCTACTTTTACTTTTGACGCATTGATAGAAAATGATGTTTTTCAATGTCGCACATGACATCGAAATATGACATAATACAAAGAAAAAAATTACAGTTATTTGCAATCGCATAGTTTCTTGTGCATTCTATTTTGACTCTTTGTACCTTCCGAAAGGTTTTAGAGAGAAAAAGTCAATGCATAATGTCTCTCTTAAAGAACTGTTATCATAGCAAAACGTACAATAGAAATATCCAAATAAGAAAAGTTGCACTTGTTCCACTTTGCATTCATAAATCTTGAAATGGGCTATAAATAAATATAAAACTTTTTTACTTTTATTAAATTTGATTGTTTTCCTTTCGGTGGAAATGCCCATATATATTGTACTAATTTGAGGTCGCTGATTTCAAATCAAATCTACTTTTTTTTCTCTATGAGCTCGACTTTTCGAGATATACCGTTATGTCCAATAATAAGGCATCTTAACTGCATGTATTGGAATAGCTTGAAAAAGGTTCACCATATTCAGTTAAAAAAAACCGAAACTTGGCAACAATATTTACTTTAAGTCCTGCTTACCATAGTTGGGGGTAGTGCACTAAATATTGATTGAAAACAATAGTGCACTATGACTAAATAAAACTGCAAAAATATTACTGTGCACTCTTTTTTAACAGCTTTAGTGATGATTGCTATTTTTTTAACTACCACTAAAAAAAATTTGTGATATTGCATATTTTTTCACTATCAATAAACGCAGATGGAGTGCAAAAAGTATGCACTCAATTCAAATAGTGCAAAATTTGAACTTGCAATCAAAAAAAGCTGCATATAAACATGCTCTCACTAATCTTTCAAAAACTAGTGGTCAAGAAATTCTTGAAGACAAATTTGAAAAAATAAAAATTTTTAAAACTTATTATATTGAGTGAAAACACCAAACAACAAAAAAAACAAAAAACCTATATGATAAAAATCAAAAAATTATATAAGTACATACATATATAATTATTTTATAAGGTTGATAAAAATTAACAACAACAAATTCTACTAATCTAAGGTTTTAAGTTGATATCAAAAAAAAAAAAGATGAAAAAAATTTTATCGTACATATAATAAAATAGTTTTTGCAGTAACTTTACTCAATTCTCTTTGAAATTGCATTTGTGTCCATGCAATGAAACACTGTTTCGCGGTATTTAAGTATTGTGTATACCTTGTTTTTTCTTTTTCTTTCTTTCAATAACAAACTCAAAACACTGTTTGCAAAAGAAACAAAAAACTTTCCTTTCGTCTTTCCCCTTTCACCGTCAGACTCAAATGTTTTGCATCATATGTTTCAAAATATGGACGAGAACTTGAAAAAAGTTAAGCAATAGTTAAGCAAATGTATAATACGCCTTCGTCGTCCTCTGCTCCAGTAGAGCGCTTATTTTCTTTAAGCTCCTTGAAGAAATATTAAGTGATAATAATTTTGAAATGCTTGTTTTGCTTAAAGCAAACAATTTTTAGTATCTGTTTTTTTATTGTGCTTTATTGCTTTTTAATTACTGTTCCTTTTTTTTTTTTCTTATGAAGTTTAGTCTTTAGTTTAAAATTAGTGCACAAATATAAACTCAAGTCAATTTAAATTTGAAATTGAATGCAAAATTTTTAGTTGCACTTAAATGAGTGAAGAACAAAAAAGTTGCAATAAATTGATGATGGTTTTTTTTTAAATCAAACAAATTTTTTTTGAGTGCAAAATTTTTTAACATCACTATCACTCATGCTTATTGAGGCTTTAAATTTTCAACTCATCACTCAACATCAAAAAAAATTATTGCAATAATTTTGCACGGTCACTAAGTCTGAGTTGAAACTGCAAAATGAGTGCACTACTCCCATCTATGCTGCTTACAATGTTTTTAAATTTGCCCAGTAGTTTCAGCGATATCGTTGAAGTTTTGAAAACAAATTTTGTTTTTAAACTTTCATAATCTTTTGAAATTAAAATTTTGTATTCCCAAAAATTGAAATTACTTTTTGATTACTTTCATAAAAAAAATAAAAGCTAGACAACAATCACAGTTTGGGCGTAAAAACATTTAGGTAAACATATTTCGAATGATTAATAATAAATTTTGTATACTTTGATAATATACTTGCATGTGCCCGTGCAAAAAAACTGAACTGGCAAATTGTTTTTTGTTGTTTTCTTACGAAGACAATAAAATGAAGCAATTTGTTTTTTAATTTTGATATTTCCTTTTACCCACTTACAACTACAATTCGAGTAGGAAAAACACCAACAATAAACAATTGGTTGGCTTTTGAACCAATTGTTTATTGTTGGTGTTTTGTTTAAGCTTTGATATTGGTACAAGTAGGACTTATTCGCTTTGAGGGTTTTATTTGTATAATATTTTTGGCTTTTCTAAAATCTTTGGAAAAGGTTTCCTGATGAGCTGGCCTAAGCAACCAGTGAAATGCGCATAGAAGCTCGCTTTCCCTCAACAGTAAATCTCAGTGTTTTTTTTTTTAAATATGAAAAATTGGGAACTTGGCACGTCATACTGAAATCTTATTAGAAATGAGGTTTATTTCATTGTAATCGGTGCACAACATTTGATTTTATTCACAATTTACTGAGAAAACAGAATTGATAAAAAATTGCGATTGTCATACTAAAATAAAATTTTGTTATCAAAATGTATCTTGGGAGTTAAAAATTCATTAACAGGGTTTTTTTTTAACTGTGCTAAATTCCCAATTCATACTATTGATAAACTAAAACTTTTTGGTTGATGGGATAAGCTTTTCCGAAGCGCATTTTACTGTTTGCTTAAGCCAGTTAATTTTGTATGTGTATGTTCTATATATGGACGGTTTTCCTTCACTTCACTGAATTATCTCTCTTAATTGTGAATAAAAGCGAAACGCCTTCATCGATTTGTATGATCTAAGTCTCATTTTGTTTAGAGGTTATGTGAGTTTACGTAAACGTAATAAGACTTTCACTTTTTCCCGTTTTGAAGTTTTTATGATTTTTTAATATACAAAATTTCACTCACCAATTTTTTAGGTGATTTTCAAAAATTTTATTGTGTTCCAAAGCTAATTATTGCATCTTCAAAAAAAATAAAAATTTTTAAAATCTCATAATGAAGAGTACAGCTATGATTTTTTGAACTTTTAATTTTTGGAAAAAAAAGGTTAAAAATACGCTTAGTACCTGTAACTTAAATTTGAAATCAGCGACCTAAAATTAGTAAAAATGTGCAATGAAGTTCTAGGTCGCACAAAAAAGTTTAATTTTGTTTCCTTGTGTTATCATTTTTAAACAATTGCATAGCATCTTTGCTAGGGATGCCAATCCCGAAATCCCGATCCCGAAAATTCCCAGATTTTCGGTATTTAGCAAATCCCGAATCCCGGGATTTTAATTTTCGGGATTTAGTCAATCCCGAAATTGTTAAGAAAATTTTTTTGACATTTTTCATTTTTCGAATTTATTCTATGAAATTTAGCTCATAGAATCAATTCGAAAAATGAAAAAAGTTGAATACAAAATTTTTTTGTTTTACCTTTTTTTTATAAAAAGAATTTTATCATGACATTCTCCCTTGAAAGTAAAGGGAACAAAATATTGAACTTTAATATTTATTTGATTAACTAATGGCCATTTTTTCAATGTATCGACAAACTGTCTGTTACTTAATGTCAACATAAATTTATTGGACCGATAAACTGTCCGTTAACGATTTTGGGTTTCTCAATATACCGACAAAAAACATTGTTTTCAGCTGGCAACGCCACTCAAAATACATGTAAAATTTGGGATTCAGCTGATTGAATTTATCTGTACGGCAAATAAAAGGAAAATAAATAATTGGCAGATGAGTGCCGGTTAGCTTTGCGATAAAATCGAAGCAAACGAGACATTGAGAAAACCAAATTTCTTTAATGTGCAGTTTTTCGTTGGGGAAAAAGATAATCGCCTAATGAGAAAATGGCCATAACTCTGTTAAAACTGTCATTAAAAACGAAACAAAAAAGTTAAACTTTGTTTGTTTAAAGCGTATCCAGCATTTAAAAAGAAATTTTAACGAGAAATGCAGAAAACAATTAAAGAAGATTATTAATAAAAGGAAAAAATTTCTTTTGAAATGCACAAAACATTCCACTGGTGCACCAAATTCGACATTGAAACTTTACAGGGTTAGAATTATTAAAGTGTTTTACGAGAGTAGGCATAGGAACTACGGCAATTTATGGAGCGATTTTACGAAATGATGAAGTGTATTTTATACAATACATAATTCCTACCACTTGGTGGTGGGTATAAAATGTGTTTTTGTTAAAATAAGATTTTTATGGTAAACTAAATAAATTGATTTTGATAATTAATTTCGAATTCAAATTTCAATTATTCATTCTTATTTACTTAATAAAAGTCTAATAGAGTCTTGCAAATAAATCAATTACAAGTTTGCTCTATTCAATTATAATATTCAGCCTTATTCCGGTTGCCGTTGTCTTAATCGATCAAGTCGTTTTTTGTAAGAGATGAAAGAACACTGGTTGTGTGTTACTTTAATCTCTTACAAAAAACGACTTGAGCGAATCCGACAACGACAACTGGAATAAGGCTGATTAATTATTTTTTTATTTAGTTTGAATCAGCTGGGGTAATTGAATAAAATATAGATTTTATGGAAATTATTTTTTAATTGAATCAATTAACACATTGTTAGAAATCGTACGTTGTTTTTTTTTTTATCATATTTTTAATTGATGAAAAAAATCACAATTTTCAATATTAACAATAAATTTTAGTGATAAATGTAAAATTATATTTAACATTAAAATAATAAATTTATAATAAAAGTTTTGCTTTTAAACCTCTTTAAAAGATGTTTTTTTAATAAATATCTATAAAAATCTATAAAAAGCATTGATCTTCTAATTTTCAAAAACCGCGAATCCCGAAAAATCCCGGAAACCCGAAAAATGCGAAATGCGAAAACCACTCCCGATTGGCATTCCTAATCTTTTCAGTCTTAATTTAAGTTAAAGTAAGCAATTAGTTGATTTCTTATCAGATGCAGATACGCTTTATTTCTTGCCCTTAAAAATATCTGAGGCCAATAGAAAAAATAAAAAACGGATTTGAATTAAGCGCTTTTAAATCTTTATAGTCTACATATTTTTGCAGACCAGTGTTATTAGTTCGTGAGTGTGCGTGCCGTGCCGTGAGCGTTTTTTTAATATTCGAACTCACGTGCACGAGCTGTAGTAACCAACGAGGACAAACCGTAAAGTTGTTTTAACAATTTTTAAAGCTACTCAATGGCAATCCTCAGCTATTTCAAGGCAGTCCACGGTTCTTTTGAAACCTTCCGTTCCATTAAATACATTTAATTCTATTAAACCCCTTATTACTGAATCTACAATGCTAAAGTAATTTTCTAAAGACCTTTTAATTCTAATGCCATGTACATCATACAATTTTATCCCTTATTTCCATTTTCTTTCATTTTAATAACTCTTCATGTAAAATTTTCAAAGGAAGTAGTGCTGATTTATTAACTATAAAATTATCTTTTCGAAAATTAGCTTCAAATTAAAAATGCAACATCTGACAGAAATAGTGGTAAAATAAAACAAGTGAAAAGGTACACATACAAATTCATATAAGAATTTCCTGCCGGAAATTTTCTTTTACGGTTTTCACTGAAAATAAATGTTAAGGTTTTATAAACCGCAAAAAAAATATGAGATTTGAAGAATGAAAAAAGGCAAAAGGTAAAAAAAACTAGAAGCAAATTTTATTGGCATATTCGAGATTTTTAAATTTGCTCAGTTAAATGGCCTCAAATATGGCGAAAAACTTTTTCTTTTTCTCTTGGAAAAGAGTAAAATACTATCAACATTTTTTATTATTTTCAATTAGGCTAAAGTTCATCAAATTTAATTTTACTTTCAAAAGATTTTGTTATTCGTGCTTAATTCCCAGTTTTTATTCTTGACAAAAACACTTGAAATTTATTGTTGATGGGATAAGCTATTCCTATGCATATCACTGGTTGCTTAGGCCAGATCATCAGGAAACTTCATCCATAAAGATTTTAGAAAAACTAAAGATATTAAACCAAATAAAACTGTTAAACGTATAAGAATTATAGCAACAGTTCAACTTGTAACAATATCAAAGCTTAAACAAAACACATCAACAATAAACAACAGTGGGTTTATCTCATTACATTTTACTTGCAAATTTTAAAACAAATTATTGTAATATTTAACCATAACATGTTTAAAGGCAGCCATAATATGGTTGTGGCTTCTTGATGAAACTAATTCAACCATAATATGGTTGTAGGAGACTATAATATGGTTATATTAGCTATATGTTTAAAATTTTCTTTAAAAATAGTTTTGTTGGAGTCAGGCGCGGATTCAGGGAAGGGAATAAGGAAATTTCCCCCCCCTAATTATAAAAATATGTTTTGTTTATTTCGATAATACAAGAATACCCATTAATATTATTTTTTTTAAATGCACAACATTTTTGGAAATCCCAGCAAGGTTTTTTTTATTGCATCTCTAACCAAATTTTCAATAAGTATCTAAATCTTAATCCTTATAGTTAATTATTAGATATTTTCAATGACACATCTAGTTTACTGTATTCAAATACCTTTTATTCTACATTAAATCCCAGCAGGTGACATCTATGTATAACCAAAGAGTAAACGTTTGACTTGAAAATGCGTGCGGTTGAAATATTAATAAACCTTAGTATATGCAATATTTATGTATGTGTGTGTTATATAAATCAAAATTATATTCGATAATTTTTGACGAACGCACGGATTTGTCGGGGAAAAGCCAGATTTCCTTATCTTTAAAATATTTCAACATACAATAAAAAGTTTTAAGGGAAGAATTTTTTGGCTTTGTTGTAAACGCTTCAAATGCGTTCACAGGATACTGATAATGACGCTGAGGTGTCAATTGATGTTCTTAAAACTTTGACAAGTTTTGGTCTTGACCTAAAAAATTGTGTAGGAGTTGGAACTGATGGGTGTCCTTTGATGTCAGCAAAAAATGGTGCAGTTAAAAAATTCTGGAAACCGCGACAAATGCGAAACAAACGCTTTGCTATTTCCATAAATCAAACAACTCATTTTCTAAAAGCAATAAAGTGCCACTAATACAAAAAGTTGTATCATTTCTTAAAGAAACGACAAAAATTTTTTATATATTATCACCCCAGGCAAAACACAGTTTTAGTAAAGTATTTGGGAGCCAAACTCTCTGCATTATGCGAGACAAGATGGGTGGACCGTCACGACTCAGCTTTACACTTTGCATCAAGTGTACATCATATAGTAGAAGCTTTGGAAAAAATATCTGAGTGGAAAGGTAGAGATACTTCATCAAAAGCTTTATATTAAGGAACTCACTTAGAACTTTTGAATTTATTTGCGGAAAAAACATATTAAGTATGATACTTATTGTAATACAGCCGCTTAGTATCATTTTGCAAAAGAACGATATAGATCTTCAAAAAGGATCAAAACTTTAATCATGTGCCTTGAAGAAAAAAGAAATAAAGCCGAAGAACAATTTAAAGTGATTTTTGAAAAAGTTAAAGTTATTTGCGTTCAAATCGAGGTTCCAATCTAAAAGACAAGATTTGAACGAAAAAATCACATTCAAAATGTTGAAGATTTCTACCGAGCTGTAGGTTTCATTCTCTTATTGAATTTATTTTAGAAGATCTCAAAACACCTTTCCAATAGATATCTTTAATGTATTAAACATACCAAAACTTCTACTCAAAGTGTAATCAAGTCGTATACAGATATAAAACTTTTAAAACCACAACTCGAGATAAACACCTTCTAACATCTAAACTTGAGCCTGAACTGTAGCATTGGCAACAAACATGGAAATTATCTGAAAATCTATCAGATAACGTTGTAGATGATTTAATAAACTGTGATGAAGATATCTACCTAAATCTAAGAAAAATATTTCAAATTTTCGTTTTAATGCTCGTAAGTAATGCTACGAACGAGAGGTCATTTCCTACCCTTCGCCAAATAAAAACATGGCTCAGATCAACAATGACAAACTGAACATAGACTGTACTATCTAAATTTGCCTCACAAGGAAATCATAAATTGCTTATTTTAATAAACTTTAAAAAAAAATTTTTTTTTACTTTTTTGTATCATAAAAAATTTTAACCATAGAGAGATACACAATCCAACAACGTGTTAAAGTTATCCAGACTTATTATGAAAATGGGCGTTCAAATCAAAATGCATATCGTGCACTTCGTGATTTTGTGATGAGGCACATTTTCACCTCAGTGGATTCGTCAATAAACAGAATTGCCGCATTTGGGCGAATGAGAATCCAAGAGTGATTGTCGAAAAACCAATGCACCCACAAAGAGTGACTGTTTGGTGCGGTTTATGGGCTGGCGGCATCATCGGGCCGTATTTTTTCCAAAATGAGGCCGGTCAGGCAGTTACTGTGAATGGTGTTCGCTATCGTGAGATGATAACGAACTTTTTATGGCCCGAATTGGAAGATATGGATTTAGAAACAGATATATAGTCGTGTTCGTACTTAACAGTTATCTGTACCTATCCGGTTCCACTATTTTGGTAATTTAAACGTTAATTTTACCTTCGTTAAGTATCTATTGAAAATCGTTGGTGTAAAATACATTGCACTTTAACCCGCGGGTAAGAAATACGTTTTAAAAGTTATGAAAATAATAGATTCCTATACACAGATAGATATATATTTGTTGAAATTACGGGCATAAGAAGTCTGCAAAACCTATTCCAGGGTTTCGCCTTTTTCCTAATTTTACAGGCCTGTGTAGTCATTCTCCAAGAAATCGTTTAATGTACATGCTTTAACATTTATGTATCTGAAGTATTTACACAATTTAAAAATAGTTAAAATATAAAAAAAAATTATAAATACTTTAACAAAAAACCCACGATATTCTTCATCAAACATGTTAACAATATTTATTTTTAAGCATTCATGTCACACAAAAACCAATAACTTTTATTTACCTTTTTCTATTTGAAATATTTGCTTAGTTTTACTACATATTAATTTAGTCATTTAACTATTTTTCATTTTAAGTCCACTGAAAAAAAATCCATTAAAATGAAGCCACTGCCAAAGAGCTGCACAACAATTTAAGAAGAAAAAAATGTTGGTAATTTGTGGTTAAGCAAGGAAAAAACAACAAGCAATTTACAACATGTTTGTAAATTACAAACAATTTTTTTTTTTTTTTTTTTTTTTGTTTGTTTTAGGAATTGTTTTTATTATTTTCCCTTAAATGTCTGCCACAAGCAAACAAGAAAATTACATAAATTACAAGTCGTACAATGGAAACTATTGAAACTGCTGATGCTTAAACTGGGTTATTACAACGAATATTTAACAACTGGATCTGCTGCTGTTGCTACTCCTGCTAAAAACCACAAACTAATAATTTTTCTATACACCAGACACTAAAAAATTTGAAAATAAGTTGCAGGAGAATAAAAAGAATAGAAGTACTAGGAGGGTGTCCAATTTTTTGGAAAAAAAAAATTGATAATGGTGATGAAATGTAAAGGGTAAGTCATAACTTTATATACATAAGTAGATATTTCTTAAATGAATAGACAATTTCTAACAGAAAAATACAGTTAGCTACATATATATGTATATCGCATACTAAATCATAGCGAGGCAAACTCATAGCGACCACGAAAATTGTGTTTGCTTCCCTGTCTTCTTTAGCTTTTCTACTTTAAGATTTTTTAATTTTGAATTGTGCCTGTTTATGATTGAGAGTGCGATATGTAATACGTTAATGACTGACAAACTGATTCATCATCGCACAGCCTAAACGCCTTAAGCTAAAAAAAGCTCATTTCTTAAGGCGGAATTTTTGGAAATTCGAATGTTTAGGGGGAAAAAAGGGGGGAAAACGTGTACATTCGCTTACCTTATATATCCTTGACTAAAAGATATACAAAAAAATTTTGCATTTATCGTTGTTAACTTAAGAAAAAATAAGCGGACAGGTTTGTGGTACTTTTTTTGAGAGTAAACGGGTAAAACCTGTCTTTTTGAACTTTCTTTAATTCAATAAACAAAGAAATAAAAATTATATCTCATTCAGAACGTTACGACAAAAATATAAATTTGGTACTTTTTTGTTATTCGAAAGTTGGTACCTATTTTTGGTACTTTTTTATATAACATTTTTCTCCATTCATTGTCATAAACGTAATAAATTATGGGCTCCTACAACAATATTGAAATTTTTCATACTTCAATAGGGAGAAAAAAGTTTATAAAAGGGGGAAAAATATAAATTTGTAACTTTTTTGATATTCAAAACAGTGTTCGAAAATAAACAGTACATTATTTAACGTTCGGAACACACCCAGGAACGATATCTATTTTTTTAGTGATTGTGTAGACATACACAACCCTTAATACCGTATTTTCAAGAAAGAACCGAACATTATACATTAAACAATGTTCGGTTCTTCGTTAAAAAACAGAACAATTGCAGTGATACTGTAGACAAACATTATATTTTAATGTTTTTTTCGTGTGTGTATTTTGTTTTTGTAAAAAAAAATTTTTTTTTTTACCAGCGAAAAAGGACGAACGTTTACGAGCCGAACCGAACACATTGAAGTTGGTGGATTTTCAAAAAAAAAAAACAGAACGGAATTAAATGTTCACATCTTTTGTTGAGTTTGATAAAAACAGTAATATTATTATCATTATAAAAACGTTATTTTTTTAATGATATTCTACACAAACACTATTAGCGTTTGTGTTTTCCACAAATCTATTGAACCGAACATTAAGAAACGATATTTAGTGTTTATTTTCGAACACTTATTCAAAAGTTGGTACCTATTTTTGGTACTTTTTTGTATAACATTTTTCTCCGTTCATTGTCATAATTTTTCATAGTTCAATACGGAGAAAAAAGTTTCAAAAAGATGAAATACGGGCTTTTCAATTTCTTTTTTTATTCTACGTGTGATATTTAGAAAGATAAATTAAAGGTAAGGGGTCCTGAATGAAGGAGAACTTATAAGATGAAAACGTTTGGTACTTTTTTGTTAAAACCTAGAAACAAAAAACGTTGTCATATAAATATGTCAACGAATGAAGGGGAGACGATAACGAAGTAACGGGTAAAATTAACAGTAATATTGTTAAGTTTACAGACCGATCTAAATCAGAGCGTCAAGCGTGACGTTTTCAATTGCCTAACCTGGGCTTTACACGAGAAAGTACTTTCTTGCAAGTAGAGTATACGAAAAATCGAAGAAACAGCCGATTGGCTGAAAGTACCAAAATTATGTATGTGTTAGTGAAAAAGTGTATACACTCACCCAGCGGTAAAACTCAGAGAGACCTTCTGACTTAAGGCTTTTTAAAAGGCCTGCTTAAAAATTATTTTGATTAAATTACTATTCTTATCTAACTGCTAAAGAATGCCTCATAGAAGGCCTCGGCTCTTTGGTATTAAAGATAAGATACACCTTCCACACTTGCTTCTATGAGAATGGAGTAGAGAAGGAGTAACATTTTTTGTAATGTTTTTTTGCACAAGCAAAAGCAAAATAATTATTTTTTTTGATCCCGCTACCATTCTTATGTACCTGCTAAAGAAGCGAGAGCGGAAGGCCTTCTCCGCAATGACAACGTGTGTAAAAAGCATTTGAGTATGGAATAGAGCGAGCAGGCCTTGTATATCCAAAAGAAGGAGTACAGAGGCCTTCCATAAGGCATCCGTACTCCTTATTTTTCCCACTGGGCACTTTCAAGAAATTTACTTTCACGTGTAAATGCTAGCTCAAAAGCTGTCCACACACTAGTGATTTGTGCGTGCTCGATGTCTTGTTTTTGTAATTTGTTAGGAATTCGTTCACTTAGCTTAGTCTGTGTTCATACGGCTCATGTTTTATTGACAAGATTGCTACTTAATATGCGAGAGGTACGAGGGGAAAAGAATAGAGTACACAGATGCATGTACTGTCTTTACGTTATGCTTTCTTATTCGTTGTTTAATTTTGTTTTTGTTTTCAATATCAAATAAAACAAAATAAAAAACATGTCGCCAACATGACATGATTCATTTGAACGCCATTTCTGGTTCAAAGAAGAAAAAGGAAGAATCTTGTCAATAAGACATGAGCCGTATGAACTCAGACTTACTACATCTCTCAGGGTTGTCAGATTTTTTTGAGCTACATCGCCAAGCCGGATGTCAGAAATCGCCAAACGTCAATTTTGTTCAGTTTTCGTAACATTTTTTTTTAATTAAATTTTGCATACCAAAAAAAGCTAGTATAATTTTACAATCAAAAATCGCAAACAAAACTGAGAAGAAATACAAGAAAGTCGCCGAAAGTAAATTTTGTTTAGTTCCTGTTATTTTTTTTTAAAATTACATAAAATGAAGATCATATATTCAGTTAAAAAACTAAAATTAAATACACAAGCCTCTATAAAATCGTACACTTCAGCCTTATCGATTTCATTACTGGTGTTTTACAAAAATTACGCACTGGATATGCAAAGCCATACCCTACTGCAGCATTGGACTATTCACATTAACAAAGAAACATCGTAGAAAAACGAATGTTCTGTTAATGCTTTATAAAATTCACTTAAAATTAAATTAGTAATGATAACAAAAAATTACAAACTGTTAAAAAAATCGCTGAAATAATATAAATGGTAAAAATAGCCAAGTAAACCGCCAGATATATCAAAAATCGCCAGTCGCAAATCGCCCCATTTGGCGGGAAATCGCCATATCTGACATCTCTGTATGTCTTATTGCGTAGCGTATAAATGTCCGCTTACTTTTTCAAATATACTATTTTGCGAAGCACTCATACAAGAAATAAGAAAATTTTTTATTGGGCTGTTTCTGTACCTTACAAAAAACAATACATATCAACGTTTACATAAGACCTTGACCTATCTGGCTTCTCTTTTTTATAAGCAATTTAGTACAATCTGGCTAAAATACACTCCACTTCAGTCGGAGGTATCATTAATTGGGGTAATCTAGTTTTGGCTTCAATCAAGAGCTAAAGGATGAGATAATTCGGCACATTTACGGCATAGAACCTTAATTTTTCCGCAGCGTCGTCTAAAATTTGGACCATCGGATGGAGGTGTGCCGCCTAAGTCGCGGCGGCCATTTGCCTGATATTTTGTTTTATATATAATTGAACCATACCAATATAATCATAATAAAAATAAATGACAATAATTTTCTAAATAATTTGTATTTTTTCAAAATCAACATCGGCCCTTAAAATTTACAAAGAATACAAAGGCCTTCTTGAGGGCATCTGTAGTTCTTATTTTTCTTTCTTTCTACGTACAAAGTGAAATAAGCACACAACACTCACATCAATGCATGTTATAAATAAGTTTTTCAATATTTTGGTTTCAAAAAAATCTTGTGTTTTAGAACCCTTTAATAGCGAAGTGGGTAGAAAAATACCCATGGTCTAGGGGCCAAGGTTTGACAGATAAAAATAAAAAAAAAAACGCAATGTCAATATAAATGCCCATAATATCAAATGTGTGAAATTTCATCAAAATCCGACCACGAAATCGGGTGTCAGTCCTTAATGGGTTAATGTTATACAAATAATTGTGAAAACAAAACGAAAGATTCTAACATTGAATGAGATCTTAAAATCGCAACAATGTAAATGCTCATTAATGTGGATATAAATAAACTAAAATAAAAATCAAGAAAGGAAAACATTTTTAAAAATTGGAAAAACCTATTCGCAAAAATCCTTGCGCCCACCCAAAGGCAGTCTGCGCAGAGAAGCTTAAGTTAGCGAAGCCGGTCTTTGTTATATCATAGAGGAGAAAATCCTTGCGCCCGGCCGAAGGCCGGCTATGCAGAGAAAATTCAGTTAGCGAAGCCGGTTTTTGTTATACCATAGAGTAGAAAATCCTTGCGCCCGGCCGAAGGCCGCCTATGTCGAGACGTTTTGGTAAGCGCTGCCGGTATTTGTTACAACATAGGGGAGAAAATCCTTGCGCCCAAAAGTGTTTTCGTTATATGTTTAATATATGCACGCAGAGAAAAAAACCACAAAGCCATTTTTAAATGTTTAATTTAACCGTATCATTGTCACCGACAACTATATTATGGTAAAATAAGTTTCGTTAAAAATAGTTTTGTTGGTTGTGACCATAATAAAACATGTTTTTCTCTGCGTGTATGACACTGGACTTTATGACATGCCACAGTTTTCTTAAATGAAAGCCAATAATTAAAAAAAAAAAAACAAAACACAAAAGCTGTTGTTGATCAATACCTTAAACGTCTTTTGTTTTGCATATGGACCACCCTTATGTACATAACGATACATACAAATCTAAAAATTAGCACATTTAATGAGTTTTGTTTTGCAACATAAACAAAAACTTGTCAATTAAAATGGTGGCAATGAATATTAACCCATTTACCAAAAAGGAATTTCAAATAAGGACAGCCGTCATATTGTTAAAAAAAAAATGTTAAAAAGATTTTCGAAAATTAGTTTGCTTTTAAAGCCACTTCCTTAAACCAAAATGCTTTATGAAATAAATAAACAGGAAATGATAAATTATCGAGTGTTCTCTTTCGAAAATATAGCAAATGTAGCTGCTACTTGTTTAAGTAAATAAGTCATTAAGCTAAATAAATTAGAAAGCATTTAAGCATTCTTAAATAAATGAAAATAACTCTCAAAAATAAGCCGAGCATACATCAACAAAAAAGTATATTAAATTTAATTTATCTTTCAACAAAAATTTTTATTTTACATATTTAATTAAATTATTTTTTTTTAAATTTCCTTAGAAATTTTTTTTTATCAAAATAACTCTCATATCTAATGCAAATTTTTGTGATATCAAACTCAAATACAGAGTTTCACACTTCCTTTATAAATTATTGATTAATCAATAATTCATTAATATTAATGATATTCGATACAAGCACAAACCCACACTCACACAACAGTAACTACAACAATCACAACAAGAGGAATCATCAAGTGTTAAACATGGAATCTATATTTCACATTTCTAGCAGGAAAACTTGTTCTCGTAGTACGAAAAAAGTTAAGTAAAGAAGAAATTTAAATAAAGAATATTTTAAATTTTGAGCCTTGATGAGCTCATTAAATTATATTGTAATAATTTCAAAATTCTTTGCAAATTTAAATCTAAATTAATATTGCAAATATGATAATTTCATTAATAAGAAAATATTGTTACCTGAAACGAAAAAGGCCCTAACTAGCCAAAAATTAAAACCCGGCTTTTTCATTGATTCTGGTGTATTGCACCAACACAAATGTCCACAAAAAAATGTTAAATCTTTCGACCGAAATTTGCGATTTTATTAGCAAAAAACAAAAGGCCCTATCTGGAAACGATTATATGGTTAACACAAAAAGGCCTTACTAATACTATGTTCGCCCTTGAGTTTTAAAACGCATTTAAGCAACTCAAAAGGGATTAAGTTCTAATCAAATCAAAATCAAGATGATAACCCATACATACTTCAAATTGACATGATTGCAACTAAATCCCTTCATTGATCACATAGAATCCTCTGAACATACCTCACACCTGAGTAGAATGTAGAATCGGCCAACATGAACGTGTACAACCGACCACGATTTATTTCTAATGTTTTTATTTCGTCTTTAAATTATCCATTAATTTTTACAATTTCGTCATTAATATGTTTAAAACAATCTTCTGATAACTTAATTAAAGTATTTTTTTTTTTTGTAGATTTTTAATACTTTAAAGAAATATAAATTTGATTGTTGTGTTTTTTCTTAATCAACTAACATAATCATATCAAATATAATGTGAACGGCTTTAATAACCTAAATCAGCATTTTGCTTATTTTACAAAATAAAAAAATAAAAGAAACATAAATGATAAAAAGTTTCAGGCAATTTCTTCTCCTGTAAAGTTTTCAAAATTTTAGATAGGGCCTTTTTCGTTTTAGGTGACGATATGTATTTAAAAAATTATTGTGAAATAAGTAGGAAAATTTTTGAACGGAATAAATGACTAGAGGATGTCCCAACAATTTATCTTTGTACCATAATTAAAAAGATGATTGATGGTGGTTTTCCGTTTGATATATCCCTTAAAATATGCAATACATTCTGTGCTTTTATTAAATTATAATTGCTTTTTTACACCCTCCGCGCCAAATATATAAATTATAAATAACACTGGTCGGCAAAAAAATAAAAAAAGTCGGGAGCAAGAACTTTTTCATTTGATTTTAATTGACTTTAGCGTTCTAAATTAAAACAGTTCACAGATTGTCTAGTTTGATATTTGACCACCAATTTTCATGATACACGGATTGTAATTTTTATACGCACACCCCCCCCCCCCCCCCCCCACACCCTTTCCACGCTTTTTATTCCATGTGAAACTGTTTAATATTTATTTAAACCCCATAAATTATATATATTCTAGGTCCTTGAGTAATTCTTAAACGATTTAGCCATCTCCGCATGTCTGTCCATCCGTTGGAAACACGCTTACTTTCGGGAGACTCAAAAAAAAATTATAAAAGTCCAGCAATTTTAAATTTATTTTTGGGGCCATATTTCCTTGGGACACGTTCCGAAGCGCCAAATTTTTAAAAATAATGTTTCTACTTTATCGATACATGGCTAATTTATTAAAAAAAAAATTCATGTTATCGATAAAAATTTCTTGTTATGCATAGATTGCGAATTTAAAAAAAAAATTTCCATGTTATCGACTTTTGTAGAAAATATTTTCATGTCATAACTACCTTGCAAATTTGTATTAAAAATAGTTTTTCAATATTTTCTTTCAAGAATTGGCAATACTAGGCACAAGCCTAATACATTAAACGGTTTCATTTGTCAAAGGTTTAACTGTTATTAATTTTTTACGGTTGAATTAACTTTCATCGTCGTAAATGAAGTTTATTTTAACTTTAATAAATTTTTAACAAGCTTTTATCCTTCATTTCGGTCATCTATACCTTGATTATATTAAAATAATTCGGTTAACAACTATTGAAGATTTATTGTTTTCCGTCAACGCATATAAGTTTTAAGCACTCGATACTCTTGAGCTATTCTTGTAAAAAGCGAGTGGGTCTTAATGTGTATGTTTGTTTATTTCGGACACTGGACCGAAAATATCAAAAGTACCTATTAAACCCTATTTTTACCTCTAGAAAAGAACCCTGTATTAATTCCGGGCCATATCTCTATACCAAACTTATTGAAAAGCGAAAAAGTACCAAATGTAAAAGAGTACCAAAAGTACCAACTTTTCCTTATTTAAGGTACCCAGAAAGTACACCGTAATGTTGGCTATAATCTCCTTGTATAACAAATTTATCGAAAAGATAAAAAGAGAAAAAGTAAAAAAAGAACCAATTTTTCCAGTTTTTACCTCTTAAAAAATGCTCTGTAGTTTGGGCCATATGATATCCGTCTACCAAATTTCATACAATATCAAGCTCACAAACTTGCACATAGAAAAACATATAAACTATCACATTTATAATATTAAAAGGATATAATTATAATGATTGAATGTTTGAATATCAACACAAAAGTCTCTTAATAGTTATAGATAACTGGCAATTTGTTATACAAAATTTATTAATTCTATAAATATTTGATAAACTTTTATATGCATTTTTATGCTTTTGATAACTAATAAATTTGTAAATAAAATGTTTGAACAAATTTTTACTGAAAATTTTCCACGTTTTCGATAACAGCCAAATTTTTTTTATAAAATTTTGGTCGTGCTCTCGATAACTAGGAATTTTTTTTTAGAAAATTTGTGTATGGTATCGGTTACTTAACAAATTTTTGCTAAAAATATTTTTTATGTTATCGATAAGTTAAAAAGGTTATTGAAAAGTGTTCCATGCTATCGATATTTAACAAATTTTTATAGAAGTGATTTTCATATCGTCAATAACTAAGAAATTTTAAGAGAAAATGTTTCTTTGTTATCGATATCTGCCAAATTTTTTTAAAAAATTTATTTATAATATCGATATCTGGCAGGATTTTAAAAGACAATTTCTGTATGCTATTGATTACAGGTAAAATTATATTAAGTTTTATCATGTTATCGAAAACTAACCAAAGTTTTTTAAAAAAGTTTTCCATTGTTATCGATAACTGAAGTAAATTTTAAAAAATTTGTGTATGTAATCAATTCCAGGACAATTATTTTTGGAAAACCCTTTCATGTTATCGATAACTGAACAATGCTTTGTTTTGGATGTAATTTCATATAATTCGATTTGGAAAGTATTTTAAAGAAACGTTTGCGTGTTAAAGTAATACACAAATTTTTTAATAACTAAAATCAATTATTTATAAACAAATTTTCAATGTTGTCGATAACCGGCCAACTTTATAGAAATTTTTTTATATTTTTCGAATTGATAAATTTTGTAAAGATTTATTTTCATTTAAAACTAACACACAAAACTTTCGATATTAACCCTGAAGGAAACCTGGGTGCAAGTGTCTCCGAGTCACCAGTTTTGTCGACTATTTTGGTGACATTGCCAACGAAGTGTCTACACTACACTACATTTGCCACTATATTTGGCTTTAATACGAAAAAGATTTTATCAAAAACAACTGAGAAGTACAATTCCTATGATTTCGTATTCGTACAAAAAGTGTAGACTACATTTACTAAAATGTACTGGTGATTCTCTGGTTCCATTGTCTGCATATGTTCCCAAAGGAACTACCTAGTCAGTAGTACCAACATCAGTAGTAGATTTTCAATGACACGCACATGTTGAATGTCTATAGTAAATACATTGCCTGGGGTATAATAAGTCACTAGAACTGGTGACTGTGTCAATAGTAAATCAGTACAGACTCACTAGTGACATTTCCTGCAGGGAATAAACTTTAAAAAATGTTTATATCGTCGCACAGAGGAGTATTTGGCCTGAAAAGCTGGCCAAAAAGGCAAAACTGAATTTTAAGAAATCTTCAGAACTAAGTACGCAGCTCGACAGACAACAATATTTTACATTATATTGTAAATTTTGAAGACTTTTAGTTGCGATTTGTAGCTCTGAGACCCTGCTAAAGTCAGGAAAGTGAAGAAAATTATATGAGATTTAAATGTTTTTTTTTCGGTTTCTGGATGTTTATATGATATTTTTTTGCGGCTAAACGAATAAAAGTTTAACAAAGATTTTTTTTTCGCTGAAAGGTTTGATCAAAAGTTATTTAAAACAGCAAAAAAAATTTCAAATATGTTGAATATTCATGTTGAAACAATTCGTTCAAAAGCTAAAAAAAAAACAAATTATACACTTTTTTTGCAAAAAAAGGAAAAGAAGAGGTTTTTAAAGGTGAGGTTAGCATGTCTACGAATTATGTTTGATACCACAATAAAATTTGGAATCTCTTATTTTAGAATCCAAAAAAAAAGTGTGCGCAAGTTTGCGCCATTATTTTTGACGAATTTTTTAAATTTTCACATTTCTTCCATTTTTGCTCATCGGGCACTTTTTCTTATACCTTTATATCGTCATAAACTTTTATGTATTTTGAATTATTGATTTCAACTGTTATTCACATCACTTTTAACACTTCACAATATTAATACCTGTCTATATGTATTTATAAATTGCAAAAATTCTTAATTATCCAAAATAGTTTTAAGGGAATGTCCCACACATCCCCATAAAAGATATTTTTATATACCTGCTCTAAAAAACAAAAATAAGTTTACAAAAAATAAATATAGGTACATAAAAAATACATGGGCACCCAGGTATCAGGCTACCATCCAATTAAGGCATAAAAGCATGAGCTTGAAAATACTTATAAAGGGTTATTGCACCTATTTTTTATTAAAACCATTTTGTAACTTCGAGAGTCAACATGGAACAAGTTTACACAAGATTACAGCTATTCCAAATAGTGAAAAAAAACTAATGCTGGAACCATGGACGAGAAATTGGATTATTTGGTCAGAAAATTGAACGAAATTTCAAAATGTCAAGGGGATGGGGACATATTAGCACTGAAGCAGTGTTTGAAAAATTTCAAAAATTGTTTCAAAAGATATTGGCTTTCGGCACAACGAAAAGAGGACCGATTTTTAAGCACAAACGCTAAATGGCTGGAAGGAACTGTAACAATACCAGTATTTGGCAGTTCGTCTTCAGGGCGACCACGAAAAGAATTTAATGAAGCTAGTGATAGAACAAAGCGGTGAAAAACTGAAGAAGTTCGTCACCAATTAACAACAGAGGATGCGGCTAAATTAATAATGGATATAACGAGATCCCCAAGAAAAGCAAGAATTTGCAAGCGATCATTAACAACTTCTGAAGTCAACCCTGTGAATAAACTTTCAGCGGAAGGGGCTTTAGCACTCTTTGTAAATGCAGAGCTCACGAAAAAGCAATATGAAATTTTATACAATGCCAATAAAAATGTGTATCCATGTTACTCGTTACTAAAAAATGCAAAAAAAAATTGTTATCCCAATGAAGATGCCATAACCGTTACTGAAACATTAGCGGAAGTGAAGCTCCAAGCTCTCCTCGACCATACAGCAACACGTTTATGTATATACCTTGAAGAGGTTTTGCAGCAGTTAGACTATGAAGAGCTAAATTTCTTGGAACTTATAACCAAATGGGGCTGTGACGGATCGCACCAATCATGTTATAAGCAGAAATTCGAAAACGAAAATGTTAGTGACGCTAATATATTCCAAAGCAGTTGTGTACCATTTAAACTAATCACAAATACTAATGGAAAAATTAAAACGATATGGCGAAATCAAACACCATACTCAACTAGGCTGTGTAGACCAATCCGCATCCGTTTTGTGCAGGAAACAACTGACATCACGAAGCAAGAAATAGGACACATAAATAATCAAATTGAATTTTTTAAAAAAAGCGAAGTACCGTGTAGTGGAAAAATTGCACAAATTAAACACACGATGGTAATGACAATGGTCGACGGAAAAGTATGCGATGCTGCAACGGACACAAAATCGACAATGAGGTGTTACATTTGCGGTCAACCTTCGAAAGATTTTAACACGTTGCAGAAGAATGTTCGTCTGAACTGTGATGTCTTGAGTTTTGGACTATACCCTTTACATGCACGCATACGCTTTTTAGAATCGATCCTTCATCTCTCATATAAACTGCCAATTAAAAAGTGGCAAGCAAGGAGCGATGAAGATAAAGCAATTGTTGAAGAGAGGAAGATATTCATCCAAAAAAGACTTAAAGACGAGATAGGAATACTTGTAGATGTTCCAAAACCAGGATACGGTAGCACTAATGATGGCAACACATCAAGAAGATTTTTTTCGGACCCAGCAACTGCATCGAAAATCACTGGAATAAATGAAGAATTAATCAACCGCCTGAAAATAATATTGGAAGCAATAACTAGCGGACACCGAATTAATATTGAGAAATTTAAGGAATATGCACATAAAACTGCCGAAATATATGTGCAACTTTACAACTGGCACCCCATGAGTCCTACGATGCACAAGATTCTTATTCATGGCGGTAGTGTTATAAAACAAGCAATCTTGCCAATTGGACAATTGTCAGAAGAAGCTGCCGAGGCCAGAAATAAGCACTTACGATTATATCGTACGAATTATTCGAGGAAATTCAGCAGAAGCGATACAAATCGGGATGTCTTGAATAGGTTATTTCTGAGCAGTGATCCTTTTATAAGCTGCAGTACGCAAAGAGAACGGAATAAAAAAAAAGCTTTTTCATCAGAAACCATCACACTTCTTCTTCCTGACACCGATGATGCAGCTAATGAGGATACACATACGACATAATAATTAGTAAGGAATTTTTATTAGTTAAACTTTTCGTTTATAAAGTATTAAATAATATAAAATAAATATAATAAAGCCTTTTTTCATAAAAAAAATACTGTTTTATAAGAGCCTTACAATTTTCAAATTTTTTTTTTTTTTTTTTTATTGGACTGTAAATCATATGTTTGTATGTACAATGTACATAGAGTCTGTCAAGAATGAGTTTAAACCTTTAAAATCAACATTTGTTAATTGAGTTTTGCGATTTATACCAACGTTTATTCCTTAGGAATGTGGCTTTTAGAAAAATCTTAAAAATTTAAACTTTTTGGTTCTTAAATTTTTTTATTGCATTTTGAAAACAAAAAATTTTACGCATTTTGCATGTAAATTTTTTTTTCGCCATTAAATTTTTAATAACTCCAAAATAGTAACAGATAAAAAATAAATGTGTGTGGTTAGTTTAAGCAGAATTTTCCGGTGCATCTTCTGATCCTCCTGCTTTTAAAATCGGAGAACACGTTTCAAGTTATGGCAAAATATATAAGGCAACCCAACGATTTAGGGGGTGAAGTATGCCACGCCTTTAAAAGAAAATCCTTACGTACTAGAGAAAAACGGAAAACAGATTTGAATTAAGGGCATCAAAATCCATATAGTCTACATACTTTTATTTCTAGGGTAGAGAAAAATTTTTTTGTTGCGCAGTGTACTTTTGTTGCGCAGTGTAATTTTTTCAAAATCTGCCACTAGACTTTTTATATCATACTACACCTAAAACTATCAAAAAACTAAAACTTTTAATTCAAAAAACACGTTTAATAATTTTGGCCAGCTTTTCAGGCCAAATACTCCTCTGTGCGTCGCAGTAATTAAAGGACGCTGTAACTGACAAAATATTAAATGTTCACTAGAGCCAAAAAACCTGTATGAAAGAAATTCATATCACAAAAACTATACACCTTAGGAACATGATTTTAAAAATGTATTTTTATTTTTTCTCGCTTAATATATTGGCTGTAAACATTTGCTCTCAAATCTATTATTCCCGGTGATTCTGCGGCTTAAAGCAAACAAGTCTTTTTTTTCTTTGCGTAAGTGAATTTTTTTTTCATCATACAAATATGGGACCGGGACCAATCGACGCAGTATTTTTTTCTGATAAAAATGATGCAAAAAACGTATTTTCGATTTGTTGTCAGTTACAGCGATCTTTAATTCCTGCGACGATTTTATTAATGTGTATTTTTGTTTTAATTATACATAATAAATTTTGTATTCAGACACTGTTTTTATTTTCGATAAAAGTAAAATTCGTAAGAAATCGTTATATTTATTATTTTTGCTATGTTACTCTTATAGTTGACCTTTATGTCAAACATTATTTTTAAACCTTCCAAAAGTGTCACCATGGAAATGTTAAAATTAAATATTAAAGCAGAAAACGAAAATGTGGTCAAATTAGTTTTCTCTAGAAATTCTTAAAAATTGCCATGAATTCATTATTATTATTACACAATATTATATACATAGTAAAAAAAAATTGATTTATTGCAAAATTTTTAAAATACCCAAATGAGTTTCACATGATAGCAAAAAATGAACGTAAAAGCCACTATGGAACTTTTTTCAAAATTGTTTTAAGGTTAAAGAGTATTTTGCTATGTGGAAAACACTAACTAAAAATATGTATATATTTTTTTCACCAAACTTTATAGTTAATATTGCACAAACTAAAACTATTTTTATATTTTTAAACACATAACAGAACAAATAAGTAGAAACTAAGGTCATATGTCAGAGATATATTGAATTAGAGCTTAAATTGAAAGATATGCTTGTAAAGGATTCATGTTAAAAATCAGATTAAAATTATAAAAAAAAAATCAATTAGGAAAAACAGGAAAGCAATAAATCAAAATGTATTTCCAATAAGACTTTCCAAATTTCTTAAACTTTTTATACATTTTTTCTTCAGCAAAAAATATAATCGTAACAAATTGGTTTTACCCTTTACAGGGTTGGTTAAGTTCTTAAAATTGTAATTTTGTTGGTACTTATCAATCCTTTAATTTTCAATGGCAGCTAAATATCTTTCCATCATTTAAAACAAAAAGCTGTGCTTCAGGCAAAATGGTATAAGTCTTATAAAATTTATGGATATGTCCAGAAATAACCAAAATGCCGCCCCTCCCAAGAATTGCTCAAACACGAAAAATGTGATATAAATAACAATTTTTTTTGTAAATTTTAAGATTAATTAAAACATTTTTTTGTGAAAAATACAAAATAATCTAAAGGTCCCACCACGGATCTAATTCTAATAAATCACTTTTACTTTCAAAGTATAGTCTCTCAAGTCTGGCCATTTGATAGCCTTCACCACAGAATATAAACACACATTTTTGAGATGGTTCTCTACTAGAGACCCATGGACAATCAAGGACCCGGCAAAACAAAATTATGTTATTAGCTTGGGATTCATATATGAGGCAAAATGTCCCATAACTGCTTTGGAGTCCCCCCTAAGAGGGCAATATATTCGACAAAAAGACTGAAAGGGTTAATATAGTTCTCTCTCAAAAACGGTTAAGTCAACAGAATAGATATTTTTTTTTGCCAAAAATAAATAATAAATTCAGAATAATAATTAAAGCCTATATTTTTTATTTAAACCATTTAGCCCAAAAATGAATTAAAATTAGAAAAGGCCTACTTTCAGAATCTGAAAATGGGTCAAAATCGAAATGGTGCTCTAATTTGGCCTAATAGGGTTGAAATCTGAGGTATTCTGTTAGCTTAGCATCCATTCTGTTGACTTAGCAGTCTTTAAGTGAAAATTTCACGCGCATGGGAACTAAATCTAATTTTGGACTTACCAACCCAACCTTTTGTCATAAGACATATATAATATTTTTATGGAAGTTATGGCATTAAAAGCTTTATTCGGGAGTAGTCTTTGTATAAAGCTATAGTCAAATAAAGACCGATTCCTATAAATTTAGCTGAGATAATTAAGATAGCCATAAAATAGGTTTCGACTAAATTTAATCTAAATACCTGCATAATAAAATGGTTTATGGACACAAAGACTCTATTCTGAAAAGAAACTTGTACAAGCACCAATACATTTTCAGAAGGCTTGAAGCTTGTGACAATTTTAATCTATATACCAGAGAAAGCCAATGGGTATAAAAAAAATTAAAGTAGTCTAGCAGATATCGACAATTTTCAATACGTGTGCGTACTCGTATCTGTTTATTCTCATACTTGTGTATATCCATGCGCATTTGATTTCATTCATGTATGTTATCATACTTATTGTGTTTCATACTCGCACATATTCAAACACACACATAGTTTTAGCATTGACTTCAAACATTTTTTTTTTGTTAAATTTTTTCATAAATGTTGCCAGAATTTTTTTTTTCCAAATTGCTGAATCACAAATAAATACGTTTTTTCAAAATCGTTTGAGTACAATTCAACAAAATTTTATTGAAAAACGATTGTTGACTTTAAAAAAATTTCTGTGATATAATTTTGCTATAAATTTTGATATAAATTTGCGTTCTTATTTAAGAAAATCTAAAAAAATGACTAAATGGATGCAAATTAAAATACGTCGTGTTATTTAAATCGTTCTTAATAAAAACAGAAATAGATACCGTAATCCAAAAAAAAAAATCGAGTATTCATATTGGCAGTTAAGAAATGAGATATCACAGGTAAATACATTCATTTATATTATGAGTTTAAGTAGTTTATCTATTGCCAGTTGCATTTTTAAGACGTTAAAAAATGGTTTAAAATTTAATTGCTGAAGTCAATAAGTATGCCAACGAAAATGTAAGCCATAAAGAAGACTTCGACATCATGATATGGTGGAAAAACAACTCCACAAGGTATCCACGGTTGTCTTAATAAGAATCAAGAATTTTATGAAATTTCCTGATTGCAGCGCAGCTTTAGATTAAGATTTCTCTTTAGCTGGAAACATAAAAAAAGAAACAGAAAAGATCCCAAAATAGTTGATAGGCTCCTTTTTTAATTATTTTTATAAAAAACCTCTTTCGTAAAATATATTATAATTTATTATAGCTTTAGAAGCATTATTTTAATTTGATAGCAAATATTTATATTTTAATATAACTTTAACATAAATTTTTAGGTCGTGGCAACACTGTTTGCTTTAAAATAACCATACAAAATGTTGAAGTTACTTGTCGATACTTACGATACATGCCTTTACTCATACGCATTCAAAGGATTACCCATAAGCATGCGTGTTTGTTCATACTCATACCGGTCGACATACAAACTTATTCATGCTCATACTTATTGGTAGTCATACCTGCCTGTACTCGTGCTCTGTGGCGTATGAATATTTTATAAGTATTAAAAATATAACTTTTTGGCTTTCTCTGCTATATACTAGACTATTCAAACGATTAACTGTTGTTCGATTAATCGATTAATTATAGACGATTAACTGTTCGAATAATTTAAAATTGCTTATTTTCGATTAACGAATAATTCGAATAATTTGTGTCGATTAATCGATTAATCGAAAATTTGTTTTATCGCAGTATTGGTTCTTTTCTTTTATGTAAAAAGCAAGCCGTTACGTTCTAAATACCCTTTTATTGTTTCGTAACTCAGGTACATTTCCTTCCAGCAATAACTTTTTAAAATATGGATAGTACAGTACAAACACTGAAACCACACAGAAAAAATTATTAATAGTTTTTTATTAATTAAAAAAATTATTTAAAAAGTACTTTAACTTAATTAATGCAATAATTGAATCAATTATTTTTTTTTTTTTGTTGAACGAAAATTAAAAATATAATTTTGATTTAATTAACATTTTAGTTGTTTTGAAATAAATTTTGAATTAAAACAATAATCAAATAACAAAAAATTATTTCGTTTAAAATAAAATAATTTAAACTTGTGAAATTGTAATTTTCCTATTTTTAAGCTTGTTAGGCCTGGAGCTTCAATGTAAATAAAACATCAATTTTATTACAGTTTTTTCCCAACGTTTCGTAGAGTATTTTTCTACTTCTTCAGGGGAGTCTATTTAAATATGTGTAAAAACGTACATTATAATTGTTGTTGGAAATTGTCAAAATCAATCAACACATTGTTTGAAACGGCCAAGTTTTTTGATAATTTTTTTAATTAAAATTTAAAATAACATTTATTGAAAAAAAATATTCAAAATATAAATTTTTTACAATTTTAAGTAATCAATATAATCATTTTGGTAATAGGTGCAAAATCAACAAATGGGTTGCTTGATTTTATGAATTTGGTATAAAATTGGTGATTAGAGAAAAATTTTTAATTTTTTCTGTGCAGAGAGTTTCGGAATAATTTATTTCGTACAGACTTGTAGCACAATGATTCATATTAAGAAGATGATTTTTGTTTTTGAGACGAATGAAAACAACCTTCTACCAGACCTTAAAAAGACTATTCAAGTGGTAAATTGAAGACTACCAATTTTTGAAAAGACAAGAAGAAGAACCGAGAAATTGGATATGCTTTATAATGCTTCACTTTCAATCTGTCCAACGTCAACAATAAGTAAAAGAATATTTTCCAAATCAAGTTTCATCAAAACAAAAGAAAGAAGTCGGTTGAAACATAAACATTAGATTAGCTTAAATTTTGATGCTATTTATTATTTAAAAAGTTGTTATCTTTTATATTATGAAATACCTTTTGTTAAATTGTTGTTTCTTTTTTAATCAAATTTTTATGTTTCCAAATATAATTTTTGATTTTATTTTATTAAAATATTAAATTGTTCGATTATTACTCGATTAAATTTTTACCTCCAATAATAATTTGCGCGATTAATCGATTAGTAGAAAACTATATACCTTATTTCATTAAATTATCTTCAAAATTGTCACCTGTACTTTGCGCACAAGGTTTACATGGACAGCCGTCGAATTAGCCTGCTTGCCAGCTAGCCGGACGGACGGACATCGGAAATAATATTTCAAGATACTAAAAACATCACCGCAAATGCATAATACTCTCGCCCTTATTGTGGTGTGGGTATAAGTTCTTATTTTTTTTAATTAGAAGGGTGGAAAAGGGTCTGGATGTATGCCCGAACAAATAGAAATTATCTATAACGTGTATTGAAAAAGTTATAGGGACTACGGCTTAAGCACTTTCTTAACAGCTATCAGTTAACATAAGATATGGACACCTTATTTTAAAGAGGACTTCCCGTGGGACACTTGCAGTATCTTCCTTATATGGTACGATAGAAAAATTCTGAAAACACCAAATTACTGGAAATTGAAAAATTAATCGATCTATAGAATAAAAACAGTGTTTAATTTTTGACGTTCATAAACGTCATGACTCTGCTTGTGTTCTCGAATTGATGTGCTGCGTCATGACGTAAATAGACGTCAGACGAATATAGACGTCATTGCTGATATACGTAAAAAAAGTGGTATGATGCTGCACATGACGTTCATATATGTCGACAGCAGTTTTATCTTTTGTATAGTCTTTAAGGAAATAAAACAAAATTTTAAGTTAAAAAATAAAATAAATTTAATTTTTTAAATTCAGTCTTTCATAAAATATATAACTACTAAAAAAAACAAACACAAATTCTTAAAATTCAGTCTCATAAAATAAAAAAAATATAAAACTTATAAAAACCAAAAAACGAGAAATTCAATATAAACAATAAAATTAATTTTAATGAATAGTAACTGATGTGGTAACGCTAAGGACCTATTTGGTCTATGCGGGGTCTTTGTGACCGGCCACTTTAACCTAACCTAACTGATCATTTTATCACTTTTGTCCACATATCCTTGTTATATCCTTCTATTTCAACAGGCTTTATTTTCTCCTTTCCATATCGATTCTTACATTTCTTTAACTCAGGCTTATAAGCTGTTGTTAAGCATAAGACGTCTCCAGTATCTTTTCGTCCTTTGAGAAGTAATAGCGACTCATCTAAAGATAGCGATTCTTCGTGATAGTAAGCTTTTGAGAAATTATTCAATACGGTATTTATCAATTCGGAAACTTTGGATAGCTAATCAGTTTCACTTGGTTATTTTCATAATTAAAAAAAAACAACGCAAAATTTGTTCAAATCTTCTTCCAGACATAACAGAAGAAAATACTGGGTGGTAGTTAGAGTTGTCAATTATTCGCCTTTCAACTTTGTTCGAATAATTCAACTAATTGTTTTCGTTCGTTCGATCAAACGATTAAATCTTAAAAATTATTCGATTAATCGATGAGAATAACGAATAAAAAAATTATTTTAACAAAAAAATTACTATGGAAAATCTTCCATTCCATCCGCTATTACTTCTTCTTTTTTTGATGCATAAGATTTTTCATCTTAACTCCACATCGTTGTATTACTTTAAGGCATCGTAAAACCCTTAATTGCTTAATAATCCGATATTACTCTGGATTTTCGAAAGGCGTTGGAAGACCTACCATCTTCAGCCAAACTTCTGTCTACAATTTCTATCGACAGCCGCCGTCTTAATGTATTTTTCCATTGGACCAAGTTCGATATTTCTTGATGTCGTTGGATTATCTTCCACTACATCGTTTTAAATGGTAGTATTGTGGCACTTACAAATTGTAAAGATATACATATATAATTTAAAAAAAATTGTATTATAGTACAATAACAATAATTTTTACTTTCAATATATGATTTATATAAATCAATTCTTTATTTTTAAGCTTTTCGTTTATTTCTAAATTTTTCACCCGAAATTGAAAGATTCCCTTTCTTCAAAGTTTTTTAACGTTTGACTTAAAAACAAAACAGCTGATACAATTGAGAAGATGAGATACAAAACTCGTTCGTTGCAAATTTTAAAAATACGAGATGGCAAAGGATTCTTACAGTTCTTTTGGCGCTTTATTAGACGAAATATTCTGATTGCATGTCCGTGCTAAAAACATGGAAGAGGACATGCATTGATACAATTATATCATTTCATTTCGTATTTTAAATTTTGTAACGAACGAGTTTTGCAACTCACCTACTCAAATGTTTGATAAGATTTGTTAAATAAAAACATAAAATACATTTTTGATATACAATGAGTGCAAAAATTAAGATTAATTACAACCAGGGCTATAGCAGCAATATTTTTTAACTTTCCTACATTTTGTATAAAATCACTAAAACCTTATGAGAATTAATCAAATTCTAAGCTTTTATATAATTTATTTTTTAATAAAAAATGGTTGTTCGATTAATCGACAATATTTAATCGATTTATTCGTTATTCGAAAATCGGCGTTTTGAACTTATTCGAACAAGAGTTTGGTTTTGTTTGATCGATTAATCGAATTATTCTTAATCGGTTGACAACTCTAGCGGTAGTACAAGGGATCTTTGGAAAACATTTTCCTTATTGTTGGGAACTTAAAATGCCCTTACAATAAACATAGCGCAAAAAAATTTCCAATTTCTGTTTCATCAAATGATTTATAACTATAATAATATAATTTCTTGTCCTTTTTCCAAAGTTTTGAAACAAGGCTTGCCCATATTTGTTGGTACATTCAACGAAAGTTGAAACGATATCAGGAGTCCAAAGCTTGGAAAATACTTCGACTAGTGATGGATTTTCAGGTAATGAAATTTGTATACCTGTTTGACTTTTATCAAATTGAAAATCAGGGATACTTTCAGTATAGAAGTCCAATTATCTTCATCTGCACTTTCGACACTTTTTTCATTGTTATCTAAATTTACTTCCCCATCATTAACTGCAGTTTCTTCAGATGGTTCAACAAATTCCTCTTCTTTTGAACTAATAGAAAAGGTGTCTGAGCTTTGTTTTTCTGGTATATAATTTGGATCTTTCCCAGAATATTCTCCGTCATCTGCAAATGGATCAGATGAATCTGAGTCTATTTCAGAGAAGCTTTCACTAGAGTCTGCTTCAGCAAACAACTTCACTAATTTTTTCTTTTGATTTTCATATGCCATTTTTAATGCCTTATGGTGTTTTCTTTTCTACAAAAAATGTGACATTTTATTTAAAAAAAATGCAATTTGGTGTATGTTTCTTAAAAATTTTGCTCCCGTAAAGGGTGGCTTGCTTTATTCTAAAAAACTCACCCTTTTCGGGAGTAAAATTTTTAAGAAACAGACACCAAATTGCATTTTTTTAAATAAAATGTCACATTTTTTTGTAGAAAAGAAAACACCATTACACATAAAAAATAAAATTTATCAGTAGATTTCGCCTGCAAAAAAGTTACAAAAAATATATACTTACAAGCTAACAATTACGAACCTTTGCTTTTTTATGCGTCTACTCGTAAACACACACTTTTTACTACTGAAGAAAATCTCATAGAAACAAGACGTCTATAGACGTCATGTGTCTATGGGAAACCCCAAAAAAAAAATATTGCGATTTTCAACGGCTTTTAGTGTTGCGCTATTTTTGTTTTGTTGTAAACATGCAACATTGTTGCCTAACATGTTGTTAGAAGCAAAATAGTTGCACACATCATAAAAGCTAAGTTTCTCATAGAAAAATTCATTTGCAAAGATTTTGTTTCCGAAACATTTTTTGACGTCTATACACGTCATGTCCCACCAGAAGTCTTTGTTTCGACGTCTATAGACGTCAGTGTCCGCGAAAGGGTTAACAAAGCGCTTCATTCACGACTTCGATTTTCTCAAGCATGCACATGAATTAAATTATCCAACTGAAAAGTCGTAGATGTTTTTCCAGAGTAATTAGCTCTCTGTTTTAGTTTTAAGTCCCTTATTTCAAACCATTTTCTTTTAATACTTTCTTTTATTCTATTTCAAAACTGCATTCGTCGACACAAAATGCAACTTTTATTTTGCAACCTTCTTAATGTGTTGTTTCTAGTTGACAAACTATTGATTGTGTAGTAAAATTTATATGAAAAGTACTCAATAAACTGAGTGATTTTCATATAAATTTATCTACACAATCAATTGCCTGTCACCTGCAAACAGCACATTAGAAATTTTAATGGGTTTCCTCTTTCTTGTTCTTGCTCTCTTTAAAAAAAAACCACAAGAACTGCTTGACCACGAATTCGAATATTCGTCTTTCCCCTTTTACATTCAAACTTTCAAGATATGGTCGAGCTTAACTGAGCGAGCTGCCAACCAGGGCTACCGCTCCACGACTAAATTCGCAATTCGATCCCGTTTTGGCGGTATGTGACTTTTTAAACTCATCTAAATTTGCTCATTTTTTATAATTGTGGCGACCATTTCCCTTTACAAAATATCGTCAAAATAAGGAACAGCGATTTAGTTTGGAATCATCTTCGTAATATTAGAAAGCAATCCACTGATCACTCTTTTACAGCGTTACTGTTCAAAATTTTCAAAAAGGGGCACGAAAAGAGGATTTTCAAAAGAAAAGTGGCACAAAAATGGGAATTCTGAGCAAAAAATGGGCAACTTTACAAATAAGAAAATTTTCATCTTTATTAAATTTTTCCACAGAAAACATAAACATTACAAAAATTAAACCTCTTCTTATGTATGTAATACATAATATCTGTGGCTTGGTGCTAAAAGGACCAATGTCAATATTTTTCTGTTTTGAGTTTATCGTTGCATTAGGTGTGTTCTCTTAACTTTTTTTTTTTTTTTTTGATGAAACAGCCAATGTGTTTAGCCCAGAACAGCTTCATAAGGGTTTTGCTAGCAAATTTCAGTAAGAACAATAAAACAAAAAACAATTTCATTTAAATTTTCTCAAAAGTAAATATTTTGAAATTGGCCCTTTTAGCACCAAGCCACAGATACATATATGTACATATATAGTCGAACTTCACTATAATAAATCTGCATGGGACCAAAAAATCGCATCGTTATACAGAACTTACATGTTTTCCACTTTTGTTTATAAAAACTGGTATTTTAGTTCGATTATCGTTTTAACATTAACGTCATTAATATCATTAAAAGGACAAGTTTGAAGACTTTTGCTAGGCTACAAAACTTTTTTGTGCTGATTATTAAACTTTTAATAATAAAATTTATTTTAAAAGAAATGCTGCTACATTTTCGTTTACTGAAAACGAGCGATTGCTGTTAAAATCGTTATCCCAGATTCTTTTTGCTTTTAATCGTATTTTCCTCTTTGAGAATTGCCTTACAGAAAATGTTTTATATAAAGACAAAAATGTATGAGAGTCAAATTTAAATTTCAAAAATTGTTTCATTTTGAAGAAAACTTAACGGTGTTGGAAATTCATTATAAGGAGATCAAATTATACTAATTTTTGAAATCTGTTCAATATATAGAGAGATTCATTGTATAGTAGTTCACTAAAAGGAAGTTCGAATGTATATATACAAGTGAAAATACATACACGTCTTGTTTGCAAGTTAACCAGCAGCCGTATTCTGTAATTCGCTAAAGCTAAATCTCTATCGCTAAAAATCTATAAAGTTGATTAAGCGATTTTTGCCTACGAATGCAATTCTGTAACGCGCATTGCTAAATTTTGCAACGCCATAAAAATCTAATTCGCGGCAATTTAAGCTTTTATTGTCATCGCTAAAATTTTCAACTTTTGTATTCTCTAAGGCATTTTAGCGATCGAGATTTAGCTTTAGCTAAGCGAATTACAGAATACGGCTGCAGTATGAACTGTTGCATATAATTTTTAACCTTCACCACAGCTGGAAATATATAAGTTCGTTTTTATATAAGTTTGTCATTCCATTTTAAATTTCTACAATATTGATCTTAGATCCTATAAAGTATACATATTATGAATCCTTATTAGGAGCGGAGGTGATTAAATTATCTCCGTCTGTCCGTCTGTAGCACTGTCTGACTATGTGCATGTTGAAATTTGTTTTGCAGAAATTATTGTTATACATTTGTATTACATAGGTATAGTCTGAAATAGTTTTCTATTTAAATTCAACAAGATCTATCCACAAAAAACTGAGATACACTATGCATTTTTTCAGTTTGTTAATAATTTATGTATCCAAATGCCTGCTATCGTGGGAGGGTATCAATGATACGGCACAGCCGAATATAGCACTTTTATTTGTTGTTAGTCCTTTTCTTGTTAAATGTTGTTGTATTTTTTTTTAATTGGCATTACTGACAAGACAAAATGAATTAATGTTTTCTTTTCTTATAAGTCTGTGTTCATACGGCTCATGTCTTATTGACAAGATTGCTACTTTATAGGCGAGAGGGACGAGGGGAAATGAAACGAATAAACAGATGCATGTACTGTCTTTACGTTTTGCTTTCTTATTCGTTGTTTAATTTTGTTTTTGTTTTCAATATCAAATAAAACAAAATAAAAAACATGTCGTCAACATGACATGATTCATTTGAACGCCAATTCTCAAAGAAGAAAAAGGAAGAAACTTGTCAATAAGACATGAGCCGTATGAACTCAAACTAACTGCCCAAAAATCTGTTAAATCTTTATTAAAAATATGTATGTATATTGAAGTGTGTAACTGCCTACTTCACGAAGCCGAAAGAATTATTTCTTTCGTGCAACTACCTATTTTTAAAACAAATGCAAAGTAGGTATAAGAATTTACTTTTTGTTTTAAATGAAGTTGTCGACATCGTGAAAAAGGTAATAAAAGTTTTATTTAAAATCTAAAAAATACTTAGTTCGCTAAATGTGAAAAGCTAAAATTTCGCCATTTGGAATCATCCTAAGTTATTTTTATAAATCATTAAAGTGATTTTTAGAAATTAAGAATGAAAGGGTGTTATTTCGTTATAAGTTGATATTTTTAATGTATGTAAAAGAAAAGAAAACTTTTAAATATAAATTTTTCATTTGAATAATTCTAGTTATATTTTATATTCTTGAGAAAGTAAAGGTGTACAATTCTTTGAAATGTTAGTAGACTTTTATGTGGGTTATGACAATTCGTTAAAATCCTGAATCCTGCTTACAGTAAAATTTCTTAAGATTTTGTTTGTCGTGCTCAATTCCCAATTTTCTTTATGATGGATTTATAAAATTTTTTAAAACATTTAATAAAGATTTACAAAACAAATTTTGTATGAACATTTGCCTAAATAAACGTTTGTTAAATTTAATAATCGTTTATAAATACGGGGGGTAATAATTCAAAAATTGATTACTTGTTCAAGCAAATAAAACTGTTTGATTTTTTATTTTTGTACTTTCGTTAAATAAATACTTTATGTTATTTATTAATGATTTAATACATACTTACGTAGTCAAATTCTTAAATAAGTATGTATTCCAAATAAATGTCAGCTTTTTATTAAAGCCCAAATGCACACTGGCGACACAAACAATGACAAAGAGAAAATTATAATCCTCAAATCAAATTATATTTTATGATAAAGTAACAGACATTTACATATACAAACACGTACTGAATCAATTGTAAATATGATTTTTTTAACTCTTTTACAAACAGACACAAATAGATAGGTATACAGTTGTACTGAAATCTTTGACAAAATTACTTTAAGAGACTTTTTTTTTCTTCAGTGTTAACTTCGAACTTTAAAGAAATTTTCAACAAACACTTGTTAGCTTTATTTTTGGTTTTGCAGAAATTTAGCTTTTTTAAAGGTTTTTCCAAGAATTATTTAATTTTTTAAGTTGTTTTTTATATTTTTAAATTTTTTAAGGTATATTTTTTTTTTAATTTTTTTAAAATTTCTATATATTTTTTTTTAATATTAAACTTTTGTTAACACTTTATTTTCCTTTAAACTTCAACTAACCGCTGTTAACGACCGTTTAGTATGACAACATGAACACGAATGAATATTTTGAATTAAGAAAACCGTTAAGGTCCTGTTAATTTTGTTATAACAGAAACATTAACATATTCAAGAAAGCAACAATTGTTAAGGACAATGTTAAAAAATTTTCAAAGTCATGTTAATGTTCTTACAATTTATTAACAATAACAACAACAACAATGTTGACATTAGCCAATGTGAACTTAACAGTCGAGAACAGCGGTAAAAATAAAAATATGTTAATGAAACAACAAGTTCTTTGAATCCTTAATACATACAAATGTAGTTTTGTAGCTGTGCAAAAAATAAAAAACTTGTCGAAAAAAGTTACTCTCCTACCACGGCTGCCAGATTTAACGATTTATTGTTATTTAACGATTTTTTGTTCCAAAAATTTTAATGAATACAAAATCAATTCAAATGAATAGTAAAATGAATTGCACTTCACTTTAACAAATTCATTTGAATTGGAAACGAATTGCCATTAATTTTACAGATTCATTTAAATTGGAAAACTAATTAAAATTCATTTCTGCCTAATTCGATTGAATTTATTCAAATTTCATGCAATTCTTTTTTGCTGAAAAAAAGAATTAATTTAAAATTTCGCTAATTCGTTACGAATTAAAATCAAAAAATAATGATTCATTTACAGCTCTGCCATTCACCATAGTATTATAAATGGTACGAAAACCTTGGTTTTTATGGTGCCAGGCAAAGTTATGGAACGACTTGGATGATTTTTGTCATTTAATACCTCTTAAATGTAAAAAATATATGTGAGCCAAATTTTATTCTCCTAGCTAACATATATGGGCGCTATATTATTTCGGGAAGGAAAAAAGTAGTTATTTATCTATAACTTCGACATTCATGAACTAAGTTTATTTGTGGGAAAAAAATAAAGTTCATAGACTATATGAAGACTTCAAAAAGTTAAGGTTTATAGTTAAAAACTTGAGATTTTTATTTAGAAATTACAGGTATTTGTGGTTTTTTATACCTTAGCTTGTAGACCGATCTGGCTTAAGGCTAGATTACACTATCGCACAAGTCTTACATATTCCATAATACTTTGTGAGATAGAAATCTAGAGAGTTTTGCTGCGACTGTCAAAAAATCTAATCACACCATCACACAAAGTATAAACACTCACACATGAAATAAAATGCAACCCTGATCCAATGAAAAGTATTATTATTCAGAAACTTTTCAAAAAACGATGAAGTCGTATGGGATGTCAAACTTTTTTCATAATACTTGTTCTTGACACACTGCATTCACACTATCACACTTTGTCATATTATTGAGCTTTTGACATGTATTAATACAAAGTATAATAGTGTAATCTAGCCTTTAAAAGTAACTGCAAATTTTTCCCGACTATGTGCGATAGAAGTGTATATCAAACTAGTCCCCATCATATCTTATGTTCCTCGGAAACCATATTTTACTAAACACATATTTTTTATGAAAATTAAGCTTTCCATCTGTGGTAAGGGGTATTAAAAAGAGAAATTTTTTTAGAAAATGGCGCGGTTGTAAGTACCTTGAATTGTTATAATATTGTAATTAAGGCTGATTTTATTTAAAAATTTTTCATTTTGATATCGGTACATGGATGTACGTTATATGTATATATATTAAAAACATTAAAATGTAAAAAGCCAAGCGTTAATCTTTTGAGGGGATGCTAAGATGGTTATAATCAAAAGGAAAACATATAAACCAAATTTTTCAATTCGGGCAGCTTATAATGTTATTACAATTTTTAATTAAAATCGAAAAAATTTAAAAAAAAAACTTAATTTTAAGTTGCCGATTTTTTTTTTGACGATTTTTAAAAATGAATGAGACGATTTTTTGTATTTTTTCAGGACGTTGCCGATTTTTTAAAATATTTATCTGGTAGCCCTGTCTCTTACTCTTAAATGATTTTGTTTTTTTTTTATATTTTGTTGTTGGAAACAGGGATGGAAATGGGTTTTTGTGAAATTGTACAACTTCAATAATAAAATATACTTTATAAGAGAGAATTACTTTGTACGTTCTGTTATGAATCAGCTGTTTAGTTTCTGTTCAATTGAAAGTCTGTGTTCATATGTGGTTTCCCTTTTTCGTTCTGTTCTGTTGCGCACAAATCTGTTGAAAATAGAATTCAACGTTATGTTACGGCCAAAGTGAGTGTGTATTTGTATGGTGTGGTATGAACAAATTGTAATTTTTGGTTTAAAGCTAGAAAAAAATGGTTTAAATTAATGATTTTTGTCAAAGTTTTTCTTTTTTAAAGCATCTGATTTCTTTCACAGAACAAGTAATTAACCCTTAGATGTCCTACATGGCCTGGCCAGCCCATATTTGATTTTCATATGCAATATCTTTTTTTGTAGCAAAAGTTTTAAAAAACGAAGACTGTAAAATTCTACAAGTAAGTTGTCCTGAATCGAATAAAACAAATTTGGAATCATTTGAATCACATTTAGGGCACAAAAATCCTCCCACAAGAAAAAGTTCGCTACGTTCACCTCACAGTTTGGCTGGACCACAGGTACCTCGAAAGCTGCCCTAGCAAATGCTTTGTGCTTTTTTCTTATGTCACTGTTTTTATCTCTTTATACTCTGTGTTGGCACCTCCCAACAAAGCTAACACTAATGTTTGTCTATTTGCAAAACTGTATGAGTAAAGGCTCAGTTAGGCGAACGTTGCTGTACCCGTAATGTACCGCACCGTACTGTAAGCACGTTGCTGCACTTATAGAACGTTTAAAAACGTGTCATATGTTTTCCCATACATAAACAAAAAGCAATAGTATACATAAAACAAAACACACAGTGATGGGAATCAAAAATGTTTAAATGGTGACCGTTGTGCAGAAAAGGTACCACGTGATTTAAATGGTATTAAAAAAGTATTTTGTGTATGTAAAAAATGTTAATAATTTAATATTTATATTATAGATTTACAATAAATAAATTTGTATTTTAGCATATATACATTTTTATAAATGTGCATTTACCAACTTTTTCATTGTATGTGCATATGCATTTGTTTATTTTAAATATCTAAACATATGTATATTTGTATATTATGAATTATGTTGTATTGTAAGTTGTTTTGTCGCAATTCTATAGATATACGGAAAAAAGTACAAAAAAAAAGATAAAATTACCCGCATTCAATGTAACATACAAGCCGCCCATCACTGTCTTACAAATGTCACGTAACAACGGCATGAAATTCTATTTATACAGATTGGTACGTTGCAACTACGGTACATTGCATTTCGGTAAGCTTTTGTATTGGTTTTCATATAACAAAAAGCGAACAGCTGATGGATACAGTACAATTACGGTACAGCAACGTTCGCCTAACTGAGCCTTTAGAGTTTTCAAACTTTTAAAGAATTTACAAGTTTCATATTGCCTCGGTAGAAGAAAAGAAAAGGATACCTTAGACGTTGCTAATGTTTACAGTATATATTGCTTATAGGGTGTTCAGTCGATTAATTCTTGTTAGATTAATCGAACAATTTGGGATGATTAGTTGGTCGAATAATTAAAAATTGCTTATTTCGAATTTTTAATATTTTTAATTAGGCTAAAGTTCATCAAATTTAATTTTCATTAGATTATTTTTTATGTAGAAAGGAATTTTACAACATGAAATTAATTAAAATTTTATTGATCATTTTTCATTCTTGACTGAAGCTGGGCTCGAACCCAGGCGTTTTTACGGACAGGTTACCCTTACATGTTTCGATTGCAAACCACTCAATCTCTTCAGAGGGGTTTGCCGTTTAACACTCGCAGCCATCGACGACTGCTGACCTCAATAGTCAAACATAAAATCCTTAAACCAAATTGTATTTAACCTTTGGTAGATCGAAATTTGCTTTGAATGATTATCTATTTTTAATTTATTTTACATGTTTTTCCTTACTTCTGTTTTTTCGTACTTTTATCAAGAATTCTTCTTGAAGTCCAAAGCACATTTTTTGTTTTGTTTTTCATTTTTTTTTTTTTGTCTTTCTTTTTCTTGTTGACTATTGACGTCATCAGTCGTCGATGGCTGCGAGTGTTAAACGGCAAACCACTCTGAAGAGATTGAGTGGTTGCAATCGAAACATGTAAGTGTGTCCGTAAAAACGCCTGGGTTCGAGCCCAGCTTCAGTCAAGAATGAAAGATTATCAATAAATTTTAATTAATTTCATGTTGTAAAATTCCTTTCTTCATAAAAAATAATTTAATAAAAATTAAATTTGATGAACTTTAGCCTAATTAAAAATATTAAAAATTTGGATTAAAACCCATAAATAGTTCAACAAAATAAACACAATACTAATTATTGCTTATTTCGTTTAAAGGATTAATCGAAAATTTATACCGATTAATCGAATAATAATAATATATAGTATTTCTGTTAAATGTATAATTTTCTTTTATGTTTTAAGTCGAATAAACATATTAAATGTATGTGTCCAAGTAATTTAGCTTATATTTACGTTGTTTCAGCACAATTTATTAATTCATTTCACAAAAGAAAAAACGACAAAAGTAGGTATGTTAACTCAAAGATTTATACTAATTTATCGGGTATGTTCAAGGAATCGAAATGAAGTGAAATTTAAATCGAACGATAAATTAAATTCAATTACTATTTACAAAACGACCGTAGTTTTTTGTGGTTGTTGCAAAAATAATAAATAGGTACTTAAAGAATAAGGTAGATAAAATGGAATATATTTATAAACTTTCATTACAGGGACGTTTTAAAAATGTGCTCGATTTTAAATCCACTTCATTTCGATTTCTAGAAAGCGCCCGTATTTTTTAGCAAAAGAGTTCATTTGTTTCTCTCTAGAATGAGTTTGGTTTACTTTGTAATATGAATTTTACGAAGGATAAATCTAATAATGATAAATGTAACAGGTGTCCAAAAATATATTAACGTAAACGTTCTTCAACAACTTCACTAATTTGTCACTTACACAGTGTCTAAAACATAGTACTTGAAGAAGATGCGCCACCAACAGTATCAAAGGGGGCTACAAGCGGTCCAATGAATTAATATTTTAAACAAGATTCTCGATTCTCTAGAAGAAATTATTTCAGAAGCATAGCAGAGCATGAAATAACCGTGAAAAGTTAAAAAAAAATTCAATGTTATATTAAAATCTTTTTAAATCTAAGTGCCCGAGAGTAAAGCAACAATTTGGAGCAACATTGACAAGTTTTATTTAAAAAAGAAAATTATTGAAAAAAATCTCGTAATTTATAAAATTTCTGGATTTAGAATTATTCGATTAATCGGTTACTTTTAGAATTTTATTTGTTTAGTCGAATAAGTTAAAAATGCCAAATATCGATTTACCGTTAAATTGAACAAAAATAAAACCCGATTAATTGAACACCCTACATGCATCAATATCATACAATATTATATAAGTCCAGAAAAGCGGAGCGGGTAATGGTACTACTTACCCTATTTTCATACGATCAAGTTTTGCTTTTTTACACATACTGTTTGTCAAAATTCACAAAAATTTAAAGCTGTAATGTAGGCTGAAAGAAATTTTTTTCAAAATGTCATCAAGAAAACAACTTCTAAAAACAATTGCAAAAGATGCTCATTAAAATTGTAACTACCTGTCCTAAGCAACCAGTGAAATGCGCATAGGAATAGTTTATCCTATCAACAATAAACTTCAGTTTTGTCAATAGTATGAAATGGGAATTTAGCACATTGTACCGAAACCTTGATAATTAATTTTTGAATCCCAAGAAAAACTTTGATAACCTGCTTTCTTGTTTTTTTTTTAAGGTAAATTGGAGCACTAAGCTTGAAAGAAAAACTGGAAGTGAAATCGTTTCAATTTCAAAGAGTATTAGTGAATTGGTAAACAAGTTTGAAGGTATTAAAACTAGAAGTGGAAAACTTGATCGTCTAACCCCCTAGTTAAACTAAAAATTGGTTTTCTTCAGTAAAAAAAGTAACCAAAATGGAAAAAAGTACACAAGTACACATTGGGAAAAAATGTTACCAATTTTGGTTTAAAGTAACCAAAAACGGCAACGCTGATTACAGGGACGTACCCGTCAAGTTCAACTTATTGCCGTCCGTTGTGCGTTATTCGTAAATCCACAATCAAAGCTCAGAGAAAAACTCGTTTTTGCTGCGGTAACTGCAACAAAGCTACATATGTATGTGACTTCAACAAGGCAGAAAGACAAAAACGTATATTTGCAATGATTGTTTAACAGAATAATTTCGATATTTTACAAATAAATATACGGTTTAATTTTATTATTAAAGTTAACTCTTGATAACACATATAAAGAGTGGTCCTACCATAATGCGTATTGTAAATTGTGAGTCACACTTAACCCTGCGGCCACACAATCAAGTTGTTCTTGATAGTCTTTTACATATACTGCTTGTCAAAATGTACATTAATTAAAAGCTGTGACGTAGGCTGCACTCAATGTGTAAGCAATTTACTTCCAAGATATCAACAACAACACAATTTATAAAGACAAACTTGTACTCAGCTGTTAAATTGAGAGTATAATTGCCAAACAAATGGAAAGGTGAAATTGAAAGCCATCTCGTGGTCAATTTAAAAATTGTGAGTGTGTGTTAGTAAAAAACTGAGAGTGTATTGCAAATTGAAAGGAATTGAAAGATCGTGTGGGCACCAAGTAAGGTCAAGTTTTTTGGGCAACAAGTGCTTCAGTTAGACCTATAAAGAATTAAAGTTAGCAGATAATGGCCATCTACACTTCAAAATATATACCTTATATGGTTAAGTTGATAGTCTGTTGAAGTTTATGCTTTTTTAAGTAGATGAAAAAAGTATTGGTATTGGTTGCACAAATACCACAAAAGTACACAAGTACACATTGGAAACAAATTAACCAAGTTTGGTTATATGAAACCAAAACGGCAATGCTGGTATTGAGTGCTTGAATTCATCAAAAAGCTTTTTACTTTTTTGTTTGTTAATAAAGCTAAGCTTGTTTGTAATTTTTTAACTACAAAACAGACTGCATATTCTTTATTATTTATATGTATATGTATGTATGTACCTAGCAGATAATGGAAAATTGGGTAAGAATTGGTAGATACCCTGTTTTTTAGCCAAAGAGTGGGTATAAACGGTTTGTACAAAATTTGATAAAAATTTCTTGTTTATGGACTGATTTTGTATAAAAAATTGATTTCCGAACTGATTTTGTTTAAAAAACTTCTAGATCCATTTTCTCGAAAACTACAAGCGTTGGGTCAAAAATAATGAAAATCTATCTAGTTACCTTCGGAAGGAGATTTATACCACTTAAAACCTATTTTAACTAAGCGTTGCTAAATGGCAAAACCAAAAACTTAGTTGCAAAAGAATCTAATTCAATGAATGGATTTTCATTTAATGCATTTTTATATCCATAAACATTTATCCAGAAATCAACTGTTGAGTTCTTATTTAACCATTCATATGAATTTGGTTTCTGCCGCTGATGTTCCAAAGTTGTAATTTCTTTTACAGTGAAATCAATCATTTCTTCTTTAAAATGTTAGCTTAGTCTGGGATCACACTATGAAAGTTTTCTTTAAGAAAGTTGGGTTTATTTGTGAGAGGGGAAAAGAACATGCTTTTCTTCTCTCTTCTCTCACCCATAAACTCAGACTTTCTTAAAGAAAACTTTCATAGTGTGAACCCAGACTTAATTTGCATTTATTAGTATTTTCTGCACAAAAAAGTTAGAATTTGTTAAATTTTGAAAATTGTTGGCAATCGTTGTCTAAGTTGACATATTAATTGAGCTATAAAATGCCAGCATGTAATTCGTTTTTGTTTTTCTATTTTAAAAGTTATGGTATCTCTTTTCGTTTCGAAAAATTTTTCAAAATCGTAATTGAGCTTAACATGAATAATCGATCAAGCTGTCCAAATTTTAAAACAATTTGATATGAAAGATCTTTTAAAATATTGTAGTCTCTATAGCAAAAGAGTAGGGATTTGTTTATGCATTCAACAAAAGTGTGGTAGATTTTCAAAAGAAGATTACTTGAATACTCTTAAATTAAATAATGCTAAAAAAATGCTTAATATGTAGTTGAAAAATGCTAAAGAAAATGCTAACTGCTAAATGAAAAATTTACAGCTAAATCAGACAAAAAAATGCTAAATTTAGCTGCAAAAATGCCAAAATGGCCACGCTGCTTATACATATAGCGAACAAAAACAGATTTGTTTATGCTCAATTTAGCGAACAAATCCGATTCATAATTTTAGTTTAAAAAAGCATAATGTGAAGTAATTTCTAACTAAAAACAAAGTGAGTAGCAAAAAGTACCGCTATTTTAGATTTTGTTTTTGTAGCATTTTTGTTTGATTATGCTGCAACGATCAGTAAAATGAGTACCTACAAGAAAGAGACTTTTTTGTAAAAGAAAAACTCAAAATTTGGATGATTATCAAAATGGACTGCGAGTTGTGGATTTGTGCAAAAAGTAACAAGAAGTACAAACTTTGGATTTAAAAATAGGAAAGCCATGAAACAAGGTGAATTTCCAAGAATGAAGAAACAACTTTTTTCTTGGTTTTTACGACAACGACATTCATATATGCATTGTTCCAAAAAAAAACAAACATTACCTGACAAATTTTTTATGAAAAATTTTCAAGGAAATTAAATATGAATTTGAACTAATTTTTCATTAAAATTATTTAAGGTTTTACGATAGCAGAGTAATGAATTGTACCTTTTTTAATTTTTTTTTTATATTTTATACAGATCTCAAAACATATTTCAAAATAAACCACAAATAAAACAGTTCTAGTTATTTATTAATTAATAACATGGGTAAGTACTAGACATGACTATGGCATATAACGAACTTTTCAGTTTAACGAACAGGCCTGACAAAGTACTGGTTCGCTAAACCGGAAAACTACAGTATTTCTTCCCAAAACCCAATTTTTGGACTTTAAACCCGATTTTCTCGAAAACTAGAACCGCTAGAGAAAAGAGAACCAAACTTCGATTTAATTTTCTAATTAAATTTAATTATGTTTCTGCTGCAACTATCCTTCCTTAGCAAAAGTTTAATAGTTTCTTGCGAGCTTTAATTTTCTGACATTAGAGTGGTACGAACAGAGATCTGATGGAGAAATACTAGAACGAGAGGCTTGAAGTCAATGGCTCCTAAGCGAAGTAGACTACAAATATGGGCGTTATTTTCTTCAAAATGAGGTAGTATGGCCTATCCTGTAAGGTCTACCCGTTTGTCCACAATTTCTAAAAATTTTCTTACAGTAGAAAAAATGTTGTTGATCATTCGAATTTTCATTAAAAATTCATTTCTGTTAACGAAATATTTCTTTAATTTTGGTTTATTTTATTATTTTGCCAAAATACCACAGAATAGTATTTTGAAATTCCTTAATGTAGAATATTTATTATTCGTTTAATTTAAAAACTATTAGACATTTCACAAAGTGTTATTCTGTGTCATATTCACCCTTATTGTGTTTGGCGTATTTAAAATACGCCAACCACAGTTTGGTAATAGATTAAAGGAAAAGAGTTCACGTTCTCTTTAATCTATTACCAAACAGTCGTAGGCGTATTTTAAATACGCCAAACACAATAAGGGTGATTGGCTGTACAGGGTGGCACTGAATGAGCTATAAGGTTTAATTTCCTTACAACTTTTTCAATTATTTTTTTTTTTTTTTTTTGTTTTTCAGTATCGTGTAAAGAAGACTTGGGAAATTAATTATAAATAACTATAACAACAAAAATAATTACACCCGCAGTTTTACGAAATGTTATGGAAAATATGTTGATTCGAAGCAGAAAATAAACATCACTTACATAGGTATCATTTTTCAAAGCTAACTGAAAAAAATGCTGTATATAAGAAGAAAGTAATAATAATCGCATAAACAAAAAGTTTAAAGCCATTTAAACCATTAAGCGTGGTTGGCGTTTTTGTGGCAAAATTGAGTCATTTTTAAAAAAAGGTATCGTGCTTAGCAAAAACAACAGCAAATACTTACGACACTGTTTATAAATCTATTACAAATGAGACACTGTTTACAAATCTAAGGCCCGTTTTTACAACTTGCCGATAGCTAAAAGTAGGCTTTTAATCGCCTTTTTAAAGGTGTTCCATTATTAAAACTTTACTTTAAACTAAAGTGAGCAATAAAGTAAATTAAGGTTCATCCTACCTGGTAGGTTAAAGTTAAGTTGTAATAATGGAACAATTTTTATATAGCCGATAAAATTTAGCTATCGGTAAGTTGTGAAAACGAGCCTAAATATATTTGTCCGAGTTAAGACGAGCGAACATTTTGAAGAAAAACATCTCGAATTCTTTTTTGTTTTTTCATTCGCGTTCACACAGGCGAACATATTGACGGAATCGTTCTGTTACTATTGTCCAAAAAGCAAAGTAAATGTCAACAAAGGAGATGTGAGCATGTCGCCGAGTACCGAACCCAAAAACCATACTCTCTTCCCCACCCGTAATATGCTACCAAACTAAATGGTTCCCTTCCAAATGTTCCCCTGTCTAACTGGTGGCTTACAAAAAAGGTTATCTTTTTGTGCGTATTTGTTGCAAAAACTGCCGTAACGTATTTTAATCACATTTAATGCACAAATTTTCATCTAAATATGTACGTCTACGCCAACCATGATAAGGTGATTTTTTTAAATGTGACATTAATAACACTGCTTTACAAATTTTTAATTTGGAAAAATACCAAGAACGCCACATGCCTAGATAAGTTAATTGGGACCTCCTGAACACGAAAATCGCTGTGATTTTTTTTCCTAAGTACCGTTTTTTAGATAACGGTACTTTTGTCTTTCCACAAAATCCATAATAGAAACTTTATTTTGATTTTTTTCAAATTACGCTCAAAATGTTGGTAATTAAATATACTATTTGGTTAAGAAATAAAACATTCCAGATATTTAACATAACGTAGTAAAAAAACGAAATGAAAATGAAACATTTTGAAAAAAACGTAAAAAATTGACATTTTTTGAACTTTGAGGTGCCATTACTCAGCCATTTCTTATCAGATAGTAATTTGTAGCATATCGATGGAAAAGGCATTCGATTACCTTTCCAACGATATGCCATTTATTTCGATCGGACTTTTTGGTTGGACCATACACCGAAAACACAAAAGTACCGTTATCTAAAAAACGGTACTTAGGAAAAAAAATTACAGCGATTTTCGTGTTCAGGAGGTTCCAATTAACTTATCTAGGCATGTGGTGTTCTTGGTATTTTTTGGCTGTAAACCAGTGTAATAAATAAGCCAATATGACAAAGTGAACACTTTGTGAATTATTCATATAGGTATTTTAAGTTTTATCAAATATAGGTACCTATAAACTTTTTTTTATTATCAAAGTATATTTTGGAAATGCAAGATTTTTAATTTACAAGATTTTGTTTGTCGTGCTTAATTCCCAATTTTTATTCTTGATAAAAACACTGAAATTTATTTTATTTTAAAATTTCTTACCTTACCGGTTTTTTTATATTTGAGATACATACATACATATGCATGTACATATCATGTCGGTTATGGCTTAAAAGCAACCCTACAAGAAATGGATGACCCAAGGCGAATTCATAAAGGTGACATTTTCACGTCATCTGTTTTTTGTTTATTTTTTTGTGTGTATACTGAATGTCAAGTTTTGTTTACATTTTGTGAAAAAATTAATTCAAATTTTAAATTCAACAAAAATTTAAATTCTTGAAAAAAAACTTATTTAAATTTTATAAAATAAAAAAGTGAATCTAAAAGATAAACACAAGGAAATAAAAAGGCGTAAAGAATAAGTCAAGTCACCATTAATTTGCAATAGAGGAAAAAGATTTACTTTCTAAAGCAATTGTGTATCCAATTTTATAAACAAAAAATTTCCTTTTTATATTTTCAACAAATAATTTTGACAGTCACTCTAACTTTTTACAAAAACAAAATACATAGTATTTTTCAAAAAAAAGGGATAGCTAGCATAACTCTATCTTATGATGCGGTCACCTTTATGAATTCGCCTTGGGATGACCTAAACTAAAAAAAAAAAAATTTTTACTAACACACTTGCAACAATTTTACATTAGTTGTACCACTCTAACATATGTATATGTTAGAGTAGAACAACTGAAAACACCACAAAAATGTCAATTTTTTTTTAATTTTTGTTATACATACTGGCTAATATTTGTGAAAATTTGTGAATTGTTTAAATTAAATACTGCAAAATTATTAAATTATTAAAATAAATAAAGAAAATCCAAAGGATTTGGGTAAGTAAGTTAAAAAAATGCGAAAAAGAAAAACGCGAAGCTGAAGATGCGGAAAAGCCTAAACAAAATTTGGATGAAGCCAAAAATACTCATATCCGAAGATCCCAGTTGGCCAGGTGCATATTTGAATGTGTCGAAAATTAACAGAAACGTTAAAATCTATGGATGGACACATCGTTTAAGACGTCAAGGCAAAGGTTTAATTTTTTATTTACATTACGGATTTTTACAATGTTTGGTACACTAAAACCTGTGGCAGAAGGCAAATCGGTAAGTTTCGTTTCGTGAACAATATTGTAGAAACTCATTTATTTGTTTTATGCACCAGGTGGACACGAATTGCATGTAGATTACTGGGAATTAATTGGTTTGGCTCCTGCTGGCGGTGCTGAAAGTATTCTCAATGAAGAGGCTCATCCCGATGTTCAGTTGGATAATCGTCATATTATGATTAGAGGCGAAAACATTTTTCCGTGTTAATTCTTCCACCTGCAGTGAATGGTGTAAACGCATACGTACAGCAGTCAACTTGATTTGGTTGCATTATAAGGAGCCAGAGTTGGTTATACGATATTCAGAGGTATGTTATCATGAAAATTTGTTTTTAAACAAAATTAAGTCGTCTTTTTTTTGTATTTTACAGTATTTTGCAAATTGTAGCGAAAAACACAAATCTAGCACTTCTTGATCGCACAGTAACCTCTTTAGTGTGTGCTCTTTACAATTGTGAGGAATCAGACACTCTTTATGGTCTAAAAAGTTTTTAGTAAAAACTAAACAAAGCAAACGTTTCGAATGGATACAATATGTAGCAGAATTGTACAATGATATTTAAAAGCAGTTAAATGGTGCTTGATCTAGCCAAACGTTTTGCAAAAACCAATAACTTTTTAATAAAACTATTGGTTACGAGCAACGTTGGGACCATTGCAAAAAAGCTTTATAAAATTTAAATTACCACATAGGACAAAAAATAATTATTTATTTATTTAATTTATTTTGTAAAACGAACAAATATTGAATTTTATTTAAAATAAAAAACAAAAATATGTGTGAGAATTTAATAAAATTAATCGTGTTTTATTTAAGCTAAAAATACGTCAGTAGTGACGAATATATGCATCAGTACTGACTAGTCAGCTGGGACCGGTATATGCATCAGTACTGACTAGTCAGCTGTGTCCGGTTCATACATCAGTACTGATATGTAAAGAGTATAAGAGTAAACAGATCAGATATATGTTTTATCTACCACAAAATTCATAGGTTAAAGAAGGATGCAAAATCACACGTACACAAAAGTTCAGGTAATTTTTTTCACGTTGGCCTTAAGAAAATGATAGAAACTTTGTTCTACGAGATGACCGACATCTGTATCAGCAATGTCGGTCATATGATAGGTCAAATGACCGTCACTATTCTTGTAGGGAAATGCCTAATAGGTATTTGCAATTTTATTTAATAATTTATTCTATTTAAATTGTATAATTATTGTTTTATATTTCTTAATAACACATACCTATATGTTTTATTAACTTTAATACTTATTTAGCATTATAACTTAATTTTGATTTTTTTTAATAATTTTATTACATTTTAATTTATTATAGAAGTCAAAGTAATTTTTTTCAAATTAAAGCATTTGTTTTAATTTTTCTTTATTGTATACATTAGATTTTTTCAATAAATTTTTTTAATTTAACCATTTCTTATATCTTATATTTATAACATTTTATCATTAACACTTCACACACTCTCCCTTCACCGGCACTTATTGTAAGAAACAAAGTAGCAACAACGAACGACCACACAAAACAAAATCACCGACCGGCTGCGGCGTAGAAATTGTATGATTTTTAAACAAATTTTAAACACATATTTTAATAAAATTAAAACGGCATTTTGCAACTTTTTTTATAAAAAAAATAACAATCGACATTTTTATTACAATAAAACGCAAAAATATTTTCTTTTTTTTTTAATTTTAATAGGATTTTTTAATATATTTTAATTCCATGATCAATTTACACTACCGAACTGTTTAAAAATGAAGACAAAACTAAAGGAGAGAAGAAGAAGCATCGATGGAGTTCTCTATTAACGCACCACTAAAAATTTAAATAGACCGTTAATAAGAGTGAATGTGAGTGGGGCGTTGTATGGATGTGTGAAATTAGTAAATTATTATTGCAATTTATTTGGCCATTTTTTTTTAACAATTGGGCAACGATTACAAAAAAAATATTTTTTAATCCATGAAAAATTTACCCGACCGAATTGTTTAAAAATAAAGACAAAACTAAATGAGAAAAGAAAAAGCATCGATGGAGTTCTTTATTAAAGCACCACTAAAAATGTAAACAGACCGTTAATAACTTGCCAATTTTTTTAACAAATGGGCAACGATGACAATCGTAATAAGGAATATTGTTTAGTTTGTATCAATATGTATATTAAACATAAAAATATTGTATAGAAATATATACATATCGATGGCTAAATATGAAAGGTCGTATCTCAACTTTTAGTTATTTAACAGAAGAAGGAAAAAAAACTCAATAAAATCTGAAAAAATAATAAAAAAAATTTTTTCTGAAGCAGTTTATTATTAAAACAGTTAACAACTTCAATTCTGTTTTACTTTTTATTTTTTTATTATATTTAATTAAGTTATGTAAGATAGGGTTTATTATTACTCACTTTTTTGAAAAAAATATTAAGTAAGGGCTTTTTAAACTAAATAAAAGTAGTATATTCCTACTCTTAAAATGATTTATGTATTTTTAAGTTAAAGAAATCTACAGATTTTAAATATCAAATAATGTACTTTTAAATGAAATTAGTTTTTATAAGGAAAATTACCAAAGAAGTGGTGGCAACTTGCCGGCATGAACTTTTTTAAATCTCGCAAGTGTCCCATTTTGTTTTAGATATTGATATTTTTTTATACCCACCACCACTACTAGTTTTAATATGGGTATACTTAGTTTGTCTTTCCGTGTGAAACTTTTTCATTATTCACCTCAAACCCCATAAAGTATGTATATTCTTGCTCCTTGAGTAATTCTAATTCGATTTAGCCGTGTCCGTCTGTCTGTCCGTCTGTTGAAATCAAGCTCACTTTCGAAAAACTCAAAAGAAATTAACAAACTTGGTCAAAATCAAAATCGGTTTTGTAGGATCAGAGCTATAAATCAAAATATGGGACCAGCACTCTAATAATAATCTAACGATAATTTTGTTACAAAAACTAACACGTAATGATATAAGATTTTGAGCAAATTCGTTTTATATGACTGGGAACTATACTGTCAAATTTTCATGAAGATCGGTCTTTAATTTACCATAGGCTCAAATAGAAACTACTCCCGGAAAACAGTTAAGTTCGCCTATAACCGTGATCAATAATTCTTTCATAATAAAAATTTACACGAACCAGTTTTATAGGACTAAAAATCAAATTTCGTGAAGATCGGTCCATAATTTACCACGGGTCCAATGGAAATTCCCCTTCTGAAAATCATTTTAGTTCAGCTACAACTGTTTATTGTGAAGTCCATTTTTAGTCAAAGCGTGGCGCTGAACGTGATGAAATAAATAATTTTTTAGCCAATTTTTATTTAATTATGGTCAATATCTTATTTATTTTAATTTTAAATTGTCAAAAACTGCATCAAATACAATAATCACAGCACAAAACGTGGACTTTTTGTAAACATAAACAAAACTTTGACATAAGCCTAGACAAACAATGCAAGAGCAAAAAATCGTAATCTGGCGTAGTGCTGCCACCTGTTTATTTCACCATGGTTGTTGTAACAAAAATTACATTTCTTTACAAATAAAAAAAACTGAAATGAATACCCTTAATATGATAAATCAATTAATGAAGATTTTTAATAAACCAAAAAAGGATTAGTTTTTAAAATTAAATTTAAAAAAAAAATTAATTGTTTTATTATACCATTGGTTATGTATCTCTAGCAAATATTTGTAATGCATACCTTTACTTAACTGTGAATAAAAGCGAAACGCGTTTATCGATTTACATGATTTATGTCTCATTTTGTTCATAGGTTATGCGACTTTACGTGAAAGTAATAGAACTTGACACTTTTTTACCGTTTTGGATTTTTTATGAATTAAAAATAAAAAATTTCAATTTTTTGGGCAAAAACTATTTTTTTTCTTCATACATTTATTTATAACTGCGAAACTGTTGCTTAGGTAGCGAAACGTTGTATGAACAGATTAAAGGAATTGTAATTAATTTTTATGACAAACAAAAGAGCCTAAAACGTGATAAATTCCCCTATACGATACTTACAAGGTAGGTAGGTAGAAAGGCCGGTGTGAAGTCTTCTTCACACCCTCACCCAGAGACCAATATGGTCCATTGTGACGCCTTAATTAGAGATAGCTATGAAGGTAGAAAGTAGGTGAAATAAACAGCGAAAGCATAAGACAGATTCGAAAGATAGGTAGAAAAGAAAGGACGGAAAAAAAGGTAAAGGATACGATACTAACTAACTTCAAATTAATTTTTAAGTTATTATTTGATGTACCATGACCAAACTAATGATGCAGAAGTTCTTCTTTTTGGGTCTACTTTAATAACCAATTATCAGAATTGAGTCCCGAAATCATGTGTTGTACTGTGTTATGACTGATTTCTTAGGGTTGAAGCAAACCCCTCATGTAGTGTTAATGTTAATTGTTGTTAATTGATAAAGAAAATTCCTTTTGCTGTGTACGTTTGTCAAGCAGTAGTGAAGGAATTTTTCCTTAATCGCTCGGGTCTGAACGTAACAGTAATGGTTGATTTCATCCAATTTGTGCAGCAGCATAATTTTATAGTGGCCATATCGATAAAGAATGGGGTCCTACACCAAGTGCTCCTCTTTATATTGACAGACCGACTAATTACTCTCTAATTTTGAAAAAATTGTGTTTACCCTTCAGATAATATTGGACTACGTGGTCCACTACATACTTACAACATGGTCCAATGTACTGTAGTAAGGACCTTGTTATAGGAAATTAACATGCAGTGCTGCCAACAACTGCATGATGTAAACTTTTCTTTAGTTTACAGAATTACACATTGGTAGCCCTGATGGTGTTCATTATTAATTGTTTATTTTAAAGCGAAAGTTTGTGAAATTTGTGGAAAAAGGTTAAAAAATTAAAAATACCAAGTACATTAATATATTTAATAATAGCAATAATAGACTACAGTACACACAATAAAAGGCGATTAGTAAAAAATGAAAACGAAAAATGCTTAAACTACCCCTTAAGTGTACTCCATACTGTAGTAAAATGGAGTACTTTTAAAACTAACCCACTTTAGTACTCCATGGAGTAGTTTAGGGACTACTTCGGTGGGTTATATATTCCCCTCCTAGGACATCGTAATGTTAAGTGGACCACCTTTTACCCATATATTTGAATTGTTTTGGAGTACTCCTACTCCTTTATGGACTACTCTTTACATGCATGTATGGACTAGTCTCGTTATCTGCAGGGTTATCACTATATTTTTACCAAATTCGTAGAATCAAGCAACCCATTTGTTGATTTTCAACCTATTACCAAAATGATTATATTGATTACTAAAAATTTAATATGTATTTTGAATATTTATTTTTCAATAAATGTAATTTTTAATTTTAAATTAAAAAAATGATCAAAAAACTTTGTCGTTTCAGACAATGTATTGTTTGATTTTAACAAATTCTAACCACAACTTCACAAATTTAAATTATTTTATTTTATACGAAATAATTTGTTTAACAAATAGAATATAGGAATTTATTTCTCATGGTGAGTAACATTTATTTATTATAAATTTTTGATACCTATAATTTTTTGTTATTTTATTATTTTAATCACATTTAATGCACAAATTTTCATCTAAATATGTACGTCTACGGCGTAGACTCTACGATTTGATTTTTTTAAATGTGACATTAATAATAAATAAGCCAATATGACAAAATGAACACTTTGTGAATTATCCATATATCTAGGTATTTTAAGTTTTATCAAATATAGGTACCTATAAACTTTTTTTTTTATTATCAAAGTAATTTTTGGGAATGCAAGATTTTTAATTTACAAGATTTTGTTTGTCGTGCTTAATTCCCAATTTTTATTCTTGATAAAAACACTGAAATTTATTTTATTTTAAAATTTCTTACCTTAACGGTTTTTTATATTTGAGATACATACATATGTATGTATGTACATATCATGTCGGTTATGGCTTACAAGCAAATGCCTAATAGGTATTTGCAATTAATTTCGATTTTAATATTATTTAATAATTTATTCTATTTAAATTGTATAATTATTGTTTTATATTTATTAATAACACATATATGTTTTATTAACTTTAATACTTATTTAGCATTATAACTTAATTTTGATTTTTTTAATAATTTTATAACAAATTAAAGCATTTGTTTTAATTTTTCTTTATTGTATACATTAGATTTTTTCAATAAATTTTTTTAATTTAAACATTTCTTATATCTTATATTTATAACATTTTATCATTAACCCTACACACACTCTCCCTTCACCGGCACTTATTGTAAGAAACAAAGTAGCAACAACGAACGACCACACAAAACAAAATCACCGACCGGCCGCGGCGTAGAAATTGTATGATTTTTAAACAAATTTTAAACACATATTTTAATGAAATTAAAACGGCATTTTACAACTTTTTTTATATAAAAATAACAATCGACATTTTTATTACAATAAAACGCAAAAATATTTTCTTTATTTTTAATTTTAATAGGATTTTTTAATATATTTTAATTCCATGATCAATTTACACTACCGAACTGTTTAAAAATGAAGACAAAACTAAAGGAGAGAAGAAGAAGCATCGATGGAGTTCTCTATTAAAGCACCACTAAAAATGTAAACAGACCGTTAATAACTTGCCAATTTTTTTAACAAATGGGCAACGATGACAAAAATTTAAATAGACCGTTAATAAGAGTGAATGTGAGTGGGGCGTTGTATGGATGTGTGAAATTAGTAAATTATTATTGCAATTTATTTGGCAATTTTTTTTTAACAATTGGGCAACGATTACAAAAAAAATATTTTTTAATCCATGAAAAATTTACCCGACCGAATTGTTTAAAAATAAAGACAAAACTAAATGAGAAAAGAAAAAGCATCGATGGAGTTCTTTATTAAAGCACCACTAAATGGGCAACGATGACAATCGTAATAAGGAATATTGTTTAGTTTGTATCAATATGTATATTAAACATAAAAATATTGTATAGAAATATATACATATCGATGGCTAAATACGAAAGGTCGTATCTCAACTTTTAGTTATTTAACAGAAGAAGGAAAAAAAACTCAATAAAATCTGAAAAAATAATAAAAAAAATTTTTTCTGAAGCAGTTTATTATTAAAACAGTTAACAACTTCAATTCTGTTTTACTTTTTATTTTTTTATTATATTTAATTAAGTTATGTAAGATAGGGTTTATTATTACTCACTTTTTTGAAAAAAATATTAAGTAAGGGCTTTTTAAACTAAATAAAAGTAGTATATTCCTACTCTTAAAATGATTTATGTATGTTTAAGTTAAAGAAATCTACAGATTTTAAATATCAAATAATGTACTTTTAAATGAAATTAGTTTTTATAAGGAAAATTACCAAAGAAGTGGTGGCAACTTGCCGGCATGAACTTTTTTAAATCTCGCAAGTGTCCCATTTTGTTTTAGATATTGATATTTTTTTATACCCACCACCACTACTAGTTTTAATATGGGTATACTTAGTTTGTCTTTCCGTGTGAAACTTTTTCATTATTCACCTCAAACCCCATAAAGTATGTATATTCTTGCTCCTTGAGTAATTCTAATTCGATTTAGCCGTGTCCGTCTGTCTGTCCGTCTGTTGAAATCAAGCTCACTTTCGAAAAACTCAAAAGAAATTAACAAACTTGGTCAAAATCAAAATCGGTTTTGTAGGATCAGAGCTATAAATCAAAATATGGGACCAGCACTCTAATAATAATCTAACGATAATTTTGTTACAAAAACTAACACGTAATGATATAAGATTTTGAGCAAATTCGTTTTATATGACTGGGAACTATACTGTTAAATTTTCATGAAGATCGGTCTTTAATTTACCATAGGCTCAAATAGAAACTACTCCCGGAAAACAGTTAAGTTCGCCTATAACCGTGATCAATAATTCTTTCATAATAAAAATTTACACGAACCAGTTTTATAGGACTAAAAATCAAATTTCGTGAAGATCGGTCCATAATTTACCACGGGTCCAATGGAAATTCCCCTTCTGAAAATCATTTTAGTTCAGCTACAACTGTTTATTGTGAAGTCCATTTTTAGTCAAAGCGTGGCGCTGAACGTGATGAAATAAATAATTTTTTAGCCAATTTTTATTTAATTATGGTCAATATCTTATTTATTTTAATTTTAAATTGTCAAAAACTGCATCAAATACAATAATCACAGCACAAAACGTGGACTTTTTGTAAACATAAACAAAACTTTGACATAAGCCTAGACAAACAATGCAAGAGCAAAAAATCGTAATCTGGCGTAGTGCTGCCACCTGTTTATTTCACCATGGTTGTTGTAACAAAAATTACATTTCTTTACAAATAAAAAAAACTGAAATGAATACCCTTAATATGATAAATCAATTAATGAAGATTTTTAATAAACCAAAAAAGGATTAGTTTTTAAAATTAAATTTAAAAAAAAAATTAATTGTTTTATTATACCATTGGTTATGTATCTCTAGCAAATATTTGTAATGCATACCTTTACTTAACTGTGAATAAAAGCGAAACGCGTTTATCGATTTACATGATTTATGTCTCATTTTGTTCATAGGTTATGCGACTTTACGTGAAAGTAATAGAACTTGACACTTTTTTACCGTTTTGGATTTTTTATGAATTAAAAATAAAAAATTTCAATTTTTTGGGCAAAAACTATTTTTTTTCTTCATACATTTATTTATAACTGCGAAACTGTTGCTTAGGTAGCGAAACGTTGTATGAACAGATTAAAGGAATTGTAATTAATTTTTATGACAAACAAAAGAGCCTAAAACGTGATAAATTCCCCTATACGATACTTACAAGGTAGGTAGGTAGAAAGGCCGGTGTGAAGTCTTCTTCACACCCTCACCCAGAGACCAATATGGTCCATTGTGACGCCTTAATTAGAGATAGCTATGAAGGTAGAAAGTAGGTGAAATAAACAGCGAAAGCATAAGACAGATTCGAAAGATAGGTAGAAAAGAAAGGACGGAAAAAAAGGTAAAGGATACGATACTAACTAACTTCAAATTAATTTTTAAGTTATTATTTGATGTACCATGACCAAACTAATGATGCAGAAGTTCTTCTTTTTGGGTCTACTTTAATAACCAATTATCAGAATTGAGTCCCGAAATCATGTGTTGTACTGTGTTATGACTGATTTCTTAGGGTTGAAGCAAACCCCTCATGTAGTGTTAATGTTTAATGTTGTTAATTGATAAAGAAAATTCCTTTTGCTGTGTATGTTTGTCAAGTAGTAGTGAAGGAATTTTTCCTTAATCGCTCGGGTCTGAACGTAACAGTAATGGTTGAGTTTGTTTTGCTTAAAATGTTTTTTCAGTACCGAGTCTTTGTAAACTTGCAGACTTTAATGGTTTTATTAACTTATGAAACCACTCACCACAATTGTTCATGAGTCTATGCTTAGAAGCTCTTCTGTTAAAAATTTGGGTTTTCAGTCAAAAGTTTTCGCAAATGATAGTTATTATGCCCAAAATTTGAAATACTTGAACAAGAAATTATTCAAGGCTGAGGCTGCAAAATTACTAACATTGTAATCTCATATTGTTTTATTTTGTGTAAATATACCTTGATTTCATCCAATTTGTGCAGCAGCATAATTTTATAGTGGCCATATCGAAATAGAATTGGGTCCTACGCCAAGTGCTCCTCTTTATATTGACAGACCGACTAATTACTCTCTAATTTTGTTTACACAGAAAAAATTATAAATTGTGTCTACCCTACAGATAATATTGGACTACGTGGTCCATTGTGGCTTAAATAGACTACATACTTACAACATGGTCCAATGTACTGTTGTAAGGACCATGTTATTAGAAATTAACATGCAGTGCTGCCAACAACTGCATGATGTAAACTTTTCTTTAGTTTACAGAATTACACATTGGTAGCCCTGATGGTGTCCATTATTAATTGTTTATTTTAAAGCGAAAGTTTGTGAAATTTGTGGAAAAAGGTTAAAAAATTAAAAATACCAAGTACATTAATATATTTAATAATAGCAATAATAGACTACAGTACACACAATAAAAGGCGATTAGTAAAAAATGAAAACGAAAAATGCTTAAACTACCCCTTAAGTGTACTCCATACTGTAGTAAAATGGAGTACTTTTAAAACTAACCCACTTTAGTACTCCATGGAGTAGTTTAGGGACTACTTCGGTGGGTTATATATTCCCCTCCTAGGACATCGTAATGTTAAGTGGACCACCTTTTACCCATATATTTGAATTGTTTTGGAGTACTCCTACTCCTTTATGGACTACTCTTTACATGCATGTATGGACTAGTCTCGTTATCTGCAGGGTTATCACTATATTTTTACCAAATTCGTAGAATCAAGCAACCCATTTGTTGATTTTCAACCTATTACCAAAATGATTATATTGATTACTAAAAATTTAATATGTATTTTGAATATTTATTTTTCAATAAATGTAATTTTTAATTTTAAATTAAAAAAATGATCAAAAAACTTTGTCGTTTCAGACAATGTATTGTTTGATTTTAACAAATTCTAACCACAACTTCACAAATTTAAATTATTTTATTTTATACGAAATAATTTGTTTAACAAATAGAATATAGGAATTTATTTCTCATGGTGAGTAACATTTATTTATTATAAATTTTTGATACCTATAATTTTTTGTTATTTTATTATTTTAATCACATTTAATGCACAAATTTTCATCTAAATATGTACGTCTACGGCGTAGACTCTACGATTTGATTTTTTTAAATGTGACATTAATAATAAATAGGCCAATATGACAAAATGAACACTTTGTGAATTATCCATATATCTAGGTATTTTAAGTTTTATCAAATATAGGTACCTATAAACTTTTTTTTTATTATCAAAGTAATTTTTGGGAATGCAAGATTTTTAATTTACAAGATTTTGTTTGTCGTGCTTAATTCCCAATTTTTATTCTTGATAAAAACACTGAAATTTATTTTATTTTAAAATTTCTTACCTTAACGGTTTTTTATATTTGAGATACATACATATGTATGTATGTACATATCATGTCGGTTATGGCTTACAAGCAAATGCCTAATAGGTATTTGCAATTAATTTCGATTTTAATATTATTTAATAATTTATTCTATTTAAATTGTATAATTATTGTTTTATATTTATTAATAACACATATATGTTTTATTAACTTTAATACTTATTTAGCATTATAACTTAATTTTGATTTTTTTAATAATTTTATAACAAATTAAAGCATTTGTTTTAATTTTTCTTTATTGTATACATTAGATTTTTTCAATAAATTTTTTTAATTTAAACATTTCTTATATCTTATATTTATAACATTTTATCATTAACCCTACACACACTCTCCCTTCACCGGCACTTATTGTAAGAAACAAAGTAGCAACAACGAACGACCACACAAAACAAAATCACCGACCGGCCGCGGCGTAGAAATTGTATGATTTTTAAACAAATTTTAAACACATATTTTAATGAAATTAAAACGGCATTTTACAACTTTTTTTATATAAAAATAACAATCGACATTTTTATTACAATAAAACGCAAAAATATTTTCTTTATTTTTAATTTTAATAGGATTTTTTAATATATTTTAATTCCATGATCAATTTACACTACCGAACTGTTTAAAAATGAAAACAAAACTAAAGGAGAGAAGAAGAAGCATCGATGGAGTTCTCTATTAAAGCACCACTAAAAATGTAAACAGACCGTTAATAACTTGCCAATTTTTTTAACAAATGGGCAACGATGACAAAAATTTAAATAGACCGTTAATAAGAGTGAATGTGAGTGGGGCGTTGTATGGATGTGTGAAATTAGTAAATTATTATTGCAATTTATTTGGCAATTTTTTTTTAACAATTGGGCAACGATTACAAAAAAAATATTTTTTAATCCATGAAAAATTTACCCGACCGAATTGTTTAAAAATAAAGACAAAACTAAATGAGAAAAGAAAAAGCATCGATGGAGTTCTTTATTAAAGCACCACTAAATGGGCAACGATGACAATCGTAATAAGGAATATTGTTTAGTTTGTATCAATATGTATATTAAACATAAAAATATTGTATAGAAATATATACATATCGATGGCTAAATATGAAAGGTCGTATCTCAACTTTTAGTTATTTAACAGAAGAAGGAAAAAAAACTCAATAAAATCTGAAAAAATAATAAAAAAAATTTTTTCTGAAGCAGTTTATTATTAAAACAGTTAACAACTTCAATTCTGTTTTACTTTTTATTTTTTTATTATATTTAATTAAGTTATGTAAGATAGGGTTTATTATTACTCACTTTTTTGAAAAAAATATTAAGTAAGGGCTTTTTAAACTAAATAAAAGTAGTATATTCCTACTCTTAAAATGATTAATGTATGTTTAAGTTAAAGAAATCTACAGATTTTAAATATCAAATAATGTACTTTTAAATGAAATTAGTTTTTATAAGGAAAATTACCAAAGAAGTGGTGGCAACTTGCCGGCATGAACTTTTTTAAATATCGCAAGTGTCCCATTTTGTTTTAGATATTGATATTTTTTTATACCCACCACCACTACTAGTTTTAATATGGGTATACTTAGTTTGTCTTTCCGTGTGAAACTTTTTCATTATTCACCTCAAACCCCATAAAGTATGTATATTCTTGCTCCTTGAGTAATTCTAATTCGATTTAGCCGTGTCCGTCTGTCTGTCCGTCTGTTGAAATCAAGCTCACTTTCGAAAAACTCAAAAGAAATTAACAAACTTGGTCAAAATCAAAATCGGTTTTGTAGGATCAGAGCTATAAATCAAAATATGGGACCAGCACTCTAATAATAATCTAACGATAATTTTGTTACAAAAACTAACACGTAATGATATAAGATTTTGAGCAAATTCGTTTTATATGACTGGGAACTATACTGTTAAATTTTCATGAAGATCGGTCTTTAATTTACCATAGGCTCAAATAGAAACTACTCCCGGAAAACAGTTAAGTTCGCCTATAACCGTGATCAATAATTCTTTCATAATAAAAATTTACACGAACCAGTTTTATAGGACTAAAAATCAAATTTCGTGAAGATCGGTCCATAATTTACCACGGGTCCAATGGAAATTCCCCTTCTGAAAATCATTTTAGTTCAGCTACAACTGTTTATTGTGAAGTCCATTTTTAGTCAAAGCGTGGCGCTGAACGTGATGAAATAAATAATTTTTTAGCCAATTTTTATTTAATTATGGTCAATATCTTATTTATTTTAATTTTAAATTGTCAAAAACTGCATAAAATACAATAATCACAGCACAAAACGTGGACTTTTTGTAAACATAAACAAAACTTTGACATAAGCCTAGACAAACAATGCAAGAGCAAAAAATCGTAATCTGGCGTAGTGCTGCCACCTGTTTATTTCACCATGGTTGTTGTAACAAAAATTACATTTCTTTACAAATAAAAAAAACTGAAATGAATACCCTTAATATGATAAATCAATTAATGAAGATTTTTAATAAACCAAAAAAGGATTAGTTTTTAAAATTAAATTTAAAAAAAAAAATTAATTGTTTTATTATACCATTGGTTATGTATCTCTAGCAAATTTTTGTAATGCATACCTTTACTTAACTGTGAATAAAAGCGAAACGCGTTTATCGATTTACATGATTTATGTCTCATTTTGTTCATAGGTTATGCGACTTTACGTGAAAGTAATAGGACTTGACACTTTTTTACCGTTTTGGATTTTTTATGAATTAAAAATAAAAAATTTCAATTTTTTGGGCAAAAAATATTTTTTTTCTTCATACATTTATTTATAACTGCGAAACTGTTGCATAGGTAGCGAAACGTTGTATGAACAGATTACAGGAATTGTAATTAATTGTTATGACAAACAAAAGAGCCTAAAACGTGATAAATTCCCCAATACGATACTTACTAGGTAGGTAGGTAGGTAGAAAGGCCGGTGTGAAGTCTTCTTCACACCCTCACCCAGAGACCAATATGGTCCATTGTGACGCCTTAATTAGAGATAGCTATGAAGGTAGAAAGTAGGTGAAATAAACAGCGAAAGCATAAGACAGATTCGAAAGATAGGTAGAAAAGAAAGGACGGAAAAGAAGGTAAAGGATACGATACTAACTAACTTCAAATTAATTTTTAAGTTATTATTTGATGTACCATGACCAAACTAATGATGCAGAAGTTCTTCTTTTTGGGTCTACTTTAATAACCAATTATCAGAATTGAGTCCCGAAATCATGTGTTGTACTGTGTTATGACTGATTTCTTAGGGTTGAAGCAAACCCCTCATGTAGTGTTAATGTTAATTGTTGTTAATTGATAAAGAAAATTCCTTTTGCTGTGTACGTTTGTCAAGCAGTAGTGAAGGAATTTTTCCTTAATCGCTCGGGTCTGAACGTAACAGTAATGGTTGATTTCATCCAATTTGTGCAGCAGCATAATTTTATAGTGGCCATATCGATAAAGAATGGGGTCCTACACCAAGTGCTCCTCTTTATATTGACAGACCGACTAATTACTCTCTAATTTTGAAAAAATTGTGTTTACCCTTCAGATAATATTGGACTACGTGGTCCACTACATACTTACAACATGGTCCAATGTACTGTAGTAAGGACCTTGTTATAGGAAATTAACATGCAGTGCTGCCAACAACTGCATGATGTAAACTTTTCTTTAGTTTACAGAATTACACATTGGTAGCCCTGATGGTGTCCATTATTAATTGTTTATTCTAAAGCGAAAGTTTGTGAAATTTGTGGAAAAAGGTTAAAAAATTAAAAATACCAAGTACATTAATATATTTAATAATAGCAATAATAGACTACAGTACACACAATAAAAGGCGATTAGTAAAAAATTAAAACGAAAAATGCTTAAACTACCCCTTAAGTGTACTCCATACTGTAGTAACATGGAGTACTTTTAAAACTAACCCACTTTAGTACTCCATGGAGTCGTTTAGGGACTACTTCGGTGGGTTATATATTCCCCTCCTAGGACATCGTAATGTTAAGTGGACCACCTTTTACCCATATATTTGAATTGTTTTGGAGTACTCCTACTCCTTTATGGACTACTCTTTACATGCATGTATGGACTAGTCTCGTTATCTGCAGGGTAATCACTAATTTTTACCAAATTCGTAGAATCAAGCAACCCATTTGTTGATTTTCAACCTATTACCAAAATGATTATATTGATTACTAAAAATTTAATATGTATTTTGAATATTTATTTTTCAATAAATGTAATTTTTAATTTTAAATTAAAAAAATGATCAAAAAACTTTGTCGTTTCAGACAATGTATTGTTTGATTTTAACAAATTCTAACCACAACTTCACAAATTTAAATTATTTTATTTTATACGAAATAATTTGTTTAACAAATAGAATATAGGAATTTATTTCTCATGGTGAGTAACATTTATTTATTATAAATTTTTGATACCTATAATTTTTTGTTATTTTATTATTTTAATCACATTTAATGCACAAATTTTCATCTAAATATGTACGTCTACGGCGTAGACTCTACGATTTGATTTTTTTAAATGTGACATTAATAATAAATAAGCCAATATGACAAAATGAACACTTTGTGAATTATCCATATAAATAGGTATTTTAAGTTTTATCAAATATAGGTACCTATAAACTTTTTTTTTTATTATCAAAGTAATTTTTGGGAATGCAAGATTTTTAATTTACAAGATTTTGTTTGTCGTGCTTAATTCCCAATTTTTATTCTTGATAAAAACACTGAAATTTATTTTATTTTAAAATTTCTTACCTTAACGGTTTTTTATATTTGAGATACATACATATGTATGTATGTACATATCATGTCGGTTATGGCTTACAAGCAAATGCCTAATAGGTATTTGCAATTAATTTCGATTTTAATATTATTTAATAATTTATTCTATTTAAATTGTATAATTATTGTTTTATATTTATTAATAACACATATATGTTTTATTAACTTTAATACTTATTTAGCATTATAACTTAATTTTGATTTTTTTAATAATTTTATAACAAATTAAAGCATTTGTTTTAATTTTTCTTTATTGTATACATTAGATTTTTTCAATAAATTTTTTTAATTTAAACATTTCTTATATCTTATATTTATAACATTTTATCATTAACCCTACACACACTCTCCCTTCACCGGCACTTATTGTAAGAAACAAAGTAGCAACAACGAACGACCACACAAAACAAAATCACCGACCGGCCGCGGCGTAGAAATTGTATGATTTTTAAACAAATTTTAAACACATATTTTAATGAAATTAAAACGGCATTTTACAACTTTTTTTATATAAAAATAACAATCGACATTTTTATTACAATAAAACGCAAAATATTTTCTTTATTTTTAATTTTAATAGGATTTTTTAATATATTTTAATTCCATGATCAATTTACACTACCGAACTGTTTAAAAATGAAAACAAAACTAAAGGAGAGAAGAAGAAGCATCGATGGAGTTCTCTATTAAAGCACCACTAAAAATGTAAACAGACCGTTAATAACTTGCCAATTTTTTTAACAAATGGGCAACGATGACAAAAATTTAAATAGACCGTTAATAAGAGTGAATGTGAGTGGGGCGTTGTATGGATGTGTGAAATTAGTAAATTATTATTGCAATTTATTTGGCAATTTTTTTTTAACAATTGGGCAACGATTACAAAAAAAATATTTTTTAATCCATGAAAAATTTACCCGACCGAATTGTTTAAAAATAAAGACAAAACTAAATGAGAAAAGAAAAAGCATCGATGGAGTTCTTTATTAAAGCACCACTAAATGGGCAACGATGACAATCGTAATAAGGAATATTGTTTAGTTTGTATCAATATGTTTATTAAACATAAAAATATTGTATAGAAATATATACATATCGATGGCTAAATATGAAAGGTCGTATCTCAACTTTTAGTTATTTAACAGAAGAAGGAAAAAAAACTCAATAAAATCTGAAAAAATAATAAAAAAAATTTTTTCTGAAGCAGTTTATTATTAAAACAGTTAACAACTTCAATTCTGTTTTACTTTTTATTTTTTTATTATATTTAATTAAGTTATGTAAGATAGGGTTTATTATTACTCACTTTTTTGAAAAAAATATTAAGTAAGGGCTTTTTAAACTAAATAAAAGTAGTATATTCCTACTCTTAAAATGATTTATGTATGTTTAAGTTAAAGAAATCTACAGATTTTAAATATCAAATAATGTACTTTTAAATGAAATTAGTTTTTATAAGGAAAATTACCAAAGAAGTGGTGGCAACTTGCCGGCATGAACTTTTTTAAATCTCGCAAGTGTCCCATTTTGTATTAGATATTGATATTTTTTTATACCCACCACCACTACTAGTTTTAATATGGGTATACTTAGTTTGTCTTTCCGTGTGAAACTTTTTCATTATTCACCTCAAACCCCATAAAGTATGTATATTCTTGCTCCTTGAGTAATTCTAATTCGATTTAGCCGTGTCCGTCTGTTGAAATCAAGCTCACTTTCGAAAAACTCAAAAGAAATTAACAAACTTGGTCAAAATCAAAATCGGTTTTGTAGGATCAGAGCTATAAATCAAAATATGGGACCAGCACTCTAATAATAATCTAACGATAATTTTGTTACAAAAACTAACACGTAATGATATAAGATTTTGAGCAAATTCGTTTTATATGACTGGGAACTATACTGTTAAATTTTCATGAAGATCGGTCTTTAATTTACCATAGGCTCAAATAGAAACTACTCCCGGAAAACAGTTAAGTTCGCCTATAACCGTGATCAATAATTCTTTCATAATAAAAATTTACACGAACCAGTTTTATAGGACTAAAAATCAAATTTCGTGAAGATCGGTCCATAATTTACCACGGGTCCAATGGAAATTCCCCTTCTGAAAATCATTTTAGTTCAGCTACAACTGTTTATTGTGAAGTCCATTTTTAGTCAAAGCGTGGCGCTGAACGTGATGAAATAAATAATTTTTTAGCCAATTTTTATTTAATTATGGTCAATATCTTATTTATTTTAATTTTAAATTGTCAAAAACTGCATAAAATACAATAATCACAGCACAAAACGTGGACTTTTTGTAAACATAAACAAAACTTTGACATAAGCCTAGACAAACAATGCAAGAGCAAAAAATCGTAATCTGGCGTAGTGCTGCCACCTGTTTATTTCACCATGGTTGTTGTAACAAAAATTACATTTCTTTACAAATAAAAAAAACTGAAATGAATACCCTTAATATGATAAATCAATTAATGAAGATTTTTAATAAACCAAAAAAGGATTAGTTTTTAAAATTAAATTTAAAAAAAAAAATTAATTGTTTTATTATACCATTGGTTATGTATCTCTAGCAAATTTTTGTAATGCATACCTTTACTTAACTGTGAATAAAAGCGAAACGCGTTTATCGATTTACATGATTTATGTCTCATTTTGTTCATAGGTTATGCGACTTTACGTGAAAGTAATAGAACTTGACACTTTTTTACCGTTTTGGATTTTTTATGAATTAAAAATAAAAAATTTCAATTTTTTGGGCAAAAACTATTTTTTTTCTTCATACATTTATTTATAACTGCGAAACTGTTGCTTAGGTAGCGAAACGTTGTATGAACAGATTAAAGGAATTGTAATTAATTTTTATGACAAACAAAAGAGCCTAAAACGTGATAAATTCCCCTATACGATACTTACTAGGTAGGTAGGTAGAAAGGCCGGTGTGAAGTCTTCTTCACACCCTCACCCAGAGACCAATATGGTCCATTGTGACGCCTTAATTAGAGATAGCTATGAAGGTAGAAAGTAGGTGAAATAAACAGCGAAAGCATAAGACAGATTCGAAAGATAGGTAGAAAAGAAAGGACGGAAAAAAAGGTAAAGGATACGATACTAACTAACTTCAAATTAATTTTTAAGTTATTATTTGATGTACCATGACCAAACTAATGATGCAGAAGTTCTTCTTTTTGGGTCTACTTTAATAACCAATTATCAGAATTGAGTCCCGAAATCATGTGTTGTACTGTGTTATGACTGATTTCTTAGGGTTGAAGCAAACCCCTCATGTAGTGTTAATGTTTAATGTTGTTAATTGATAAAGAAAATTCCTTTTGCTGTGTATGTTTGTCAAGTAGTAGTGAAGGAATTTTTCCTTAATCGCTCGGGTCTGAACGTAACAGTAATGGTTGAGTTTGTTTTGCTTAAAATGTTTTTTCAGTACCGAGTCTTTGTAAACTTGCAGACTTTAATGGTTTTATTAACTTATGAAACCACTCACCACAATTGTTCATGAGTCTATGCTTAGAAGCTCTTCTGTTAAAAATTTGGGTTTTCAGTCAAAAGTTTTCGCAAATGATAGTTATTATGCCCAAAATTTGAAATACTTGAACAAGAAATTATTCAAGGCTGAGGCTGCAAAATTACTAACATTGTAATCTCATATTGTTTTATTTTGTGTAAATATACCTTGATTTCATCCAATTTGTGCAGCAGCATAATTTTATAGTGGCCATATCGAAATAGAATTGGGTCCTACGCCAAGTGCTCCTCTTTATATTGACAGACCGACTAATTACTCTCTAATTTTGTTTACACAGAAAAAATTATAAATTGTGTCTACCCTACAGATAATATTGGACTACGTGGTCCATTGTGGCTTAAATAGACTACATACTTACAACATGGTCCAATGTACTGTTGTAAGGACCATGTTATTAGAAATTAACATGCAGTGCTGCCAACAACTGCATGATGTAAACTTTTCTTTAGTTTACAGAATTACACATTGGTAGCCCTGATGGTGTCCATTATTAATTGTTTATTTTAAAGCGAAAGTTTGTGAAATTTGTGGAAAAAGGTTAAAAAATTAAAAATACCAAGTACATTAATATATTTAATAATAGCAATAATAGACTACAGTACACACAATAAAAGGCGATTAGTAAAAAATGAAAACGAAAAATGCTTAAACTACCCCTTAAGTGTACTCCATACTGTAGTAAAATGGAGTACTTTTAAAACTAACCCACTTTAGTACTCCATGGAGTAGTTTAGGGACTACTTCGGTGGGTTATATATTCCCCTCCTAGGACATCGTAATGTTAAGTGGACCACCTTTTACCCATATATTTGAATTGTTTTGGAGTACTCCTACTCCTTTATGGACTACTCTTTACATGCATGTATGGACTAGTCTCGTTATCTGCAGGGTTATCACTATATTTTTACCAAATTCGTAGAATCAAGCAACCCATTTGTTGATTTTCAACCTATTACCAAAATGATTATATTGATTACTAAAAATTTAATATGTATTTTGAATATTTATTTTTCAATAAATGTAATTTTTAATTTTAAATTAAAAAAATGATCAAAAAACTTTGTCGTTTCAGACAATGTATTGTTTGATTTTAACAAATTCTAACCACAACTTCACAAATTTAAATTATTTTATTTTATACGAAATAATTTGTTTAACAAATAGAATATAGGAATTTATTTCTCATGGTGAGTAACATTTATTTATTATAAATTTTTGATACCTATAATTTTTTGTTATTTTATTATTTTAATCACATTTAATGCACAAATTTTCATCTAAATATGTACGTCTACGGCGTAGACTCTACGATTTGATTTTTTTAAATGTGACATTAATAATAAATAAGCCAATATGACAAAATGAACACTTTGTGAATTATCCATATATCTAGGTATTTTAAGTTTTATCAAATATAGGTACCTATAAACTTTTTTTTTTATTATCAAAGTAATTTTTGGGAATGCAAGATTTTTAATTTACAAGATTTTGTTTGTCGTGCTTAATTCCCAATTTTTATTCTTGATAAAAACACTGAAATTTATTTTATTTTAAAATTTCTTACCTTAACGGTTTTTTATATTTGAGATACATACATATGTATGTATGTACATATCATGTCGGTTATGGCTTACAAGCAAATGCCTAATAGGTATTTGCAATTAATTTCGATTTTAATATTATTTAATAATTTATTCTATTTAAATTGTATAATTATTGTTTTATATTTATTAATAACACATATATGTTTTATTAACTTTAATACTTATTTAGCATTATAACTTAATTTTGATTTTTTTAATAATTTTATAACAAATTAAAGCATTTGTTTTAATTTTTCTTTATTGTATACATTAGATTTTTTCAATAAATTTTTTTAATTTAAACATTTCTTATATCTTATATTTATAACATTTTATCATTAACCCTACACACACTCTCCCTTCACCGGCACTTATTGTAAGAAACAAAGTAGCAACAACGAACGACCACACAAAACAAAATCACCGACCGGCCGCGGCGTAGAAATTGTATGATTTTTAAACAAATTTTAAACACATATTTTAATGAAATTAAAACGGCATTTTACAACTTTTTTTATATAAAAATAACAATCGACATTTTTATTACAATAAAACGCAAAAATATTTTCTTTATTTTTAATTTTAATAGGATTTTTTAATATATTTTAATTCCATGATCAATTTACACTACCGAACTGTTTAAAAATGAAAACAAAACTAAAGGAGAGAAGAAGAAGCATCGATGGAGTTCTCTATTAAAGCACCACTAAAAATGTAAACAGACCGTTAATAACTTGCCAATTTTTTTAACAAATGGGCAACGATGACAAAAATTTAAATAGACCGTTAATAAGAGTGAATGTGAGTGGGGCGTTGTATGGATGTGTGAAATTAGTAAATTATTATTGCAATTTATTTGGCAATTTTTTTTTAACAATTGGGCAACGATTACAAAAAAAATATTTTTTAATCCATGAAAAATTTACCCGACCGAATTGTTTAAAAATAAAGACAAAACTAAATGAGAAAAGAAAAAGCATCGATGGAGTTCTTTATTAAAGCACCACTAAATGGGCAACGATGACAATCGTAATAAGGAATATTGTTTAGTTTGTATCAATATGTATATTAAACATAAAAATATTGTATAGAAATATATACATATCGATGGCTAAATATGAAAGGTCGTATCTCAACTTTTAGTTATTTAACAGAAGAAGGAAAAAAAACTCAATAAAATCTGAAAAAATAATAAAAAAAATTTTTTCTGAAGCAGTTTATTATTAAAACAGTTAACAACTTCAATTCTGTTTTACTTTTTATTTTTTTATTATATTTAATTAAGTTATGTAAGATAGGGTTTATTATTACTCACTTTTTTGAAAAAAATATTAAGTAAGGGCTTTTTAAACTAAATAAAAGTAGTATATTCCTACTCTTAAAATGATTTATGTATGTTTAAGTTAAAGAAATCTACAGATTTTAAATATCAAATAATGTACTTTTAAATGAAATTAGTTTTTATAAGGAAAATTACCAAAGAAGTGGTGGCAACTTGCCGGCATGAACTTTTTTAAATCTCGCAAGTGTCCCATTTTGTTTTAGATATTGATATTTTTTTATACCCACCACCACTACTAGTTTTAATATGGGTATACTTAGTTTGTCTTTCCGTGTGAAACTTTTTCATTATTCACCTCAAACCCCATAAAGTATGTATATTCTTGCTCCTTGAGTAATTCTAATTCGATTTAGCCGTGTCCGTCTGTTGAAATCAAGCTCACTTTCGAAAAACTCAAAAGAAATTAACAAACTTGGTCAAAATCAAAATCGGTTTTGTAGGATCAGAGCTATAAATCAAAATATGGGACCAGCACTCTAATAATAATCTAACGATAATTTTGTTACAAAAACTAACACGTAATGATATAAGATTTTGAGCAAATTCGTTTTATATGACTGGGAACTATACTGTTAAATTTTCATGAAGATCGGTCTTTAATTTACCATAGGCTCAAATAGAAACTACTCCCGGAAAACAGTTAAGTTCGCCTATAACCGTGATCAATAATTCTTTCATAATAAAAATTTACACGAACCAGTTTTATAGGACTAAAAATCAAATTTCGTGAAGATCGGTCCATAATTTACCACGGGTCCAATGGAAATTCCCCTTCTGAAAATCATTTTAGTTCAGCTACAACTGTTTATTGTGAAGTCCATTTTTAGTCAAAGCGTGGCGCTGAACGTGATGAAATAAATAATTTTTTAGCCAATTTTTATTTAATTATGGTCAATATCTTATTTATTTTAATTTTAAATTGTCAAAAACTGCATAAAATACAATAATCACAGCACAAAACGTGGACTTTTTGTAAACATAAACAAAACTTTGACATAAGCCTAGACAAACAATGCAAGAGCAAAAAATCGTAATCTGGCGTAGTGCTGCCACCTGTTTATTTCACCATGGTTGTTGTAACAAAAATTACATTTCTTTACAAATAAAAAAAACTGAAATGAATACCCTTAATATGATAAATCAATTAATGAAGATTTTTAATAAACCAAAAAAGGATTAGTTTTTAAAATTAAATTTAAAAAAAAAAATTAATTGTTTTATTATACCATTGGTTATGTATCTCTAGCAAATTTTTGTAATGCATACCTTTACTTAACTGTGAATAAAAGCGAAACGCGTTTATCGATTTACATGATTTATGTCTCATTTTGTTCATAGGTTATGCGACTTTACGTGAAAGTAATAGAACTTGACACTTTTTTACCGTTTTGGATTTTTTATGAATTAAAAATAAAAAATTTCAATTTTTTGGGCAAAAACTATTTTTTTTCTTCATACATTTATTTATAACTGCGAAACTGTTGCTTAGGTAGCGAAACGTTGTATGAACAGATTAAAGGAATTGTAATTAATTTTTATGACAAACAAAAGAGCCTAAAACGTGATAAATTCCCCTATACGATACTTACTAGGTAGGTAGGTAGAAAGGCCGGTGTGAAGTCTTCTTCACACCCTCACCCAGAGACCAATATGGTCCATTGTGACGCCTTAATTAGAGATAGCTATGAAGGTAGAAAGTAGGTGAAATAAACAGCGAAAGCATAAGACAGATTCGAAAGATAGGTAGAAAAGAAAGGACGGAAAAGAAGGTAAAGGATACGATACTAACTAACTTCAAATTAATTTTTAAGTTATTATTTGATGTACCATGACCAAACTAATGATGCAGAAGTTCTTCTTTTTGGGTCTACTTTAATAACCAATTATCAGAATTGAGTCCCGAAATCATGTGTTGTACTGTGTTATGACTGATTTCTTAGGGTTGAAGCAAACCCCTCATGTAGTGTTAATGTTAATTGTTGTTAATTGATAAAGAAAATTCCTTTTGCTGTGTACGTTTGTCAAGCAGTAGTGAAGGAATTTTTCCTTAATCGCTCGGGTCTGAACGTAACAGTAATGGTTGATTTCATCCAATTTGTGCAGCAGCATAATTTTATAGTGGCCATATCGATAAAGAATGGGGTCCTACACCAAGTGCTCCTCTTTATATTGACAGACCGACTAATTACTCTCTAATTTTGAAAAAATTGTGTTTACCCTTCAGATAATATTGGACTACGTGGTCCACTACATACTTACAACATGGTCCAATGTACTGTAGTAAGGACCTTGTTATAGGAAATTAACATGCAGTGCTGCCAACAACTGCATGATGTAAACTTTTCTTTAGTTTACAGAATTACACATTGGTAGCCCTGATGGTGTCCATTATTAATTGTTTATTCTAAAGCGAAAGTTTGTGAAATTTGTGGAAAAAGGTTAAAAAATTAAAAATACCAAGTACATTAATATATTTAATAATAGCAATAATAGACTACAGTACACACAATAAAAGGCGATTAGTAAAAAATTAAAACGAAAAATGCTTAAACTACCCCTTAAGTGTACTCCATACTGTAGTAACATGGAGTACTTTTAAAACTAACCCACTTTAGTACTCCATGGAGTCGTTTAGGGACTACTTCGGTGGGTTATATATTCCCCTCCTAGGACATCGTAATGTTAAGTGGACCACCTTTTACCCATATATTTGAATTGTTTTGGAGTACTCCTACTCCTTTATGGACTACTCTTTACATGCATGTATGGACTAGTCTCGTTATCTGCAGGGTAATCACTAATTTTTACCAAATTCGTAGAATCAAGCAACCCATTTGTTGATTTTCAACCTATTACCAAAATGATTATATTGATTACTAAAAATTTAATATGTATTTTGAATATTTATTTTTCAATAAATGTAATTTTTAATTTTAAATTAAAAAAATGATCAAAAAACTTTGTCGTTTCAGACAATGTATTGTTTGATTTTAACAAATTCTAACCACAACTTCACAAATTTAAATTATTTTATTTTATACGAAATAATTTGTTTAACAAATAGAATATAGGAATTTATTTCTCATGGTGAGTAACATTTATTTATTATAAATTTTTGATACCTATAATTTTTTGTTATTTTATTATTTTAATCACATTTAATGCACAAATTTTCATCTAAATATGTACGTCTACGGCGTAGACTCTACGATTTGATTTTTTTAAATGTGACATTAATAATAAATAAGCCAATATGACAAAATTAACACTTTGTGAATTATCCATATATCTAGGTATTTTAAGTTTTATCAAATATAGGTACCTATAAACTTTTTTTTTTATTATCAAAGTAATTTTTGGGAATGCAAGATTTTTAATTTACAAGATTTTGTTTGTCGTGCTTAATTCCCAATTTTTATTCTTGATAAAAACACTGAAATTTATTTTATTTTAAAATTTCTTACCTTAACGGTTTTTTATATTTGAGATACATACATATGTATGTATGTGCATATCATGTCGGTTATGGCTTACAAGCAAATGCCTAATAGGTATTTGCAATTAATTTCGATTTTAATATTATTTAATAATTTATTCTATTTAAATTGTATAATTATTGTTTTATATTTATTAATAACACATATATGTTTTATTAACTTTAATACTTATTTAGCATTATAACTTAATTTTGATTTTTTTAATAATTTTATAACAAATTAAAGCATTTGTTTTAATTTTTCTTTATTGTATACCTACATTAGATTTTTTCAATAAATTTTTTTAATTTAAACATTTCTTATATCTTATATTTATAACATTTTATCATTAACCCTACACACACTCTCCCTTCACCGGCACTTATTGTAAGAAACAAAGTAGCAACAACGAACGACCACACAAAACAAAATCACCGACCGGCCGCGGCGTAGAAATTGTATGATTTTTAAACAAATTTTAAACACATATTTTAATGAAATTAAAACGGCATTTTACAACTTTTTTTATATAAAAATAACAATCGACATATTTATTACAATAAAACGCAAAAATATTTTCTTTATTTTTAATTTTAATAGGATTTTTTAATATATTTTAATTCCATGATCAATTTACACTACCGAACTGTTTAAAAATGAAGACAAAACTAAAGGAGAGAAGAAGAAGCATCGATGGAGTTCTCTATTAAAGCACCACTAAAAATGTAAACAGACCGTTAATAACTTGCCAATTTTTTTAACAAATGGGCAACGATGACAAAAATTTAAATAGACCGTTAATAAGAGTGAATGTGAGTGGGGCGTTGTATGGATGTGTGAAATTAGTAAATTATTATTGCAATTTATTTGGCAATTTTTTTTTAACAATTGGGCAACGATTACAAAAAAAATATTTTTTAATCCATGAAAAATTTACCCGACCGAATTGTTTAAAAATAAAGACAAAACTAAATGAGAAAAGAAAAAGCATCGATGGAGTTCTTTATTAAAGCACCACTAAATGGGCAACGATGACAATCGTAATAAGGAATATTGTTTAGTTTGTATCAATATGTATATTAAACATAAAAATATTGTATAGAAATATATACATATCGATGGCTAAATACGAAAGGTCGTATCTCAACTTTTAGTTATTTAACAGAAGAAGGAAAAAAACTCAATAAAATCTGAAAAAATAATAAAAAAAATTTTTTCTGAAGCAGTTTATTATTAAAACAGTTAACAACTTCAATTCTGTTTTACTTTTTATTTTTTTATTATATTTAATTAAGTTATGTAAGATAGGGTTTATTATTACTCACTTTTTTGAAAAAAATATTAAGTAAGGGCTTTTTAAACTAAATAAAAGTAGTATATTCCTACTCTTAAAATGATTTATGTATGTTTAAGTTAAAGAAATCTACAGATTTTAAATATCAAATAATGTACTTTTAAATGAAATTAGTTTTTATAAGGAAAATTACCAAAGAAGTGGTGGCAACTTGCCGGCATGAACTTTTTTAAATCTCGCAAGTGTCCCATTTTGTTTTAGATATTGATATTTTTTTATACCCACCACCACTACTAGTTTTAATATGGGTATACTTAGTTTGTCTTTCCGTGTGAAACTTTTTCATTATTCACCTCAAACCCCATAAAGTATGTATATTCTTGCTCCTTGAGTAATTCTAATTCGATTTAGCCGTGTCCGTCTGTCTGTCCGTCTGTTGAAATCAAGCTCACTTTCGAAAAACTCAAAAGAAATTAACAAACTTGGTCAAAATCAAAATCGGTTTTGTAGGATCAGAGCTATAAATCAAAATATGGGACCAGCACTCTAATAATAATCTAACGATAATTTTGTTACAAAAACTAACACGTAATGATATAAGATTTTGAGCAAATTCGTTTTATATGACTGGGAACTATACTGTTAAATTTTCATGAAGATCGGTCTTTAATTTACCATAGGCTCAAATAGAAACTACTCCCGGAAAACAGTTAAGTTCGCCTATAACCGTGATCAATAATTCTTTCATAATAAAAATTTACACGAACCAGTTTTATAGGACTAAAAATCAAATTTCGTGAAGATCGGTCCATAATTTACCACGGGTCCAATGGAAATTCCCCTTCTGAAAATCATTTTAGTTCAGCTACAACTGTTTATTGTGAAGTCCATTTTTAGTCAAAGCGTGGCGCTGAACGTGATGAAATAAATAATTTTTTAGCCAATTTTTATTTAATTATGGTCAATATCTTATTTATTTTAATTTTAAATTGTCAAAAACTGCATAAAATACAATAATCACAGCACAAAACGTGGACTTTTTGTAAACATAAACAAAACTTTGACATAAGCCTAGACAAACAATGCAAGAGCAAAAAATCGTAATCTGGCGTAGTGCTGCCACCTGTTTATTTCACCATGGTTGTTGTAACAAAAATTACATTTCTTTACAAATAAAAAAAACTGAAATGAATACCCTTAATATGATAAATCAATTAATGAAGATTTTTAATAAACCAAAAAAGGATTAGTTTTTAAAATTAAATTTAAAAAAAAAAATTAATTGTTTTATTATACCATTGGTTATGTATCTCTAGCAAATTTTTGTAATGCATACCTTTACTTAACTGTGAATAAAAGCGAAACGCGTTTATCGATTTACATGATTTATGTCTCATTTTGTTCATAGGTTATGCGACTTTACGTGAAAGTAATAGGACTTGACACTTTTTTACCGTTTTGGATTTTTTATGAATTAAAAATAAAAAATTTCAATTTTTTGGGCAAAAAATATTTTTTTTCTTCATACATTTATTTATAACTGCGAAACTGTTGCATAGGTAGCGAAACGTTGTATGAACAGATTACAGGAATTGTAATTAATTGTTATGACAAACAAAAGAGCCTAAAACGTGATAAATTCCCCAATACGATACTTACTAGGTAGGTAGGTAGGTAGAAAGGCCGGTGTGAAGTCTTCTTCACACCCTCACCCAGAGACCAATATGGTCCATTGTGACGCCTTAATTAGAGATAGCTATGAAGGTAGAAAGTAGGTGAAATAAACAGCGAAAGCATAAGACAGATTCGAAAGATAGGTAGAAAAGAAAGGACGGAAAAGAAGGTAAAGGATACGATACTAACTAACTTCAAATTAATTTTTAAGTTATTATTTGATGTACCATGACAAAACTAATGATGCAGAAGTTCTTCTTTTTGGGTCTACTTTAATAACCAATTATCAGAATTGAGTCCCGAAATCATGTGTTGTACTGTGTTATGACTGATTTCTTAGGGTTGAAGCAAACCCCTCATGTAGTGTTAATGTTAATTGTTGTTAATTGATAAAGAAAATTCCTTTTGCTGTGTACGTTTGTCAAGCAGTAGTGAAGGAATTTTTCCTTAATCGCTCGGGTCTGAACGTAACAGTAATGGTTGATTTCATCCAATTTGTGCAGCAGCATAATTTTATAGTGGCCATATCGATAAAGAATGGGGTCCTACACCAAGTGCTCCTCTTTATATTGACAGACCGACTAATTACTCTCTAATTTTGAAAAAATTGTGTTTACCCTTCAGATAATATTGGACTACGTGGTCCACTACATACTTACAACATGGTCCAATGTACTGTAGTAAGGACCTTGTTATAGGAAATTAACATGCAGTGCTGCCAACAACTGCATGATGTAAACTTTTCTTTAGTTTACAGAATTACACATTGGTAGCCCTGATGGTGTCCATTATTAATTGTTTATTCTAAAGCGAAAGTTTGTGAAATTTGTGGAAAAAGGTTAAAAAATTAAAAATACCAAGTACATTAATATATTTAATAATAGCAATAATAGACTACAGTACACACAATAAAAGGCGATTAGTAAAAAATTAAAACGAAAAATGCTTAAACTACCCCTTAAGTGTACTCCATACTGTAGTAACATGGAGTACTTTTAAAACTAACCCACTTTAGTACTCCATGGAGTCGTTTAGGGACTACTTCGGTGGGTTATATATTCCCCTCCTAGGACATCGTAATGTTAAGTGGACCACCTTTTACCCATATATTTGAATTGTTTTGGAGTACTCCTACTCCTTTATGGACTACTCTTTACATGCATGTATGGACTAGTCTCGTTATCTGCAGGGTAATCACTAATTTTTACCAAATTCGTAGAATCAAGCAACCCATTTGTTGATTTTCAACCTATTACCAAAATGATTATATTGATTACTAAAAATTTAATATGTATTTTGAATATTTATTTTTCAATAAATGTAATTTTTAATTTAAAATTAAAAAAATGATCAAAAAACTTTGTCGTTTCAGACAATGTATTGTTTGATTTTAACAAATTCTAACCACAACTTCACAAATTTAAATTATTTTATTTTATACGAAATAATTTGTTTAACAAATAGAATATAGGAATTTATTTCTCATGGTGAGTAACATTTATTTATTATAAATATTTGATATAATTTTTTGTTATTTTATTATTATTTTAATTCAAAATTTTTTTTAAAACAACTAAAATGTTAAATCAAAATAATATTTTTAAATTTCTTTCAACAAAAAAATAATTGTTTCAATTTTCATATTAATTAAACTTAACACTTTTTAAATAATCTTTAATTTTAAAAGATTTTGTTATTCGTGCTTAATTCCCAATTTTGATTATTGATTATTGATAAAAACACTGAAATTTATTGTTGATGGGATAAGCTATTCCTATGCGCATTTCACTGTTTGCTTGGGCCAGATCGTCAGTAAACTTCATCCATAAAGATTTTAGAAAAACTAAAGAAGTTAAACCAAATAAAACTGTTAAACGTATAAGACTTATATCAACAGTTCTACTTGTAACAATATCAAAGTTTAAACAAAAACATCAACAATAAACAGTGAGTTTATCTTATCTTACATTCCCCACTACAATTGATTGGAATTTTTTAATTAATAAAAACTACTAATAATTTTTTCTGTGTAAATTTTTTTATTAATTTTAATACTTTGTGTTAAAAAAAACGCTGAAAAAATTTGCTACACTTCTTCCTTTAAAACAGTTTTTTTCTTGTCGGCCACAAAAGGCACTGTGCCCGGTTTGGAGTGTTTGCGTACATTCGCTTCTTTACGCAATTCCTTGTCCTTAACAACACGCATTTTCTTTTGTTTATTCATTATATTTCTGGGAACTTGACGATGTCTAGCAATTCGTTTAATTTGTGGGTGTGCAGCATATTTCTCTTTAAGAGCTTCCTGATAATTAAAGGTTGTACGTTCGCGAGGACGTATGACACCCAATTTTTCTGCAGCTTTTGCTTTCCACATGCGTATGTTCATTTCATCAGAGCCGGTAAAAACAAAACGATTGTCCAAAGACCAAGCCACACACACAATATGCTGCATACGTTTGGTGTGATAGATTTCACGTGAATGACTTTGATGGATATTATAAATGCGCACGGTTTTGTCATAACTGCCCGAAACGAATTCCTTGCCGGTGGGGGAATAATCAACATCGGTAACGGCGGAAACATGATCAAAATGAATTTTTATGGGGTTGTTTAATTGGCGAGTATCAAAAGTATAAAGACTGAAAAAAATACATATATTTAAAGACATTTTAACATATTTATTAATAAAACTCACTTGCAGTCTTCATTGGCAACTGTAAAATTAAATGCCTCCATAGGATTCCATGAGAGTTTATTACTTTTCATTGTAAGCACCATTTTTCTTACAGGATTTGCTTCTCTTTGATCGTACAATATAATACTACGATCACTACCACAGCATGACAACAAAGAACGTTCTACCGGATTAAAAGCAACATCATGCAGAGTATCAACTCCCCATTTAAAATTTTTTAAAGGATCATTACGATTTTCATCCCAAATTGAACAATATTCTCCACATGTAGCAAATTTGGTTTCATTACGGTGATGTGTTATGCCAGTAATCATAGATCTACTCAATATGGTATTTATAGGTTCCTCTTCTTCTCCTACTTCAGGTGCTTCCGAATTCCACACTTTTATTGTTTTATCATCGCCTACTGTAAAGAATCTTTCACCATTTACCGCATAACAAATACCACGTACAAATCCTTCGTGGCCTACAAAACTACGTACACATTCACGATTTGGCAAATCCCATATGCGTACTTCACCATCATAAGCACCACTTACCAAGGTGGACAAACTTTTAGGATGCTTGCCAAAACAAGAGACACCGTCGCGATGTCCACTTAAATTTCCCACGAAAGGTTTTGCAAAAATTCTTTCCAATTTGGTAGCATTTAAAGCTCTAACGTATTCTCTAACCGGTTCCATAGGATGCAATGCAGGATCGTAATTACGGGGCACTGTAAAGAATTGCGTAGTCAAACAATTATTCTCGATCTGCTTCATATACCTATCCACTTACTTTTGTGATGTTCATTTTTGGTTTCCCGCACAAAATTATCCGGATTACGACTTATCATTTTTACCTTCATTTCGCTAGATTTTATTTTTTCTATAAATTATAGTTTTTAAGTAATGTATTGTTTTTTATTTACTTTTTCCCTAGTATTCCTTTACACGTGCGTTTGTAAATAAAGCTCTATATCAGCTGTCAGATTTTGTTGCTGCCATATTGAAAAGAAGTTGTGGCCAGTGATGCCACAAAACTGCCAAAATGCAGATTAGAAGATTTTTGGCTTAACACAGCGTTTACATTTGCCAGTACTGGCAAGACAGTAAGCATATACATGTTAGTTGGCAAAACAATGCAAAAACAAAATAGCTGTAAAAGTGTTTATGTAGTAGTGATAAAGTTTGAATGAATTGCTACTGTCTTGCTAGTACTGGCAAATGTAAACGCTATGAAAATTGCATATTTTTTTTTGCTTGATGGAAACTTCTTTACCCTGCCACTTATGTTTGTACTATTTCCACTTCTTGCATTGATAAACAAAATATATCAACCATTCATGGAGAAACCATGTAAAAATAGATTCATTGGTTAAAGCTCTATTCACAATAAATTACTTAAAAATTCGCATTGTCTTGAGATTGTCGTGATTAAGAGAGCTTGAATACACGCGTCTACTTTTTAAGCGCACAATTGTTGTTCTGTTTGTAACACGGTTCGGCTTAAATCTAGTTTACCGACGCAGCGCCAAATAAAAAAAAAAACAAGTAAATAAGGTGATAGAAAATTGAAAAATTAGAACAAAATATTAAGGGAAACTAGTGGCGCAAACGCATAGTTTTCAAGTTATGAACCTCTAAAGTTTTTACATAAATATGTGATTTTCCACCACAATACTGAACGTATAGGGGCAATATTAGTATTGTTTTAAAGCTTTTGAGTAGATATTTCTTTATATTCAAAATTAATTCAAATTGTTATTAATAATCGTTTTTCATTATTGACGTGGCTGGGGCTCGAACCCTGGCTGGCAAGTTACCATGACATGTTTCGATCGCAACCACTCGATCTCCTCAGATGAATTTGCCGTCTTACACTCGCAGCCATCGACGACTGCTGACGTCAATAGTCAAACATCAATCAGCAGTCGTCAATGGCTGCGAGTGTAAGACGGCAAATCCATCTGAGGAGATCGAGTGGTTGCGATCGAAACATGTCATGGTAACCTGCCGGCCAGCGTTCGAGCCCCAGCCACGTCAAGAATGAAAAAAGATTATTAACAACAATTTTAATTAATTTTCATGTTCTAAAATTCCTTTCTTCGTCAAAAACAAGTAAGAAAGTATAGTCGGTGAAGCCCGACCATATGATACCCTACACCACAGTATTAAAAAACACATCATGCTTATATGTCCATATAAATATGGATTTATCTATGTTTATAAAAGTCATTAAAATCGGTTTAAAAGTTTGAGAGAGGCAGAAATTGCCCCCTACCTCCCCTTGTGGTCCTATTTTTAAAAAACTATATAGCTTATGTGTCCATATAGATATGGATCTATCTATGTTTTTAATTTCATTAAAATCTGTTTGAGAGGCAGAAATTGGCCCTATCTCCCCTCGTGGTCCTATTTTTTAAAAAATGCATCCCTTTTGTGTCCATAAAGATATTTTTCTATGTATGTTTTAAATTTCATTAAAATCGGTTTGATAGTTTCTGAGAGGAAGAAATTTCCCCCTATCTTCCCTCGTGGTCCTACGATTTGGCCCATTTTCAATAGGCTTGGTCCTTGTGCCAATAAGAACCTATGTCCTAAATTTTATCAAATTATCTCCAATTGCGACCTTTACTTTGCGCACAAGGTTACATGGACAGCCAGCCAGCCGTACGGACATCGTTAGTTCGAATCAGAAAGTGATTCTGAGTCGATCGGTATACTTTAAGGTGGGTCTAGGACCAATATTTTAAGGCGTTACACACATCAGCACAAATGCATAATACCCTCTCCACTATTGTGGTGTGGGTATAAATAACCACGATACTGATTATTCAAAATTTATTTAAAAATTATTAGCCCATTAAGAAGCGGCGATGAGTTTGAGAAAATATAAGAGCTTTTAGTAAGCATAATAATAACTATGGAAAAAAGTTTAAGTTAGCGAAACCGTTTTTTTTTTATGTCATATGAGAGAAAATTCATGCGCGCGGCCGAAGGCCGTCTATGCAGACAAGCTTTATTCAGCGAAGCTAGTGTTAGTTAAACCATAGAGGAGAAAAGCTTTCCACCCGGCCAAAGGCCGGCTATGCAGATAAGCTTTAGTTAGCAAAGCCAGTGTTTGTTATGCCATTGGGAAGAAAATCTTTGCGCCCGGCCGAAGGCCTTTTATCCAGAGAAGCTTAAGCTTGCGAAGCTGGCGTTTGTTATCTAATATTTGTTTTTACACTTTTTTCACTTTATATTTTCTTCTTATTTTTCAGTTTTCTATCACCCTAAGTACTTTTTATTTTATTTGGAGCTGCGTTGGTAAACCAGATTTGTTCCCACGAATTTATTTGCCAGCTTTAACCATCAAGTTGTCTTGAAGCAAGTCTGGATTTACTGTATTTGTCAGCTTTAACCATCAAGTTTTCTTGAAGAAGGTCTGGATTTATTGGAGAGTGAGAAAATAAGGGGATGAATACTTGCTTGTACCGAAAAGTTACTTTAATTTTCTTATTGCCATTCGGCATTTTTTTAAACTCAAAACTTTTTGTATTTTCTTGTCGATATTTTATTACTTTCTCATTGGTTTGTAGTCTTTTTACTTTTTCCGATTACATACATGATTTTTTCCATAGTAGCATAAGTACTTATTATACTATGATTTTTTCTTTTTTTTCCTTCAAATGTTCTAATATTTTTTTTATTTGTAAGGATTTTAAAATTTATTTGTTGAAAGATTCGGAACATTTTATGTTACTTTTAATTCTACTTACATATGCACCTTTATTTGAACTTCTGCATTTCACGAAAAGATGTTATGATATCAAATGCACGTCTCTGGAGGTATAACTTTTTATTTTATCCCAAAAGCCTCCCACTTATTTATATTCCCTATTATCTGGCAGCACTAGAAAAATGTAAACAGTTTATTTATTTTGCAAGAAATCTTTTTTCTCTTTTAAACCTTCTTAAATAAAATAATTCACAATGACTTGACTAAAAGACAACAAAAACACAAGACGAAGAAAAGAAATTGAGTAAAATTCAATTGGTTGGTTTAGTAAAAATTAGGTTGGGTTATTTAAAGTGCTTTACTTAAGTCAAAAACAAAATAAGTTTTATTAATTAAAAAAGATTTTCACTTATTAAATTCCCGGAATATGTATTGTTTTTCTTAAAAAAAAGAAGAAGCATATTCGCTGCGAAGAAGAAGATACGGAAATGAAAAAAAGTTAAGAAGACGAAGAAGAAAAAAAAATCCTGTGTATAAAGGAATCTGCAAGAAATTTTTCAAGTCACGACATCAGAAAAGTGAAAATTTTCTTATAAGAAAAATTTGTAACAAAAAACTTGGAATTAAATAAAATAAAATCTGTGAAAAATTCATTACTAAAGTGAAAAGAAACCGTTAAAAATAAAATTTATGAAAAAATAAGTTAATTATAAATCAGTAACAATTGCTAGATCTAATAGTCCTTGGTTGTTAGCAAAAGGTAGGGGTGAGACACCAATACCGGGCGCTAACGTCGCCACCGCCGCTGCCAGCCATAACACAGTCCCAAGGCAGTTTTTTATGAAAATGAATAACTTGGTATGTTTTTGTTTGCATTAATAGGAATTAAAACTTATTTCTTATGATCGCTTGGTTCCTTCCTAGGATCACGTTAAAAATTTCTATCCAGATAATTATAAATTGGATTTATCGGAGACCATGAAGGCGGCTTTGTCTAAGGGTGGACCTGGTGCCAGCGGCTCAGGGGTACCTTCTGGTGTAAGCATGTCTGCACCCTCTGTTGCTGGTCCACATGGTAGCGGAGATATGGCTGGTACAAGTGCTGGTATTTCTGGTGCTGGCTATGTGACCGAAAAACTATATATGCTATTACAATTGTATTTACAAAATAAGGGTTGGAATCCAAGTGCAGAGTTGCTGCAGTGTTTTACTGATCTGAAAGATAATGCCATGTTGCCCAGTGCGGCTTATTTGCAGTAAGCATGAGCATTAAATCCATAAAAAAGCAAAATACCATGTAATCAATTTTATATTTTCTTTCTACTTAATAGGGTTTTAGCCAATCGAATGACGTTGGACACACAAGGCCGTTTAATTTTGCGTGAAAATGGTAAAATCGTCTTACCATTTGAACACTTTGCTAATGCCGTTATGTTAAAACATATGTCGGGACCTCATGGATTACACTTAAGTGTTGATGCTACTGTTAGAGCTGTCATTGAGTCGTATACTATTGGTCGTGAAAATTTTGGCATGGAAAAGGAATTTATCATAGAAGTGGTTCAATCCTGTCCAAGTCCAGCATGCCGTTACTATAAAAATCATATTGGCATTTCACCACTGCCATTTATGGATCAACAATTTCCCAGTGTCAATCCAACTGATTTTCTACAACATTTGCCGCATTTACCACCACCTCCACCACCACATTTGGGAGCGGGACATGTTGCTGGCGGTTCAGGTGGTGGAGGTGGTACTGTAAGTGGTCCAAGTTCTGCCGGTAGCAGTAGTTCAGCAACCAGTAGTTCTGCTGGTGTTGGTGGAGAAGTTGATTTATCTTCAAAAACTTCGCATTCCTCTCATCCCAAGGTACCACCACAATTACAACATTTGACTAAGCAGCAACAGAACAGCATACAATCTCAATTGTCGCAAATAAGTGCAGCAGCTGCTGCCGCCGCTGCTGCAGCTGCAGCCAAGCAACAGCACCAACAACAACAACAGCAGCAACAACAGCAACATCATCAGCAGCAACAACAGCAAGCTGCTGTTGCAGCAGCAGCTGCAGCCGCTGCCGCTCAACAACAGCAGCAACAATTGTCTGTTCTTATACAGCAGCAACAAAATCGTGCTTTAGCTCAACAAAGTCTAGAAAAATTTAGCACCCTCTCACCGCTGGAGAAACAGCGTGTACTGTCTCAATTGGATCCTAAACATTTTGATCCCACTACTATGGCCGTGGCAGCAGCTGCTGCTAATTTGCAAATGCAAGGACTAATGCAATCACAAGCTGCTGCTGTAGTCGCCGCTGCTGCTGCGGCTGGCCAAAATTCAGCTGCCCAATCGGCAGCTGCCGTTTCAGCTGCTGCGTTGGGTTTGCCCACAGCTTCACCTAATCAGGGTGGTCCCCTTGTACCGCCACCACTTCATAATATACATCATCCACTGCCACCACCGCCACAATCGCCAACGGCCCATAGCGGCAGTGGCAGTAGTGTTGGAAGTATGTGTCGGCATGAGAGTGCTTCTTCAAATTCTATTCATTCTGTGGAGCAGATGGTGCAAAAGAATGTGGAAACATTGCGGTAAGGTTTAGATTTTTAAGTAAATAATTGTACTGAACAAGAGTTGAATTGATCTAGAACTGAACTAAAACTGACATAGATATAATATTTTTGTCCTTAGTTCCAACTTGGAATCTTTGGAATCAAATAAAGATCTTTTGGCTCTGCATAATGGCGCTTGGGCATCAACTAATCAAGATCTTAATGGTCGTGACTGTTTACCAGCTGGACAAGATAAAATTGTACGAGTTTTTGCAGAACTTATGCGCAATATGGCTCGCATGAAAACCTACATAAGGCCCTCAATGTGCAAACCTTATGGCAAACAAAGTGAATCTTTGCAAAAAAGTATTGATTTTATTTAAAAACCCCAAACTAATTAAAATTAACAAATTTTTAACTCAACTGTTTCAGCGCTTATGGATACTATACAAATTGTACAAACTTTGCGCAATTGTCTACCACCACCACACATTCAAGTGACTTCTTGGAAAAGCGAAAGTGAAGGTACATCAAATTTACAAAGTGGCAATGGTGGGGTTACGCCAGGTATTGTGGGTATTGGTAACCAAAATTCCGGTCCCCCGATGATGGGTGTTGGTAATGGTGCTACATTATTAGGTAACATGCCCTCAAATCGCATTGAAAATTTAAGCAATTAAAAATAAAAACATTGCTTAGCTCGCAGGTAAGTTCATTTTGCACAATTGTTCAGATAATTAAGGAGAGAGAGGCCATAAATAATTTAATTATTGAGCATAAAATATTCTATAGCATGGAAGTTATCACATTCCAATTAAAGTAGTAGAATTTTTTTCTTCTTTTAGTGTAGGGGTAAGGTAAATTCTTTGCAAACTTATTAAAAAATAAAAACAAAATTTCCTTTAATGAGGATTAAATGTAGAACATATTTCTAAATTTAAATTAAAAAAAAAAAAATTAATTATGAATATTTTAAATCCTTAAGAATCAATTTTAAATAATTACTACTTCGAAACAAGGTTTTTAAAACCACTTAAGTCTTAAATAAATTATTGATCATTTAAATAATTATTTTAGTATGAAAAACATTTTTGTGCAATTTCAACTTTAAAGTTGAAGATATTTTTAAAATATAAGTATTAATTATAATTAAATCATAAGTATGTATTTGCATTTATTTTTTATCATATTTCTCGTACTGGATTGAATTTTTTTAGAGTGCCATTAGATTTAGTTGATCAAGTTTTTAATTTTCCAATTTGGAAACTTTTTTTTTTTTTAATACTCTTAACATCAGTGATATACAGCGAATCTGTGTGAAATATTTATGAAGTAACGAATGAATTTTTAAATATAAAAAGTTTTGAATTTTCTAAAATTGAAATTGAAATGAAAATTTTAGAAAGTTTTGTAGGTTAAAAATCAATTAGTACTGCTAAATCAAAATCTTACGGATCTACATACATATGTTTTGAAGTTTGTACAGGCATTTGGGTGTGCAATCCCCCCTTTAGACAGTTTGTATAGACACTGTATTCCCATAAATTCGTTAATTATCTATGTATGTTCCCTTTTAAATTAGTTTTGAATAAAAAGGTTAGTGATCGATTTCGCTTAAACGTTGTATATCACCGTTCTAAACAGACTGATTTTATTTATTATTTTTAAAACGGTTGATTTTTTATAATTTTTTACATGAAAACAAAACATCTATGTTCCTTGATAAAAATGTTCAAATAAATGATAAAAAGAAGTCTTCTCAAAATTTGGCTTTAAACAAAATTAAGTATTTTAGTTTAATATTATTTGGTACTTTTTTTTTCCAAAATATCGGCAACAAAATCCAAAATCTGTGATAAAACAAAACGTATTTAGTTATAAAAACATTAAATTATTTATTTTTTTTTTTTTACAAATTATAGTTTAGGCAAACAAATTAAATTAAAATTTAGATAATTTGGATTAGACAGTTATAGAAAGGAGCAGTGCTTTAAGTGAATTATAGTGAATATTAAACCCGTTATGTTCTTTTTACTGAATCAGGCCCTTAAAACTTTTTGCTTTTAATTAATACATGTGTTTTCACTTTTTTAGTATTTAATTTCACTTCATATAATTTACATTTTTTTTTTTTTTTAGTTTATAAATCTAAATAAATTATTAATAACAATAACAAAAAATTATCATATCAATTAAAAATCATATACTAAATGTAATTAGTTTTTATAAGCTTAAACAAGTTAAAAACTTTATATTTTTAAATATGCTTGAAGTATAAAAACAAACATAACAAACAATATTCAAATAAAATACAATACAAGAATACTAAAAAGTAAATTTTAAAGTTTTATGAAAAGAAATCATGGTAATTTACCCACCAATATAAACAAAAAGCAAATAAAAATATGCTGTTTGATTAAACTTAAAAAACTTAATGAATAGAAAAAAAGATATTTAAACCAAATTGAAATATTTAAAACCAAATTTTTGGTAAAATTTCGTTTTGTCAAACAAACTAATTGAAATATGTAATGTGGGCTTTACAAGAGATACATTTTTTTTTTAATTTAACAACAATTAAAACAAACTGAGCGAATTTTACAGAACGTTTAGCTTGTTGAAAGTGGCCAATGTTGGACATACCAAGACTTACTGCCTATTTCACGATGTCACTCGAACGCTTTCGTTCGCACAAATAACATGTAAAACAAATATAAACTTTGAAAATTTGTTTTTGCTTTACATGTAATTTGTGCGAACGAAAACGTTCGAGTGACATCGTGAAATAGGCAGTTACTCTGTTACAGCACAATGTTGGCCGGGCGACAAGTATTTAGAAAGTTAAACGAAAATAATGGATTTTTTCTGAATATTTTTATAAGATTAGTTAGTTGATTTTTTTAAACCAGAAATAAAGAGTCGAGTGCGTATTTAGTTTTCAACAAGCCCTTTTGAGACCATTCGAAAGCACTGGCTGTATAAGTTAAACTTACCTTGATACACACTCATTTAAGGATCCCAATCCAAAATATGGCAATTCTGAATAATTTTATATTTTAATATTTTAATCAGGCTAAAGTTCATTGAATTTAATTTTCATTAAATTACTTTAATGAAGAAAGGAATTTTACAACATGAAATGAATTAAAATTTATTGATAATTTTTCATTCTTGACTGAGCTGGGAATCGAACCCAGGTTTTGACGTACAGATTGCCCTTATATGTATGTTTCAACTGTAACTACACAATCTCTTCAGTGGGGTTTGCCGTTTAACACTCACCGGCATCGACTACGGCTGGCAGTCAATAGTCAAACATTAATCTTTAAAACAAATGGTATTTTAACTTTGATAGATCGAATTTTTTTTTTTGAATGATTATCTATTTAAATTTCAATTCTCTTTAACAATTAAGAGATAAATTTATATCTGTTTAGCAATAGTTTAAGAAATTTCTTGTAAAACTCACAGCATTTTAACAAAATTCGTTTTAATTTAATTTTCTGTGCATTTTACTTTGATTTATTTTATTTGCAAAAGAATATTTATTTATTAAAAAAAAAAAAAAAAAAAACGGTTGTACTGTCTTTTGAACAAATGACTGGTATTAAAAACGCATAATAATTTTTAAATAAACACAAATTTTATTTAATGCTTAAAAATCTTATTAAATATGTATAAATAAACAAAATGCAACAGTATTAATAAACAAACAGCATTTAAACAAAAATACAATTTAAAAATGAAACAAATAGTCGATTACGACGACTGGATAAGCAAACTGAAGCGATTTAAGATAAAAAGGTAATTGAGCTAAACCCAACTGCATATTAAATTAAGAAAAAAAAAACAAAATCTGTTATAATTTTCAAGTAAAGATTTATTTTATCAAACAACATTTCAAAACACATGAGTTTCAGAAAACCATAAAATAAATCTAGCGTTTTGAGTTTTCAAATCGTGCGATTTTCAGAACATGCTCGATTATGTTCTGAAAATCGCACGATTTGAAAACTCAAAACGCTAGATTTATTTTATGGTTTTCTGAAACTCATGTGTTTTGCATGCAACCTGCTAAAGTTAGTTAATGCGTTTCCTTATGTGCATACTTTTGCGATTTACGTCGCCAACGTACAGAAAACCTATTACAACTTTTTTTCGATGGTCAGAACATGTCCGAATATTGAATATTGTTGAATAAACAAAACTTAACTAAAATAACTAAAAGTAAAATTAAATTAATAGCGGTTTTTACTCTTTGGTGTAAAGTTTATAACTCTGTTGTATTTACTAACTGCCTGTTTTTAGAAAACGTAAGCAAGTGAGTGAGTGAGAAATTATATTGAAAACAAAAACAAATTTTCGTTTTTTATTGTTGTTTTCAATATAATTTCTCACTCACTCACTTGCTTGCGTTTTCTAAAAACAGGCAGTAAGATGTGTCACTAAAAACGTGTGTCTTTTTCATTCATAAAAATATTTTAAATTTAATAAAGGTTTACAAAGCAAATTTTTTATGAAAATTTGGCTTATTAAACGTTTGTTAAATTTAATAATCGCTTATGAATTCGGGGGTGAGTGTCTGTATTGTAAACTAATGAATCAGATAAGTTTTTTTCGTACATACATACTAGGGAGATCGATTATAAAAACCGGTTTACGAATATTCCGAATGGCAGCTATTTTTAAAAAATTGGGTTTCGGTTAAGCATTTTTAAAATAACAGGTTAACCGGTTCTAATTCGAATACATAAAAATACAAAAAAAAAAAATTTGTTTTTATAATAAAAAGTTAATTTGAATAAAAACCTAACAATTCACGATGGTAAGGAACCAACAAAATACATATCGTTGGTCTCATGTAGAAAGGCCCTAACTCACATAATTGCAAAATATAATAGAAACTGAAGGTATCATAATGCTTGTAAAACTGATATTTTTGATGCTATTGCATTAAATTCTTGTGACGAGGTGTATTTGTGGAAAATGTATTGAAATCAATAAAAAATCAATTTAAAAAAAAATGGAGTTAGGGCCTTTCTACATGAGACCGACAATATATACGACTTAAGGTATGTTCAGACTAGGGATGCCAATCCCGAATGCCGAAATCCCGGGATTATTCTAAAAAATTTTGTATAAAAATCCCGATATTTTGGGCTTTAGTGAAAATGTGCTAATTTTTTTTTTATCAAATACAACTATATTTAAATAAACGTGAGTCACCCTGTTATGAATAACTTTTAATATTAAATCATACTGACAATGAATCTTTCTGAGTAAAATTATGCCTTTTACATTTTTTTTATGTTCTTTTCTGAAAAACATGTGTTATTTTAAAAGTGTATAGCGTTCTTTTCTGATGATGTTTCCTTTAAAATTAAAAAAAAAATGCTACATGTTCAACACTCATTTAAACTAAAGGGGCATGAGCGCAGCACTAGATCAAAGCGAATTCAGTACAAGGTGGTGGCAAGTTTCGAGCCGTACACACTAACAATGCAATACAAAAAACCTCTGTTGTTTCTGTTGGCTTTGGATTGTTGTAGTCTTGCGACCACCTGTAATTGAATTTACCTTGCGCTAATTGTACTTTATTAAGGATTATTTAACGCCAAAATTTGTGTTCTTCTGTAAACGTAAAATATGAAACACTTCTTAAAAATTAGGGGAGCGTTTAAAAATGTTGCCAATTCACATGTAACACTTATGCAACATTTTTTTTTTAGAAAAGAAAACGCCATAATTTTTAACTGGTTACAAAAAGAAGTCGCAAGTGAATAAATGTTGCAGGCAATGAATTTTGTGCCACATGAAACAAAATCAGAAGATAAAGTTCGGTTTTGTATTTTTTTAAGTGAATGGGATCCCGTTTTTTTGAATTAAAAATCCCAAATCCCGGGTTTCAAAAAACCTGGTCCATTTGGCATCCCCAGCTCAGACCTAACCAATATTTGACGATAGAATCCAAAAAAAGCGCGCGACGAGTAAGGCTGGGTTTTTGAGATCTCAGTTAAACTAGGTTTAGTTAATCTGAAAACTGATTTGTGCCGCCAATACCAAGTTTGTATGCAAAATCTTGCCGAAACAGCGCAGTCTGGCTTAAAATGTGGGTCTTTAATGAAATAATAGAAAAAAAAATCACATTTCACTGGAAAAATCCGAGTTGCAGAGAACGTTAAACTAAGTTCAAACTTAATCCCCATCTGAAAAACACGTCCTAAATTGATCAAACTTAAACTTTATTTTTTATAATTTCTATTTATGTTTCATAATTGTATAATGTAAATTAGAAACTGTTAAATAATGTTTTCTCTAGCCAAACGTTTTGCAAAAGCAAACATTTCTTAAAGAAAACTATAGTGGTTGTGAAGGACGTCAAATATTTAATAGGTGTGAACATAGCTTTAGAATCTTTGAAAAACTTTGGCTTTAAAAAATTATTGAAATTAAATAAATGTATTATATATATAAATTCCTTTTGTTCCTATAAGAAGCATAGGGCCTTAACGATTTCGTTTCATTCTTGTTTTTTTGTTGCTACGATCTTCAGCTCGTTGCACGTTTTGTTGACTTTTGCTACTTCAATGTCTAGTTGTCGACGCCAGGTGTGTCTCGGTCGACCATTCCTGCGGCTGCCTTGGGGATTCCAGTCTATTGCGTTTCTGGTGATGTCGACTTGAGGTCTTCGCAGGGCATGTCCAATCCACCGCCATTTCCGTTTTCTGATTTCGTACTCAGTTGGTGTTTGTCCGCACTCGGCCCATAAGCGTTCGTTTGTTATGGTGTTTGGCCAGAAAATTTTTAGTATGCGACGGAGGCAACTGTTGATGAATACCTGTGTGGCATTGGTATCGCATTGAATTGAGTTCCAAGACTCGCAGCCGTAGAGTTCAACTGATTTCACGCAGCTGTTAAAGATGTTAATTTTGGTGCGCTTAGAGATATGCGGGGAATTCCACACATGGTAAAGTTGGTCATAAGCTTGCCTGGCCTTGTTTATGCGTTTCCCAATATCCTCCCTTGGGCCTCCACTTGTTGATATTATGCTACCCAGGTAGCAGAAGGATTGGACGTCTTCGATCCGTTGTTCCTGTAGTGTGAACTGTTGCGTATTTGTTGGATTGATTCTCATGGCCTTGGTTTTAGGGATATTAATTCTGAGACCACACATTGCTGCTTCGGCTTCGATGTTGTTAAGTTTTGACTGCATATCGTCAAATCTATGTGAGAGCAAACAGATGTCGTCTGCATAGTCTAAATCTTCGAGGCGGCCGTTTAGGCGCCAGGTAATGCCTCTAGGTGTTGTTATGACTTTTTTCATAGACATCATCTATAACAAAGTTGAATAGTAGGGGGGATAGTGGGCAACCCTGCCGCGCACCTACTTTGACACTTATCGGGCAACTGATTACGTCCTGGTGTAGGATGCGGCATTTTCGTACAAAGCCCCGATTATCACAATAAGTTTTTCAGGTATTCCCTTGCAGCGAAGTGCGTTCCATATTGCAGCGTGATGTATTGTGTCGAACGCCTTCTCGAAGTGATTGTTCCGTTATTATTCTAAGGTTATTAATATGGTCAATGCTAGATTTGTATTACTTGAGATATTCTCCCAAATTTATTTTAAATGAGTTTTAATTTGTTGGTTGTGGTTCAGCATGTCTATATGAATCAGTAGACTTCAACCATATTTTTTAAAAGTTGCAAACAAAACCTCTTAGCCAGGATTGTTTAAGTCGTCGATTCAATTTTAAAACCTTTCATGACTTAGTTTGATTCCTTCAATTTTGTTTTAAGTTTTTGCTGTTTTAATAAATAAAACAGATGAATTCCTCCATACCGTTGATTCCGCCGGTATGTTGTAGTTTTAAGCATATAGATATGCTGGAACTGTTTAAGAGTAATTCATTAATTTTTGGTAGCATATTTTAGTAAAGTATTGTTTGCAGTCTCTTAAGAACTAATTGGAACAGAGTCAACTTTTCTTTGGTGTCAAGCTTGTGGACTAATTAAAGGTGATTCCTACGTCGTGCCGTTAAAGAACCTTTGCAACTTATCATTTAAGGGCCTTTTAAGCACCATTGTCTTTTAAATCAGTTCTAAATATCACCAGAGATGACATCTTTATACCAATATATATATATATATATATATAACATTTAGAATACTGTCCAATTGCTAATTACTTTTTAAGCTGAACAATTTTTTTTGTAGTATTTTTAATTGTTTTTGGTTTTTGTTACAAGAACACACGTTTTCTAAGCGATATGTATTTACATTGCTCAAAATGTTTTTTGACTTTTTTTTGTATTTTATTTTGACATTCTTCATAAAAAGTTTAAGTTTACAGAATATTCAATTATAAAAAAACTTAAATTACGGTTACATTTATAACAAAAGTAAGTGCCGGTTCACACACGTCAAGTTTAACTCGTCAAGTCTTGCGTTTTTAGGAGAGAGAGGAAAAGATATGGCATCCTCTTTTCCCTTCTCTCCTAAAAGCTCAAGACTTGACGAGTCAAACTTGACGTGTGTGAACCGGCACTAAGGAAAACATATTAAAATTATACATTGCAAAAATAAACGGTTTATTTTACCAAAATAAACGGTTAATTCGATATTCGAAAAATTGACATTTTAAAATATTCGACTTGGGCAAAACTAAAATAACCGGTTAAAACCGGTCGAATACTATGCGTTTGATCTCCCTAGTCTGTATTGTAAACTAATGAATCAGATGATTTTTGTAAGTACATACTTCAACTACATTAACAAGGTCCTATAAGGGTTCTTATCTACCAAAAGTAAAAACCGCTTGTATTTATCCAAGATTTGTATCCCGCTTTTTTCAAAATATTTGCTTTAAAAATTTTCAATGTAGGGTTTCTTAAAATCAACAGTTTGTTTTTTTTAGAAAAATTTGGTTTTAGGTGGAATATAATTAATTTTAACTGTCTATTTCCGAGTTGCGAAAGAATTCTTTCTTTTGTACAAATAAATTAAAATGTAATTATTCGAAAAAAAAGAATTCTTTCGCACATCGCAAATGGGCTATAAATTTTATTTTTCCAAAATACAAAATTATTTTTTTTATTTTATTAAATATATCCAAATATATAAAACAATTTATCATGTAGTAGAGTTATAAATTTAAAATAACAATTATAAAATAATATTAATTATATCAAAATATTCGCGAAAAGAAAATAAATAATACACTGTAAACGCTTAAAAAATTGAAAAACAAAAAAATCAAAGCAAATATATTTTCAATTAACATTTTCTTTCAACAAATTAATCAGCAAAATAAAAATTAAAAAAATTTAATTAAACTATCAATAAAATTGTATTCAGTAAATTTAAAGTAAAAATAAAATAAATGAAAAACTTCCAGTGAATTGGATATACATAATTTAAACCAAGGCGAATTCAAACAGGTGACTGCATCATGAGAGAGAGTTATTTTAGAAAAATACTATGTATTTTATTTTTGTGAATAGTTAAAGTCAATGTCAAAATTATTTGTTGAAAATATAAAAAAATGGGAATTTTTTTGTTTATTAAATATACATAATTGCTTTAGATAATAACAGCCGTATTCATAAAAAATCTTAATTTAGTTTTTAGATACATTTTTGTTAAAAAACATTTTAAGCTTAAAAAATCTTTTTTTAAATTCGTATTCATACAGGCATGTCACAAATTCCGAACGGAATGGTTTTAATTCCGTATGTTCAATTTCGATCGATTTAGGCCCTAAATTTGTAAAACGCACACGCAACGCCAACAATTATATTGAAAGCAAAAACAAAATCGAAAATATTGAATAATTTTGTTGTTGTTTTCTATAGAAATGTATATTGAATTTTTAAATTTTAAACGCTGCATATCTTGTGGCGTTGCTTTCAATGTTATTTTTGAGATTGCGTTGCGTTTTACAAATTTAGGGCCTTAGCTTCTTCAGATTCCGATCGATTTTGCTAAATGTGTTTTATTTATAACAACTCTGGTTTTACAATTGGATAAAAACCATATGATTTTTGTGTTCAATGTTCGCTCAATGAAAAAGTGGTTTGTAAGGAAAAAAAGTGGCAACGCAACGGTAAAGAATTTATTTTGTTTTAAAAAAATCAATATAAAGTAAAATAAATAAATCAAAAGTGTATTATTTCTTCAATCTATATCATAAAAAACATTTATTTATTCATTAAAAAATAGTTTTGAGTAGTTTTTTCGGTTATAAAATACTGAAACAATCAATTCCACTTAGAAAACCAAAAGTGGTTTCATTCCGAAAAAATTTTTCGTTTTCTGAAGAAGCAAAATACGGAATTAAAACCACTTTCGATCGGAATGGAATTCTATGACAGGCCTGATAATCAGCTTTTTAACTAATACACGTTTTACCGTATTTTTTTATTGAATGGTGGCAACGCTACCAAACGTCAAAGTCCATATAAAAAACGCTGACAAAAATTTTAAAGTTTTTTTTATATGGACTTTGACGTTTGGTATGACAAAAAATTGTCAGGTGAAGACCCCATGTAATGATGCAAAACAGTGGTTATTAATTCATACTTGAGGGGTATAGATGCAAAGACTGCAATGTCCACTTTTTTCACAAACGTAACTAATAATCACCCCTATCGCAAACAACTACTCCCATGAAAATATTCCCATATTTTTTTATTTCGTATTGTGAATGATTCCCATACAAAATTTTTTGGGAATGAATTCCCACACTTAAAAAATTTGGCATCGCCAATGTTTACTCCCGCGAATTTTTTTAATAAATAAATTCCCAATAAGTGTTGATGTAAACGAGAAGGGAACATGTAAATTTAATTTGTATTCTAAAGTAGGACTAAATTAAATTACTTTTTCCTCTTATTGAAGGAGTGCACATAAAGAAAATGAAGATAAACACTATTCATTAGTTATTTCTCATATTTTTATTAGTATTTAATTTTGTATATTTTTCTTTCACAATACAGGCACTGACAAGTTACTCACAATAGAGACTTTTGTTTACAAAGCACTGAAACATAATTCACAATAGAAATATTTACTCCCAAAATATTTGCGATACCGATTTGTTGGGGATGGGAATTTAGGTTTGATCCCATGTATCATATTCCCATAACATTCGCGATAGGGGGGAATACCTCTTGTTGTATTTAATGAAGGCTTCCAATTAATGAATATTACATTACCAGAAACACTTTTATCCCATAAAAAAGTATGTTCAAAATTAAGAATCCAATGGACATTGCCGTTTTTGCAGTGATCACAGTTTGTTAAGCTCTTTTTCTCTCAACTATTTTCGAAAATGCATGCTATTTTTTTATTTTGTTTCTTTTTTGCAAAACAAAACTAAAAAGAAATTAAAAAATATAACAAAAAATTTTTAATATGAAACAGTTTTATTGTTCATTTTATAACTTTGTCATTAGCCGTAATTATGGAGCTAAGTTGTTATGAAGTTCCTCCAAATCAATCAAGAAAAAACTAAGCCTTTGTTAAGTTAAAGAATTTTATAACTACTGATTTTTTTAAGCAATCATCCAATATTATTATTAGAATTGCCAGCAAACCGATATAGCGATTTGGTTGAAACTTGCGTCATATCTCCATCATATTCTTATTTACTGAATAGCATGATATACAATACAGTAGTTTTGACTTAGCTGCACAATCTCCTTTGTACAATTTTTTGTGCAGGTAAATCAAAAATGCAGTTATCTTAAATGCACCTGCCTTAATGCGCAGGTACACAATTGTGGTTACCTGTACAAAAGTGCAGCTAAAGTAAAGTGTTTTATTTAAAAGTAGAATAAATAAAAACATAAATTTATATATTATGAAAATTTTATTTCAATCCAGCTAGCATTATCAATCGTCTATGAGCTTACTGGGAATCTCACAAAGAGTATTTTTGATCGTCGACGAGCTCATTTTTCAATTGCAGACTATTCCTCGCAAGGGAGAAACTGTTACACGTGCTGATTCGTATGAGAGATTCTTCCATAACGCAGCGAAAAACACTTATATTAATCGTAAATGGAATCGTTTATGATGTATGTTGAGATTATCTAACGAGTCTTTCAAAAAGCATGCCAAGAGTCGGAAAATCCTTTTTTACAGATCCTTAGGCCGGTTTGTTTTATTAAAATTGTATTGGCAATAGCATTTTCATACTTCAAAAACGGTCTTATTTAGGTAGTTCAGTAATTGTTATACGACTCTTACAGAGAGTCCCAAAAGGTTCATTCCAAGATTTAAAGACGAGCGTGTCAAGAAAAATAAATAAATTAATTAAAAAAAGATTTAGACGTTTTTGTTACTCGTCAGATAATCATCAGAAGATTCTTTTAGGAGTTGTGTATTAAACATAATCGTCTAACAAACAGCCTATGCAAGCTGGGAAATAACAGATCATTTTATACATGTATGTATGTTTATTTAATATAAAAGAAACATTAACAAAAACAATGAGAATTCACAAAGAAAATAAAACATAAAAAACAAAATAATTGCGATATATATTTTTATAAACAGCTTAAATTGGATATTTATGTGAAAAAGTGGCCACCATATATTTTTATGTGTGCAGCTAACTTTGATGTTTTGTATGAAAATATTTTAAAGCTGTCCAAAAATATGAAAAATGTGCAGGTATACAAAGTGCAGGTAAACAAGGATTTGGAAGAATAATTCCAGAAAATATTTATTTTGGGCAGTTAAGTCAAAGTGCAGCTAACTTTGATTTTTTGTATGAAAATAATTTTAAAATGCCAAAAATTTTGTGCATTTATCTTAAATGTGCAGGTATAGAAAGTGCACTTAAAAAAGGAATTTGTATGGAATCAGAAAGAATAATTCCAAAAATTATCAATTTTGTGCAGTTAAGTCAAAAGTGCACGTAAACAAAAGGCAGTTAAGTCAAAACTACTGTACATAAATATGAATATACTTTGAGCTAGAGGTTTTTACTATTTATTATGAAAACTATAAATGTGGACATTGCTTTCTTTGCATCTATACCTCTCACTTGTACTCGTATCTACAATTTTTTTTGTCGTGTGTGAGAGAAAAATTGCTTTTTATAAATGCATAATTGTACGATGGTTTCTCTTTTATTTAAAAAAATAAAATGAGTTCAAAAATTATTTAGTAACAGTGCAATTTAGATGATGATTTTATTGCCAATAAAAAAAGTATTCAAGTAACGAGTTTTATTTTATTTGTTTTGATCGTTTAAACATCACTAGTTCATTTTGTACAATTAATAATAATTTGTGAAATTGAAAAATATATTAATAATATTTTTGAATTTTATTTTATTATTAATGCATAAATACATAATAATAAATTGAATGAACATTTCTCGCAAAAATGTTCAAAATGTGCATAAAAACACAAAGCAAAAATGTCATTTTAAAATAGGTTTAAACAAGGGTCGAACCAATTTTAAAATTCGCTTATTTACACAAGGTTTAAAATAGGGGTTTTAAGGTAATATTCGCTTATGAATACAATTTTAACGATTTATGCTTAAAACAGGTTTGAAATTATGTTTAAAATGTTTATGAATACGGCTGTAAATCTTTTAAATTGCTTTGCAAATTTATTGTAGATTTATGAAGCTGCATCTGGCAAATTTTTCTCCACTTGTTCCCTACGTGTTTTTTTCCTTAATCACATTTTTTGTCTTATAAAATTTAAATAAGTCTGAGTTCATACGGCTCATGTCTTATTGACAAGATTGCTACTTTACAGGCGAGAGGGACGAGGAGAAAAGAAACGAGTACACAGATGCATGTACTGTCTTTACGTTTTGCTTTTTCATTCGTTGTTTAATTTTGTTATTGTTTTCAATATCAAAAAAGAACATGTCGTCAACATGACATGAATCATTTGAACGCCAATTCATGTTCAAAGAAGAAAAAGGAAGAATCTTGTCAATAAGACAAGAGCCGTATGAACACAGACTAAGTTTTAGTTTTTTTTCAAGTATTTCTGAATTTTAACTGATTTTTAACAAAATGTAAAATAAGTTTGACATTCTGCATACACAACACAAATAAATAAACAATAAACAGATGACTTAAAGAGGTCACCTGTATTGATTCGCCTTGATTTAAACATATTTTTAATAATATAAGTGCAACAATTTTTATTGTCAATAAATATTTTTTATATTGATAAATTTCTCTTAATGAAATTTTATCAAAATAATAAAGTCAAAAACAGCAGATTTGTTCGAACGCTGCTCGCGACGCTTACAAAAGTAGAAAGCAAACCTTTTCGCATCAAATCATCCTACGCTTTTGTGCATGTAACTTGTAACGTTAAACAACACAGATTCTCCTTTTTTGACAGCTAAGTCGGATGCGAAAAAGCGTAGAATGCATGGCGAGGGCCTCCATATTGCCATGAGTGGCAATTCATTGCGCAATGATTGCTCTTCTGATTGCTTGAGCAATTATTGCTTAGCAATATGCTGTCAAATAAGTTTTCATTTGTCTGAAACGTCATTTTTCTGTATGTTTTCAATTTCACGTATAATCAGCAGTTATTGCTTCATTGTTCTGCCGACATTTTGCTTGTGCTAAGCAAAAAAAAAAAAAAAAAAAAAAATGTGGAGACGCAGCGTAAAGGCTAAATCAGAATGTGCATAAACTAGCTTAAGCTACTATTAAAAATTAACTAAAAGTCTCTCGAATGCATTTTAAAACAAAAACAAAATAAAAAACATTTGATTCCGTACGGAATGTGCGATCAGGTTCGCACTTTACTTAAGCAAATTACAGTTTCATAAAACTTAACAAATGGTTTCCTTAATTTCAATATACAGAGTTTAATTCGTTTGATTTACATGTAAATATTCGCACAGTTGCTTAAGCCACGTTATGCACATTCTTGTTGGGCCTTAACTCCATGACTTTTTAAATTTCCCGTTTCTTAACTGAAAAGGCAACACTGCTCCTGTCAGCTTACTCCTATCAGAATTTTATTAAGCTGCGTCATTTAGCAACGGGTTTTCTAATAAGGACTTGACGACATTTTTTTTTTCAATAAAACGCAAACCATTTCCAAAATATTTCCAAAACTTTATGATCAACTTGAAAAACATACAAAAAAACATTTATGAATGGAACTCGACTTCGTTAATATGGCCACCGCGGGCACGTCAGCAGAGGTCGATTCGTTGGACCCAATTTTCAATAGCTCGGTCACACGTTTCGGCCACTATTTCGCGTTCAATGGTGGCTCTGAGTTTTTGCAACGTCGTCGGCTTTTTGGCATTGGCCAATGATTTGCGTAGCCCCAAAGAAAAAAGTCTAAAGGCGTTACATCGGACGAACGAGGCGGCCGATTGACTGGTTCATTTCTTGAGATAACACGCTTAGTCCCAATTACACTAGGGACATTTCTTGCCGGGCAGATGAAGTTTGAGGGCGAGGTATCGTCATGACGCGAAAACGATCGCCATTCACAGTAACGTGATGATCGTTATTGTCGACGAAAAAATATAGCGCAATAAAGCCGCCGGCATGAAAACCGCACCAAACAGCTATTTTTGTAGCTGAAGTGGTGATTCATGGAGCACATGTGTATTTTCACCAAACCAATAACGCCTATTTCGCTTATTGAGCCAACAATTCATGATCTTAGCGCATCTTCTCCAGAGCCCAATCGTAGATTGTACGTCGCGTCAAATGGTCCATCGGCTTAAATTCTTGAGTCAGCTTGATCTTGTATGGGTGTAAACCAAGATCTTTACGCAAAGTTCTCCATAAAGTGGTCTTGGCGATACCCAGTTCTTGAGAACGCCGCTGAATCGTTGATTTGGGTCGTTTGCTACGGACGCCTGAACGGCAGCGATATTTTCGTTGTCTCACTGGCACGGCAGCATCAAACAATGAATATGTAGACTCAAATTTTGGCACTAAACATGTTATTGCTTGTCTACTAGGGCGAGAATAACGACCGAAAACTGGAGTTAACGCTCTTTAAGTTGCGGTAGTTCGTGTACCTTACCATAATGAAAATGTTGAGTTTACTGAAAAAAATGAAAATAACGGTGCAATATTGCGTTCACAAATTAAATGATGAAACAGAACTGAGTCTTCAACTTCAAGCAAAAATTTTAAAGCCCATAATTAAAACGTCGGCAGTAACTTCAAATTCTCTCTCATTTCTTTCATTTTCTTTTGTTCTTATTTTTCTTTGTTTACAAAATGTATGAAATTGAATGAAAGTATGGTAGCATTGTTAAGAGAATAATTGTATTTATGTGAGAGCATTAGAAAAAACGTCCTCAAAATAAAATTGATTTTATTTCTCGACCGCATTCTCTGGCATAATTTTATGTCAAACTGCATGTAAAAAAACGTTCAGCCCCAGTTCTGTTTCATCATTAAATTCAAAGTTGTCATGTACCTATTGGAAAACCCGTTATGTGTTCGACAGTTGTTGATAGCAGACTACCACGTTCTTTGATTAGAAAATGCATAATGCAATGAAATAAAGTAAATTAACGGTTACCGGAATGAATACCCTACTAAAGATTATACTAGATGACCCGTGCGAATATTTCGCACCGTAATTTTTATCAATGAAAATATTAATTTTTCAATTTCTAATTATTTTTCATTAGTGTTAGAAATAAGCTTTAAAATGAGATATCATTCATTAAATTTGATGCGGTGGTATGGGAGATATTTGCAAAAAAAAAGTGCTTTAGAAATAATATATATGGTACTTCAAAAGAGACTAAGTTGAAAGATAAAAGATTGTTTATCCAAAAATCTGTGTTTATTTTAAAAAGTAACGGACTTATTGGCCCGCTCTCGTGTATAAGTATTTCTAAGGAAGAAATTCCCGATAACAAGAAAAAAAAAATTTTTTACAGTAAAACATAAAATCGCTTTTATTTTATTTGTTAACAATCATTAAGCAAAAAGGGTAATAACTTGCTAATTGAAGGTTCTCTCCGTCAGGGAAAATAACGTAATTTCTTCTTTATTATTCTAACTTTAACCTCACAGAGTTGTTTGCAATTTCGATTTTTATACGTCTGGAAAATTTTAGAAGCCTAGCCAGTGATGTTAACTTTTTTTTTTCATTACCTTGCGGACCTATAAAAATTAAATTTTTTGAGAAGAAATTACCGCACGCAAGATTTTTTTTATCAAAACATTAATATGCTGTTTACAAATGACAGGCGATTGATTGTGTAGTAAAATTTGAAAATAGCACTTTTAGCAGCAGTTTCAAATGTGGTTTAAGAAAAATTTCAATAGAAAGTTTTGTGTTAAAAAACAGTTTTAACAAAAATTTTATTTTTTATGAATAAGGATGTAAAATAATTTTTAATTAAATAGGTACATATACATATGTTTATTAAGTTGGGTCGAAAAAAAAGTTGTGCCAGTCACACCTTAGAATGAAAGATATGTCAATGAAGTTTCTAAAACAGGAAAATTTTTTTTTTTTGCCACGCCCCAAAATACAGCACTTTTAGTTTTTTATATGTAGCGCTGCCATTTAAAGTCCGATCTCATCATATCGCATATCGTTGTTCATGGCTTGACAGTGGCTTCATGTTTGCCCTCAGTGACTTTTTAATCCGAGCTCAAACTCTGGGCGCCACTTATGCTATCTCGGATCCTTCCCCCAAATGTCAAAGTTTTTTCACGTGCCAAGAAAGCCATTCTAAAACTTAGTATGTATAGTTTTTAAGATGCTCACTTTTATGACACGCCACTAAATTATTAAGCCCCTTATTTATTTTTCACATGCATATTACATTAAACCAGGTAGAAGCGAATGTTCATCTGTCACGCCCTAGAATAAAAGGTATATTCATTAATTTTGAAGCACTTTAAAATAATGGTTTTTGCCACGCCCTAAATTACAGCTCTTTTTGCTATATATATATATATATATATATATATGTAGCATCGTCATTTAAAGTCCAATTTCATCGTATCGTATATCATTGTGAATGGCTAGATATGGCTTAATTTTTGTATATAATGCTTTTTTTAAACTCACTTAAAATTCTAGATGGGATTTATGGTATCTCGGATCCTTCCCCTCTGATGTTTAATTTTTCTATGAGCTAAGAAAGTCCTTCTAAATATAAGTGTAAATAGCTTTTAATATACTCGCCGCGCTTCAATTTAATTTATACAATTTCCTTACCATTACAGTATAACCTAGCCAAGTTGAGTCTCGCCAAGATTTACATACACCGGCTACCCAATTTATAATTGTTCTCATATGTATATGTTTTGAGGCATTCATTTTTATGCATTTAAATTATTTTGTATTTTTTCATTTTTAGAACTTAGTAATTTCTTTAGATTTTTAAGTTCTTGTTTCAACTCTGTACCATGGTTTCATATTTAACATTATGTTTGCTTTTACAAATGTCTTAATTAAGATTTTTTAAATAAACATATACAGTCAAATCCCGATAATTTTACCCCGATAAATCGTAATTTCCGATAATTCGTAATAAGCTGTCGGTCCCTTGAAAAAATCTCGTTAATTCGTAAAATGTCCATACATTTTGGTCCCCTCGCTAAATCGTTTTTTTTTTTCAAATAAAACCTTCTTAACCTCTTATAAATCGTAATTATTTGCTAACTACCACTTTTAATTCGTAATAAAAACAACAGAAACATGGAAAGAATAATTTTTTTGTTTACAGCTTTTGTTTTTTTTTGCTTGTGTGTGTGTGTTTATTTTCTTAAGATCGGTTTCTAACATCAATAAGTTTTATATAGGTATAACAATAGTTTTTTGTTTTTATACCCTTCACCACAGGTGTAAAAGGGTATATATAAGTTTGTCATAACGTTTGTAATTTTTTTTTTATCGTTTTAGTAAATAAATTGAAAAACCCCGTTAATTCGTTTTTATTTTATTTCAACCCCATTAAATCGAAAACCCCTATAATTCGTAAAAAATGGCCGGTCCCTTGCGATTACGAATTATCGGGATTCTACTCTATAGTTATAATATGTCCTATTTGTGGTATTTAAATAAATAAAAAAATACGGAAAAACAGTGCCAGTAGAATATGCTATAAAAAACTTGGCCTGATGATCAAATTATAAAATGGGTAATTTCAGGGCGTGAGGAAAAAGTGAGAATATAAAAAACTTTACTTATAAAGTTTTAGAAGGAAATCTTTTCTACTTATGAAATATTGGACATAAGATGGAAAGCATCCGATATTTTATAAATGTCATATAGATTAAAAAAGCATTAGATACAAAAATTAAGCCATATTCTACCCATTAACAATGATATACGATACGATGAAATTGGACTTTAAATGACGATGCTACATATATAAGCAAAATAAGCTGTAATTTAAGGCGTGGCAAAAACAATTTTTGTAAAGTACGTCAAACTTAATAAATTCTTTTATATAAAAGAAATAATACCTTTTATTCTAGGGCGTGACTGATGAAAATTGTATGGGTTGTATTGGCCTTTACCTGGTTTTATGTAATATGTATGTGAAAAAGAAAAAAGGGGCTTAATTTGGAGGCGTGTGATAAAAGTGAGCATATTATTGCTATAAATACTAAGTTTTAAAAGGGCTTTCTTGGCACGTGAAAAAAAATTTGACATTTGGGGGAAGGATCCGAGATGGCATAAGTGGCGCCCAGAGTTTGAGCTCGGATTAAAAAGTCACCAAAGACAAAAATGAAGCCACTATCAAGCCATGAACAACGATATGCGATATGATGAGATCGGACTTTAAATGGCAGCGCTACATATAAAAAACCAAAAGTGCTGTATTTTGGGGCGTGGCAAAAAAATTTTTTTTCCTGTTTTAGAAACTTCATTGACATCTCTTTCATTCTAGCGGGTGACTGGCACAACTTTTTTTTTTGTATGGAGGTCGACCCGGTCTAATGTATATTCATTTAACTCAAAATATTTTTATTAAATACGCTTAGCGTATATATCGCACTGGTTGCTCTAAAGAGAGTCAGCTCAAAATTTTTAAATTTTCACTTTTTGCAAGAAATCGATGAACATTGCATATTTGTAACTTATATCAAAAAATAAAATTCTATTTCGTCTATTTTAAAATTAATATGTTAAAATTTATATGTTTTAGAATTGTTGATTTTTAAAGTTTAAAGTTTAATATAAAATTAATAATTAACAAGAGTAATTTAATTTTTCTTATTTTGCACTTATCGATGTTACGAAAAAATTTGCAGAAACAAAATTAATTTTCCTAATTTTTTGTTATAAAATTTATCTATTTATACCCACACCACAATAGTGGAGAGGGTATTATGCATTTGTGCTGATGTGTGTAACGCCTTAAAATATTGGTCCTAGACCCACCTTAAAGTATACCGATCGACTCAGAATCACTTTCTGAGTCGAACTAACGATGTCCGTCCGGCTGGCTGGCTGGCTGGCTGGCAGGCTGGCTGGCTGGATGTCCATGTAACCTTGTGCGCAAAGTACAGGTCGCAATTTTGGAGATAATTTGATCAAATTTGGGACATAGGTTCTTATTGGCACAAGGACCAAGCCTACTGAAAATGGGCTAAATCGTAGGACCACGAGGGAAGAAAGGGGGAAATTTCTTCCTCTCAGAAGCTATCAAACCGATTTTAATGAAATTTAAAACATACCATATCTTTATGGACACAAAAGGGATGCATTTTTAAAAAAATAGGACCACGAGGGGAGATAGGGCAAATTTCTGCCTCTCAAACCGATTTTGATGAAATTCAAAACATAGATAGATCCATATCTATATGGACACATAAGCTATACAGTTTTTCAAAAATAGGACCACAAGGGGAGGTAGGGGGCAATTTCTGCCTCTCATAAACTTTTAAACCGATTTTAATGACTTTTATAAACATAGATAAATCCATATTTATATGGACATATAAGCATGATGTTTTTTTATACTGTGGTGTAGGGTATCATTTGGTCGGGCTTGACCGACTATACTTTCTTACTTGTTTTTAACTGAAAATCACCTCGCAAAAGTCAAAATTATAAAACCTACTTATTTATGTAAGTATATGTGTACCAAAAATCCAAATTTCTTTAAATTACCGTATTTTAAATAAATTTACCTTGCTACCATTTGCGGCCCAAAATTACCCTAAAAAAGGGTAATTACCGTACGGTTAACATCACTGAGCCTAGCCGCATTTGCCAATTTTTTATAAATTTTTAAAAAACAAAAATTTCGAAATTTTGCTAAAAAAATTATTTTTTTTCCAAATAAAAATAAAGTTTCTAAAACGACTGCGCATATTAGAAAAAAGTTATATCTTTCTTAAAGGTAATTTTATTGCGGAATTTAGTTTTTTTTTAGGTATTTTAATAAACTGAACCGTTTTTGAGTTACTCGAATATATGTTGTGCAACCTCCTCCATTTTCGAAATAACGGTATATCTCGAAAACAAGGGCCAACCCAAAAAACGATTAGCACCATTGGATTTAGCGTACCCGAATCTACATCTATATATAAATCTGTTTAATTATTTCGGAGTTATAAGCGTTCAAATTTGTAACTAACACAAACATATGCAGAACAAAAAAGATTTGTTTTTTTTTCAATTATCAAATAATAAAAAAAATAGGGTGGTCGATTATTCGACATTTTTCAGAAACCGGTTTTCGATTATTTCGACTATATAAATCTTATGTATAAATCGACACAAGCAAAACCGTTAAAAACGCTTTTTGCCTTCAATTGTGTTCCTAGCATAAGTTATTAATTCCCCTTAAATTAATACTGTTAATATGTGATTATGCGGCTCAAATTTAAAAAAAAAGAAAAATCACAATTTCATGCCCCTTGTGATGTTGTAAAATGGGAGGTGTGTTATTTAAAAAAATTGTTCTTGAATAGCTAAAGTGGAGGTGCAAACAAAATAGATTGCAGTTTTGCTATTATGCACATTTGCAAGGGTATTGTTATGCTGCATGTCCTATAAAACGAATGTAAATCAAAACATTTTTGTGTAATAGAAAACCTTTGTATGACGGGCGACGCACGTTATTTTTAACAAAAAAAAAAAATATATCGTGCAGTGTATATTAAAAATTATTCCAATTATCGTTTTTCTAGAAAAAAAAATAAATTTTTTTGTTCTATGCGACAAACCTGTAACCACCCGAGCTACTGCTATATTTAATAATTTCAGTGAAAATTTTGCAGAATAAAGACGGACTAGAAGAAGCGTAACAAATTTGACGAGGATAAAATTAATTGAACTTGTGTTTTTACTTACAAACTTAAAGTGTATGCAGAGTAGCGATGCCAATCGGGATTGATTTTAGAAAATCCCGGGATTCGGGATTTTGAAATCCCGATTCCGAAATTCTGGGATTTCTGGATCCCGGGATTCCCCGGGATTTCGAGATTTTTTTAAATAAACAACACTTTTTTTTATTTATTTCTGCATTTTCAAAAGGTATTATATACATCTATGGGCATTTCCCCAGAATGGTCTACCAGGATGAAAAAACAAAATGTTGATTATCATCATCTTTTATTGTTTATTATTAGAAAAAAAAGTCTATGTTCTTATAAAACAATAATTTCCTAGCATATCTGAGCTGTTTTACCTGAGAAAATTGGGCTGGAAACTGGAAAATTTTATAATTTCCTGTATTTTCTACTTCTATAGACATTTTTATATGCTTATTTTACATGCAAAAAATATGTTATGTTTACATTCTTTCTTCATAATCTCTCCATTACAATCAATTGAAAAGGAGTATTAAGTTTTTTTGTTAAAGAAATTTGAAGACATTTATGGTAAAATGCATGGTGATAATAATAAAAAAACATATGGAAAAATCGTACGTTCGCGATCCGTACGTTCGCGACCGGTACATAAGCCAATTTAATAAAAACCAAGAGAGATATTTTATTTTGTAAATACAAGATGGAGACCTACATTAGTTCACTTTTAAAATAAATTAATCACTTTTGAGAATTCCATTTCATTACGCAGATTTTTACATTTCACTACTGTCAGCCGAAGTTGACTTCTATATTGCGTACGTTCGTGACCACACGTTTATAACTTTTATTATGAGAACTTAAACTCGATGAAATCCATCTTTTGTACTAAACATAGAGCTACCCAAATGCTATTGAATCGCAAAAAAATTGCTAGGAAAAGTTTTGTATTCTATATTATTTGTACATCAAAAGCGTACGAACGTTGGTTCGTGACCCCAGGAAATGCCCATATGTATAACATATATTTTTTAAAAGAATTATAAAAATAAAAAATAACACTGAAATATAATTTTTAATAATTTTTTTTTGTATAGAGTATAAAAATTCATTAAAAACGAACCGTTTGGCATCCCTAGTGCAGAGCCGCTTGTGTAGTGACCACAAATTTATCATTGCTTATTTTGGGATATAATAAGTGCCCTTAAAAATTTAGTAGAGACTGTCAAGTCTACGTTACATTAGCAGAGTTGCCAATTTAGCGCCTTTGACGCTAGGTTTAGCCCTTTTTAACTGTCGAAAAGGCGTATATTTCTTCCTTAGCGCTTTTTTTGTAAAAGAGCGCTAAATTAGCGCTTTTTTAGATAACCAACATTTTTGTATTTTTATTTGCATACATTAAAATCAAGACACATTAAAACAAAATTTGTTTCCGTTTTTTAAATTCTTTTGATGTATAGTACTCTGAAATGCATACTATACAAGGAAAGAAGTTTATTATTTTCTAAAGTACATTTCGTTTCTTAAAACAAAAAAATTCAAAAGTAATTTCCTGATTTTAACTTGTTTTGTTCCTATTAGTTAAAACTTTCTGAAATAAAGAAACATTTTCTCATGATCAACAAATTCACGTTTTTGGTATATGATCAAAAATTTCTTAAAACAAGAAATACAAAAGTAGCTTAGTTTAATTAAAAACAAGAAAGATATTTCTGAAATCAAGCAGCATTTATTTAATATAAGTCTGATATTTTTGATTTTGAAACAGAATCAAATTTCTTGCATCTAGAAACAGATTGACTTAAGCGTGCTGAATCCAAATAGTTTATTCAACCACGTCGAGTTAACATTTTTATTAATGATCTTCATGATTTCATGTCTTTTTTTATTCATAATATACCTGGATTTCTGATAAATGAGGTTAGCGCTGCAAAATCTTTGTATTTGATATATTTCTATTTAAAACGATTTTTTTGACGGCCAGTGTAATAAATAAAACTTGGTTCTTAAACATTTCATTAAGCTTTTTTTGTTATTTAAATTTTATTCAGCGCTTTCTAGCGCTTTTTGATTGGGGGCACGCCGCTTTTTGATTAGAAATAGTTCACAACCCTGTACATTAGCTCTCTACTAAATGTCAAATGAGTAAATAAAAACAAACAAAAATAGCAAGAACAATAATAAAAAGGAAAACGGAAAAATAAAAATCAAAACAAACTGCAAATTTTTTAAAGCGAAATACATAAATATTTAAACAAAGAAAATAAAGCAAAACAAAATCTACACCCATACACACTAGGTATACATTTAAAATAAAAACAACAACTTGCACTAAAGTGGATGTTTCGAACGGATGGACGGATGAAATCCGATGTGAACAAAACATATAACGACAATGGCAAAAACAACAAAAACATCAGCCAGTGTTACCACTATAAAAATTGAAAATTGCCCTTAATTGTATAAGACAAAATTACTCGATTTAAATTAAATTACACTTGATATCAAATAAACGTTTTATTTAATAAAAAGCTTTTACAAAAGAAGCAAAGACAAACTTAATTTAAAGGAGATCAATCTTAGTCATATTATTGAGATTTATATACTAACTTAAATTAAATAAGCAAAAGCAACATTAAAAACTTGAAATAATTTAATAAAAACTTAAAAAAACTTAAAATAATGAGTTCTACTTCTATATTTGGTTGCATAATTTCAAAATGTTCATTGCCGTTCTTCTGTATGCCCTATTTAGTAAATAAAATTCCTGTGGGGATTTCAGACGACAGTCTGTTTCTCAAATCAGTTTTAAAATCGATAAGGGTGATAAATATGTATTATTTTATCTGACGCAATTGAAAATTGCAAAATAAAATTAAATACTTTTTGTAATATTGGAAACAGATCTTTTTCCAGGTTATTATTTAGTTTGAATTAAAGTTGGGTTTGAAATATTTATCGACTTTAAGGGTCCATGCTGCCGCTATTTATTACAAATCTTTGGCATTAAACGATGGCAATCTTTTTATTAAAGAAACAGAAACTTTGCATTAGACCGACTGACTCACCTTAAGGCCCAAATACACTGGTCGAATTCCCATCCAGCATTAAGGTTGTATTAGTGAAAATGAGTTTGTATGTGTGATACCGACGATGCTTGATGGAAAATCAAAAAATTTAGATATTTAGCATGCTTGACGAGTGATTTTGATGAATGAATTGGCGTTACTCTTCAAGCACCCACACACTTTTAACGTGATTTCAAACCGAACAGACGCTAAAAATGTCGAATGAAAAGAAAAATATGTTTTGGAGGAAAAAAAAAATGTTATTTAATAATTTTCTCCTTCTTTTCCTCAATTTTTTTTTATTTATTAAAAAGCAACACAGTTTAAAGTAAGTAATCACAATTAAACACTTTTTATCTATATTTTAATATTTTTTGCTCCTGTTGTTGAAATTGTTCCTCTTTGAAAATTTTTTATAAATATTCCCAAAATATTTTGGCTCTAAAGATAATCTCCCGTGAGCTAAACCGCTTCAAAAAAGGGTCCAAAACTGCCATTTTTTATGAATAAAAACTTCGGACATTTTTTTTGTCCAATAAATGACCAAATATAATAGAAATTTAGGAATTCTTTGATTCTTCATTAAAACATTTTAAAAATCTCACCACAGACTCGAGGAAGCGAGATGTTTATGTCAGTTTTTGATGCTTTTCAATTCGATTTTACTCAAAATATAATTTAATAACTTAACCATTTTTTGTCTGATTTTCATGTCTAATACGTTAGAAAGGTGTTGACCATCGCTTAAGATTTTTGTCAAAAATAAGCCCTTAACGGCCTATCTTACTTTTTATAAAATTCATTAAAACATCACTAAAATCCCATTTTATAACCACAAAAAGTATATATTTGTCCAGAAAACACATGCTTTATATATATTAAGCTACTGTTAAATTAACCCGTTCATGACCAACATTTTTTAGAGGACATTTAAAAAATTTTTTTCAAGTCCATGTTTGCTAAAAAAAAACTATAATTGCTATCAAGCCAAATTTAAGAAGGTATGTTTATGCAATACACCGAACACAATTCGCGAAAAGGGGTTTTGTAAGATATTTTTTTTTAATTCCTTTTAATTAATGTTGTTGGCATGTTGGCCATAAAAGGGTTAAATTGTATCATTATTCGATATCAAATGAACATGTTGTGTTCCTAAACGAGATACACTTTTTGTAGTTAAACAACTGGTGTTTAATGATGTCTTGTTTATTGTGTCTTGATAGCAATTATGTTATTTTTTTTAGTATACAACTGGACTTAAATTTTTTTTTAATATTTTTTAATGTCTTCTTAAAAATGTTGATCATTAACTGGTTAATTTAATAGTAGCTTAATATATTTTGATATTTTTAATAAGGCTTAAGTTCATCAACTTTTATTTTTATTAAATTATTTTTATGAAGAAAGGAATTTTACATCATTGACGACGGCTGACAGTTAATAGTCAAACATCAATTTTTAAGCCAAATTGTATTTAACCTTTGGTAGATCGAAATTTGTCTTGAGTGATTACCTACTTTTATTTAATGACAAAGACTCATATGACGAAATACAAAAAAATATTTCATTTAAGTTTAAAACAAATTTAAAAAAATAAATTACAAAACTGAAAAATCAAATTACACCTACATCTAAAAGAAATTACCCACGCTCTACACACGAAAGTAAAAATCGAATAAATTTGCGTAATTACCCACGAAGTGGCAACACTGGATACTACCAGACACGGTGAGCAAGAAAAATATTCACCGCATGACATTCAGTAATTTTTCGATATTGAAGCGATTTACAACGTTCTTGTGGATAAAATAAAAGAGTTTTGGTACATTAGTGAATTAAAAAAAAAAGATATAAAAAAAATTATATTACCAGTTGAGTTTGTTTTATAAATAAAAGTGTAAACAACGTAGAAGTGGTCAGGTCACAAATTATAATTTTTTGTAACTACAAAAAGTAATTAATCAATTTAATAGTGCTTAAGAAACCACCAACAATCACCAAAAAGTGAATTCAGATACAAACAAACAGTCAAGATAGGTAACAAGTTTACTTTGTTTAATTTGTACCCAAGTGCTTTTTTATGTTTGTAACTCATTCTTTTAATTTTGTGTCTTATTTAAAAGAAAAGACGTAATAAAAATTAAATATTATTAAAAAAAAAAATTTAAATGAATGAAAATGCAATAAAACCTAAATTTATATACCTACATCATATCGTTATAAAAATAAATCAATTGAAATTTTTTGTTTAAATAGAAACAATAAACTCGTACGATTTAAAAACATTTTTCCTTATTTTTAAATGTACCTACATTGTAAAACGATTTTTATTTTTCGTCTTTTGTGTGTAAAATAAAAAAAACTATGTACTCTCCTGCCAAGAGGTTTGACTTTTTTTGTTATTTAAGTTGTTGTTGCCGTTGTTTAATGGTCTCTTTAGAACAAATCATAAGAAAATAAATAAAAATATATGTAAGTGTATCACCGAATATGGCAAAAGGATGACGCAAAAAACGGCGTTATAATTATTTTTTTTTGTTTACCAAAAAAGTGTTTCATTTCCGGTTTTTTCCAATCAATTAAACTTTGAATAAACATATGTATGTATGTTTTTCGGTTAAAATGCAGTCTTCAGTTCACAATAGTCTATAACGAAAACAACCTCAAGGACGTTTGAAAAACATAATTTTACAGTTAGTTACTGAGCTCTCTTACTTTCCGATCTGTTTCCTTTCCTTACCTAGCATTTACACATGAAAGTAATTTCTTGAAAGTCTTAATACACTCACGTTTTCACTACTTAATTTTTGTACTTTCAGCCAATCGGCTGTATCTTCGATTTTTCGTTTAAAACAACTTTACTCTACTTGAAAGAAATAACTTTTCTTCACTCCCGAAAATTTTTTTGTAAAGAATGATATGAAAAAGTACACCTGCACGTAGATAAAAAAAAGGTTTTAATATGGTCACCTCCAACAAAACTATTTTTAAAGAAAATTTTAAACATATTATGCTTAATTTAACCATATTATTGTCATCAACAACTATATTATAGTTAAATTAGTCCTCCATCACGATGCCACAACCATATTATGGTTGTCTCTAAAAATGTTATGGTTATATATGACAATAATTTGTTTTAAGATAAACAATAGTATTTTCCTATTTTCCAAGAGCAACATGCTATGGTTGAAAACCAACCATGCTATTATAAGTGTTAAGTATATTTTTTTATTTTTAACCATAACCTGTTCGAAAACAACCATAGTATGGTTGTGGCCTCTTGATGAAGAATAATGTAACTATAAAATGGTTGCGGGTAATAATAATATGGTTAAATTAAGCCAATTATTATTAATTTTTTTTTTAAAAATAGTTTTGTTGGAGGTGACCATATTTAAACATATTTCTCTGGGTGTATGTGTTAAATGGCAATTTTATACAATAAAACGTGCTTCATCAGTAAAGCTGAATCGCTTGCAATGCTTTCAGACAATTTAGTTCAGACAAAGACGCTAAGGCTGGAGGTCCACACTATGCGTTTTCGCCTCCACGCATTGCAAGATTTTTATACCTTCCATGCGTTCTATGTTTCAAGTTTCATGCAACGCTTTTTATGCGGCATCACCACAAGTAAAAATTAAATTCATTTGGCAAAACTAGCTGATTTGTTTTAACGCTGCTTGTGACGCTTACAAAAGTAGTAAGTAAACCTATTTTTCGCATTCAACGCCTTAGTTCATCCTTTGCTTTTCTGCGTGTTACTTGTTACATATAACTACACAGATTCTACTTTTTTGACAGCTGCGTAGACAGCGAAAATGCGTGTAGTAGTACGTTTCCACTTACATGTTTTGGGACACAAAACTAGTTTTGCAGCAAAACAAGTGTTTTGCTACTTGTTTTCCCATACATTTTTCATGTTCGAAAAACTCAAACAAAAACTAGTTTTGCTCCAAAACATGTCGAAAATCATGAATACAACTCTGGGTTATCAATTATTGGTGATTGACAATTTCGAAAAAAAAGTGATATATTTACCAAAATATCAAGACATATGAAATTGGTTTAAGCAACTCTCCAGCTGATTTATTTGTTTGAAGCTTAAAAATAATAAAATAACATAATAAAAAGGTAGTAAATTATGTGCTTTTATATACATATATGTACATATATGTATATGTGTGTATTAAAAAACAAACAAGGAAATTTCATGTTAAAGACAAATATTTTTTTTAAACATATATTTTTTTTGGCTTTCATGTTTGTTTACAACATTAATGTCAAATTGATTTCGAAAATTCGAAAACCAAAACCAGTTTTACATAATGGAAACACTTTGACACGTTTTGCCCAAAACAAGTTGTTTTGCTCATAGTGGAAACATAGTATAACGCGTGGTGTGGACCTCCAGCTTAAGCTTGCTTTAAAAGGCTAGAGTTTGTTTTAAGAAACATTTGAGCTAAGACCATTCGGCATCAGCTTGAAATCAGAAGACTTGAAGTTGCTGTTTTATAATGTTAAACATTTTACAATGATTCTGTCGGACAATATGTTGAACATAATGTCCTCGCCCCAACGTCGTTTAGTTTAAACGACCGTGGACCAATTTTAAATAGCTCAAACCATTATGCACCAAAGCTGGAAAAGTATGATCAATATTCTAACTGAATATGGTCGTATCCATTTAAATTACAGCAAGATGCGTTATCCTTTTCGCTGGTCGGATAATGTTCTTCAATTTTTTTTTGCAACATTAATAGTAAGTGACATTTAATGCACCGTTCGAAAATGCGAAAATTGCACAGTAACCGTCGATGATGAATACAAAAAGGGGTATAGCGTTGCCCCATAGTATTGAAACAATGACAAATAGTTTTCTGGGAGTTTTGGCATCAGACAAGAAATATTTTTGCGGGGAGTTTTAATTTATTGACTGATGCGAAAGTTTATTGCTAGCAGGCTCTATTTCTATCTTAAAACACTTGACATTTCGGAGATGACAATCACCCTTATCGTGTTTGGCGTATTTAAAATACGCCTATGACTGTTTGGTAATAGATTAAAGAGAACGTAAACTTATTTCCTTTAATCTATTACCAAACAGTCCTAGCCGTATTTTAAATACGTCAGACACGATAAGGGTGAATTATGTTCAAGACAAGGAAGGGAGTATTCAATTGTTTTCAATTCCCGGTTTTAAAATTCGGGATTCCCGGGAAATTTCGAACAATAACTTTTTTTAAACTTTAGTTATTCTATATAGGATTCATGTTGTTTTATCCACCCGATTTCACCACAATATCAATATTATTTGCGGCTTAAGGCTTAATTAGCTTAGTCTTATCAATCTTTAATAGCCTTAATTTTACAAAAAAAAAAACATTTTTACGGTTTAAGGCTTACTAAACTGTTTGCCGAATGTAGGTGTTATATGGGGCCTACGATAAATTTTGACTCTCTCTTTATGAAATTAAGTGGTGTGTTTTCGAGTCTTATAAAACAAGATTAGATTAAATTCTACCACAAAAGCATTATTCGTTGCGGTTTTAGCCATACTAAAGTGATTTCAGAGGGTAGTGTTTTTATGGGGTCATGGTTGAACTTTTATGACAATCGATATATTCTGCCACCAATTTATATAAGTTTTTGACTATTTCTTAGGGAGGTTGTTCCATATTTGATTGCATAACTTTTTTCATACTGAACTGATTTTGATGGATTTTAATCCGAAACTGCTTAGGAAAACTGGAAACAAGCGTTGAATTACATTGGAACTTCAGTCTCAAGCACTTAACAATTAAACTTCAATTTTGGCAAGTTCGTAAATAATATCGCTCATTTACTAATAGAACGTCATAACTCAAAAAAAATACATTTCGAGAAGAGATAAAATGTTACGAGATAATGGTAAATCTTTTACCTTTCGCAATTTTGTTTACACTTCAAAATAGTTTTTTTTACCATGTGCGAAAGAATTTTTTCTGTAGCACAGCTACATTTTAAACAAAACCAAATTCTAAAAACTTCGCACTTGTTTTGAGATAATCAAAAGCAAAACAAGTATTCATGTTCTTTTGAAAAAATTAACCCAGACACAATTTAGCAAAATCAAATAAAAAAAAAAACAAATATGAAAGATTACATAGAATAATTTCTATGTATTTTCCTTAAGTGATCGTGTTAAAAAAAGTATTTAATCGAGTACCGATATAAAAACGAGCTTAGTAGTCAGAAGTGTAAACATTTTTTAACACCACATTTATTTGCCATCAGCTGTTCCCTTTAATTTACGAATTTTTACAAATTTTCCGTTCGCGTACTTTTTTTGGCAACAGCTTTTTTTGAGAGTAATTTTTCAGTTTACTCAGTAATTACTCATTTACTGCATTTTACTGTTAAAATACTCGAACGAAAATATTGTTACCTGGCGAGCAACATAACTTTTATTGCAATAAAAAACATGATTATTTTTCGTATTTTTCTCTATGGCACACAGCACTGTGGAACGTAGATTAAATATGACGTTGACCCCCCGCACTAAATACGTTTTTTGTTGTTGTTCACGTATCGAATATGTATTTGCTGCTGCTGTTGTTCTAGCTATACTTCACCTCGCGAGTAGTATTTGGTGTGTTAGTTTCTAGTTTATGATGGAATGCTTAGACCTTGCGTTAAATCTACAAAAAAGAAAAACGTAATTAAATGTACATACATATTTCCTTTGTTTTAAAAATTGCCTGAAATAAGTAACTACACACTTCAAGACGAAAAAAAACAATCAAAAAAAGAAAAAACTTTTTTTCAATTTAATAAAATAAAACCACGCCACACGTTATTTTGCAATAACATTAATATGAAAAAAAAAAAACAAAAACGCAATAATTTTGATTTGTTAATACATTTTTACAAACTTATTATTTAAGTTCTTAAGTGGGTGCGATCAATATACCTATTCAATTTTAAAAGGTAAAACTGACCTTAAATAAAAATGTTCCGGTTGGCCTTAAAAGAAATTATACTTAAATTTTGCTGTTAATTGACACAAAAACGGCTTTAAGTGTTAAATTTGTAATTGCAAAATGTTTACAAGTATTGATACAGTATGTATACAAGTCTTAAGTATTTCAAAGAAAATGCTTCCCTTGTCTAATTATTCTTTGAAAACTCAACAAAAACAATAAGTTATCATGTCAGGGTTGTATTTTCCTCAATAAGCAATAAGTACACTGTGCAAGTTGCAAAAAACAGACGAGCCGCGCACCTGGCACTTTACCGTAATTGGGGCACTCTGAATCCAGTGGTGATAACCGTTTTTTTTAGGTTAGCTCTTGTTTTCAAGATATACCGTTATTTCGAAAATGTAAGAGGTTATATATTATATTCGCGTAACTCAAAAACGGTTTAGTTTATTGAAATAACTAAAAAAAAACCAAAATTCGGCAATAAAAATAAAATGGGGTTGGTCATACATTTGACCCATCTAGGAGCATCCTACGCGCTGTACCATAAAAATATGGCGGTTTAATAAAATTCTTTAATTTGGCCCCTGCCAAATTTATTTATTAATGGTTTTATAAACTTATGAAACCACGCACCACAATTTTTCATGAGTCTATGCTTAGAAGTTCTTCTGTTAAAAATTTGGGTTTTAAGTAGGGTTTTTTCCCGGGATTTCCCGTCCTTATTTCACTTATTATATTTCCCGTTTTCCCGGGATTTTTGTTGCGGGATCCCGGGAAATGAAAAGTTCTTCATAGTTTCAGAAAACAGCTATTTTTACTCTGAAATTTAGTTTTCTTTTCTCTAAAAATTAGCATCTGTGGATGGGTTGTCGATTAGATCAATTATAAGAAATGTGGACAAACGTAAATCAATGTCTCCTGCGGCAATAAATCTATTAAAAGCAGAATGGCCAGTGCAACAGTTGATAATTAATAAATTTAGTGAAGTGATGAATTGATAAAGAACATAAATTCAAAATAAGATGCAGGCAGTAAATTCTCATTGACTTAAAAATAGGATATACATAAACATATCGCTCCGTTATTGCAACATAGTCGTATCTACAAAAAAAAATCGAGCTTGGTAATATATCCGGGAAGTGCGGGGAAACCGAAATAAAAAAATAATGAAACTCGTGTAAGTTACTAAAACATACAATTTGAAAAACACATTGTCCTAAAGATTACAGATGGACCTAATGAAAAGAAATAGTTTGTAAGAAGTAGTCCGGATGATGCTATTTTTTGCATCAACCTTGACATCAGAAGCATGCAACAACGGTGCACTTTTAATTATTTGTCCAACCTCGGTAAAAAAGTAAACGAAATTTTTCGGAAACATGGTAATCAGTAAACAAAATCAGAAATATACTCTTTGGCGACTCACTAAACGCTTTGAGTGTGTCAGAAAGTAATTTCCTACGCCGTTAAAAAATGTTAATATATTTATTAAAATATTTTATGAATTTACTTTTTGATCTCATATCTTGAGTACCTCAATTGTTATGTTTATTTTATCTTGTACTAGATCATCATAATACGGAATTTACTTATAATAGCCAAAGGTAATAATAATTCAAGTTCCGCTTTCAATCTTCAATTAATTTTTGTAGTATTTAAGCATTTATTTTACTTACTTTGTAAACAAGTTCCCTCACGTTTGTTTATAAAAGTTTTTTTCATTAATAAAACCAAGTTTACTTTGTATTATTTGTATGGAGCGGGATCCCGGGATCCCGGGAAATTAAAAATTTTTCCCGCTTTCCCGGGAATCGAAAAACTCCGGGGAAAAAAACTCTAGTTTTAAGTCAAAAGTTTTCGTAAGTGATAGTTATTATGCTCAAAATTTGAAATTCTTGCACACGAAGTAATTCAAGGCTGAGGCTGCAAAATTACTAACATTGTAATTTCATATTGTTTTTATTGTATTGAGAAGTTTTTCTAATCCATTTCAAAAACCAACTGCTTCCCCTTTTAATTCTTTAGTTGGCTTTCAAATCTTTCGACCTGTATTTTTTTTAATTTGTAAATTTTAAATAATACAAAAAAAATATTTTGCAAATTTTAAATTGTAAATTTTGAATTGTTTTTACAAAAAATTGCAAATTTCAAGATGAATTAAAAAAAAAATATTTTAAAAGCATTTTTTATTTTCATCTTTACCTCTGGTCGACAGCAATTAAATATTGGCAATAACGTCAGCAGAATAACGAACAATTTTTTTATTTCACATCTTATGTTTAGGGTATGGGAAAATTTTTTACGTTAACACAAATTTGAAAAAAATTAAGGAAAAAGATGCAGTGTAAAAACTCAGTTAGCCGGGAGTAACAGTAACGTTGCAAATCATTTGCTTTATTTAGTTGTATGTAAAGCAATTAGAATTTTTTGAATCCCAAGAAAAACTTTGATATCTAATATGTATGTGGCAAAATAAAATAATGTTAAATAGACCGTGTTTTTCATACGTTTGGGCTATTTTTGGACTAGTCCTGGTCCCTTGTGGGCTACTCTTTACACGTGTTTGGACTGGTCCTATTATTTGCAGGGTACCCACTTACAACTACATTTCGAGTTGACAAAAGGTCAACCAGTTGTAGTCGGGACTGTAAAAAAAGATAAACTCACTGTTTATTGTTGTTGTTTTTGTTTAAGCTTTGATATCGATACAAGTTAAACTGGGGTCTATAATTCTTATTCACTAAACAGTTTTATTTGTATAAGTTTTTCTAAAATCTTTGGATGAAGTTTCCTGACGATCTGGCCTTAGCAACCAGTGAAGTGCGCATAGGAATAGCTTATCCCATAAACAATAAATTTCAGTTTATCAATAGTATGAAATGGGAACTAAGCACATTTAAACGAAACCTTGCTAATTAACTTTTTGAATCCCAAGAAAAACTTTAGAACGATTATATTTAGCAGTAAGATGTTACGTCTCAATCTGTAAGAAATAGATTGGTCTTACTTTTTTACGGTAAGGTAAAGTTACTGTTACTCCCGGCTAACTGAGCCTTAAAAAGTGTAAAAAGGTTTTTCAAATTAAAATTTGGCACTTTAACGAAAACTAAAATTTTTTCTTTTATAAATATAATTTATTTTTTTAATTATATGATTACTAGCTGACCCGGTCCGCGTTGCTGGCCCTAAGCAAACATTAGTGTTGTATTACCAGACGATTTTAGTTGGTAAGATCAATATTCAGCTAACTTAAAAAAGTTTTCCCAGTTCCACCGGGAGCGTTTAGAAAAAAATCCCTCCAGTTTCATCTTTCACAGCTTTCATAAGGGTTTCGTATGCCTATTTTTGTTGTCGAATCAGCAGTGGAAAATTTTGTTCGAACTGATTCCCTTAGGGCTCCGCAAAATCGATGCAACTGTTTTCCGATTTTAGATAAATAGAAAAAGTAGCGTGGTATATTTTTCTTTCGATGAAAACTTAAAATGGATTAATACAAACATTTGAAAGAAAAATTAGTCAAATCGATGGAGCCGTTTTCTGATTTTAGGTAATTCAAAAAAGTGGGCGGGGCAATATTTCGGTCAAGCCGTTCTCCAGTTATGCGCTTAATAGAAAAAATGGGCGTAAAAGTAGGCGTGGTAAATTTTTCTTTCGATGAAAACTTAAAGTTGATTAATACGAACATTTGAAAGAAAAATTAGTCAACTCGATAAAGCCGTTTTCTGATTTTAGGTAAATCGAAAAAAGTGGGCGTTAAAGTGGGCGGGGCAACATTTTCTTTCCGCAAAACCTAAGTTGGACCATGGCGATCATTTTAAAGAAAAAACCGTTCAAATCGGTCAAGCCGTTCTCAAGTTATGGATTTTGCCACGCCCCTCCGTCCCAAGACCGCAAATCAAAAATCAGACTTCACAGTCTCACTCGCCTGAATATTCTGAAGATTCCCTGAAAATTTCATCAAAATCGGCCCAGCCGTTTTGGAGTCCGTACGTTACATACACACATACATACATACACACACATCCTATTTTATATATATAGATTTATGAGGAGGTAATCCGGGTAATCCCAGGGAGTTCTGAGAAGTAATGGAATCTACCGATTTGTACGTCTCCAACTTGCCAGCGATTTCACTTTGAATTTTAAAATTCAGTTCGTCGACATCAACGTAGCTAATATAGCACGTTCGCACAACAAATCATGATTTCTGTAATTTTGTGTAATGTTTGAAAACACCTTTCGGATAAGTTCGGACTTGATTCGGTGAACCGGCAGAAATTGAAATATCCACCGGTATTTGGTCGTTTCCTATGTCCAGCAATTGTTTGGAAAATACGTCTCGAGATTGATTGTTTTGCAGCACGACCCGCATTTTCAAAGTCAATTTGAGCTTCCTAACGTGTTTCCACAAAGCAGACGACTTCAAACATGCATTTAATTCATCGGCGGACGTTGATCGTGGTATCACTGGAAGTGTTTGCCAAAAATCACCTGCCAACAAATCATCGTACCTGCAAATCGGCTTTGATTGTTTCGTAGTAGGCGTAAAAGTAGGCGTGGTAAATTTTTCTTTCGATGGAAACTTAAAATGCAATGATACGAACATTTGAAAGAAAAATTAGTCAAATCGATGAAGCCGTTTTCCGATTTTAGGTAAATCGAAAAAAGTGGGCGTTAAAGTGGGCGGGGAACAATTTTCTTTCCGTATAAACCTAAGTTGGACCATGGCGATCACTTTAAAGAAAAAATCGTCCAAATCGGTCAAGCCGTCCTCAAGTTATGTCCTTAATAGAAAAAGTGGGCGGGGAACAATTGTATATGCTATAAACCTCACGGAGCCCGAGACCTTTCCAACGAATGCAAAACCGTGGAAATCGGTTCGTGCGTTCTGGAGTTATAGCGTCAGGAAGGAAAACCCGACTTATTTTTATATAATAGATTTTACTTCAATTATAATTTGCTACCATTTCACAATTTGAATTTCAATTTCACACAATGATCCTCATTTTTTTAAGTCCTTTTGTTTAAATGTCAAACTCAATTGACAACCTAATTTTATGTTTTTTACTAACAACAATTGTCAACAAAATTTTTGCAACATATACAGCCGGCAAGTATGTAAAAAAAAGTGCTGTCTACATTAAAGAAAACATAATTCTGATATTTACTGCAATATATGTATGTTGCAATATTTATCTATGGTATAGACAGAGGGTTTCTATTTGTTTCATTTCAAAATGTTTCAATAAACCCTATTAATTTGTTATACTATATTTCAGAGATTTGACATCTCTCTCTCTCTCATTCTTTCTCTCTTTATATCCTTTTTACTTAATTTCTAACATTTAATTTTTATTCTCTTTTATTTTCTCTAAATGCTCTCCTTCTCACATTGTTTTATTTTATCCTTTTTACAACCATTCCCTTCCTCTACATATTTTTCGTTTCCCTAGGTGCCTAAATGTCTCGTAATTTAGTTGGACTAAGTTGAATAGAGTTCATTTTATTCCTTTTTAATTTGTTGGTATATATTTATTATTTACTTTCTTTTCTCCCACACACTACATATAATTTACGATTTTATTTCCATTTCTGTACACACATGTCTATTTTAAGGACTTATTTTTTGTATCTGTGTTCTAAGCAGTTTTTTACGTTGTTGTTATCCTTTTGCCCTTGCAGTTGTATTTTTAGTTTTCAATTTCTATATTTCTATGTGCATAAAAATAGCTGCAACTAGCACGTAAATATTCAATGAATATTAATATTTAGAAGGATAATTATTTTTTTTTGCCCTTGCTTTTTTATAAAAATGATTGTATTTAACCTTTAATAAATAATTTATAAAAAAAAATGGTAAAAAAAGTTCATTAACAAGGATTTTGTGTGCGAAATATTGTGATATGATACATTCACAATGTAGCCTTTTTTCGATGCATTGATAATGTCCTTTGATTTTATAGAGTGGTTTGATTAAAAAAAGGATATACAATCCTAAAAACAATAAGAGTAGAGCCAAACTATGGCAGTCGTGATCGAGTATTTTCTCGATTAAAAAAAGGATATACAATCCTAAAAACAATAAGAGTGGAGCCTAACTATGGCAGTCGTGATCGAGTATTTTCTCGATTCGAAAGCAATTTTAATTCGAATTCTTTCAGTAGATACTGAACGATTTTTTCAGTATTGACTGAAATAATAAGACATTAAATTGCTTTCGAATCGAGAAAGTACTCGATCACGACTGCCAGAATCAGGCCCCTGACCAGTGAAAATTGTTTTCGAAAACAAAAGTATTCGCATTTTCCTTTGGAGTCCCTTCAAAAACTGGCATACGCTTAGATGTTACGCTTTATGTTGCAAGCTACTAGCTACAATTGGCCGTAAAGAGGATCATCAAATTGTTGTTAGATTTTACATTTCGCGTGACATTGTTTACCCCGCGTACGTCTCTACACCCTTTGCCCTTATTATTTGTTTCATAAAATTTTTCTGAACTCTGAGTCAGGTATATGACTAAACTTTAACCCCCTTATGCAAAAAAAGTTAGAGACGACATTAGTTAACCTCACATTAAGCCCAGCAAAAGTGTATGGGCTTAATGTGTTTGTTAACTAATGTGAACTTTTATTTTTTTTGCATAAAGGGGTAAAACTTTTTAAGCTAGATTCACAAAGAACGCAACAAATTTTTGTTTCACAAACACACGCATTTTCAGTCAAAAAATATTTCTAAAATTTTCCGAACAATTTTCCGTATAAATTATTATTTTAAAAACATATTTAGGTGTTAAAAACCGATCGATGCCAAAAACGATCATTTTTAAAATTTGTGATAATTTCGAGAGTTTTTAAAATTAATTTCTGAATTACAGTCTTTTCTTTTGGTCAAAATACGTTTCAGTTTACATATCGAGCCATAAACGCAAAAAAAGCTTAAGCGACGAAAACAAAATTTTACAGGAGAAGGTTTTTTTTATTTTATTTCATAAAAATTTTGTTTGAAGGCTGTCACTTGAGATAAAATTATTTTTGCTATGAAATCGTAACGGTACCTTATGGGACCATCATACATTTTTTGTACAAAAAGTTAACGAGAAATATATGACATAATTTGGGAAAAACTGAGACACAAGAAAAAAAAAACAAAATTGTTGCTGTTATTGTGAATGAAGCTTTAGTTGCTAGAAACTTTTTAAATAAAACAAGACGATTGTCCCGGTGGGGTACTTATAAATGAGAAAATCTGTCGAGCTAAATGACTGACGCCTAACGCTCTTTTCTGTTTAACACCAACAAGGTAAATTTTTATCAGTAATTTATGATCTAAATTTTTAGATACCGATCGTCATACCGCGACATTTCAAAATATTTCGATTTTAAAGCGATCTCTAGTCTTGGGGCTTGATCGGGAGTACATATTTATAAAACATTAATCGCATTCGGTCATCACTTATTTCAAAACACTACGTTTTGTGTTGGGTATTCAATAATAGAACAGTAATAAAATATTGGATGCTTTTTACGACCACGCACCCCCCCGTCAAAAAAAGAGGTAGTTTCTTAGTCTACACAGCATTGAAATAAAATTGCATTGCCCGCGTGATGTGGTAAGTAGTGGTGATAATTTAAGGAGCATTTTCTATCTGTTCCGATCAATTTCCCATAGATTTTTTGACCTGCACACAAAAAACAAATTGGTTGGAAAACGGTTGCAGTAATAAAATATTGATCAGGAAATATAATTTATTACTGCAACTATTAAAAATGTGTAACTCTAACTAATTTTTAATACTAATGATTATTAAAGTGTAATTCTAACTGAAATATGAGTCCTTCAATTCTTTTATTAGTTATGATAACTAATTTTATTTAATACTAAAATTAGTACGAATAGTGTCAATCACAACCAAATTTATTGAAGTGCAATACTGAATATTGGTTATTACAGTTAATAATTTCCTTTTGTCAATAAATTTTATAATATAATTGCTTATTCATTTATTGCACCTAATTATTGATTGTTAGTATGGTTTCAATTCGTGTATAACAAATGAAAATATAATTATTTGGTATTCATAACCAAAAAAAAGCTATATGTCCCAATTGTTGTGAGTACTCAAGGCGAATTCATCCCAGGTAATCTCGGTACTACAACAAGTACAACTCGTACAAAAGCCACAAGCAATTTGTTTTTGTAAAATCATTGTACAATGTCAAAAACAGAAATAAAACAAAACAGAAACAAAGATAATAAAAGAGAATAAACAAAATTTTGACATCCAACAGTGAGTTTAGCTAATATCAGCAGGGCTTTTAAGACCACCTGTAATAAATTCGCCTTGTGAGTACTAAACTAATTATAAGCTGAATTTTCTGTCAAAAGTAAAAAACGAATTATTAAATAAAATAAGTTTTAATATCATATTTAAAAAATATTTGGTCCGATCAAAATTGTACATATCGGCTAACTCTCCAGCACGCTCTATAGACTATATTAGACTATATATTCCACCTTCTGAGCTTATCCTTCAATTCCATTTTGGACTCGGCGGCTAGAGATGCTATCGAAGGGTTAGTCATCTTATTACTTTTTTACCGGTGATTTTACCACTATATTCAGCTCCGGGGTCAATAGGAATTTGGGCGAGGATAGGCCACCTATTGCTGTGTTTCAAACTCGTCATGTTCACCACTTATTAATTCAGCCCAATGCTTTCTCAGTTCCTCAACACTGCCCGCTTGGTCTAATTGGAACTCTTTTAGGTGCGATAAGAATTCTTTCCGTTTAAGGGAGTAGGTCCACGATGTTCTCAACATTGTCTGTGTTGGTCGGATAAATAATGTATGTATGTATTTTATAACACTAAATAATCACCCTTTTCGTGGTTGGCGAGTTTAAAATACGCCTGCTATTACCAAAAGTTCGCCAAACACGATAAGGGGGAATAAATAAACGGTACATAAATAATTAATAAACACACACAAAAATGGACGTTATTGGAATTATTTTGATTTTTTTATTTATAAATCGGGAAAATGGTTAATGCAACCGAAGGGAAAAAGATATTAGTTAAGTCAATCAAATCTTTTGTTATGAACACCAATTATGTGTTAATTCAGTTGCATCAATCACACACTCACAATATTCTGTACGTAAAATTAACTGAAATTGTAATATAAAATAAATGAAAATTCAGTCAAAAACCGGTCTACTTATCTTTCATTTACTATTTCTAACAAAAAGTTCATTAACACCATATTCAGTAAAAACAATTAAATATTCAATTATTTTATAAAATTTTACTGTCAAAAAATTAACCCCATATTCAGTTAAAACAATTAAATATTCAGTTGTTTTATTAAATTCAGTAATTTTCGTTTACTCCACAAAAGAGCCGAATTTCTAAATAATACCAGGACAGACAGCTGTCCGCTTGTTTTTCTTATAAGCGATAGAGGGAGAATATTATTATTTACTTACCCTGTTACACACGTTTGTTTTACTTTTGTTGTACTGACCACGTTGTTTACAGAAGAACTCTCAAGACACCAGCAGCATGACCGATATGGCTTCGCAATTATTTTACTTTTGAAATTTGATGTATTTAACTAAATTATTTTAACAAATAGAAAATGGGAATTGCTTACACAAAACAAGCAATTCATTTTTTATTAATTTAATTTTTTGACAGTTAATTTCTATAAAATAACTGAATAATCATTTGTTTTTACGGAATTCGCGGTTGAATTTTTGACAGTAAAATTTAAATGAACTTTTCGTTACTTTAAATTACATTTTTATTTAATTTAACATAAAGAAGCATTTAACTCAATCCTCGGACAATATTAACTGCAACTGAAAATCCGTATTAATATGCACTTAGTTTTTTGAATAACTGTTAGAATCAGTTAAAAATAAATTTGCTTGGAATTTTAAATGTTTATTTATTTAAAAATGACTGAACGGAATATTTCCTAAATAAACTACAGTCCGTTACTGTAATAATATTATGAGTGTATCTTCGGGTATAAGCTTATTTTTGTTTTCTAAAAACAATACTAACATTCAACAATATCTGTGGTTATAACTGATAGTGTACTAAAATTCAAATGTTGCTATCAAATATATTATGCTAAAGGCTCAGTTAGGCGAACGTTGCTGTACCGTATCTGTACTGTATCCATCAGCTGTTCGCTTTTTGTTATATGAAAACCAATACAAAAGCTTACCGAAATGGAATGTACCGTAGTTGCAACGTACCAATCTGTATAAAATAGAATTTCATGCCGTTGTTACGTGACATTTGTAAGACAGTGATGGGCGGCTTGTATGTTACATTGAATGCGGGTAATTTTGCTCTTTTTTGTTGGTACTTTTTTCAGTATATCTATGCGACAAAACAACTTACAATACAACATATTTCCAAATATACAAATATACATATGTTTAGATGTTTAAAATAAACAAATGCATACACACAAACAATGGAAATGTGAAACATATAAAAGACTTTAAATGGTATCAAAACCTTGTTTGGTGTATGCACATTTACAATATATGTATGCTAAAAATTTATATATGCTAAAATACAAATGTATTTATTGTAAATCTATAATATAAATATTAAATTATTAAAATTTTTTACATACACAAAATACTGTTTTAATAGCAATTAAATCACGTGGTACCTTTTCTGCACAACGGTCACCATTTGAACATTTTTGATTCCCATCACTGTGTGTTTTGTTTTATGTATACTATTGCTTTTTGTTTAAGTATGGGAAAACATATGACACGTTTTTAAACGTTCTATAAGTGCACCAACGTGCTTACAGTACGGTGCGGTACATTACGGGTACAGCAACGTTCGCCTAACTGAGCCTTAAGAATCGAAACTTTCAGTTATTGTAACCGAATTGTGTGATAGTACATGCAACCGACGAAATTCGATTGGCGCCAAATTCGGTTGTGATCACGAATCTGTTTTCTATGTGTGTACTTCACATTAGACACCAAAAATTCGGTTGATTAATTTATATACTCACAGCGAATTTTCCACGGCTGCTTAATAGATTATTGATAGCGATAGACAATCTTTGGCAAAGCTTATGAATGAGAAGATTCCACCTTTGAATATGTCCAAGATCAGCTTTTTGAACTTGAGTTTGGTATAGACATGAGAGATTACTGATTCCTTTCTACGCTGTGTAACCGATTGCTATGAATCATTCCTAACTGAAGCACGTTTTCAGTATGTATTGTAAATACATTGTATGTACATATGTAGCTTTTAATAGTTTGTTTGACAAAAGCACGCATATCCAATCTTGTTTATGATAAACACTAGATACAATATTCCAATTTCGTCAGCAATTTTATTAGTCTCAAATGTTGTCCGTTGTCTCTGTTATGACAGATCATAAAATAATTTTAAATACATTTTTGCTATGAGAGTCGTTGGTCGCTTAAGGAGGGGAAGCGGCGGCAAGAAGTATGTTTTGATAGGAATACAACTGGGACGAACGAATATTCGTCGCCAAAAAATAAAACAAAATTGTGCATATGAAAACACACATAATCATGGCATCGACCGAAATTCGCTATACGCGGCGAACTCTGCAATAGATTTATTTCTATTTCTTACGCCGGCGAACGACGAACGACGAACAAATAAGTACCAGGTGACCATGTTTGGTTTTAGTTTCTAAGTGGTTTAGTAACAAATTTTATACAAATATCTTCTTACAAACAAAGTTTAGTAAATCAATAGAAATTGTTAAAAATAAAGCTTAAGTTTGATCAAATAACTGGTCACGCATTGTTTTGGATTTTTTCGTTAAATAATTGTTTTATTTTTATTTAACCGCATTGAAAATAAATATAAAAACTTTTTTAATATAAAAATTATTTTTAGCTGCGTTTAAAAAACTGCAGTCAAAATAGAAAAACTGCCATTTCTCCTACTTCTTCTTTTCTCATTGGCAAAAAAAAAAACTGTTGCTTTTACTTCTGATTATTTTCTGACATTTTCTTTCAAACCAACTAAAAACCGAAAAGTTGTACACTTCCATGAAAACAAGTTAATTCAATTTGTTTACTTTTCCCTTTGATTTGTTCACTTTCTTTTTCCTGGGGACGAGAATATGTATGCAAGTTCTTCTTCTTATAACTCGAATATGAGCTTCATCCGTTAATAAGCCACAAACTGATATATTGCTCAACAAAATGCAAAACAGCAGGTCGATTGCCTTTGGATTTGTGAAGATTTCGAAAGACGTGTTGGCAGAATTTTGGAAAATATTTTACTACATAAAATTTGAAAAGTGCGAAAAACTAACGTTTTAATCAAACTATTCTTCCAATACTTAATATTTTGCTTTATTATTTTAACTTTTCTTTAAAATATATACGTATTTTTGAACAAAAATTTCATTGATTTTTAATTTTTTGTTTAATTTTTTTTTACATTCACTGGAAGTGATAGCGTGAAAAATTTTTCACATGAGATTCACGATTGCTTTTTTCGAGGGGAATGCAAATTTCATGGGAACAAAAATTCAACTTGTTATAGCCTATTTACACTTAAGCGCATCTTAGAGGAATGCATATAAGATGTTGAAAATGAAAAAAAAACTGGGTTACATTTGTAAAATCTTTCATCATAAACATATTTATTTTCACGTGTAAGAGCGAATAAAAACTAAATAAATGATATGGCTGTGCTGCTCTCTTGTATTTTTTTTTCTAGGAGATGGTATGTACTTTTTAACAAATTATTTGTTTTTTCTAGTGATGAAACAAAAATAATCGAAAAATGTTGAATGAAACAACATGAGATAGGAACATCTTTTAAAGATGAAGAAATATGATGATTTTTAGCCCTGTACAATTCTTATGGGAAGATTTATCATCTTTGCGATAAGATGAAAGATGTAAGATGTGAGCAAGTGTAAAAGGCGTATTATTCACGATAGTGGCTCCGACTCCAATCGCTGAAATTTTTTAAGTCCGACTCCAACTCCGACTCCTACTCTAACATTGATGCTTAATGTATTTTAATAAGACCGGTCCTTAGTTGACTTTTAACTCTTTTTTTTAATGCAGTACCTCTTAAATGGTTAAATATAGCAAAGAAATTATTCTGTAAAAATTTCAAATCGCCAACTTCGAATAATTTTTATTTTGCAAAATATAGAAATTTTTTGTTAAATTTTGTGTGCCGAAAAATTTTGGAGTCGGAGTCGCAAGTTTTTGTGGGTTCTTCGACTCCGGTACAAAAACCTCAACTCCGACTCCACAGCCTTGGATTGTTGAGCGAATTTTTAATAAAAACTTCGTCGTGTTCGTCATAGTTGTGTTTACAGTAGCACTCAGGCGAGAGAATTTGAACGTGACAATAACGAAAATATTGAATTTTAAAAATTCTAATAAATCATAAAATATTTTTGTTGTCTTTTGACTCGATGGGTGATAAAATGACTTGCATTTTTTTTAATAAAAACAACTTAAAAAATATGTTCTATATTTTTTACGAATTTTTTTTTTTTTTTTTTTTGTTTAAATTTTGAAATATTATTTTTTTGCGTTTTTGGTAATGTGCCATTTTGACCGATATATTCTTCACACAAGACCACGAGTAAATCATACCAGAAACACACATTTGACGATTTCCTTAAATCACGAGAAAAGAAAATTGTTTTGAAAACAACAAAAAAAAAAAAAACTAAACAATTTTAAAATGAAATATTTATTTATTTACAATATCGAAATGATTTGGAAAAGCCGACAACACGAGATTTTAACTGTAAACAACAAAATGCCATAATAAAAAATAATTTTTAATTTGAACGTGTGATCTATAGTATAAAAAGTAATTTAAAAAATAACTAAGAGTTTATACAACCTTAATGAAAATTTCAATTGATTTATTTTGTACTGAAAAGGAAAAAAAATATTAAATAAAAAAACTTAATTAAAATTCATTAAATATATTTCTAGAAATAGAACGTGCGTCTGTGCTGTTTTTTAAAAATCTCCTTCTTGCTCGGTTATTTGGGTTAATGACAAACCTTGAAAACGCTCAAAGTGAAAACAAAATTTATTTATTAACAAGTTATACTACCAGCTTCCGCTACAAAGAAATAAAACGCATTTGAACCAGCCAAATAAAATAGGAAACGCCATTAACACAAAATGCAGAAATTAAAATCAAAAGTTTTTGAAAAATTTCAAATAGAAAGTAAAGTGCAGAATATCAAAGCCCTGCCCAGGAGTCCGGTTTTTCAATCGGGAGTAACTGCTCTAATATCGGTAGTATTGTTATCATGGTAAGTTATTAATTTTATAAACACACATAAGCAAAATAATTTTTTAATTGTTTAAAAAAATATAAAGTAATTTTATTTCATTTACCACAACGATCTTTTGCAATTACGAAAATTAAGAAAATATACATTTGTATGTAATTTTGGAACATTTCCATCTTCTTTACATTTAAAGTTTTTACAAAATTTTTGAGGTTAATTGCAACACCAACATGTTCTTATACCAACTTTTCGTTCTGACTTTTTTAAACGGCCACCACTTGTATTCGTACATATTTTAATAAATTTCTCTGTAAAAAAAAAAAATTTATATGTAAATGTGTGTTCTTTTTTTAATTAGGAAGCTTATTTATACGTTCTACGTGATAGCGGTAGGATGGATCGCCCTCTTCCACCATTCTGTGCATGTTTAAGCATGTGACAAGTTTTGTATTTTTTTTTTTTTTTGTATTTTCTTTTACCATTAAACTGTTCGAGAAAAAGAAGAAAATGTTGAAGAAATTTCTTTAAATAAAATGTTCATTTTACAAAAAAGACCAATATTTAGGTCAAAGAACTAAAAGGGAAAAATACTCACAAATATTTAAATGGCTTTTTTATATATGTACATATAAATAAGTACATATGTATGTACATAAATATGAACAACATATCGTCACCTAAAAGGCAAAACCACTTTCATAATAAAATTTTTCAAAAGTTAACAGGAGAAGAAAAAAAAAACTTTATAAAATGGGAAATACTTACAATATTCAACAGCATTGTCCAGTCTGGAAATACATATATATTAAATATAAAAATTTTTTTAATACACGGCCAATTTCACTAATTCTATTTTAATATTTATCCATATTTAAAAATAGTTTTTCATATCGAGTCATTACCGCAAAAAAAGCTTAAGCGACAAAAGCAAAATTTTACATGAGAAGGTTTTTTTTTATTTTATGTGACCATGTCATTTTAGGATATTATGCAGTGTTGCCAATAAAGTCATTTATTAAAAATAAGGAAAATTGAAAATGAGGTCGCTTAAGCTTTTTTGCGGTAACTCGATATAATATTAATAGCGGAATTCACACCGAGCTTGTTAGTTTGTTAGTCGTTAATCGTTACTTTTTTACACGCATTTTGTTTTTGTATATTTAACGCGCTACCGTATTAACATTTAACAAATTAACGACACGGCACCCTTGATAAAATAGTTGTTAGTTGGTAACTCACTACTTACCGTCAGCAAACGTTATTTGTGTCAAAGCATGAGTAATTAAATGGTTGACAATTGTTTTTTTTACACTTTCTCGTGGCATGTTTTATTTTTTCCAGAATAATAAATTGTGTCAGAGCAATATTTCAGTTGTTTCACTACGAAAGTTACCAGACTAACAAACTTTTAAAAAGGGGGTCGTTCACAGTTGGTAACTTTAACAAATTAACAAACTACCGAGTAACAAATTAACAAGTTCGGTGTGAATACCACTAATAGTGGTAAAAGTTCACTAATAGTGGTATTCACACATTATTTTTTAAATGAAATACGAATTTATACTTAAACGAAATCCGGCTGGCTGGTTGCCTGTCCTTGAGCGCAAAGTACAGGGCGCAATTTGAAAATAGTTTTATCAAGTTTGTTACATATCGCACTTTAAATTATCAACATGTACAAAATTGTTTTTTTTTTCATAAACCAGTTCACAAATCAATCTATAACGAAATTTTCGTTGGCCTCACTGTCTTCTTTAACATTTATGAAGCTCAATTTGACTAAACAACTGCAACCATATTTTTAAAGTCAGCTTTCTGCCTCTCCGAAACATTTTTGAATTTTGAGTTTATGCCTGTTTATAATTAAGGGCCATTATTATAACTTGGCGTTAGCTGTTATCCGACAGTGAACAGACGCTTTTTGACAGATAACACATTATTATCTGTCAATTTAATCTTAACTTTAGCTAACTTTAAGTTGTAATAATGGCCCTAAGTGTACGATATATATGAACTTTTTAATTGTTTAAAGGACGATGCCTTTTAAAGAAAGGTAAGAATTTTGCATAACCGCCGTACAAACTTCATTCTGGAATGGAGTATTTGTGCCCATAAGCCAAACCATATATGGGTAAATCCAAAGTGTTGAACGTGACACTCGTACGCATCAAAAATGCAATAACATTTTAAACAACAAATATTTTTACGTTCTCTTAACCCTTAAATTATAGCACTAAGAAAGCACTGTTATCTATGTTAAAGTTTATGGAGGCCGCGATTCTAGGACAAAGGTAATGGCAAAAGAAGTAGCGGTTCGAACGTGAAAAAAATAGAAGTAGTTTTTGTGGCCATTTATAAAAAGGCGTAATTCAGCGAAACCTGGCACAATTTTTTAGTCAAACTACTTTCAGAATTTTACGTGGCAATGTAACATTAAAATGTCTTTGGTTTGATTCCAAAATCTTCTGTATTTTATTATTTTTTAAGCCAAAATCTGGGTCGATACGTCACATTTCGAACGTGACATTTTTTCCATAATAATTTAACTGAATAAAGATTAAAACAAAATAAAAATTAACCGTTAATCCGTTAATATTTCTCTTTGAACATACAGTCTACAACTGACATGAAATGCTTAACATTAACACTAAAATGATGTTAGTGTTAAATATAGACTCATCATGTTAGAGGTTTTCTCATGTTATAACACGGTTTTTAATGCAAATGTTTTAACAACGTTTTTATAACATCATGTTATAACAGCAAATCATGTCAGTTGTAGACGGGGAGTAAGGTTACAGACCATATAAGAAATTTTTTTTGGAATTATTTTTATCAAATATCACAACTTTTAAGAAAGATAATATTAAAGAAAACATACAATAAAACTTTCTCACAAATAAGAAATTACGTTTGCACAACTTTGCAGTCTGATTGTTCATCTAAGTGAACAAATTTATGGGTAAATTAGTAAAATCTTAATATTTCTCTATAACAATTTCGTAAAATAATCAGCTTTTAATAACTTTTTAATTTTCGGTCACGGTGGACCTTTTGACGGAAATGCCCATATGATAAATCGGGTCTAAATCCTAAATTATCGTAACATTGAAATGTAAGTATTGATGTAAAATTTGGCAAACAAATCTTTTATAATTGCTACATCATGGCATTTGTGATGTTACGTCATAGGCCCCATATAAAATAGGGACGTAACGATACGCCTTTTTGCTGATACGATGCCAATACCGTAATAACAGCGTAAGAATTTAATTATTAATTTTTAAAATATAAAATTTTTTGTTTTATTCCCAACTTTTGAGGAGATAGACGATTTCGCAAGTCTGTTTGAACCAGAACTTAAGAATTCCTGCGCTATTTTTTTAGGTTTGGGTATAACATGTCATTGCGGCCGTAATCAAATGGATCTGCATATCTAGAAATATCAGAAGATCTAATGGTACTTTGGACTTTTTCCTTAGCAGAATAACAGCAAAGAATGCAAAGAGGCTCATCCTCCTCGGATGCTCTTATGTATACATTTTTCACAAATTCTCCAAAGGTTAGTTCTTTTAGACTTATCAAAACTTGTTACCACCTGTAGACATGTTAAGTAGCTCAATAAGACATTTTTTCTATACGATTCAAGTCGATTTTCTTTGAAATATTCGAGCATTGTTTCGAGGGTCAAGAACTTAAGATAAAAAATAGGAGTCTTTATTTTCAAAAGCCTCAAACCCTTTGTTTATATCTTATGCTTAGAGAGCCGCTAAATTTTAGTGCTATTCTCCACCTCCGTTGATTCATATGTTATATGAAACAATTTCATTATTCTGTTTTTATTTTATGCTCTGATAAAATTAAATTATTTGTTAAAAAATACTCCAAAAAATATTAATAGTATCGTCGCATTGATAGCAAATTATCGCCGATACCGATATATCGGTAATCGTTACATCCTTAATATAAACCCTCTATCTTAAATCACTTAAGACGAAAACATTTCATATGGATGTTATGCTGGGTACACACAGTGCAACCTACATGCAATCTGTTTCAATGCAACCTCAAAATATAAAAGCGTTTTGATGTTGATGCAATCTGGAATGAAAATGAATTTAATTCACTAGATTGCGTAAATGCGTTGCATAGTGTGTACACAGCATTTTAACTAAACAATATTTTGCACAAATAACTTTAATATTAATCCTACTTTATAATATTATTTTGTTCTGTTGCCTTATTGCTATGAGTAGTGTATTACATTCTCTAAAAAAAGTCTTTTATTATGCCAAGTTGAGTACGTTTTGTTTAAGAAAATAGTGCACTTATTTAAAATTTTGTTTATAACTTGGTTATTTTTCGTATATATATCATGTCCTGAGGTTCCTAAAAGGAACCAAGGTCCACAATAATTTTTTTGGTATTAGAAGTTTACAATTTTTTTTAAATATTATAGCGAATCGTAATCCATAAAAAACTCAATATCGAAGTTTTTGATGATACGTTGTTTTGTCTTTTAGGAAACGATATGTTTTTTTTTTTTTAATTCCCTACGCTAATCCCTGCGAAGCTTGACGCTTGTCTGCAGGAAGGAAACCAGAGTCTCTGACGGGAATCGAACCCGCAACCCCGGGGTTGATAGACTAGCTCACTACCAGCCAGCCTACCGGGGCACTCGTACATTAGGGCTATAACTTTTTCACACTTTTTGCGAATATCAAAAACGGCATAGTATAGTCGTGTACATTTACATTAAAAGTTATTAATAAAAAATATGATAATATTTTCGGATTGTTAAAAAAGTTCACGCAGGGATTGGGTTGAAGTTTGAAAACAACCATTTTATCTAACGGAAATTTTAAATAATATACACCTGGTATTTGTATAAATTCCTATACGTATCACTTAAATGCTATTTTGGAATTTATCCACTGCTGTAGATTTAAAAATTTTCCTACGGCTTATAATTTATCGCGGTTCAAAATTTCTTGGAAGGTTTTAGAAATTTGCTTCCCTGCGTGAGGTTTTTTCCGCAAAACGACGAGAGAAATGTGTTTTCATTACTAAACCATTATTGGGCACTCCGTGGTACTATGCCAAAAATTTGGTTATAGACCTAATGTACATATGCATGTATATGCACAATTTTTTCTTTGAATGCTCGTATCTTGCAATAAATTTGTAGCTTGTACATACATACATGCATTATATAGAAACTAGTCTAGTTACAGTGGGAGCAATATAAAAGAAGACTTGTAAAAAATATTAAATAAAAAAAATTGCAATTTTTGCTGTTAAGTCATCGTTCAACAAAATTTCTGCGGAAGCTTTCTTTGATGAATCTTTTGTTTTGCAGCATTTAAGTTTTATAACCAAGGCGAATTCACTTTTTAGGTGGCGTGGAAAACATAGCTGAGCTACTTGTTTTTCTTACTTTAAGATAGAAATGTCAAAAGTTGCTTGTCTTTTTGACATATTGACCAACGAAAGCAACAAAAAAAAAAAATAAAATAATTGTGTTTTAGGTGTTGTACTTGTTGTAGTGTTGCCAACACCATTTACGTGGTAGTTCGCTTGATTATAACAAAATAACAGCGTAACGCTTTTTCTAGTTATCAAAAATTGTCATGCTAATAGAACTGTACGAAGCATTCCTAAATAATGCAGCGTCAAAAACTTCCGAACATTTCGACTGCCGAAGTGCTTTTTTATGTATAACTTTTCGTTTTTTGCATTTGACTTGACTGCGACTGTTTGCATTTAACGAATCAGAAGTAAGTGCTACAGTTTGTTTTTGTCAAATGAAAAATGCAAAAGTCAAAGAAAAAGCATAAACTTATGACTTATTATTTCAACTGCAGTTTTTTAAACACTGGGTAATCATTTAAACGTATTAGCGGCGAGAAAGATGTGAAAGACGTCGGGTTAGATGCTGTCATATTGTTATCCAAAGTAGTTAATAGATGATATAGAAAGTCTTAAGTTAGAACTGTTAACTGCGTCTAAAATTTTTACGTTGATAGACTCGTTGTTTTCACCCTGTGTTAAGACTATTAAGATTGATTCAGGTGGAATAGTGATAACTTAGGTTAAACTTGAACACATCTCTAATGACTCACCAATCACAACTAGTAAGAGTTTTTTTTCTGAAATTTTCTATTTCAGCTAAATCATGCTGTATTTGTTTTCTTTGGTGTTTGAAAATAAACTGCACCCACTGTGACTAAATAAAACATCATAAACTGTATTTGCATTTTTCAAAGATTATGCATGTTTTTTATGTGGTTTTGTTGATAAATACTCACATTAAAAAGTCGATATAAATGTTATATAAATAATATAAAGATAAGTCATTGACAAGGAAAGTATCGTATCGTATCTTTGAATTTGTTATTTTTTTTTTTAAATTGTATGAACAAATTCGAATTTTTGGTTTATATTTTGATTTCGTAAGATTGCAAGAGGGGTGTGACATCTTCAGAAGCATATTTTCTGGGATTCCAAGAATTTTTTTGGACTTATGTGTTTTCTAAATTCATAATTTGAAAATTTTCGTTTCATTTTCCATCAATTCTACTTTTGAAACTAATTTTTTCAGATTTACTATTTTTTGACTTATGGTATATTTCTCAAAAACTTGCGTAATTTTAATTATACAATTCTATTTTACAAAGATTTAAATAAAATGGAAACTGTCAAAGTAGATAATGCTAAAACAACATGTTAAAAATTATTTATACATGCATGTATTTTTTTACATATTAAATAAAACATGAAGTTTGTAGAAAAAGAAGATAAATTTGTCTACACAAAAAAGGAACAAAACGCTAACGAAAGTGTTGAATTTCTTCGTAGATAATTAATAAAAGGCAAACAATCTTATACTAATGCAAAAGACAAATGTATGAAAACATGACATCGTAAATATTGGACTGCAGATTTTTGCTTATTTTGCAAAATTTTTGGAAAAATTTTGGTATCAATTTCTTTACAAAAATATTATTTATTTGCATTAACTACTAAATTGTGATCTTGGGAAAAATTTCTGATAAACAAAATTTTATTGCCATAACGCTTATTTACGTTTAGTGTTACTATGTTTCAGTAGAGACAACAATTAACCCCTATTATGAGTTACATTCGTTAACCCCGGGTCTCCACGTAGCAATATTTATTGCGGCAAACGTCAAATTTGATTGCTCCATTAAATTTGCGACGTATAGACCGAAAATTGCCATGGTGGCAATCCATTGCGCAATGATTGCTCTTCTTATTGCTTGAGCAATTATTGTTTAGCAATCTGCTGTCAAATCAGTTGTAATTTATATGACATTTCATTTCTCTGTACGGTTGTTTATTTATAAGTGTGTTTATTTATTAAAAAAACAATCAAGAAAAAGCCGCCAAGTGAAAAAATACTTCAACCAAGGCCCATTGAAAAGGTCTGCGCAAGAAGCCTGATGATCATTGTAAAATACAGAAAAAGTGTTTATATATTATATTTTAAAATAAACGTCAATATCAACAAAAGCAAACGCAAATAAACAAAAATGTAATACAAAACACAGCTACGACAATTACAATTAATTATTTTATTAATATAATTTATTAATTAAAAAAAAAAAAAAATGTAACAACCACTTCAAAACACAACATAAAACATTTGTTATAAATACAGCCACAAAACTTTATACAACTACTCGCGGTGAAAATTGCAAATTTATGGCAAAGCAATTTCAAGTGTTCTCCAGCAATATAATTAGCAATTATTGCTCCATTGTTCTGTCATTGTTCTGCCGCCGTTATTGCTTGTACTTAGCAATAAAAATTGCTACGTGGAGACCCAGGGTAAACGATTTATCGAACATCGACTATAGAATGTTAATTTGGCTGGCTATCGAACATCGACTATAGAATGTTAATTTGGTATTATGAGTTGGCAGCACTGTTCGAAAATTTGCATCGAATTTTTTAACGAAAACAAATTTGCTTTCGACGGTGCAAATAAATGTAAAAAACTTGTTGAAAATGTAACTACATATTTGTAAATTTGTTTGTTTTCGTATACCAAATACCATATTCTTTATCAGTTTTGTTCATTTTATGCAAGTCCAACGTCGTAAACAGCAATTGGAAACGCTCATATTCCTAATGGAACAAAATTCTTTTTTGACCAAATGGTTTGCAGCAAATTTCGGCATGTAAAAAAGTGTGATGAAACCCCACTGATCTAAATTATTTGAAAACAACCATAATTCCGCCTTGGTCACGTTTAACTTTAATTTTATTTTTTAAATTTGTGAACAAAAATTTTTTATTTTAAGTGACAGCTGATCGAAAATGTACTACTGTGAATTAACAAAATCACAATAGTAAATTTTTATCGAATGCGCGCCATAATACCAAATGAAAATTCGTTCGATCAGCTAATTCGACTGCTGTCAAAAATCGAATTTAATTCATAATAGGCAGCATAGAAAATTGGTCGGATTTATGTCGTTTACAACAATCGTAACGACTGGATTTTGACTACGGCAACTACATTCATAATAAGGCTGAATATTTATGCTTTTTTGAGCGTATTTCTTTCACTTTTTTTTAGCTTTTGTGCTTTCATAGTTTTAAATTTTCATTTTGTGCATTAACGAAATTGCCTTGGTAATGAAAATGAGCAAATTTGGTTACCTTTAAAAATATCACCTAGAAATAACGGTTTATGCACAATTTTATTTTGATCACACGAGACAAGTTAAGACAACTAAATTTGGTCTTAATTCTTTGCACATATAAAAGTCTACATAATACTCAGAATGGACTAAAACGATCCACTGGGGTCTAATCACCGCATACTATATCGTGCAAAATTGATCGAAATTACTTATTTTGGTATCATGAAACTCGATATCGAATGAAATATATTGAATTTGAAATAATAGCATTCGTTATCGAGTAACTCGACATTACACTTATCGAGTTTTTATTCGATACGTCAGTGTCTATCGTATGCAAAAACATTCGATAGTTTATTCGATACGATAGTATCGAATGCGGGGATTAGACCCCTGTTTTATTATGCTTTTTTAAAATAAATAACCCTTAACAGTGTCAAAAATTTACTTCCATGAGTAGTTTGCTACCGTTTCACACACACCCTTAATATTAAATTAAAAAAAAAAAAATTACAATACAAATTCATAACAAATTTGTTTTTTCGTTTTAAAGGCAAATATTCTACTTCTCCCTCTATCCTCCTTCCTACAACTTATTTTCCTAGTTCCAACACAATGCAATGCATTAGTAGGGGTCATCCCCTGAGTGCTGGTCCTAACAGACACTTCGTTGAAAATGTCAAAAAAAAAAATATTCGACAAAAAGGGTGATTTGGGGACACTTACACCAAAGTTCCCTTCAGGGTAAAGAAAGAAATTTGATTGGGAGCTATGTGAAATTGTAGACCAGTTGTCACCATTTTGAATTGTCTTCGTCGTTTTGGCAACTAGAACATAATTTAACAAATTATCTCCAAAACTCCGAACTGTACTTTGCTCACAAGGTTTGAATGGACAGACAGCCAATCCAGCCGGATGGATGGACATCGTTAGATTGATTCAAAAAGTGATGCTGAGTCGGTCGGTATACTAAAATGTGGGTATACAAACGTGTGCCCTCTTCACCTTTTTTAAAGCTAAACTATAATTATGTTTTTCGTTTACAAAATCAACGAAATTTTTTACTTTCTACCAAATTAAAACATCAAACAAATTTATGTATATGTACAAATTTTTAATTTGGCATAGTTTATTTTTTATTTTTATTAAAACAATTGCATCGCCCACAAAAAAGACATAAAACTTTATTTCCTTTAACTAACAATTCTGTGTATTTTAATACTTTTGCTCATATGGTTTGTTTGACTTTTATTGGGTTTAATCAGTGAAGCGTGCCTTCATTTAGTACAACAATTTACAATTTAAATATGTAATAAAATTTATTTCAGTGTAAAATAAATAATTTGTTTAATGTGCCCCTGCGATTGTGAGTCGTATGTAAAAGAGGGAGTGAGTGGAACAATAATTTCGGCTAGAATTACTCATTTTGTGCTTGTTTGTTTTTGTTGTTTTTTTTGCCATAGATGTCAAATCGTAAAATTGATTTTAAAAAATATGTATGTATGTATGTATGTTTGCACATGCATACATATGTATGTATGAACGTATTGAAATGATTTGATGTTTGTTTGTCTCTCTGTCTGCTGATTTTGTAGTTAACAGATATTTAAAAATTTTCATGATGATCATTATCAACGTAGACGATGGGCAGATGTGTAATATCTAAACAAAAAAAAAAAAAAAAAAAAAAAATGTATTCGACACGGGAATCAATGAAGGGTGTTGACCAATAGAAATTAGAGTAAATTGTGTTACTTTGTTTTATCGAGTAACGATTTATTAATTTGACATTATTGAATAGATATTGAAAAAGTAAAATGAATTGTTTGCTCTCGTCTCTGTTACTACAACGGGCTATTTGTATTCACAGAAAAAATTAAAAATTTTCTCTAATCACCAATTTTATACCAAATTCATAGAATCAAGCAATCCATTTGTTGATTTTGCACCTATTACCAAAATGATTATATTGATTACTAAAAATTTTAAAAATTTTATATTTTGAAGATTTTTTTTTCAATAAATGATATTTTTAATTTTAATTAAAAAAATGATCAAAAAAACTTTGCCGTTTCAAACAATGTGTTGATTGATTTTGACAATTCCAACAACAATTACACAAGTTAAAATTATTTTATTTTATATGAAATAATTTTTTGATATTTGATTATTATTTTAATTCAAAATTCATTTCAAAACAACTAAAATGTTAATTTAATCAAAATTATATTTTTAATATTCGTTCAAAAAAACAAAATAATTGATTTAATTATTACATTAATTAAGTTTAAATACTTTTTAAATAATTTTTTTAATTGATAAAAAATTACTAATAATTTGTTCTGTGTTGGTATTAGAAATAAGTGCTCGCTCTTAAGTCAGATAAGGCGAGATCTTAAAGACCCATACGCACTTACGCCGGGTCCAGGGCTGCCAGGTACTTTTTATCCTTGTCCCCAATAAATTAAAAGAAAAATCCCCAAATTAAAAAACAAAACCTTAAAAAGTAAAAATTTTATTTTCCTGACCAAATTTTAAAATTTTTCTGAGCAAATTTTAAATTTTTTTAAAAAAAGAAAGAAAAATTTTAATAAGAAATCCCCAAAATTCCCCAAATTAAAATTTTTAGTAAAAAAATTATTTTATTTTGTTTGTAGCGACTTGTTTGGGCATGTTTTTTAAAATCCCTTTTATGCGATTTCACTGAGCAATTACAAGAAGAACAATATGCAGTTTTTAAAGACGAATGAGCCAATTAATATGAATTTGGAGCTTGTTCAAACGGTTTTAGCCATCCTTGAAATCAACAATAAAAATAAGTACATATGTATGTATATCCGTTATTTCTTTAACGGATATACAATGCATCATAAGTATTTACCAATAGTCCAGCAATCTTTTTCCCAAGGGTTTATTATATTGTCTTTCATATTTACTTATTTGCTTGAAAATTGTCTTAGAAAAATCAAAAATTGTATTTGTTGTCAACGGTTTTTGATTCTTTTTTTAAATTCTTCCATTTTAAAACATTTGACATGATTCTTCCTTTTTCTTCTTTGAACATGAATTGGCGTTTAAATGATTCATATCATGTTGACGAAATGGTTTTTATTTTGTATAGTCGTGCGTATGCATGTGTGCATTTTTGATATTAAAAACAAAAGAAAATTGAAACAACGAATAAGGAAGCAAAGCGTACTGACAGTGATGCATCTGTGTACTTCTCCCCTCGCGCCATTAAAGTAGCAATCATGTCATTTAAACTTGAGCCATTTGAACACAGACTAAGTTTAGTAAGTATCTTTTACACACTTAACAATAATGGTAATCTTAATTAGGACCCTTCACACCGTATCAGTTGTTGATAAGAGTAAGATAAACGTTTTGGTACTTATTAAAATTATAAAAGAAGGAAAAATATATTAAAAATGTGTAAAATCCCCAAAAAAATCCCCGAATTTTATTTTTAAATCCCCAAAAAAATTTCCAAATGACTTTCTTTGTCCTTTTTGCTCGTATTAAATCCCCAACTTTGGGGATAAATCCCCAAGTCTGGCAGCCCTGGCCGGGTCAAACATTTTATATACATACATATTTCTTTATATAAGGAATTGATTTTATGCGCCAAATGTAACAATCTCTTTAGAGGGGTTTGCCGTTTAATACTCGCCGCCATTGACGACGGCTGGCGCCTCAGTGATTTCAAAAAATGGCTGCATCAGTGATTTCAAATCGTTATATATTTATCAGTGAAGTAAATGTGGACCAAAAAATTGTGAAATACTTCACAAAAATAATAGACATACAATAAAAAAAAATTATAACTATTTTTTATCGGCTTTATAAAAAGTTTGCTGATGACGTTCGTCATTGGATTGATGTCATTTTTTGGCTAATTGATGCCATTTGTTATAATCAGTGTTCGAAAATATATACTAAATATCGCTCCCTTTTGTTCGGTTCGGTAGATTTGTGGAAACCACAAACGTTAATAGTTTTCGTGTAGTAAAACATTAAAAAAATAAAGTTTCCCTGTTTTTCACGTTTCGAAAAATATTACAGTTTTTATCCAACTCAACAAGGGATGAGAACATTTAATTCCGGTCGGTTTTTTTTAAAACCACAAACTCCATTGTGTTCGGTTCGGCTCATTAATGTTCGTCCCTTTTGGCAGGTATAAAGCCAAACATTCTTCACAAAACAAAAAACACACACGAAAAAAAAATAAAAAGCCAGCAAAATAATTTTACACAAACAAAACATAAACACAATACACACACATGCTTTTCGTGTTGCGATCGTTGCTAAAATTTTTTGCTTGTTAATTTCTTTATCAATGTAAAAAAATATAATGGAATATGAAAATACATACAAATAATGTTTGTCTACAGCATCACTACGATTGTCCTGTTTCTTGCGAAAATAGTTAGGAACGGTATTAAGGGTTGTGTTCGTCTACAGAAACACTAAAAAATAGATATCGTTCCTGGGTGTGCGAGCCGTACACTAAATAGTGTTCTGTTTATTTTCGAACACTGGTTATAACATGATGTCACAGTTCTGATGTTGGGGCATCATTAATATGATGATGTATTTTTCTATGAGTGTACAACACTGTTGGTATCTGACAAATCCTCAATTGTACCCTCTCAATGGTAAAATTGTACCAAATTGACATACATAGTAAGAGTTCATAACGTTTTTTTATTTAATAAAAAGCCCGAGCATTTAATACTCTACACCACAGTATTACAGACAAATTTTCAAGAGAGAGACCATATGGGCAAACATGGACCCGCCAGAGCAAAATGATGTTATGAGGTTAAGATTTATGTAAAAGTTTTTGTGTCGACTATTATTAGGATATCTTCATCTATATGAGATTTGTTTACCTTTAAGTGTTCTTAGGAAGGGAGTTAAATGGGACATATGGTTTATTTTGGACCCGCCAGCGCAATATTTTGTCTTGACAAAGTGGCTATCGTAAAAGTTATTGTCACCAATTTTCATATCATTACCAACATTTATAAGGTAGTCGTTAAACATTGACCGATTCCAGTAAATAAATGGTAAGATAATTTAGATTGCAATAAAATTAGTCTTGTCCAAATTTAATCTAAATACCAAAGTTATAGGATGGCTTATAAGCACAAACACTAGTATGGTAAGAAGTTTGTATGTAGACATGTTCAAAATTTCATCGAACTACCTTAAAAACTGCCACCTGTTCTTTACGAACAAGGTTACATGGACGGATAACCAGCCAGCCAGCCGGATTGACTCAGAAAGTATTATTTTATTTGTTACACACATCAGCACAATCGCATAATACCCTTTCTACTATAGTGGTATGGGTATAAAAATTAAGAAGAAGCAAAAATGTGTATTTTTCTCCTTTTACTCAAAGGTTCACCAAAACAATCGACAAAAGTGACGATTTGAAAACAGAGACATGTTTTTATTATTGAAAAGATAAGTGAGTTAATCCACCGCAAAGAAATGATAAAGCTTCGTGGGTGTTTTTTTTTAATTGTACCAAAAAGGGATGAATTGTACCAGTGTACCAATGAAGTTTCGATTGTACCAAATTTGGTGTTCTCCTGAATTCAGGCTTTTGGTGCTATTAAAACAAGCTAGGTTGATAAATTTGAGCACAATTATTCTCTTTATATATACGAGATTTGTTTTAAAAAAAAAAGTCGATGCAAATATGCTCCCGGAATAGGGATTTTGACACGATAGCGCCCATAACATAACATCAGGTGAAGTGTATTGCAAGTTATTGAAAATTCAGAAAAATAAAGTAAAGATAGAAAAAAATTATGGGGTTCTGACAATGGATTCTGGTATGTTCCAAAAAAATATTTGCCATATAAATTTTACAAAGTTGCTACACATACTTTATAGCTCAGATTTAAAGAACACATAGTTTCATATACAGATATGTTGCACGAACAGGCCAAAAGGGGCAAACCTTAAAACGCCCCGCCCCCCCCCCCCCCCCCCCCCCCTTTAAAAAATTTCCGGTGTGATATTTCAAAACGCCGACTAACGTATATTTTTTTGTTTGTTCGGTCTCTACTAGAATCCATTAACAGAACCCAGTTATTTTGGAAAAAGTTCGAAATGGTTGCACTCTGTTATTTAACTAAAATGTATTAATTACACATTTTACATGAGTTTAATTTTTGCACTTGTGCGTTATGGTTTTTGTTTTCAAATATTTCAAGTGTAGTCAAATAATAACCTTCATAATTCAGCACATTAAAACATGTTTTTTTCTATGGTTTTTTTATAGCTGTTGTTTTTAGTTTAATAGATTTTATATTACTTAAAAATTTGTTGTTTATTGGTTTTTTTTCTAATCAAATATTGAGGTCAGTTCTAAATTATCAGTCAACATTCGCAAAAACATTTCACACCACATTTTTTTTTATCTAGACTGAAAAAAACGCCATTCTTGAGACGTTTGTTTACAAACTCATGCGCGAGTGTTTGTTTGTTGGAAATTATGACAAATAATATACATGTTTATTTATTTGAAAACACTTGACTGTTTATTACATTAAGAAAATAAATAAATAAATGCTATGAATTTATAGAGGAGAACGCAAAAAGCTGATAACAATTACAATAACTAAGCGATAAAAATGTGGTGCTATATTGTCTGTACAAAGTAAACAAGCCCCCTTTTGCTGCAAATATACGAGGGTTGCGATTTAAATTTTAGGCCTTAGTAACAATATAAGAGATATAGAGGTGCCATCGGACGCTTAGAATGGAAATTTAGAATCTTTTAACCATTACCTTTTTTATAGCGTTCTGGCATTTGAGCACAGTTTGTGTTGTTTACAGTGACTTGAAAATTGTTCTCAGCAATTAACTCGTGAACATTTTCGTACGAAAAGTTTTAACGTGGATTGTCAAGACAGAAGTGCATTTATTGATCAATTAAACTCGACCTATTCTTGACCACTGTGAAGTTCTGGTATACAGTTTTTATTCATGGCAGCAGTTCGCTTAGGGACGAAAGCCTTAAAGCTTTTTAAAAATTATTTATTGTGCCAGCAAACCTTAATGCTGTGCGCAAATTAATAAAGCAAAATCGACATGTTAAATATCGCGAAATTGGCATTCTTGGACATTAGTATGGCTTGAGATTTCGCATAATTTGACAAAAGCTCAAAAAGATGGCCGCGCCAGTTAGTGCAAGAAATGCTCAAGAAAAACATTTAAGGTATATCAAAAGCTGTGCATAACATTTACACAGGTAACGGATCTTTGAACTACCCATTAGCCCGAAAAAGAACCGAAATCCGTTGAGACATTCTAAGGTATTAACCTCAATCAAAGAGAAAAAGTTTACGAAGATTCGTTCCAACGCATGCAAAAGTCTACTGATCATTATGGAGAATCTTATAAATAGTAAATAACTGTATTTATGTTATAAGGCTCAAAATATAAAAAGCAACCCTTGTACATTGGGAATCAGTCGCTTTAAAATAATAATATTTAAAAACAACAATTTGTTATGCATTTTTTGTGGGGTGATATAAAAGTCACTGCTACATACATATCTGTGGCATTTTGACAAAACATCTTAAGTCGAGATAAGCTAGCAAAAAAGTTTTTTAAAAACGCGGCTAAAAAAATCAATTTTATTTAATAATTTAATAAGCCAATATTAAAGAAAAATTTCGTTTATAAAACAAAAAATTAAAAACGTTCAAAAAAATCTTTTTTGAATGGTAATTCGTATAATTCACAAAATTTTTTTCGATTTTTTAAAATATGACTTAAGAATGCAACAGATATAATAGAAACTATTTCAAACTTCTTATTCTTAAGAAAGTTAAGTACTATTTCAACCACTAACTCATTAATGCATAGGTCACTAAGTAATAATTGTCACTCATTACGAGGGTGAGTCAAGAAGTCCGTGACTTTTTTAATGGATGAAAAATCAGTTTATTTTCCAACATAGTTTCCTTTGAGGTCTATGCCTACCTTGCCCAACGTTTCTCCAAATTTGTATCTTTTTCACAAATTAAGATATTCTAAGTCATTAAGTTAGGTATTTCTTTGTAAGATGATTTTACCGTTGGAGCCAAGGCTCTTTTTGACTAGCTATTTCTTCAGGTTAAAAAACCCCCAAAAGTAGTCATTCGGGTCTTAGTCCGGAGAATAGAGCGGATGAGTGAGCAATTCGTAGCCTAATAAATGAATGCTTCATTAGCACACGAAATTCTGCTCTCAATGGCTGTCAAACACTAACTAAATTATGTAGCTTATGTCTGTTGACAGGAGCAGTGTTGCCCTTTCAATTAAAGAGACGGGAAATTCAAAAAGTCACTGACTTTTTGACCCGCTCTCGTAGGCAAATGTCTCTAAAATTTTAACGAAATTTATTATTAACAAAATTATCACGGCATCTTTTTTAAAATTTTAATTAACTATAACATATTAAAAGAATTAAAAAAAAAAATGTTTATCTTCTTATAACATTATTACTGCAGTTAGATGACCAACATTGTACATGAAATGAATTTAAATTTAAGAAAGCCTAACAAAGTCACGTATTATTTGCTAAACTTAATTGGCACAATTAAATTAAACTGAATGGAATGTATAAAATTCTAAGACAAATGCAATCATGCGATTTAATACGGGAAGTCGACTAACAACTAGCAACACTTTTAAACCAACATTCAAACATTGAACAAAATTCGTTCTAAAAACGCAAAAGTAGTTATAGATTTTTGCAGACATTTGGTAAAATTTTTTGTGTGATATTTTCTCTATAGAGAAAAATAAAGAAGTGAAATATCACATACAAATCGCCAAACTATTCTTGCTTTTTTATGGGAATTAAAAGACACCAAAGCACTATTTAGCCGATATTGTTTTGTTAAAAGAGTACCAAAAATAGGTACGATTTTCACCCTTTTAGTTTATTAATAATTTTAAGATAAATTAGTCATCGTCCAGACTTGCAATTTTTGTAGCTGCAATTTTGTTAAAATTCTGCTTTGAAATTGCATAAGTGTGCAGATTATGAAATTCTAGTTTTGCAATTTTTGTATTTTCATCTTGTCTTTCCTCTTCTCCTTTTACTATTTAATATATAAATACAAATACACCTACAGCCAACTTCAAGCTAAAAAGTGTGAGAATTACAAAGCAAAACGGAATTGTAGAGTGTATGAAACTGAGTACCCCTCCCCAATCCTTTCACCTTTCTCACCAATAAACTTAAGAATTACTGCAACTTAAATTTAATGTCTGGCCGTTGACTTACGAATGTGATATAACTTTGACTGCTTAAGGCCAGTTTACACGGTAATACAATGTATTACGACTTTGTAGAATCAAAATATTATGAAATTCTCTCCGTGTTTAAAAGAAAAAAACAAAAATCTTTTGTAAGTATAGTTCATGTTTACACGGATGGTAAAAGTAAAATCCAAAATAATAACAAAAAATCAGATGGTTGCAGTTTTAAATATTTACAAAAACAACATGAAAATTTCCTGAGTTGCTTTTAGTTGTTTTTGTAATCGTATAAAAATGCTATCACCTTCAACATACTCTGTTAAAATACACCTCTGGTGTGATGAGAATACATAAGTTTCTAAAATGGTTTAGAAAAAAATCATTTACCGACCGCTTGTCAGATTTTGTATCCGTATTCTCTCTTACTCAATACATTTTCCTTTTACATGATAAGATTTTTCTCATTCTACATAATCTTTCGACATGTCGTAATACATTGTATTACCGTGTAAACTGGCCTTTACTGGTTTAAAAGAAAGCAGGGGTGACAAAAACGTTCCAAAATACAGATTTTACCCGTTTAATTCAATAACACAGTACAACATTTTTCAGTTAATTGATTGCCAACTCAATTCTGTGAACTGTATGTGAAATTAGACCCAAAAAGAAGAATTTCTGCATCATTCGTTTTGTCTTCTTACCTGGATTTGAAGTTAGTATCGATTTGAAGTTAGTACTATCGTATAGGGGAATTTATCACGTTTTAGGCCCTGTTGTTTGACATAGCTCGACAACCACTAGCCCAATTTAGTTGAAATAAATTTTAAAAAATTAAGAATTACAATTCCCTTAATCTGTTCATATATTGTTTTCCTATACAAATAACACTTTCGAAGTTAAAAATGAATGTATGAAGGGAAAAAATTATTTTTTGCCTAAAAATTTAAATTTTTTTTTTTTTAAATACATAAAAAATCCAAAATGGAAAAAAGTTTCAAGTCTAGTTATTTTTTCGCAAAGTCACATAACCTATGAGCAAAATGAGACAAAGATCATAAAAATCGATGCACGTGTTGTCATTTATTCACAATTAAGTAAATGTATGAATGATAAGAGGACTAAAAGATCCCCCTCCCTATATCTTCGTAACTAATCATCCGATTTTTTTGGAAATTCGCAGGCAAATAGTGTTACAGTTGGAAAGAACTATAGCCTATAGCTTTAATTATTTAGGGCGTGAAATAGAGCAAGAGGGGTAAAAGCTCCCCCTCCCTCTATCTTCGTAACTAATCAACAGGTTTTCTTAAACATCGGAAAGAGGACAGGGCATTAAATAGGGCAAGAGGGGTAAAAGCTCCGCCTCCCTATATCTTCTTAACTTACCATTTAATTTTCATAAAATTGGGTAGGCAAATACTGTAACATCTGGAAAGAACTTTAGCCTATAATTTTTTCTTAAAATTTGGCTAGCAGACAATATTACATCCGAAAGAAATAAGTTATTTGGCAAAACAATTTTTGCCGGGCCAGCTAGTAATAAATAAAAAGAAAATAAAACTTACTGAAATATCACCCCATAATGTGTCAGCATTTTTAATTATTATTTTTTTAAAAAAAATTATTTAGTAATGAATTAAAGTACAAAATGCAAACAAATGTAATTTATGGAAATATGTAATTATTTAAAAAAAATGAATCATATTTTGCAAAAATAAAAATGCAATAACACTGCAATATAATACATAATACATACAACAACAATAATTACAATTTGTATCCGCAAATAACACTAAGCAAAATTTGTTGTTCGAAAAAAAGAAATAGAAAAATAATTAAAGAAAATGATCTGCGCAGTATGCGAAAATAGATTTGTTTTTTGCTTTTTTGGCTTGGCAAAGTAAAAATAACTATTTTTTATTGTTTGAATTTTTAAAAAAATGAATGAATTTTTTTATTTCATTTTTAAAAAAAGCAATTTAAAAAAAAAAAAAAAAGTAGATTGCGTTATTCAGTAAGTAGCTGATAATGTAACAAATAAGTATTGTAAATAGCTAATTTTTCCTACAAATAAAATTGATTTATAGCGGTAAAATACGTCAATTTTTTAAATCAAACATTAATGAATAAATATACAACAAGTAAGAGTGTTATATACCGAATCTTACATACCCTTCACCATGGTGCGATAGGAACAGAAAGTTATATAAATACCGGTCTTTAGATATAAATAAATCTATTTTGTGCCATCCCTACTTCTCCAATGCCGCCCACATTTTGTCGGATGTTGTGTATTGATAACCAATATGCGTGTACTAATTTGGAAACTGGATCTTGCAGTTCTTCAGATATACACAAATCTATAATGTCTTTGTACGGAGGTACAACGCCCACTTCTAAAATCTCACCCACATTTAAAGAGAGAGGTTGTCCATTCGTTACCCAAATTTGGATAGAAATAAATCTATTAAGTACCACACCCCCTTATCCGCTCCCGCCCATTTTTTTACCGAATGTTGACTTTAAAAAAAAAAAATTAAAACAACTTAAGGCCCCTATTACGGTTCACAACTCAACTCAGTTGAGTTGTAATTAAGACAACTGGTTGTGATTAGTTGTAATTGCAATTGCGTATTTATCCTTGTGCGACCGACGAATGAAGGCAGAAACAGTACATACCAGTGATGGAAAATTCAGTACTTTTTCATTTCAAATATACCACGGTACCCCCACGTCAGTTTTAGTACTCTTTCCTTGTTATGTTATAGAATTACAGACAAAATTGTAGACGTTTTGAGGAAAAACAATATTCCTCTGGAAAAAATGATTGGGCGTACGGCTGATAATTGCAATGTAATGATGGGGCAATTTAGTGGTGTTCAGGCCAGATTAAAAGAATTGTTACCAAATTTGTTCGTAAATGGCTGTGCATGCCATAATTTAAACTTAGCTTCTTCTGATACATTTATGAAGGAAATATTGTTTTTTACTTTTGTAATAGCTCAAGCCGAAAAGAAGAACTTCGAAATTTTCAAGACTATTTTGGAACAGAAGTTCACGTTATATTAAGGGACGCCCAAACTAGATGGCTTTCATAACTTTACAAAACTCTGAAAGCATGCAGAAAAAACAAAACCTTAAATGTATTGGAACTTACATTTTAAACGTTGAAACAAAGATGTGTTTTTAAATTTTGTCATACATTTTAAGAATCTATTACCAATTTCGTGCGTTAGCGGATTTCCCATAAATAAAACATTTAAAAAATTAAGATATTTCGATTTTTTTTGGAAAAATGTAAGCCAAATTAAGAACGAAATGGACGAACTTATGTTTCCTGATATTTCACGTATTGCTATCGAATTACTGTCAATATCCCATTCATCAGCAGCAGTTAAGCGCACGTTTTTAATTCAAAATGATACAAAAACGAAAGAAAGAAATCATTTGCAAGTACAAACTCTTTCAAATTTAATTTAAACTAAAGATTTAATAAAATCAGCTGATTCTTGTTGTTACAATTATAATATTACTAATGATCTCATTAAGTAAATTCAACAAAATGCCTTATAGCCTTACACTCAATTCACATGAGGGCTTTTACGACGTCGTTTTATCTTGATTCCCTTTTAAAGCAACTTCCAAAATCTCTTTGCGTTCATACGATGATTTTTGGTTGCATGTCTTTTTTTTATTTACAGTATGGCCTTGATTACCCGTCATTCGATTAACCGGCAGCTTCAATAAAATGGAAAACAAACATTTTTTTGCACTGATTTAAATTGCCTCTATTATCCGAAATTATAAACAAATTATCTTTTTTTCGTTAAATTTTGAACAATCAAAAGAAATTTAAATAAACGAAGAAAGAGAATATCTTAACGGTGTGGAAGCATGTTCTGCCAAATTTACTTTTTTCCTCATGTTTACATAATAAAACGTTATATATTTACATAAAATAAGAAACACACAAAAAAAAATAAATAATCAAGAATTCTGCCGATCCCGTCTATTATCGATAATCGAGGTCTCACTGTATTTTCAACCACACACTTCAAAGTAAGAAAAAGAATAAAACGTAAACAGAAAAAGTTAAAAGAGAAATGTAAAAAACGACATGCAAAATACAAAACGAGACATTTTTTTAACCCCTCTTTCTTTTCTACACCGCTCACCAACAAACCAAAAGAGACGTCGACAAAGCGACGTCGTAAAAGCCCTCATCTAAACTGAGTGTTAGTCATCGAAATGTGTGTACCTTCCCAGATAACATTTTCCATCGTCTAGGAGTCTACTGGGAATCTCATAAAGAGTGTTTTTGATCGTCGACGAGGTCATTTTTTAATTCTAGACGATTTCGAAAGACGCTCAAATGAATCATAAAGGGAATTGTTTATGATATATGTTGAGATTATTAAACGAGTCTTTCAAAAAACATGCCAAGAGTCGTATGAGACTCATGTAGGGATTAGTTTACAACTTGTGAAATGCTTAGCCGTATAACTGAGCTACCTTAAGAAGGACATCAAGCGTATTTTACATGCCAAAACTTCTAAATTTTATACAATTTATATTAAACAAACCTTACGGTCGCGAAATCAACACCATCCTGTCGGAAAATCCTTAGGCCGATGTGTTTTATTGAAATTGTTTTGGCAATAGAATTTTCATATTTCAAAAACGCTCTTATTTAGGTAGCTCAGTAATTGTTATACGACTTTTACAAAGAGTCGCAAAAGGTTCCTTCCAAGATAGAAAGACGAGCGTGTCAAAAAATGAATAAAAAAGAAATAAATAAAAAAAATGTTGATGTTTTTGTTTTTTTTTTTACTAGTCAGATAATCATTAGAAGATGCTTTTAGGAGTTGTATATTAAATTAAATTAAATAATCGTCTAACAAACAGCCTATGCTAGCTGGGTTATATTAAATCATAAGCAAATATATAGTGTGTATGGAAATACATACATAAATGTTTATTTTAAAAATTATATTATTTTTAGTTTCTTAACCAAAATATTTTATATTTTTTTATTAAAATAAAATAGTTTTTAATTTTATGTATTTTTGTTTATTATTTTCAAGTTTGTTTTAAAAAATATGTTTGAAAAAAGTACCAAAATATTGACAAAAGTACTCCTTTGCTTGGTGTTCAGTACCATCTCGATTTTTCCATTTTCCATCACTGGTACATACTCGTTTTGTGCGAGTTGAAGATTTTTGTGAATTTTGGCATCGATTTGGTAGTGGTTTTTGTTGCATATTTTACGCTTTTGACCATTTTTTTTTTTGCATATTTTAGTCAGAAGATTATTTTGAAAATTAAAGTGCATATTTCTCTTCTTTGAAGTGTACTTTTTGAATTTTTAATTGCACTTGTAGCGGAACAATAATCGATTTTCATAAATTTTGATTTTGGTTTTTTTATTTATATCCACATTTACATATTTCCTTTACAAACTTCTTTCTTGCCAATGAACCATTATTATGCTAGTAATAAGTTTAATACTTACCCAGAAAAAATACTCGCCAATTTATTTTTAATTAAACCATTTATAAAAAAATAGGCTCTTATTAAAAATATAATTAAACGTTTACTTATATCAGCAACATTACTGCAGAAAATTTTTAATATCAAAAAATATTTAATTGATACTATTAATTTGTTTAATGGTGCAAATTTAATTAATTCTTTAATAAATGTCACTCACAAGTTTTGTTATTGAAATAATTTTTTGTTATTGTTGTATAAATCTTATGCTATCTTATGACATAGTTTTGTTCAGGTGGTTCCCCGACTGCCCATAGGTAGTTAAGTTAAAAAAAACCTTTTTGGAGCATTTTCTAAGTTGTTAGCGCATTGTTTGCCTTTTGTGGGCATATTTTGATACATGTAAATTTTTTTAGATGCCTCACAAGAGCTTCGCGGCAAATAAAAAATTTTTTTTTTGCGAAATTTTGGCTTTTCTGTTTTAAAATTTAAAGGCCTTATTCATAAACAAGGCTTTGATGCTTATAACAGGTTTGTAAGAAGAATTTTATATGAAAATTTGTTTAATTCGCCTTTAATAAAACTGAAATATCTATCTGTATATCCAACATGTTGTCTTCATTTCGTCATCTACATTTAATTTGTAATATTTTTTTTTGTAACCCCCCGTTTCCACATGCAAGTGCAAGTTCGAAAAACTCAATACACTGACACTTTTTCACTAACATTCACACAATTTTCGTAGCCAATCGGCTGTTTCCTCGATTTTTCGTTGATAATACGTATACACTACTTGCAAGTAATTACTTGCATGTGGAAACGTTAGGTAAGACAAAGCAGGTTGTCATTATAGATAAGTTTTATTTTAAATTTTAAAATTTAATATAGGTATAAGCAAAACTTAAGAAAAAAAAACAAGGACATATATACGTTTTTGGCGATATGTGTAACACATAGAAATATGCACTAATAATTTGGTATAACGATCGATTTAGAATCACTTATTTAAATGATCTAACGAATAAAGTGCAGGTATAGTACAAAATTTCGAACATCAGTGTTTAAATACTATGGTGTTTGGGTTTTACTGATTATAATGTTACGATTGTTTTTATTAAATGGAACTGCTATTAAATTGTTAGTGCCGGTTCACACACGTCAAGTTTGACTCTTCAAGTCTAGAGCTTTTGGGGAAAAAGAGAATGCCATTACGTTTTCCCTCTATCCTAAAAACCTAAAAACGAGTTAAAATTGACGTGTGTGAACCGGTACTTGAATATTTTGTTTTCAAATTATCAACTTTTTTACCAGTTTTCAGGGCAAATTTTCAAGTTTATACTGCATATTTAATGCGAATAAAACGTGTTTTTAGAACATATTTCTGGTTTTCCTGTTTATAACATATCGCTCCTTTATTGCAACAAAGCATATCTCAAAAAAAAAAAAAATCAAACTTGTCAAAATGCGAGTAAATTTTTTAAAATGTACCTTTTTATACTGATTCAATAAAATTTATTTTGCTATAACTTCGGTTCAGTTTGAGATAAAACAGATGAAGGAGCAGTTTTCTTAAGTAACTTGCAATAAAGGAGCGATATAAATCATGGCCCAATTAGTAGGTCTGCGCGCAACTACAATAATCCAACAATAGAAAAAACAACACACATTTTGTTTGTGTAAAAAATTATAAAGATGTCAAGAAAAAAAGAATTTGTTTGTGTAAAAAATTTTAGAAATGTCAAAAACAATTGCACGTAAAAAATACAACTTTGCAAAAAATCAGTAGGCGTTTTCGCGCAGACCTACTTATTGGACCATAATATAAATATTATTAAGTTTTGGAATTTTTAATATTTTAAGCATATTATCAAGTTTTTACTGCTAATTTAAGGGGCATAAAAAACATTTTAGTACATTTTTCCGGTTTCCCTGCTTATTACCTATAAAAAACACTCAGTTTTTGTTATAAAAAATTTAGACACAGGCAGGCATAGAAACATTTATTATAATTGCCTTGTTTACAAGAAATAATTAGTAATCCACTTCGCGACGTCCCCCACAACAACATCAGCGAATTAGGCAAATTTGCCATTGAGACGAAAGTAAACGTTATTCCCTGATAATAGAATTGGCTTTTTTGTACGTATAAAAATTAAATTGTAAACATCTTCTTGTTCTATTATCGCAAAATGTTAAAAATTGTTATTGTTGTTCTCTTTCTCAGCGGAAAGAAAAATACTAAATAATAAAAAAAAAAAAAATTAAATTTATTTAACGATAGTTTAGAACTTGACTTATTTCCAGCTAATTAAAATTATTGCAACAACAAAAACATCAATAGCTACAAAAAAACAAAAAATTAAACAAGTGAATTTTAAATTTCATTTAAACAAGTTTTAGTATAAATTATCTAAGTATTGCACAATTGCGAAATTTATTAAATTAAATACTTCTTTCAAAACTTTTGAAATTAGACGTTTATTAAAATAACTGCATAAGACGATGAGTAAATATGACTGACGTTGACGTCTCTGAAAAAGTACTTTGGATTTAGAAGTTCATTAGCTTTATTACACGGTACATTTTTCGCATTTGTAGAATATTCAAACTTTATTACAATTTGATATTTAGTAAAAACTTTCCCTTTTCGTGTAAATTTATTTTTCTAGCGAATATTTATCGTATTTTGAAAGGAAATATGTATGTTTGTATGTGTTAACTATTAGACAGGAAGAGCCGTATATGAGGTTGTGCTGGGAAACTATCGATAGTCTTAAAATATCAAAAATATCGATATTTTCTTTAAAATACAGCTATGAAAACATTTAACAGCAGCTACATATAATCACAGTTTTTCGCCGCAAGTTTACTTGCTAATGCGGTCCATACGCGTTTCAATTCAAGTCTTTCAACTGAATTGATGCTTGACCGCACACTTCATTAACTGAATTGAAAAATTTTAAATTAATTTAATGAAAAAATGACAATTTTTACAACATTTAACTTTTTTTTGCAAAAGAAAACTACAAACATTAATTTTGACAGCTGATCAAGAGACTCGAGCACACACAGTACAATCGAATTGAAAGACTTAGTAGTCAACCGTTTGATTTTTCTTCAACCAACTCGACAAGTGTAAAACTTATCAATTGACAAAGCCATACACGCTTTGATTTGGACAACAACCGACTCAGTAGACAGTTGAATTGAAACGTGTATGGTCTGCTTAGTCTGAATTTACATATTTTCCCTTTTAAATATGCCAATATAATATCACGCAGCAATCGGTTTTAACTTTTTTCGGTTCAAAACAACAACAATTTTATTAACAGCGAATCAAAGAGAATAAGAAAAAAAAAATTACACGCAGCCATCGTTGTGCATATACTAGGGTATTCATTCCGATTGACGGTTAACCGATTAATTACTACCCAAATTGGCTTTTTTCGATTAACGATTAAACCGGTCAATTTCAGTCGATTAACCGATGTAAAAAAAATTTCAATATTTTGTAGTATTATAACATATTTTTTGTGTTTTCAATTATTTGTGTCGTCTCTTATTCAAAATGTATGTGTTTAGAAAATCTTTTTTATACAAACAAAGAAGGTGACTTTAATTTTAAAGGCTCAGTTAGGCGAACGTTGCTGTACCCGTAATGTATCGCACCGTACTGTAAGCACGTTGGTGCACTTATAGAACGTTTAAAAACGTGTCATATGTTTTCCCATACATAAACAAAAAGCAATAGTATACATAGAACAAAACAAACAGTGATGCGAATCAAAAATGTTCAAATGGTGACCGTTGTGCAGAAAAGGTACCACGTGATTTAAATGGTATTAAAACAGTATTTTGTGAATGTTAAAAATGTTAATAGTTTAATATTTATATTATAGATTTACAATAAATAAATTTGTATTTTAGCATATATACATTTTTATAAATGTGCATATACCAAACAAGGTTTTGATACCATTTAAAGTCTCTTATATGTTTGACTTTTTCATTGTATGTGCATATGCATTTGTTTATTTTAAACATCTAAACATATGTATATTTGTATATTTGGAAACATGTATGTTGTGTTGTAAGTTTTTTTGTCGCAATTCCATAGATATACTAAAAAAAAGTACAAAAAAAAAAGAGCAAAATTACCCGCATTCAATGTAACATACAAGCCGCCCATCACTGTCTTACAAATGTCACGTAACAACGGCATGAAATTCTATTTTATACAGATTGGTACGTTGCAACTACGGTACATTGCATTTCGGTAAGCTTTTGTATTGGTTTTCATATAACAAAAAGCGAACAGCTGATTGATACAGTACAGATACGGCAACGTTCGCCTAACTGAGCCTTAACCCATTTTCTGTCGACCGGTGACTAAAATTACAATGTTTTAAAATTTTTTTATCTTCATCATCGATCAGCAGGAATGTGGCGAAAAATGGATTAAATGTTTGATTGTCAACACCTTTTCTTCTCTTCTCATATCAGTCTTTTAACAGAATTAACCGAAACAATTAGAAGTGTTAAAAGTTTAAAAAAACTCGAATGGCATAATGGAGTATTTTATATGTAAAGAGAAATCCTGTAAAAGGGCTGAGAAATTAGATCTACGATAAGTAAAAGAATTTTTTTCCAAGTCAAGCTTTGTCAAAACTAAAGAAAATAATCGCTTTAATCCTAAACATTTAAACTAAATTACTTTATTTATTTATTTAAGAATTTCTTGCTTATCCTACACAACAAGATATAAATCTTATACATAGTTAAAGTGCAGGAATTATATAAGTTTAAAACATAAAGGGGTAATCACACTCAAACGATTAAGTTTGAAAATAAAGAAAAGAAAAAAACAGAATAGAGTACATTATAACAAAATGGAAAGGAAATAAACATTTAATTTAAAGAAAGATTAAATTTTAAATTGTAAGTTGACTGAGTGTAACATATAAATTATAGATTAAAAAACACTAAACTAAATAAATAAATAGCCTTGATGGCAAAAATTAATTGGTTTAGTTTTATAAGTTATATAAGTTTTAGCTTATTAAATAATTTACTAATTGATTTCTAAAATTGTTCACATTGTTGTTTGTTTGGACATGATTGGGCAGTAGGTTCCAAAGACGGACAGAATGAATAAAAAATTGATATTCAGATATCAGGCTGCGGTGTGTAAAGGGAATTATCTTATTTCCCCTGTTAGACCTTGCAAAGGTTAATCTGTTGTACAGATATGGAGGATTCTTCGTATATATATTATTGTATGTACCATGTGCAATACCCTCATATCTAAAAAGTTTTTAAATGTCATGCCATAAAGTTTATTTGTGAACTGGGATATACTATCGTATTTTCCCAAACCAAAAACATATTTGATTATATTGTTATATGTTTTCTGTAACACATTTTTGCTACGAAAGTCGCAACTTGAGAACAACTCACAACCATATAAAAGTCGAGGCATTAAGTATGTTTTGGCGATAAGTATTTTAATTTTTAAAGGCGTAAAGTATTGGGTAGGCCAAAGTTAACGTAACCGTAGGTAAATGTTTGATGCAGTTTTATTAATATGGTCAGACCAATCTAAATTATTATTGAATATAACACCAAGATTTTTTGCCGAGCGTACACATTAAATTTTTTCATTATTAAGCATAAGGGAATGTTTATATTAAAACGGATCGTTTTACGGTGAATGATAAGGCATTTGGATTTGTGGGGATTTATTAGAAGTCTATTAGCGGTTGCCCATCTATAAACTCTTTCTAAGTCCTTATTTAATTTATGAACGTTGTCTACAATATTTTCCACAGAACTGCCAATGTAAATTTGTAACTCATCGGCATATAAGTGTAACTTGGAATATGATAAAGTTCGGGGAAGATCATTAACTTACAACGAGAACAAAAGTGGTCCCAAAATTGATCCCTGTGGAACACCTTTGGTGACAGGGAGTGCAGACGAGTAATTGCCGTTAATAAATACTGATTGGTAACGACTACCAAGATATGATTTAAGTAGATTATGTGAGGTCCCTGATATGCCAAATAGCTTTTTAAGTTTGAGGCAATGCAGAGAATGGTCAATTGCATCGAAAGCTTTGGAGTGATCCAAAAGAACTAGTATATTAACTTTCCCGATATCTATATCATATCTAATATCCTCACTCAGATTTGATAATGCTGTAACACAGCTATGCTTAGCTCGAAAGCCAGATTGGTGTGGCGTGAGCAAATTATGACAATCAATGAATTCATTTATTTGTGTATACATACGTTTTTCCATTACTTTGGAAAGATAAGGCAGAATTGCAATAGGCCTTAACTCCGAGTTATTTTTAGGGACCGGAATAATCTTAGCATGTTTCCAGCTACTTGGAAAGACATTAGTAGTAAATATTGTGTTAAAAATGTGGGTTATATAAGGTAGTAATCTTGGCAACAATATTCTTACAAATCGAGGACTTTAAGCAAGTTAAGACTTCATCATTATAGACACATCGAAAATTAAATTGGATATTTGTTATACTATCTTCTAATGAGTTTATATAGTCATTTGTGTGTGAATCATCATTTGATGAGGGTATTGACGAAAAAATAACGTTGTGGTCGTCCGCTGATAAATTGCTGTCAAAATTTTTGGTATGATTACTGATTCCAATATCGCGTATAGTTCGCCACGTTGTTTTACTGTCAATAGCACTTTTAAATCGTTCAGCATAGAAAGTCGTTTTTGTTTTTTTTTTATTTTCTAAAAGATTATTTTATAAAATATTCTTTAACTATGGAAATAACTAATAAAATTATCTCAGTTTATTTTTTTATAAATACATATTTGGGGTATTCACAATGTAGTCATAAAGTCTTATGTCTTAAAATAATTACAAGAAATATATATCGTCGGCTTAATATGCAAACCGGCTAAATCCACTTTTTATGTAAATTGAGATGTTGGTGCCGTGTGGTAGAGAAAAATACGCCTCGTCCACCAGCATGTAGTTTTTCTTCTAATTAAGTCTTGAAGTGTGTAAAACTAACTGTATTGATCACAGCATTAAAATTTTTATTTTTATTTATTTTAAGCAATTGAAGCAGAGCCGCGAATAACGTTGTAAAAGCCACTTTTTGCAAAAACTGTTTTTTTTGCAGATAACCGTTAACATTACTCTCGTACACTGTTTAAACCTCAAAACACCCAAAATTAACTCGCGCTGAATAACAGTAATGTATACAAACAGGAAGAATAGTAGGTGGTTTTCATAGCTCAGCTGTGCTTCTTTGTAGTTCTGCAAATCAAAATGAAGTGGAATTGAAATCGACCGAGATTTTGATCTCAATCATTTAGAAAATGGCTGTAGTTTACCCGATTTTCAACAGTGGTTCTTGTAAAGATAATTAGTACTCAAAGTATGATGTATATAAAAAAGGAATAATTTCATGAACCTTCTATTCCATATCCATTTCATTTCGATTTACAGAACATGCCCGATTATTTTTAAATTTAGCCCTTAAAATATGACGTACAAAACATTATTGCCTGAAATTTTACAATTCGAATTTAAAAGAGCTGCAATGTTCAGGAGTAAAGAGGATTCACAAAGCCGAATGTTGCACTAATACTTGTTAAACTTATTGCTTTAACTTTGTTGTAATAAACTTAAACGAACCGACAATTTGTATGAATAAGAAATTGTATATTTTATTCAAATAAATAATAAAAGATAAATTTATTGAAATACATAATAAACGATATGATTGTAGAAAATATTTAAATCGCGAAATATGATAATAAATTTTTTTGTTTGTGCGAAGTCTTTAAATACTAAATACCACTTGATCTTTTATTTCTTTACTACATTTAAATTATTATTTTTGTGTTATTAAACCTGTTTTATTTTTAAAACATTTTTTTTTTGGGAAGACTTATTTGTTTATATGTAGTAAATTTAAATAACAACAAAGGTTTTCAAACAAGATTAAAAACTGGTAAAAAACAAGACATTCGGCTGTGCAGAATTTTTAATACCCTTCAGATAACGTTATGCAATGTCTTAGACCACTCACCCACTAACAATATCAGACGGAACAACCCAGCTATGTGTACCCAATTCTCCAGATATAAAGAAATGTACTATGTATGTGGCACGCTCAATTTTCGCTAGATGTCAGGCATTCGCATCAAAGCTATTTGTAACAAATTTGGAAACTTTTAATGCTTGCATTCTCCAGATATATAGAAATCGATATTTTATTTATATGGGAGGAGCCGCACCCACTTCTCCAGTCACGCTAATTTTTCTTAAAAATTTATAACCATGCAATGTGTACCAAATTGTGATAATTTTTCTGTTATCGTTCTTTAGAAATAAATAAATCTATTTTGTGCTACGCCCACTTCTTTAGTTCCGCCCAAATTTTGTCGGATGTTGTTTATTGATAACCAATACATATGGGAAGTAATCCTACTTTTAAGATTCCGCTAATTTTTTTTAGAGAAGTTCTGTATTTATAACTAAGAGGCTCGTGCCACATTTGGAAACTTTGGCTTTTGCTGTTCTCCAGATATACAGAAAAAAAACAGCAACAAGGGATTTTTGGGTAAAATTGGAGGCAGTCGTGGTTTTTTTTTTTTGCTCAAATCTCAGTGATTTGTTGACCGATCTGGGTTAATTTCAATAGCAAACATATCCGGACTGTATGTAATATAAGTGTACATATAACAACATAGTCGCCATCACACGGAGAGACGCACATACGGACATCGTGAAATCAACCTCGCTACTAATAAGGAGCCAGAATATATACATATATTCTTTATACGGTCTAAGATAACTATTGTAGAAATTACAAACGGAATGGCAGACTCACAAATGCCCCCCTTCCACCTTTGGTGAAGGGTATAAAAATGTTAAAATTTAAATAACAGGATAAATATATTTTTGAATATCGTTAATATTTGGTTAATAAGCAAAATTATTTTTAGATACTGCTTAGTTTCTCGAAATCAGCCATCATAGACAAACCGCAAGCTAAAAATCTTAATAGGTCGTAAAATTAAAAAAAAAAAAAATTAAAATAGAAAATTAAATAAAAAAAAACTTTAATGAAGTGTAATTTTACAATAAATAAAAATAGTCATATGACAATTAATTCAGAAAAGTTATTACACCCAGCAACAGAAATTTTCACACGTTAAAAAAATCAATATGCGCAGGCAATATGATCGATCACATCAGATCTTTTTTTAAAAGGACTTTAAAGTTAACTAAAATATTATATAAAAAAAAAATTAAAATAGTTATAATAACCACCGATTTCACCAAGTTCATTTATAATTAACTATCAGTTATAACTCTCAAAAACATATTTTTAACTGGAAGTTAAAGTTAGTTTTAACTGAACTTGCTGAAATTGGCCGTTAATCTATTATATTAATATGAGTATCAAATATGTAATAGGTAAGACTCCCTTAAATTGAATTAAAATTGTTGCTTTGAAATATCTGGACAAAAAAAAAATCAAGGTAAAAATTTTTTGTAAACAAAATATGCCAATTTAATTAAAACACTACATTCACCCTTCACAATTATAAACTCAAATCAGCAAAAAAAAATTTTTATAAACAAGCATCTTTAGTATAGATTCTACACAAAGAATTTGAGTCAACTAAAGAGATGTTTGTCTTTCTTTTCAATTCCATATTGATATGAAAAAAAGTTCAAATTTTTTTTGTATTTAAAACTTTTAAAGTTCGTTTAATAATAGGGTAACTAATGTGAACACAAAAATAAATATATAAATATGAAAATCTGACCGAATAAAAATTAATTAATTTATATTTAGTCCAATCCGAAAATAAGATTGATTTAAGTAAAACTTAGTTCAAATCAACCTCCAAATGCGCTTTGTTCAATTATTATAAAGTTGATTTTATCCCGAATTAGAAAGAAAAAATAATTATGATTGATTTACTTACTCGTATTTAGGCTTGCCATTTCTGTTTTGAGAAAAAGAGGACGCCAGCATAAAAAATTTAGGACATTTGCTTGAATAAAGAGGACACTTTCTAAACAACCTAATTTTAATAAAATTAACGACGGCATAAAAATGAACAACCAAAATTTGTTTTAACACAAAAACTTAATTTGGGTAATTCCATGTCAAATCGACCTAGAGTGGGACTTGACCCCTTTCGGTTTGAATGAAATTTGGCGAGAGGGTTTCTTTCATCCCATATAGAGCATATATTTTTTTTCAAAAGTTATGTCATATTCAAAATGTGTTAAGTTTATTTTTTATATTTTAATATCTCGAAAACTACTTTACATACGAAGATGATTTTTGTCAGTTTAAAGAGAATACTTGAGGCTACAATAAATGTATTCAAAAAAATGTCTTTGAAAAATATTAAATTTTAAAAATGGACTATTTTTTTTTTGCTGATTTTTTTTTTATATAATACAGTAGACGCTCGGTTATATGGATACCCAGTTATATGAACATCCAGAATAGTGAACAACAAAATTTTTACACATGAGGTTCTAAAGAGTGAACACGACATATCTCTATTATGTGATCAACTTGCAGACGTTGATTTTTTTTGTAACTATTTGTTGTAAAGGGTGTTTTTTAAAGTATCACAACTTTGAGTTGGCATCACTGCTTTATTTGAGCACCTATTTAACAGCTGATAGTTGCTTTTTGTTTAGTTTTCTTTGAAATTTCATCATGAATCGACTTATCAAGCAACGCGGAAATATTTGAAATGTTTAATCAAAATAATTCGGTGAATGGGCTGAAGCACAAATTGATTTTGAATTTTCACTCAAAATTTTATTTTCCGTGAAGCCCATTTATGGTTGAATAGGTACGTAAATAAGCAGAATTGTCGCATTTGGAGTGAGGAGAATCCACAAGCTTTTGTCGAATTACCATTACATCCAAAAAAATTACTGCTTGGTGCGCTTTATCGGCTGGCGGAATCATTGGCCCACATGTCTTCAAAAACAATGATGGTCAGAATGCGAAAAGTTGTAAAAAAAGGCGCCTTCTATACGACAGCCGTGGTGGCCACATTCAGAAATCATATTCAAATTTCAAAAAATGTTCTTTCCAATAAAGCCCGTTTCATTGATATTAAAAATTTATTTCCTTGTTTTATTATGATTTAACTTGTGTTACTCTGCAAAAAACACCCTTTGTTAGAAATCTTTTCTTATCCGAAGTAAGCTAGTAAATTTGTATATACGAATGCAAAGATAAATGTATAAGATGGTTGGTGTTTGCAAAGTTATTGCTTGGAGTGAAAATAATATATCTGATATGAATGATATTTTGGCATTGCGAAAATGCAGGGACAAGGCATTACAGAAATCCCTTAAAGCAAAAAAATATAACCGACTACTTTCATGTACATTTATTATTAACAAACTAATTTAAAACAAAAACTGAATACAGGTTGTGTATGTACACATATTAAAAATGATTTGAAATACTTATTTTATATTATCTCGATTATGTGAACTTTTCCATTTAGTGAACAGGCCCTGTCTGAATTAGGTCACATAAGCGAGCGTCTACTGTACTTCAAACTGTTCTTTCAAAATCCTGAAACTTTGAAGGATGTACTTTTTTTTAAGATATAATTTTTTATTTCTTTCCAAAAATATTCTTAAAATAAAATTGTAATATGGTCATTTGAGTAATAAGTATTTATTTGAACAAAATTAGCAACATTGCTTTTGCTTATTTGTTGCATTTTTTTTGGAAGCTCCATTTTCAAAGAAAAGTACTCTTTTTGTCACGTTACGTCCCCAAAAATTAAATCATACCTATCTTAAAAAAAAAAACAGAGCACCTAAATATTTTTTTTTTTAATGAATTTTGTGACCTGTGATTTAAAGTTTAAATGCAGAAACTAATTTTCAATGAAGTTGTAAAAAGCCGGACAACCCCGGACACTTGATGAAAAAGAAGTAGGACTGCCCCGGATACTCAAAAAAGGAGGACGGTGTCCGGGGAAAAGAGGACGGATGGCAACCCTACTCGTATTACACCTAACAGAACGATAAAACACGAACATCATGCCCGATATGGTTTTTACTTTATAAATCTTTTAATTTAATTTTTATCTCTTTTTTTACTTGATTTAAGAATTTTATATTTATTTTAAGAAATTCCGGGATTGATTTTCGAAAGTAATCCAATTTAGGACTGCTTTGAATACGTTTTAGTGTTATTCGTACTTGAATTTTTGAGTACGACTCTTAGTTGAAGTAATCATAAATAACTTGATTTATCCCGAGTGTTTTTTTCTTCTGTGTAGTTTTTACCAAGAACTTTCCTGAAATAAGGGATTTTTTTGTCGCTTAGATTCATCTCATGTAAAGGTACCAAGTGCAAAAACTTCGGGAATAAAATTTTCTTTTTAAGATTCTTTTTTATAAGATTTTTGAACTCGCTGCAATCTACGTATTTCAAAGTTGTCGTCTAATAGCGCAACAACCAGAGGTAGGGATGGGCAAATTGAAAAATATATCGATATATATCGAATCGATTTTTTAAGAGTATCGATATTTATTATTTAAAAAATGTTGATATATTCAACGTATTTTGCTATAACTATTGCCAAATTAAAAAATTTAATATATGTATATGGGTAAATCTAAAGTGTTAAACGTGACAGTCGTACGCATCAAAAATGCAATAACATTTTAAATAACAAATATTTTTATTTGTCAAAGATAATGGCAAAAGGAATAGTGGTTCGAACGTGAAAAAAATAGAAGTAGTTTTTGTGGTCATGTATACAATTTTTAAGTCAAACTACTTTCAGAATTTTACGTAGCAATGTAACATTAAAATGTCTTTGGTTTGATTCCAAAATCTTCTGTATTTTTTTTAAGCCAAAATCCGGGTCGATACGTGACATTTCGAACGTGAAATTTTTTCCATAATAATTTTACTGAATAATGATTTAAACAAAATAAAAATTTACCGTTAATCCGAATAACATATTTCTCTTTGAACTCTTCCACAGATTACAGACCATGTAAGAAAATTTTTTTGGAATAATTTTTATCAAATATCACCTCTTTTAAGAAAGATAAATATTAAAGAAAACGTACAATAAAACATTCTCACATATAAGAAATTACGTTTGCACAACTTTGCGGTCTGATTGTTCATCTAAGTGAACAAATTTATGGGTAAATTTATAAAATTTGTAAAATCTACATTAATATCGTAGAACAGTGATAACCAAGCAACAAACAAAGTTATTGTATACATATGAATTGCCGACCGTGTCTGTGTAAAAAATACGATTATTGACTGCCTCGCGAGACTATGGAGTGGTTATGACTGTCGTAGAATAATCAGCTTTTAATAACTTTTAAATTTTCGGTCACGGTGGACCTTTTGACTGATAGGCCCATATGCAAAAATCTTATTATTATTCCAAATATATATAGGCACATATATTGTTCCAAACCCGCATAAAATAAATATATTTAAGTTCGTTTGACTTTACTTTTTTAATTAGAAATCTGAAATGTAAAAAACCCGCTTTTTCCTTAATTTTTCTTTTTATAAATGCCAATCATTTTAGATCTTCATATTAGTTTAAAAAAACATATGATGCATGCAGTGATGTCAATTCTTAAAATAACATATTGTTTAAAAAACGGCTAAAATTTTGAGTTTTTAATGAAGACTGACTTTAAAAAATATCGAATTCGATAGTCGTAGTTCAAAATCGATATATCGGTACTTTAAATATCGGCGATATATATCGATTATTTTTTTTTTAAATATCGATATTTTGATAAATCGATATTTTTTCCCATTCCTAGCCAGAGGGTTGCTATGGTTACTTAATCTTTGAAGATAGTTTGAACCTCTAGCCTTTAATTATACCCTTCACCACAGGTGGAAAAGGGTATATATAAGTTTGTCATTCCGTTTGTAATTTCTACAATATTGATCTTAGACCCTATAAAGTATATATATTCTGGGTCCTTATGAGGAGAGAAGTTGATTTAACGATATCAGTCTGTCCGTCCGTCCGTCCGTCCGTCTTACGTTTGATATGTGTTTTCCGGAGACTCCAGACATGATAGCGGCTACGTTGTTTTACATTTATTTCACATATAGTCCACCATTTCTTGCTATTGAAATTCAGCCGGATCGGTCCAACAATGGCTGAGATATGACCAAAAAACCACGACTGCCTCTAATTTTTCCAAAAAATCCCTTGTGGTTGTTGTATTTTTATTACTTTTTTCTGTATATCTATAGAACGGCAAGAGGCAAAGCTTTAAAATTAGGTACAAACATTAAGGTTAATAATATACACCATCCTACAAAATGTGGGCGGGATTGGAGAAGTAGGCGTGGTACCTCTCATACAAAAAGTATTAAAAATTGTATTAAAACCTGAATTTTTTGACTGTTATATGACCTATGGTTACGCCTTATATATCAGAAGATCGAAAAATACTGAAATCCCAAAAATTACTCTTTTTTTATAATTACCCTGCAGATAACGAGACTAGTCTATACATGCATGTAAAGAGTAGTCCATAAAGGAGTAGGAGTACTCCAAAACTACTCCAAATATATGGGTAGAAGTTGGTCCATTTAACATTACGATGTCCTAGGAGGGGACCATGTAACCCACCGAAGTAGTCCCTAAACTACTCCAAGGAGTACTAAAGTGGGTTAGTTTTAAAAGTACTCCATATTACTACAGTATGGAATACACTTAAGGGGTAGTTTAAGCATTTTTCTTTTTCATTTTTTACTAATCGCCTTTTATGGTGTGTACGGTAGTCTATTATTGCTATTATTAAATATATTTACTTGATATTTTTAATTTGTTTACCTTTTTTCCACAAATTTCACAAACTTTCACTTTTAAATGAACAATTAATAATGGACAACATCAGGGCTACCAATGTGTAATACTGTAAACTATAGAAAACTAGCTTAACCCGGTGCGCTTCGCAACACTGCTTTAACCACTTTATCGATTGAGAGATATTTAATATATGCATCCTATGGAAGGTATTTCTCCCCTGCGCCTACCCGCTTAATTTTTATTTTTAAAAGTGTAGTACACCATAAGAGTGACTTCTACAAAGATTTTTATTTTTAAAAGTGTAGTACACCATAAGAGTGACTTCTACAAAGTCTGAACATTCTCACTTTAACAGTTTTTCGGATATCCGATATTAAGCATTGGCGTCCTATAGGGCGTAACGCTTCCCCCGCTGCTATTTTATTTCAATTTTGGGGCTCAGAGGATCCTACTACCAAAAGTTCAACAAAATGCTTGCAGCGACTCTTATTAATATTTCTATCTATGAGGGGAACCGCTCCTCCACTGTCTACCCCGCCCATTACTATATTGAAATTTAAAGTTTGCCATAATAGTGTTTTAACTACGTTTGAAGACTCGCCCTTTAATAGTTCTTCAGTTGAGCGATATTTAATATATGCATCCTATGAGAGGTATTTCCCCCCTGCGCCTACCCGCTCTATTTTTATTTTCAATAGTGTAGTATACCATATGAGTGGCTTTTACAAAGTTTGAACATTCTGACTATAACAGTTCTTAAGATATGCGATATTAAACATTGGCGTCCTATGGGGAAAACGACTTCCCCCGCTGCTACTTTATTTCAATTTCGGGGCTCAGAAGATCGTACTACCAAAAGTTGAACAAAATGCGTTCAATGGCTCTTATTAATATTTCAATCTATGAGGGGTACTGCTCCTCCACTGTCTCTCCCGCCCATTTTTATATTGAAATTTATAGTTTACTATAATAGTAGCTTTAACCACGTTTGAAGGCTCTCCCTTTAATAGTTCTTCAGTTGAGCGATATTTAATATATGCATCCTATGGGAGGTATTCCCCCCCCTGCGCCTACCCGCTTTATTGTTATTTTCAAAAGTGTTGTATACCATAAGAGTGACTTCTAGAAAGTTTGAACATTCTCACTATTACAGTTCTTTAGATATGCGATGTTAAACATTGGGGTCCTATGGGGGATTCCACTTCCCCCGCTGCTATTTTATTTTAATTTTGGGGCTCAGAAGATCTTACTACCAAAAGTTCTGCATAATGCGTGCAGCGGATCTTAATATATGCGATAATTAATATTGGCATCCTATGGGGGATACCAATTCCCCTGCCCCTATCGAAAAAATAAGTAGCCTATTTTATTTTTAGGGCTCACGTGATGTTACTGTAAAAATTTCAGGAAAATCGGTTCAGTAGTTTCGGAGTCTATAAGCCAACAAACAAACAAACACACAAACATACAAACATTTTTCATTTTTACATCATGCAGTTGTTGGCAGCACTATGTGTTTATTTCTTATAACATGGTCCATACTACAGTACATTGGACCATGTTGTAAGTAGTCCATTTGAGCCACAATGGACCACGTAGTCCAATATTATCTGTAGGGTAAGTTTGTTTTTTATACCCTTCACCGAAGGTCCTACACCCTATAAAGTATATTTATTCTGGGTCCTTATGCAAAGCGAAGTTCCAATCCGGTTGTCGTCTCTTCTTCCAATCCCCTCACCCCCGCCCCCCCTTCGTATTTGTTTACATAAACTAGCATAATGCCCAATATGATTTTCGTTATCACCCTTCTTTATTATTTCATATATTTAACGAAATAATTTTAACAAATAGAAACTAAAAACGATTTAAAAAAAATATTTACCAGTTTTCGCTTTTTAAATTTCATTTATAATGAAGTTTTAAGTATTGTAAATATGTATGTATATGTATATGTAAAAATTATTTAGTTGCTCTCTATTCTACTCGCACAATGGTGAAGGGTATATAAGATTCGGCACAGCGGAATATAGCACTCTTACTTGTTTGGTTTTGCTTCTACAGAAAATTTTTTAAATTTTAAGTTAATACCCTCTTTATGAACAAGTGCGATATGTGCATACGTACGTACAGTAGCCCGTGAAATTGCGGACACATCAACATCAACATCAACATCAATTCTTAATTTTTATGTTTTAACAAAAATATTAGCACAAAACCCACTTTTATTTTTAATTTAAAGGTTTAGTTGATTTTTGTTCGACCGAATACTTTTGTTAGTAAAATCATTTGTTTATTAGTTGAATAAATATTTATTAGAACGAATATTTTCATACAAATACAATGTTTTATATTTTAATATAAACAAAAACTACACACATGCCTACATTCCTACATATTTTACTAATTCTGTTATTTAAATTTTATTATTCTGCGTAGAATTAATTTTTATACCAAAAGCGGTTTGAAAAAAATAAACATAACAACAACATTTACTACGCATGTTACAAATTAAGTTTTGTCTTTATCGGTTTTGCTTTTCCGCATTTATTTTATTTATAATTTGTTTTGCATTTTTATTATTTGAAAGTTTTTATGATTGACTTTCTTAAGTCTGGGATCAAACTATGAAAGTTTTCTTTCAGAAAGTCTGAGTTTATGGGTAAGAGGGAAAAAAGGAACAGCATGTTCTCTTCCCCTCTCACCAATAAACTCAGACTTTCTGAAAGAAAACTTTCATAGTGTGAACCCAGACTATGTTATTTACGATTTGAGAACAAAAACAGCTGATTATGACGTTTAAGTCGTTGGTGCTATAAAGATAACGCCATGCGCGTCGGGGTTGCCACTTTCTGAATAATTATTAAAAAAATGCTATTTTCAAGTCTTTGGATAATTTTTGAATCCTAAAATGTTTGTGTAATTAAAAAAAGAATCAATAAGAGTTCATCCCAATTATGAAACATTTGCTGCGAAACATTTCAGTTTTATTGTGAAAGATGGAAGTGTATTTTTTCGTGTACAAGCTATTTTTAAGTCACCGTCTATACTTGCAACTTTTGTTGCAGCAATTCTTGGGTTTTTTAGTGAGAGGGGTGAGAAGATTGGGGAGGGGTACTCAGTTTCATGAACTCTGCAATTCTGTTTTGTTTTGTTATTCTCACAGTTTTGATCTTGAAGAATTTGTATTTATATACAAAATATAAAATGGAGAAGATGAAAGACAAGATAAAAATATAAAAATTGGAAAACTATAATTTCATAATCTGGACACTAATGCAACTTCAAAGCAGAATTTTTAAAACTTGCAGCAACAAAAATTGCAAGTCTCGACGATGACTAAGTTTGCTATTTAGGGGAAGTAGAAGAAAAATGAAAGTCATTGGGAATACATACTTGAAATGTTGCAAACCAAACTTTTCATTGTTCTGAAATTAAAGCAGTTTCTAACGATAATTTAATAAAGTTTCTCTATCAACTTAAAATATGTGGTTAGATTTCTGAAATCCCTTTTTTTAATGGTCATACTAAAACAATATTTTGTAAGTTAATAAGCGGTTACGATCAATAACAATACAAACATTAATTTAAAAAAGTGGGGGTTTGTTATGAAAAATGCATGAAATCATGCAAAGACGAACTCCGATTAAAATAAGCTGCATCATCGGAATTCAGATCAAATCAATGCCTATTATACGTACATACTGTTTATTGTTGGTGTTTTGTCTAAGCTTTGATATCGTTTGCAAGTAAAACTTGAATGTTTGTAATTCTCAATCGTTTTACAGTTTTTTTCGTATAATATCTTTAGCTTTTTCTAAGTTTTTGGAAAAAGGTTTCCTGATAATCTGGCCTAAGCAACCAGCGAAATGCGCATAGGAACTAGCTTTTCCCTCAACAATAAATTTTATTGTATTTATCAAAGATAAAAAAATAACCGAACATTTGGTACTTTACTAAGTACAAAAGCTCCATAGCTATAATCCGTGGTCTGTAATCTGTGGTCTAGTAATCTGTGGTGTGATAATCTGTGGTCTGATTTTCCTACGTCTGTGATTATAAATGATATTTAAGTATTTAATAAAGACTTGCTTTAAGAAGACTTTTAATGAGGAATACATGATTTCTTGGACCGGTTTCAAATTTTTCTCCCGTAAATAACATAAGTTTATATAAGTTCAATGTCGACAAAACTCAGGCTTCAAAATTACATATGTGAAATTAGGATAAACATTATCAGAAAGTTTCTGATAAACCGAAGCACGATTTTCCATACTTTTGTATTAATTTAATTTAATTGGTTTCAAGATTTAAAACTTTATCTGAAACAATAAATTTCAAGTATTTTTATCAAGAATAAAAACTGGGAATTAAGCACGAATAACAAAATCTTTTGAAATTAAATTTTTGTATTCCCAAAAATTGAAATTACTTTTTGATAATAAACAGGCAAGTGCACGGCCTAAAAAACACTAAATTGACAACATCTTTTGTAAGTTGTTGTTTGTTTTTTATTTTGTTTTTCTTAACCTACTTACAACTAAGTACAATTAATGTTGGGAGAATTCCAATCAATTGTAGTGGGGAATATAAGATGAGATAAACTCACTGTTTATTGTTGATGTTTTTGTTTAAACTTTAATATTGTTACAAGTAGAACTGTTGCTTATAAGTCTTATACGTTTAACAGTTTTATTTGGTTTAATATCTTTAGTTTTTCTAAAATCTTTATGGATGAAGTTTTCTGATGATCTGGCCTAAGCAACCAGTGAAATGCGCATAGGAATAGTTTATCCCATCAACAATAAATTTCAAGTTTTTTTATCAAGAATAAAACTGGGAACTAAGCACGAATAACAAAATATTTTAAAATGAAAAAATAACTTTTGACTTGATACCGGATAATTTTCTTTTAGATCTTCAAATAAAATTTTCCTTTGTTTTTTGTATTGCCGTGTGACTTTAGGGCATTCTTCGCTGATTTTGATCTTCAATTCACATTCTAAGAAGTGATTTAATTTTTTTCGATAAATGACTTCTCATTTGTGTAACCTGTTGATGTTGTAACGATGTTGCGGTTTTAACAAATTTTTGAATTTTATCAGCGTCTCTGGATCAACAAATGGATTTTATTGTAGAAGGGGCTAGTCCAAGGTTTATTCTAGTATCAACAGCCTTTTCCCTTGATTGAGAAAGTTTCAAAATGTCCAGTTTTTGTTCTAAGCTCATTTGATTTCTTTTTTTGACTCATTGTTGCAAAATAATAAGGTTTAACTTGCATCCAGAAGACAACCCTCACATACATATTTGCGTTAGACTTAAACGGAAATCACCTTTTTCTGTTTCAGCTTTTGTACAGCAAATCAAAGCACTAACGACGCAACTCCAAAACCATGCAAACTGAAACAATAGCGACGCAGTTTCGAAATCATAGAAATTTTAAATATTAAAATAAAATAATTACATTTTTCAAGTTTTTTGATTTTTTGATTGAATCCTATTCTATACATTGAAATCTTATTACCTTTATTATAAAGCATTCCAAAACTCAATAACTACACTGCAATTAATATCAAATATAATGGTTCAGAGCAGTATGCAATAATTACACACACATCTTTGCAATAAATGGCTACAAGAAATTTTAAAAAAGTAGACTTTATAAATCATAATTTATTTATAAAGTTGACTTTTTTAAAATTTCTGGTGGTAACTCTTAAAGGAAAATCACGATGGGTATTGCAAAGTGTGCAAAAATGCACACATTTGCACAGCACAAACACAAAATATGCACGTATTTGCAATTTGCTCTATTTTACTTCGTTTACTTAAAAAAAACCATGAACAAAATTATTAGTGCATATTTTCTCAATTGCAAACAAATGGAAGTGCCGGTTCACACACGTCAAGTTTGACTCGTCAAGTCTTTAGTTTTTAGAAGAGAGGGGAAAAGAAATGGTATTCTCTTTTCCCTTCTCTCATAAGTGCCGGTTCACACACGTCAAGTTTGTCTCGTCAAGTCTTGAGTTTTTAGGAGAGAAGGGAATAGAAATGGCATTCTCTTTTCCCTTCTCTCCTAAAAGATCAAGACTTGACGATTCAAACTTGAAGTGTGTGAATCGGCACTAAAAGTTCAAGACTTGACTCGTCAACATCAAACTTGACGTGTGTGAACCGACACTAAACAATAATATTTGACATATTATGCGCAATATTGTTTTTAAAGAAACTTGTTAATTGAACATTTCCGTGGGTTTTAATGGAAAATAGAGAATTAAATTTAAATAATTTAAAAAGAAAAAAATATTTTAATTTGCTTGTGTATAATTGTAAACAAATGCAGATTTTTTACAGTGCTGCCAGAAGTTTTTTGTGTTGCCAAAATAAATTTTTAGAAAAGCACATTTGCACAAAAAATAAAAGTGGCATGCTCACGATCAATCATAATATGCGCTGTAAATTTACAAAATGCAAATTTGCACAATGACCATCGTGATTACCCTTTTAGATAACTGTAAAACGTAAGGAAAACGCAGAAATTCCAGCCCTAGTTCAGACCAAAACGCAATATTTTCATACAGTTCAAAGCAAAATGAAATAAATACTATGATTCGGACCAAAACGCAATAATTCCAAATTTGTTATCTAAATAACTTAAAAACAAACTGTCAGATAAAATAATTAATTTGTGATTAATATTATTTTTTGTAGACAATAATACGTCAATAATAGTTTTTTGCGTTTTGTTAAGGACCTCCTCATATACGCAACTTTTGAACTTCACAGAAATTTTAAACACGCAGTTTCGAAGCGACACAAAACCGCGGTATTGGGGTAAATTTAAAATGTCACAAACTGTGTTCGAAAATAAACAGAACATTATTTAGTACACGGCTCGGCTCGGCTCACACACCCAAAAACGATATCTTGTGTGTGTATTGTGTACATGTTTTGTTTGTGTAAAATTTTTTGCTGGCTTTTTGTTTTATTTTTCGTACCTATATGTATTTTTTTTTTATTTTTTATTTAATCATTTTTGCTTTTCTTTACCAGCACAACTAAAACAAATAAACATGAATGTGCTGAACCGAACACAACGAAGTTTGTGGTTAAAAAAAAATAAACAGAATGCTATTAAATGTTCTCATCTTTTTATTGTGTTGGATAAGTACAGAAAGATGGGAATAGGGTAACGTTTTTTTTTAATGACTTACTACACAAACACTATTAGCGTTTGTGTTTTCCACAAATCTAACGAACCGAACAATAAGGAACGGTATTTAATGTTTATTTTCGAACACTGGTCACAAACAGAGACATTTTTGAAATTGTAAAAAAATTTAGTTTAACGTATTGAATGCCCTACTTCAGTGTTGCCATTTAGCCATTTTTCACCCTGTTTAGCCATTAAAAAATGAGTTTAGCCATTAGCCATTTATAAGCCATTCTTCAACTTGTTGTAAATTTGTAAATTTTTTGCCGTTTTTCTTTTAAAAGAATAATTTTTATCTTCTATATATGTATATAAAAATGAAAAATGTTTGTATGTTTGTTTGTTTGTTGGCTTATAGACTCCTAAACTACTAAACCGATTTTCCTGAAATTTTTACAGTAACATCTTATTTTTCCAAAGGGGCAGGGGAATTGGTACCCCCCATTGGATGCCAATATTAAATATCGCATATTTTAAGAGCCGCTGCACGCATTTTGTTGAACTTTTGGTAGTAGGATCTTCTAAGCTCCAAAATTTAAATAAAATAGAAGCGGGGGAAGTGGTTCCCCCCATAGGACGCCAATGTTTAATATAGCATATCTTAAGAACTGTTATAGTGAGAATAATCAAACTTTGTAGAAGTCACTCTTATGGTATACTACTCTATTGAGAATAAAAATAAAGCGGTAGGCGCAGGGGGGGAAATATGTACCTCCCATAGGATGCATATATTAAATATCGCTCAACTGAAGAACTATTAAAGGGACAGTCTTCAAACGTGGTTAAAGCTACTATTATGGTAAAATATAAATTTTAATATAAAAATAGGCGGGGTTGACAGGGGAGGAGCAGTACCCCTCATAGATAGAAATATAATTAAGAGCCGCTGCACGCATTTTGTTGAACTTTTGGTAGTAGGATCTTCAGAGCCCCAAAATTGATATAAAATAGCAGCGGGGGAAGTGGTACCCACCATAGGACGCCAATGGTTAATATCGCATATCTTAAGAACTATTATAGTAAGAATGTTCAAACTTAGTAGAAGTCACTCCTATGGTGTACTACACTTTTGAAAATAAAAATAAAGCGGGAAGGCGCAGAAGGGAAAAACCTTCCATAGGATGCATATATTAAATATCTCTCAACTGAAGAAGTGGTTTAAGCAGTGTAGCGAAGCGCACCGGGTTAAGCAAGTTTTATTATAAAAATTTGTAAAAGTAAAATAAACATTTTGAACAATTAAAACGCCTTTTATTTAAATCACAACTTTTACAAATGTTGAAAATCGTTATAAACTATGACGCTGAAACTTCTTTCAAAATAAAGGAACAGTATTCCACTATTAAATTTATAAAATGGATTAACACAAACATCGCTGTTTCTTTCAGGTTGCAAGTATTTCAATAAAGGGATGCAGGCGGTAACAAAATTGTTTTAGAAATTTCAGAATGGACTATAAAGTTGCTCTCACTTCCATGGTCTAATGCTGAAGTAGAGAGGGTGTTTAGCCAAGTAAACGTCGTTAAAAGTAATTTGAGAAATAGGTTACATTAAGAAACCGTTAATTCGATTTTATCAATTAGGTAAATATTTTTACCATAACAATACAATATTTATACCACCACCACAACAGTGGAGAGGGTACTATGCGTTTGTGCTGATGTGTATGACACCTTAAAATATTGGTCCTTAGCCGACCTTTACGTATACCGATTAACTCAGAATCACTTTCTTAATCGAATTAACGATGTTTGTCCGGCTGGCTTGCTGTCCATGTAAACATTGTGCGCAAAGTACAGGTCGCAATTAAGAGATTATTTCATAAAATTTGGTACAAAGGTTCTAATGTGGTGTAGAGTATCATAAGGTCGGGTTTAACCGACTATACTTTCTTACTTGTTTTTTATTGTAGATCTGCACCTATGTTCTGTAACTTTAGTGAGAACTTCTTGCATCGAAAAGATGTGAAACAAAATATTCCATCGTTTCTCGAAAAGTGAGAAAAATGTGTGTCTGCAACTCATGTCGAAAACTATCAAAAGAGATTACGTCGTTACGTAATAAATGTCATAATATTGCACTCGAAGCCGATGTGACATTGCAGACGTTCAGAACGCCAGTAACACATATCATTGACGGCGACCGAAATTTACTTAAATTGAAAATTTTTCAACGACGGCGGCGAAAATACAACCGTCGGCTATACCAAATTGTGTAAAGAGCGACTTTAATGTTTGTTGTTTGCAAACGAGCTTTGAAGACATTTGTATATTTTATAAAAATGTTAAAAGCAAAATAATAAAACAATGAAAAATGTGCCAAGAACAAAATACTATTATTATTATTCTTTGCATTTTTAATTGTTTTTTAGTGTTGGAATTTTTCCTCGACCCATTTTTATTCGTGAGTTTATTTGACAGTTCAAAGCGGGAACTTTTCTTACCAAAATGTTACAGACACACTTTTTCTGCAAATTGGCGAGTAATTTCCTTACGTGACAGCTTGTACTCGCCAAAAAAAAGTTACAGACACAGTTTAGTGCTTGTTTCATTTTATGGCATTTTTGTTTCATTTTACACATTTCAATCGAAAACTTTCTCGACGCGAGAGTTACAGAACATGGGCACTGTACACACAAGGTTGGGTAAATGTTGTCGTGATTATGATTTACCTTCAAATTATTTAAAGCTTATGATTATTTGAAACTAATGAGTGATTACCAATTTTATCGTAAAGAACTTTAAATTAATTATTTCTGTTTTGTTATTGAATTTTAATGTGTTTTTATTTAAAAAAGCTTTTAGCCATTTTTTAGCCCATTTTTAGCCATTTTTTTCCCTAAATTTAGCCATTTTTGGTCACCAAGTTTTGGCAACACTGCCCTACTTATAAGATAAATTTAATTTTACAATTTCTTAATTACTGTTTGCAATCAATTATAAAAAATTATATAATTAACAGTTATAAAACAATTGTATTGTGTTTAAATTTATTTTAGAATTTTCACTTAAAAAAGAAAGACCCTTAACGAAAGTGTGAGGTTCGATATTTTTCGCATTGACGTTGACAAGTATCTAAGAGACATAATCCAATAATTTCGCAAAATCGAGAGCCAAAAAAACGAAAAATTTTTTCTTTTTTTTTTGGCAATAAAAAATAAATCGAATGAGATGATAACCGAAAGACAAGCAGAAAATAATCTAAAACAAAATTTTTTTTCAATACAGAATTGATTTTTTAGATTCAATATAGCTTAGTAATTAGTTCTAAGTATTATGTAGTTTTTATGTATGCACAAATTGGTTTCTTTTATTCAATATACTATTAATTTTATTTGATTTGCAAAATAAAAATACTAACAAAGTTAATTTTACTTGCTTTGTTTAAAAACAATTCTATTTAAAAATGAACAGCAATTTTGAACTTTAGCCAATAACACTGATTAGCCTTGAACCTAAGATATTATAAAATACGTTCGAAAGAATCCGCAATAAAGTTTCATTTGAAACTTATATGAACTTTTTATAATTACTATTGTGGTTATTTTGTTGAACTATTTATGGTTTTTAATCCAAATTTTTAATATTTTTAATTAGGCTTAAGTTCATCAAATTTAATTTTCATTAAATTATTTTTATGAAGAAAGGAATTTTACAACATGAAAATTAATTAAAATTTACTGATAATTTTTCATTCTTGACTCAATCTGGGCTCGAACCCAGGCGTTTTTACGGACAGGTTACCCTGACATGTTTCGATTGCAACCACTCAATCTCCTCAGAGGGCTTGCCGTTTAACACTCGCAGCCATCGACGACTGCTGACGTCATTAGTCAAACATCAATCCTTAAACCAAATTGTATTTAACCTTCTTCATAAAAATAATTTAATGAAAATTAAATTTAATGAACTTAAGCCTAATTAGAAATATTAAAAATTTGGATTAAAAACCCATAAATAGTTCAATAAAATAATAATTATCACTAATTACTAATAATTATCAGTAAATTTTAATTAATTTTCATGTTGTAAAATTCCTTTCTTCATAAAAATAATTTAATGAAAATTCAATTTGATGAACTTAAGCCTAATTAAAAATATTAAAAATTTGAACTTTTTATATTTAGGACCATTTAAAGAAGAACTCTTTGAATATTCAAGAAAAGAAAAGAAAATAAAAAAAAAAATGTTGAACTAAATTAGAACAATTGCAATTTTTTTTTTAGTTCAACTGGCGATTTTAATTTGAAATTTCTATATTTAGTTAGGCTTGATTTCATCGAATTTAATTTTCATTAAATTATTTTAACTGAAGAAAGGAATTTTACAACATGAAATTAATTAAAATTTATTGATAATTTTTATTTTTGGCTGAGCTGGGGCACGAACTCGGGCTTAATTTACGTTTCGAGAAAAACCACATTCTCATCATCAGAATTCTTTTAAAAAAAAAGTATAAATAAATTTACTTTTTGCAGATAAAGAATTTTTAAATCAACGGATTCGTTACCAAAATTTAAGCAAAATATCACGATATTTTAACAGCGAGTAGGTGTGATTATTACGTGTCGATTTGTTTCAAATAGTGCAAAGATAAACATTTTAAGTTGATACCTATTTGTTGATCAAGTGCGATATGTAGTTTCTTCTAGTTTTGAGTGCCTCAAGGCAATCAGCTAAAAAGTGCTTTTAAAATATCTAATTAGTTTTGCATTTCTTAACTGGAAACTTACAGCCTGTTCATGGATTTCGAACGTCATCGTTCGCATAGAAAATTACATTTAAAACAATAACAAAATTCGAACATTGTTCGAAGAAATTCAATGGCCGTGTTGACACCGTTAGACTTCTTTCTTTGGGAATATTTAAAAGAAAAGTATACGTCAATAAGCCAAGAACAATACAAGAGCTAAAGGATGAGATAATTTGGCAAATTAGCGACTTTGAACCTTAATTATGTCTCAGAGTCATTGAAAATAGTGACCATCGGATAGGGGTATGCCACTATCCGCAGTGGCCGTCATTTGGCCGATATTTATAATAATAAATAACAAGTAAGAAAGTGTAGTCGGTCAAGCCCGAACATATGATACCATCCAAAAAGGCGTTAAGTACAACTGAAAAGTGTGAACATTAAGGTGCGAACACAATGAAGTTTGTGCTAAAAAAAGACAGAAGGCAATAAAATGTTCTCATCCTTTTGTTGAAATGGCTAAAGCCTATAGTACACAGAATGTAAAAAGCCACATTCGCATATGATTCTGACGTAATTTTGTCGTCATCACACAACACGAACTTGCTATTGTGGCTTTGTAGTGACGTCAAAATTACGTCAGAACTACAAGCGCATGTAGCTTTTTACATTCCGTGTACTATAGGCGTAAGTACGGTTGTATTTTTGTTTTTGAATATCACAAACAGAGAAACGTTATTGTTTTTAATGATTTACTAAACAAACACAATTAGCGTTTGTGTTTTACACATATTTACCGAACAGAACACAAAAGAACAGTATAAAATGCTTCTTTTCGAAGACTGGTAGATAGCAAACCAAATTTTGTGTTTGAACATAATTTTCCAAGCAATTTAATCTGAGGTTTAGTTCACATAAACTACATTATTCCTATGCTTCCAAGAGGAGTAATAATGAAAGGAAATAAAAATGTAAGAAAATAAAAAGATAAGAAAAGATAAACTCACTGTTTATTTTATTGTTGTTGTTTTGTTAAAGCTTTGAGATTGTTACAGGTAGATTTTTTGAGTGCTTCTCATCAACTTCTATTTTTACGTCAGACAGCTTCTTGTTAAGCTCTGTTTCCATTTCGTCTACTCTTTCATTTATTGAAGTAGAAATCTCTTGGAGCATCTGCAGTTTCTCGTTTGACATTCTGGAATTTTCTTGAATTTCGGCTAAGATGGTGCTTGAATTTTCCTTAACCATCTTCTCCATGTTTTTAGAATTTTCTTCCATTTTTCTAGAAGTTTCTGCCGACATTTTTTCCATTTTCTACATCATAGCAGCAAACATTGTGCTGAGATCCATGTTGCTTGTTACTGCACGGGTAGCAACTTCTATTTCTTCTTTTTCATCAAATTTGAAGGCTGCGATGCCAATGTTGCGACGCTTGAATTCATCGATTAATTTTTACTGCAACTCAGCTTTATTTCCTGCAGTCGGATCTTGCCCAGCTCTGTCTACAGCTGTTCAACTTTTAGCTCATCGAATTTCATTGTTGTTTGTATAGTTTTTTTTTATGTTTTTTTTTTATTGCAATTTCACTTCTGACACCAATTGTAACGTTTTTCCCTTTAATACAGGCGTTCGGCTTACTCCCTTTATAATAAACCGTTGAGTTCTTTTAATTGCAAATCCGAATGAAAACACACACTTAATCAACTTTACAAACTTTATTATTTTGTTCACAATTGTTAGTTACGAACAGAACCGTTTCACAATTTACCCTAGGCCCCATATAAGCCCTACTCCCGGAAAACAGTATAGTACGCCTAAAACCCTTATTAATAATACTATCATAACAAATTTTGGGCCGTCACAGTTTAATAGGACTAGAAATGACACTGTGAAATTTCGTGAAGATCTGTCCATAATTTATCGTAGGCCCCATATAAAGCCCACTCTGGTGAAATAATTAAATACGCCTTAAACCGGTAAACTTTCTTCCAGGTTAGCTTCATATGGCCAGAAAAAATGTTATGCAATTTTGTGGTATATGGTCCATAATTTACCTTAGATCCCATTTTATCAGCCTTCACTGCAAACGCTTAAACTAATTGCACCGCTGTATTGAAATTTATGTTTTTTAATACCAGAAATCACTCTGCAGAATTTGGGATGATTGAAATTGCCCACCTGAAAATCATTTAGGTTCGGCTTTAACTGTTACGAATCATGATATTTTACTCAAGCTAGTTAAAATTGCTAAAAAGCATTAAACTTTCTGATTGTCGGTATGATAATGTAATATATGTCTAAACCGCAACCAATTTTAATGCGGATGTCTGTTTTTATAAAGATTATAATAATAAATAGACATCATTTAGATATAACTCCTAAAACATTCGAAGTGTCGGTGAAGGGTATCAAAGATTCGGCACAGCTAAATATAGCACTCTAACTTGTTTTTTTTTATACATATTTTAATATCAGCGGCGTTGCCTGATTTTGCTGATGTTCTTAATCGATCCATTTAATTCAACTGGCTTCGCTTTTTATAAAGTATTCTCAGAATATAGGCAGGTACCCCCCCCCCCCCCCACATTTTCACCTTTCAGAACAACTGTAGCTCACTGCTGTAGATTTGAGGACTTATCCTGTTGAAGTAACTCAATTTCTAAGTCTAAACCCAAAGTTTAATATTGTTATTTGCTTTTACAACAACTCAGAATCCATTACTGAAAACTACTATAATACGCAGAACTCCCTTTTGAATGCATGTGCCAAGAAAATCGAAATGTTATTTCATATTCAGCCATTAGTTCAATAAGGAGGTCCACTTCAAAATAATAATTATAATTATAAAACGGACCTTGAGCTTGAGAAATTATTGAAAGGAAATAATATTAAGAAGGTCGAAGAAATTAAGCTAAATAAATTATTATAACAGCTTAAAAAAAATATATATATCAAAGCAAAGTTAACCAAAAAACTTTAGATTTTGAATTTCTTAGACCGACCGATGTTTCGGAAATTAATACAAAAGATTCGACACAGCCGAATATAAAACTCTTATAGAACTTACAGAAACCTTTGACTTAAAAATGCTGGTCTTATATCAATTTCCCTTATCCTACACTTAAAACAATTCTTGGTATAAACTTCTTTTGCTTTCTAAATTTCATTGCGTACGAATCGCGCAATTTACCAATATTTGAATACTGAACTTATCAAAATATTTATTCTTTATTTTCCAGGTTACACATACGTCCTTTGGGTCTTGTTTTTATGGTGATATTTTGTATTTGGTTTTATAAGAATCGCTGTAATTTACGCATACAAACACCACCCGAATTGGAGAAACATTTGCAAGTATTGCAGCAGAGAGTGGTCGAGTTTAGACAAAATAACCCAACAATGTTTTGTGCCGTAGCGACAAGTTGCTTGGGAGCCTTGGCAGTTGTGGGCCATTTAGTTTCAGGATCAATGGTCGTATTATCAGGTTTAATAGTAGCCGCCATCATATCAACAAAATATAATTTTAAAATCATAAAAATTGAACCAAGAGGTAAGTAAGGCCATGCTAAATAATTAAATTTTAATAGAAAAAGAAAACCAATCTTTTTAATTTTGAAAGAGATAAATTCTATTTCGATTTATTTTCAAAGTCTTTATTATTTTTCAAATGTTGGAATAATTAAATGCTTATTCTCTTTTGGATTTAGATTTTGCTTGGGCCGAGAAATTCCCACAACACGATTATGAACTAGATGAGGAATTTATGCCAGAGGTGAACGAAACCAATATGTTCGTTTTGGAAAGAGCCAGTGATTTGGCCTCTTTAACTTTACCCACCGAGGATGGTGAAAATGATGAGGATAAAAGTGATGAAGTACCGTCAGAACTACTTATACCAGATTCAATACCAGAAATAGATGAAAATTCTACAGATGATGATCAAGATGATTTACTACCTATAGTACAGGTGTCGAAATCAGAGTCTCACATAAAAAACTCCAATCCCGCCTCAGATGCATTAGTTAAATACTCACAATCTGACGATACTATAGAGTTTAAAAAGGGTCATTTTAAACGTGATTCTTCTTTATCAACTACATCATCATCGTCGGAGGAAAGTCTTTCGAAAGGCTTACAATTTCCCGATCATACAGCAGTTGATGGTCCTAAAAAGTCTGGCAGCTCAACTTCATCGAACGTAATTGCCAGACCCATATCAACAAGCCAACAAGAGGCTAATGATCTGGTTGCCATGGCTGTTAGGTCTCAAACTCAAGCACTGCTGGCCAATAGTAGTAAACTAATACCCACCTTAATGACCGGTCTGGTACAGGGTGTTTTGGGTGTGGGAGCTGGTGCTTTTGCAACACAAAGTGGTCCAATACATGATCCCACACATAGACGTATTGTCACCGCTTTAGATTCATCTGATGAAAGTGATTTTGAAATCTTGGAAGAAGAAGATTTTCAATAATTTATTAAGGACCGACCTCTCAAGCTAAAAAAAAAAAAAAAATGAAAAAAAAATTTAGAATTTCAACACACAAAACTCAATTTATTATGTAACCATCGTAAAAGTTATCTGTGAATTATTATTAAGTTATTATTATTATTATTTTATATTTTTGTGTTTGCTTAGTTTTAATTTTGCTTTGTGTTCGCTTTAAACGGGTTAAGGTTTTAATAAAAGGGAGATGTTTTAATATATGGAAGGCAGATGATTTGAAAGGGACATTTTTTTAAACTGGTTCGAGTGTAAATTCTTAATTGAAAGAAAAGTTGATAAACAGATTTTTTTCTGAAATCGAAATCGAGTAAAATTAAAATGGAAATTTTTGGAAAACTATCCTTTGTATTAAGTAGATAAAAATATTCCCTTTAACTTACCTCATACTTTAAGGATCAGTTATCTTTAACTTATCTACTGTTGAAATTAGGCAAAGCTACGTTCATTTTTACATAAAATTAATTGAATCTCTATCGATTTTAATTTCATATGATTTCGATTTTCAGATCAAGGCTGATAATAGGTGCGTTTGAGTACTTTTACAGTAAAATGCAGTAAATGAGTAAACTAAAAAATTTTCTCTCACAAAAAGCTGTTGTCAAAAAAAGTACGCCAACGCAAAATTTGTAAAAATTCGTAAAATGAAGGCAACAGCTGATGGCAAATAATTGAAGTGTTGAAAAATATTGACATTTTTGACTACTTAACTCGTTTTCTTATCGGTACTCGATTAAATACTTTTTATAACACGAACATTTTTGGAAAATACAAACAAACTATTTTATGTAATCTTTCATATTTGTTTGTTTTTTATTTTATTTGAATTTACTAATTTGTAGCGCGTTAAATTATTTCAAAGAACATGAATAATTTATTTGCTATTGATTACTTAAGTACCCAAATACTTCACACTTTTACAACTCTAAAAAATTAACATAACGAAAAAATTTCAAAAGTTTGTATTTAGCCAAATAAATGCTTCACAAACAAGTTTAATTAATTAATTTTTATTCACTTTTTGTTTTGGTTTGATTTTTATTTCAACTTTTCTTTTATTTAACAATTGTTTTCACAATTTGTATGCTTTTTATTTGTTACTTTTGTTTGTTTACCTTTTGAAACATATGTTTTTTGATTTACTAAATTTTACTGCAAAAACTTCTGCAGTAAAAATTTGTAAATACTCAAACAAGAACTGTCACTTTTCGCTCTCAATTTATGTTCTCATTTACTGCATTTTGTGTACTCGAACGCAATTTCGTAAAATGCAGTAGAGTTTAGTAAAAACTTTTGTGTTCTCGAACGCAACTAATATAAATTTTTGTTAGAAAAGCTTTGAAAATTCAAATTAATTAGAAACATCTGTTTAACTTTTTTTTATTTTCATGTTGGATTTGCGCCAAGCCTTTAAATATTATCTTTTCCAAATTTCATTACAAAGCAGAACCAAGAATTAAAACCTCTTAAGGATTTTATTAAAAATGCAATTTTTTGCGAATAAATGAAAATGCTTTTAATTGCATTGTTTATTTTATTTACATAAGTATATTGCAGATGCTATTTAACTTAGTTTTTTTTAAAGTGTATTGTATTTCATATAATTTATTTTTTTAATTTTAGTTATTTTTTTTAAATATTTTTGTTATTTGTTTATTTTTGATCATTTTATTATATTTTTTTAACAAATTTAATTTACTTAAAAAAACTCCCCAAAACCCACTTAAATCCTCTCACAAAAACAAACTTTAAAAAACACGTATTTAAAAAAAATAAAAAAAAAAACCAAACAAATCTCCAAAATCTTTGCAAAAAATGTGATTATTTTTACTGCTTAACAATGTATAGAAATCTATAATGAAGAGCTTACGCTTTTTCTATAAGTAATTAAATATTGAAAAGAAAAACAATAGATTTTAGTTGCGAAAATTTCAACATGATTTTATTCTGTTAGTTTGTTAAAATAGTTTTTGCAAGCTTTAATAGAAATTTATCATTATTATTACAATTATTATTTTGTCAACTGTATTCATATTGTATATTTTTACTTATAAAAAAAAAACAAATAAGAAAAAACACAAAATAAATTATCAGGACGCCATTTATTTTAACTAAAATACAACAAATACTTTGGTTATGATTATGTTTAGAAATAATAATAAAGTAATAATATCATAATAAAAATAAAAGAAAACAAAAACGATATAAAAAAATTTAAAAGAAATGAGTTTAGTTGATTTTTAAATTTAATGTGCTGCTCTTAGTGCTGGTTCACACACGTCAAGTATTACTCGTCAAGTCTTAAGCTTTTAGGAGAGAAGGGAAAAGAGAATGCCATTTCTTTTCCCCTCTCTCCTAAAAACTCAAGACTTGACGAGTCAACTTGACGTGTGTGAACCGGCACTTACAACACAAGATATTGGACGTTTAGTAAAATTTATATGAAAAGCACTCAGTTTTTTAAATGATTGGCTTGTGAAAACCGCACATAAGTGGTTTGGTAAAAACAGAATTTTTTGTAATTCGATTCAAAACAAGTTGTGAGTATTTTTTTAAACAATATCTATATATGTATTTATAAAATTCTCATGTCACGGTGGTTGTAATTGAACTCTTCCTAAACGGCTTAACAATTTTTATGAAATTTTGTATGTGTATTTTAGGGTGGCACTTATTTTGTAAAATTTCGGATTTGAAGTACTGCACCCCACTATTTTTTTACACTTAATCTAAAAAGTATATGGTGAAAATTTTAGCCAAATCGGATAATTCTAAACCGTACTCCAAATTCGATATTTTACAAAATAAGTGCCACCCTAGTGTATTTGTTAGGTATGAGAGTAGGTCGTAAGGTATATTTTATATCGCTAGAGGGCGTAAAATAGGGCAAAAGGCTCCCTCTTCCTATATCTTATTAACTAATCAATCGGTTTTTTTAAAATTTGGCACACAGACACTGTAGCATCTAAAAAGAAATAAGGAATAGGGCGTGAAGTAGTACAAGAGGGATAAGAGCTCCCCCCCGCTATATATTCTTAACTAATCAACCTATTTTCTTTAAATTTGGCAGGAAAATAGTGTAACATCTGGGAGGAACTATAGCCCATAAATTTAATTATTTAGGGCGTGAAATAGGGCACGAGGGGTAAAAGCTCCCCCTCCCTTTATCTTCTTAACTACTCAACCGGTTCTTTTTTTAAATTTGCCATGCAGATACTGCAACAACTGAAAGAATAAATTATACGGCAAAACAACGATTGCCGGGTTAGCTAGTAGTTTCACAAAAATTTAAACAGCAGAACTGTTTATCTATTCCGAATTTTAATAAATTTTTTATTATACGGACAACAAAGTGATTATTTAAACCGCCTTACTAACGGACACGTTCTGACAACCGCGAAATTCGTAACTTCTGACTCGTAATTCTGACTTGAAATCGCAAAAAAGGTGTTCTGTAAATCGCATTCGCAACAAGTTTGGCGGCCTTAAATTGAAAAAGTATAATCAAGGAAACTATAATATTTTAAAGAAACCACGGCAGGTCGAAGTACAAATTGCACGATTTTCGGGACACCATTAAATAAATCTGGCAATTTGCGATTTTTAATCGTGCGCTTGTCAGAACTCCGAATTTGAAAACTATAGCTTAATATACAACTAAATGAAGTGGCTCCATTTTTAACATTAAAATCAAAATACCGTTCATCCTCCACATTATTTTAAATGAAACGGCAAATGTGTCACATTATTTTCAATTAACCGGGTAAGTTTTCAAATTTCACGGGTCGCCAAAAAAAAATAGAGGGGAGCAAAAACTTTGTTGTGCGATTTTAATTGACTTTAGCGGGATGTGTCCAAATCTTGAAATATTAAATAAATTCTATTTATTTTAAAAGATTGTGTTATTCGTGCTGAATTCCCAATTTTTATTATTGATAAAACACTGAAATTTATTGTTGATGGGATAAGCTATTACTATGCGCATTTAACTGGTTGCATCATCTTTTAAAATTAAAATTTTGTATTCCCAAAAATTTTTTTGATAATAAATTCTATTTATTTTAAATTTTTTATGAAAACGGTAGTTGGTCTTTAAAGATTTCTCTTATTATCCTTCAATTTGCCCTCACTTACGCGTGGATAAATACTTTGTAGGATTTTAAATGCCTCGCCGTCTCAGTTCATGACTTTTGCTACATTTTTTATTAGGCCTAATTTGCTATGTTTGTAGTGGCGGCAAAAATATTTTTGTCTGTTAACTAAAGACACATTTGAGATGTTTTTGCTTTCCGGAATCACGTGTGATATAAAAGGTGTATTTTGCTGTATGAAATCACACGCTTTTGCTCAGCTATCGCACTCACATTAAAACCAACCCTTTTTAGTGTACCCTCCTTGTAATCCTGCTAACCCAAATAACGATAGTACTAAATTCTGTAAAAATATCGAAATATATACAATTCTAATGAAAAGAAAAAATTGCTTATAACATCAAAACTGGACGTGCTAGATCAATTCTGAGTACATAAATGAATTTAGTGTGTCGATATGTATTAATTCCACATTTATTTACATAAGTACATTGTTTTGCTCGTATTTAGATGCCGACTTAGCTTTTCACAAAATTCCTGTTAATTGCTGGCTTATATTTCGCACTTTTGTGATGGAAAACGAAAACGTAAAACGCAAGAATTTGGAAGTTGTTTTCTGTTTAATAAAGAAATATTTTTATAACATTTTTTTGTTAAGGAAATCTGTTTAAAAAATGACTTTTAAAATTCTTGCGTTTTACGTTTACGATTTCTAGCATACCCCTGAATAATTTACTTTAGGCCCCATATAAAGTATATTCTCTGAAAACAGTTTAGTACGCCTTACACCGTAACAAATAATGATACTGCAATAAGATTTGGTATGCCACAGTTTAAAGGGACTAAAAATCACACTGTTAAATTTCGTTAAGATCGGTATATAATTTACCATATACCCCACATAAAGGCTACTCTCGGAAAACAGTAAAGAATGCCTAAAACCGTTAGATAAAAATAATGATACTGTAATAAAATTTGGCACGTCACAGTTTTATAGGAAAAGGAATCACACTGTCAAATTTCGTGAACATCATCCTTGATTTAACATGTGCCACATATACAGCCTACTCTCTAAAACAGCTTAGATATATAGAACCTTCTCTCGACCAACCAGTAACGTGTTTGTGTCAGAACTCGGTCTTGTGTGGTTTAATAAGGCTTCAAATCACAGTAGAAAATTTCGTGAAAATCGGTCTTAAATTAACCATAATCTCCATGAATGTATTTGTAATAATCGGGCCATAATTTACCTTAAGTCTCATATTAATCATATTAAGCAGACTTCTGAAACCCACTTATTAGTTCACAAAAATTTTGATGATTTTTTTGCAATTTTGTTCTTTTCAACATATTTTTTTAAAACCAAACAATAAAACTTACTGCCTGTTTTTAGAAAACGTAAACAAGTGAGTGAGTGAGATATTATATTGCAACCAATAATAAAAAACGAAAATTTGTTTTTGTTTTCAATATAATTTCTCACTCACTCACTTCTTTACGTATTCTAAAAACAGGCAGTTAATAAGACGTTAGCTTATTTCAATACGCACATTAAATAGGTACACATAGCGAAATGTTTAGTAACAAAAAAAATACATGGTGTAATTTAAAGATCTCATATAAAATATTCTAACAGTCGCCTAAAATATTCAACTGATAAAATTTTATGGTTTGTTTACATTTTTAGTGGTGCTTTAATAAAGAACAATTCGGTCGTGTAAATTTTTTATGGATTTAAAAATATTTCTTTTTGTTCTCTTTGTCATCGCTGCCCAATTGTTAAAAAAAAATTGCAAATAAATTACAATTATACCTAATTTACTAATTTCACACATCCATACAACGCCCCACTCACATTCACTCTTATTAACGGTATATTTAAATTTTTAGTGGTGCTTTAATAGAGAACTCCATCGATGCTTCTTCTTCTCTTCTTTAGTTTTGTCTTCACTTTTAAACAGTTCGGTAGTGTAAATTGATCATGGAATTAAAAATAATAAAAAACCTTATTAAAATTAAAAAAAAAGAAAATATTTTTGTGTTTTATTGTAATAAAAATGTCGATTGTTATTTTTATATAAAAAAAAAGTTATGAAAAGTCGTTTTAATTCCATTAAAATATGTTTTAAAATATTATTAAAAAATCATACAATTTCTACGCCGCGGCCGGTCGGTGATTTTGTTTTGTGCGGTCGTTCGTTGTTGCTACTTTTTTATAATAAGTGCTGGTGATGGAAGAGTTTGTGTAATGTTAATGATAAAATATTATAAAATCGCATAACGTAAATTTAAAGATTGCAATAAGAAAACTTTAAATTAAAATAATGTATTTAAAAAATCTAATTCGAAATTAAATTAAAATCTTATATAATTATTAAAAAAAAAAATCAAAATTAAGTAATAATCCTAAATAGTTACCTATGTATTAAAATTAATAATATACCTTTTATTTATAAATATTAAACAATAATTTAATAAATAAAATTATAATAAAAATACTTGCAAATACATAGGTACCTTAATATCAAAAAAATACGTTAAGGTAAGAAATTTTTAAATAAAAATATTTGCATTAATGTTAATTAATTTGATAAATATTTTTTACTAATCATATGGACAAAATATTGTGTCATATTGGTTGTATATGATATATTCTTTTATTAATGTAGAATTCATAAAATTATAACATATACAGAGCGGCGCAGAAAGAGCTACATATGTATATGGTTTAAATGGTTAATAACTTTCACACACATTAAGTTTGACTCGTCAAGTCTTGAGTTTTTAGGAAAGAGGGGAAAATAAATGGCATTGTCTTTTCCCTTCTCTCCTAAAAGCTCAAGACTTGACGATTCAAACTTCAAACACAGGTCAAGTTTACTTGAACAGTTTTATTTAAATTTTCTTTTGAACTTGCGTTCACGTTCATGCACAAAATTCATTTTTGTTTTTTTTCCTTCAACTTTGTAGCTTTTTATTATATTACGGATGAAAAAAGAAAAGAAAAATACAAAACTGACTGGTACGGTCAAGTATGTACCCCTTTCAATTCTCTTAACTCCTCTCTCCTAAAAGCTCAAGACTTGAAGAGTCAAACTTGACCTGTGTGAACCAGCACTAAGGTATGTCTATTTGTGCTTCGCACATACTTACGTGCTCTTTTTAACATATTTTCTATAACTTTTCGCGAAATTGCGGGTGTAATTATTTTTGTTCGATTGTAGTGTTATTTATAATTGATTACCCACGTCTTCTTCACCAAATTCTGAAAAGAAACAAAGAAAAAAAGTTATAAATAATGAATACCATATTGGTCATTCTGCGCCACCCTGTATTTCACACAACCAAGACAAGTCATTTTAATATTATTAACCAGGCTAATTTTTGTTGTTCGTTGTCTGATTGAATAGTTATTCATATTTAATTTCACAAGTCTTCTTTACAAAATGCTACCCTTTACAATCAATATGACATAATAGAACACTTTGGGAAATGTCTAATAGTTCTTAAATTAAGCTTTTAATATATTTTTTACATTAAGAAATTTTAAGATACAATTATACAACGTATTATGTGATTTTGAGTTTTTATTAAGATGTTGTTTTGTAAAGCATTTACCCTCACTTGAAAAATATTTTCACAAACATTTTTAAAAATTTTAAATACTTTATAGGTATGACAAATTTTACATCGCAAGATGAAGATTTAACAAATAACCCCCTCAAACCCTTTTATTAAGACTTTTATAATTTTTCAAAAGCAGTAATTTTTAATCTTTAGCCTTAATTATATAATGCATTTCATTATACAACCAAAAGATCGTATCCGCGTTAAAATAACTTCTCATTTATTGAGGCCAAAAAGGTGATGCGTTATCCAGACTGATGTTTCGTAACGTTTAAGATCATTATTAAGTAGTAGAAAGGGGGATCTTGTCTATAATTAGAGGTTATACATCAGCTTCGCTTACATTTGTTGATTGCATTCTTTAAGCCGAGCTATTGTTGTCGGTGCTTGTCTTCGGAAGCACATACCTAAAGGTCTTCCGTAGAGCATGCTTGTTTAGATCAAGTCCCATCTATCAGGTCTGCTTACTTGTACAAAAACAAAAAACTTTTTCTTTTAAGCTGTCAATAACTTACTACAATATATACAAAGCAAAAGGAAAAAACGTGTATGTAAACAACTTTTGAAAGCTCAAAAGAACGAAAACAATGATCATCAGGCTTCTTGCGCAGACCTTTTCAATGGGCCTTGGTTTAGATTATATTTTTTACATCATTAACAATCAGTGTTGACATATCGAAACATTAATCTGTTCTTGTAAGTTTTTGAGATCCACACAAGTTTTAAAGTTTTTTTTTTTTATAAAAAGTTTTTCTGAAACTGAAGTACCTATTTGATTTTTAAACTACAGGTTAATATGTTACACTATTCTCAATGTAATTTACACAATATTTTTGATGAATTTTCATTTTGATCTCAATACACCAAGTCTTTTTGAACACAAATTTTAATGTACCGTTTAATTTTGCACACTGTTTTCATTTTTTGAACCGTTTTATTTTGCGCACTTTTTCAGTTCAATGGGCTTATTTGGCAGAATATTTTCAATGGAACGGTAAATTTCGGGACACCATTAAATAAATCTGGCAATTTGCGATTTTTAATCGTGCGCTTGTCAGAACTCCGAATTTGAAAACTATAGCTTAATATACAACTAAATGAAGTGGCTCCATTTTTAACATTAAAATCAAAATACCGTTCATCCTCCACATTATTTTAAATGAAACGGCAAATGTGTCACATTATTTTCAATTAACCGGGTAAGTTTTCAAATTTCACGGGTCGCCAAAAAAAAAAAATAATAGAGGGGAGCAAAAACTTTGTTGTGCGATTTTAATTGACTTTAGCGGGCTGTGTCCAAATCTTGAAATATTAAATAAATTCTATTTATTTTAAAAGATTGTGTTATTCGTGCTTAATTCCCAATTTTTATTATTGATAAAACACTGAAATTTATTGTTGATGGGATAAGCTATTACTATGCGCATTTAACTGGTTGCTTAGGCCAGATCGTCGGGAAACTGCATCCATAAAGATTTTAGAAAAACTAAAGATATTAAACCTAATAAAACTGTTAAACGTATAAGACTTATAAGCCACAGTTCTACTTGTAACAATATCAAAGTTTTAACAAAAACATCAACAATAAATAGTGAGTTTATCTCATCTTACAATCCAAACTGGCCTGAAGGCCGTTTTACACTATCCCACAAAGCCTTTAGTAATTTACGAAAACGCAACCCTGTCATTATAAGTTGTTATACAGAGAAGCATTTTTGAAAAATTCGTAAGACTTTGTGGGATAGTGTGTAACGGCCTTAAGCAACCAGTGAATTGCGCATAGAAAAAGCATATCCCATCAACAATAAATTTCAGTGTTTTTATCAATAATAAAAATTGGGAATTAAGCACGAATAACATAATCTTTTAAAATTAAAATTTTGTATTCCCAAAAATTTTTTTGATAATAAATTCTATTTATTTTAAATTTTTTTATGAAAACGGTAGTTGGTCTTTAAAGATTTCTCTTATTATCCTTCAATTTGCCCTCACTTACGCGTGGATAAATACTTTGTAGGCTTTTAAATGCCTCTTCGTCTCAGTTCATAGCTATTTTTTATTAGGCCTAATTTGCTATGTTTGTAGTGGCGGCAAAAATATTTTTGTCTGTTAACTAAAGACACATTTGACATGTTTTTGCTTTCCGAAATCACGTGTGATATAAAAGGTGTATTTTGCTGTATGAAATCACACGCTTTTGCTCAGCTATCGCACTCACATTAAAACCAACCCTTTTTAGTGTACCCTCCTTGTAATCCTGCTAACCCAAATAACGATAGTACTAAATTCTGTTAAAATATCGAAATGTATACAATTCTAATGAAAAGAAAAAATTGCTTATAACATCAAAACTGGACGTGCTAGATAAATTCTGATTACATAAATGGATTTAGTGTGTCGATATGTATCAATTCCACATTTATTTACAAAAGTACATTGTTTTGCTCGTATTTAGATGCGGACTTAGCTTTTCACAAAATTCCTGTTAATTGCTGGCTTTTTTGCATTATTCGGTAAATTGCATTTATTTTTCATACTATTTTCAATGAACCGGTTCATTATTTCCAATAAACTGGCTTATATTTCGCACTTTTGTGATGGAAAACGAAAACGTAAAACGCAAGAATTTGGAAGTTGTTTTTAATACAATTTGAATCAAATTTTTGTTATAAAATTCTGTTTAATAGAGAAATATTTTTATAACATTTTTTTGTTAAGGAAATCGTTTAAAAAATTACTTTAAAAATTCTTGCGTTTTACGTTTACGATTTCTAGCATACCCCTGAATAATTTACTTTAGGCCCCATATAAAGTATATTCTCTGTTTAGTACGCCTTAAACCGTAACAAATAATGATACTGCAATAAAATTTGGTATGCCACAGTTTAAAGGGACTAAAAAGCACACTGTTAAATTTCGTTAAGATCGGTATATAATTTACCATATACCCCACATAAAGGCTACTCTCGGAAAACAGTAAAGAATGCCTAAAACCGTTAGATAAAAATAATGATACTGTAATAAAATTTGGCACGTCACAGTTTTATAGGAAAAGGAATCACACTGTCAAATTTCGTGAACATCATCCTTGATTTAACATGTGCCACATATACAGCCTACTCTCTAAAACAGCTTAGATACATAGAACCTTCTCTCGACCAACCAGTAACGTGTTTGTGTCAGAACTCGGTCTTGTGTGGTTTAATAAGGCTTCAAATCACAGTAGAAAATTTCGTGAAAATCGGTCTTAAATTTACCATAATCTCCATGTATGTATTTGTAATAATCGGGCCATAATTTACCTTAAGTCTCATATTAATCATATTAAGCAGACTTCTGAAACCCACTTATTAGTTCACAAAAATTTTAATGATTTTTTTGCAATTTTGTTCTTTTCAACATATTTTTTTTAAAACCAAACAATAAAACTTACTGCCTGTTTTTAGAAAACGTAAACAAGTGAGTGAGTGAGATATAATATTGCAACCAATAATAAAAAACGAAAATTTGTTTTTTGTTTTCAATATAATTTCTCACTCACTCACTTCTTTACGTATTCTAAAAACAGGCAGTTAATAAGACGTTAGCTTATTTCAATACGCACATTAAATACACATAGCGAAATGTTTAGTAACAAAAAAATACATGGTGTAATTTAAAGATCCCATATAAAATATTCTAACAGTCGCCTAAAATATTCAACTGATAAAATTTAATGGTTTGTTTACATTTTTAGTGGTGCTTTAATAAAGAACTCCATTGATGCTTCTTCTTCTCTTATTTAGTTTTGTCTTAATTTTTAAACAATTCGGTCGTGTAAATTTTTTATGGATTTAAAAATATTTCTTTTTGTTCTTTTTGTCATCGCTGCCCAATTGTTAAAAAAAAATTGCAAATAAATTACAATTATACCTAATTTACTAATTTCACACATCCATACAACGCCCCACTCACATTCACTCTTATTAACGGTATATTTAAATTTTTAGTGGTGCTTTAATAGAGAACTCCATCGATGCTTCTTCTTCTCTTCTTTAGTTTTGTCTTCACTTTTAAACAGTTCGGTAGTGTAAATTGATCATGGAATTAAAAATAATAAAAAACCTTATTAAAATTAAAAAAAAGAAAATATTTTTGTGTTTTATTGTAATAAAAATGTCGATTGTTATTTTTATATAAAAAAAAGTTATGAAAAGTCGTTTTAATTCCATTAAAATATGTGTTAAAATATTATTAAAAAATCATACAATTTCTACGCCGCGGCCGGTCGGTGATTTTGTTTTGTGCGGTCGTTCGTTGTTGCTACTTTTTTATAATAAGTGCTGGTGATGGAAGAGTTTGTGTAATGTTAATGATAAAATATTATAAAATCGCATAACGTAAATTTAAAGATTGCAATAAGAAAACTTTAAATTAAAATAATGTATTTAAAAAATCTAATTCGAAATTAAATTAAAATCTTATATAATTATTAAAAAAAAAAATCAAAATTAAGTAATAATCCTAAATAGTTACCTATGTATTAAAATTAATAATATACCTTTTATTTATAAATATTAAACAATAATTTAATAAATAAAATTATAATAAAAATACTTGCAAATACCTAGGTACCTTAATATCAAAAAAATACGTTAAGGTAAGAAATTTTTAAATAAAAATATTTGCATTAATGTTAATTAATTTGATAAATATTTTTTACTAATCATATGGACAAAATATTGTGTCATATTGGTTGTATATGATATATTCTTTTATTAATGTAGAATTCATTAAATTATAGCATATACAGAGCGGCGCAGAAAGAGCTACATATGTATATGGTTTAAATGGTTAATAACTTTCACACACATTAAGTTTGACTCGTCAAGTCATGAGTTTTTAGGAAAGAGGGGAAAATAAATGGCATTGTCTTTTCCCTTCTCTCCTAAAAGCTCAAGACTTGACGATTCAAGCTTGACGTGTGTGAACCGGCACTAAGGTATGTCTATTTGTGCTTCGCACATACTTACGTGCTCTTTTTAACATATTTTCTATAACTTTTCGCGAAATTGCGGGTGTAATTATTTTTGTTCGATTGTAGTGTTATTTATAATTGATTACCCACGTCTTCTTCACCAAATGCTGAAAAGAAACAAAGAAAAAAGTTATAAATAATGAATACCATATTGGTCATTCTGCGCCACCCTGTATTTCACACAACCAAGACAAGTCATTTTAATATTATTAACCAGGCTAATTTTTGTTGTTAGTTGTCTGATTGAATAGTTATTCATATTTAATTTCACAAGTCTTCTTTACAAAATGCTACCCTTTACAATCAATATGACACAATAGAACACTTTGGGAAATGTCTAATAGTTCTTAAATTAAGCTTTTAATATATTTTTTACATTAAGAAATTTTAAGATACAATTATACAACGTACTATGTGATTTTGAGTTTTTATTAAGATGTTGTTTTGTAAAACATTTACCCTCACTTGAAAAATATTTTCACAAACATTTTTAAAAATTTTAAATACTTTATAGGTATGACAAATTTTACATCGCAAGATGAAGATTTAACAAATAACCCCCTCAAATCCTTTTATTAAGACTTTTATAATTTTTCAAGAGCAGTAAATTTTAATCTTTGGCCTTAATTATATAATGCATTTCATTATACAACCAAAAGATCGTATCCGCGTTAAAATTACTTCTTATTTATTGAGGCCAAAAAGGTGATGCGTTATCCAGACTGATGTTTCGTAACGTTTAAGATCATTATTAAGTAGTAGAAAGGGGGATCTTGTCTATAATTAGAGGTTATACATCAGCTTCGCTTACATTTTTTGATTGCATTCATTAAGCCGAGCTATTGTTGTCGGTGCTTGTCTTCGGAAGTTCTTGCAAGTTTTTGAGATCCACACAACTTTTAAAGTTTTTTTTTTTTTAAAAAAAAGTTTTTCTGAAACTTAAGTATTTGATTTTGAAACTACAGGTTAATTTGTTACACTATTCTCAATGTAATTTGCACAATATTCTTGATGAATTTTCATTTTGATCTCAATACACCAAGTCTTTTTGAACACAAATTTCAATGTACCGTTTAATTTTGCACACTGTTTTCATTTTTTGAACCGTTTTATTTTGCGCACTTTTTCAGTTCAATGGGCTTATTTGGCAGAATATTTTCAATGGAACGGTAAATTTCGGGACACCATTAAATTAATCTGGCAATTTGCGATTTTTAATCGTGCGCTTGTCAGAACTCCGAATTTGAAAACTATAGCTTAATATACAACTAAATGAAGTGGCTCCATTTTTAACATTAAAATCAAAATACCGTTCATCCTCCACATTATTTTAAATGAAACGGCAAATGTGTCACATTATTTTCAATTAACCGGGTAAGTTTTCAAATTTCACGGGTCGCCAAAAAAAAAAAATGGAGGGGAGCAAAAACTTTGTTGTGCGATTTTAATTGACTTTAGCGGGCTGTGTCCAAATCTTGAAATATTAAATAAATTCTATTTATTTTAAAAGATTGTGTTATTCGTGCTTAATTCCCAATTTTTATTATTGATAAAACACTGAAATTTATTGTTGATGGGATAAGCTATTACTATGCGCATTTAACTGGTTGCTTAGGCCAGATCGTCGGGAAACTTCATCCATAAAGATTTTAGAAAAACTAAAGATATTTAACCTAATAAAACTTTTAAACGTATAAGACTTATAAGCAACAGTTCTACTTGTAACAATATCAAAGTTTAAACAAAAACATCAACAATAAATAGTGAGTTTATCTCATCTTACATTCCAAACTGGTCTAAAAGCCGTTTTACACTATCCCACAAAGTCTTTAGTAATTTACGAAAACGCAGCCCTGTCATTATAAGTTGTTATACAGAGAAGCATTTTTGAAAAATTCGTAAGACTTTGTGGGATAGTGTGTAACGGCCTTAAGCAACCAGTGAATTGCGCATAGGAAAAGCATATCCCATCAACAATAAATTTCAGTGTTTTTATCAATAATAAAAATTGGGAATTAAGCACGAATAACATAATCTTTTAAAATTAAAATTTTGTATTCCCAAAAATTTTTTTGATAATAAATTCTATTTATTAGTATTGTGGTTATTTTGTTGAACTATTTATGGTTTTTAATCCAAATTTTTAATATTTTTAAATAGGCTTAAGTTCATGAAATTTAATTTTCATTAAATTATTTTTGTGAAGAAAGGAATTTTACAACATAAAAATTAATTAAAATTGTTATTGATAATCTTTCATTCTTGACGTGGCTCGGGCTCGAACCCAGGCCGGCAGGTTACCATGACATGTTTCGATCGCAACCACTCGATCTCCTCAGATGGATTTGCCGTCGTACACTCGCAGCCATCGACGACTGCTGCTGAAGTTGGAAAAAACAGAAGTAAAGGAAAAAACATGTAAAATCAATTAAAATGGATAATCATTCAGGAAAGCAAATTTCGATCTACCAAATGTTAAAATACAATTTGGTTTAAGGATTGATGTTTGACTAGTGACGTCAGCAGTCGTCGATGGCTGCGAGTGTAAGACGGCAAATCCATCTGAGGAGATCGAGTGGTTGCGATCGAAACATGTCATGGTAACCTGCCGGCCTGGGTTCGAGCCCGAGCCACGTCAAGAATGAAAGATTATCAATAACAATTTTAATTAATTTTCATGTTGTAAAATTCCTTTCTTCACAAAAATAATTTAATGAAAATTAAATTTCATGAACTTAAGCCTAATTAAAAATATTAAAAATTTGGATTAAAAAAATTCTATTTATTTTAAATTTTTTTATGAAAACGGTAGTTGGTCTTTAAAGATTTCTCTTATTATCCTTCAATTTGCCCTCACTTACGCGTGGATAAATACTTTGTAGGCTTTTAAATGCCTCGTCGTCTCAGTTCATAGCTTTTACTACATTTTTTATTAGGCCTAATTTGCTATGTTTGTAGTGGCGGCAAAAATATTTTTGTCTGTTAACTAAAGACACATTTGAGATGTTTTTGCTTTCCGGAATCACGTGTGATATAAAAGGTGTATTTTGCTGTATGAAATCACACGCTTTTGCTCAGCTTTCGCACTCACATTAAAACCAACCCTTTTTAGTGTATCCTCCTTGTAATCCTGCTAACCCAAATAACGATAGTACTAAATTCTGTTAAAATATCGAAATGTATACAATTCTAATGAAAAGAAAAAATTGTTTATAACATCAAAACTGGACGTGCTAGATAAATTTTGATTACATAAATGGATTTAGTGTGTCGATATGTATCAATTCCACATTTATTTACAAAAGTACATTGTTTTGCTCGTATTTAGATGCCGACTTAGCTTTTCACAAAATTCCTGTTAATTGCTGGCTTTTTTGCATTATTCGGTAAATTGCATTTATTTTTCATACTATTCTCAATGAACCGGTTCATTATTTCCAATAAACTGGCTTATATTTCTCACTTTTGTGATGGAAAACGAAAACGTAAAACGCAAGAATTTGGAAGTTGTTTTTAATACAATTTGAATCTAATTTTTGTTATAAAATTCTGTTTAATAAAGAAATATTTTTATAACATTTTTTTGTTAAGGAAATCTGTTTAAAAACTGACTTTTAAAATTCTTGCGTTTTACGTTTACGATTTCTAGCATACCCCTGAATAATTTACTTTCATTTCATTTGCTTCTTTATTGAATTACTATCACAACAAGAATAAATCTTATAAATTACAGTGATAGTAAGTAACATTTGTTATATTAACATTAAATAGATTTTATTTGCATATAATAAATTTAATCATAAAAATTAACATAAACTAACATAACACAGTTAACATTAGACATACATATTTAGATTCAAAATAATTTTAAAACTATTTTAAAAGTTCCTTTTTGAAAAGTAATGCGTTGCTTTGTACTTGGATATATGATGGTAAGTCGTTCCAAAGACACGTTGTGTAATTGAAAAATTGTCTTGTAGACATAAGATATTTGTATTTTTGTGATCTCAAGTTTTTCCCACGTGGTGATTGTGCAAAAATAATTTTGTTGAAAAGATATTCTGGGTTCTTTAGATAAATAATCTTATGCATCATTATAAGGCTTTTATATTTTAGTAAATTTTTAAAACTTATATTATGTAACTGGTATGAATATGATGATATACTATCTCGTCTACTTCTGTTGAAAACGTATCTGGCTATATTGTTATATGTGACCTCGAGGCGATTGAAGTCAATAGCATCGCAATTGGCAAATATTTCACACCCGTAAAGTAAAACTGGTATTAAATAAGTTCTTGCCAAAAGCATTCTTATTTCAAACGGAGTCGATGATTGCACAGCCCACAGATTTCTCAGCATCGCATGAACTTTACCAGCTGTGATATTTATATGGTTAGTCCAAGAAAGTTCGGCATTAAATGTGATTCCCAAATTCGAGGACGATTGAACAAAATTGATTTTTGAGTTGTTAATATGTAGAAATATATTATCATTCAGTCGTTTTTTATTATTTCTTGATATGAAGATGCATTTCGATTTGTCAGGGTTTATACACAAGCCGTTAATACATGCCCATTTATGTATATTATCCAAATCACTGTTAATACAGTCAATACAATTTTGGGCATTTTCCATCGTGCTGCTTAAGTACAGCTGAACGTCATCAGCATACATTTGAACACTGCAGTAATTCAGGGCCTCAGGCAAATCGTTAATGTACATACAGAAAAGCAATGGACCAAGAATAGAGCCCTGTGGCACTCCACATTCAACATCCACTGGTTTAGAAGTCACACCATTTAAAGTAACCGCTTGTTTTCGATTTATAAGGTAAGAGGAAATAAGTTTGTTAGCCGAGTTAGAGAAATTAAAGAATTTTTTTAGTTTAGTGAGTAAAATCGAGTGATCAACGGTATCAAAAGCCTTACTGTGATCTAAAAGCACAAGAAAGGATACCATATTCTTATCCAGTTTAGATCTAATTTCTTCTACTACATCGATCAGAACTGTAATGCAGCTTCTGCCCTGTCTAAAACCAGACTGTCTATCCGTTAGATACTGATCCTTTAAATACTCATTCATTTGCCCATACATAAGATTTTCCATAACTTTTGATAAGAACGGTAATATCGCTATTGGTCGGAAGTCGCCGTTGTTTTTTGGAATGGGAATGATTTTTGCTTCTTTCCACATATCAGGAAAACTTGATTTTGTTAATATTGTATTAAACAAATGCGTAAAATATGGCAGAAGTTTAGGAACGACCATTTTTAAAAATCTAGGACTTATTTCATCTAGGCCCATAGCATTTGACTTAATGGATGTTATACTTTTAAGGACTTCAAATCGGTCCACACATCGGAAATAAAAACAGGTCTCAATAGGCACGGTATGCATTTTTTCGTACTCATTTTCAGTTGGTCTATTCATTTTGGTTTCGACAAATTTGTTGTTTAATTTATCTACGTCAACATCAGAATTTGTAGTGCAATCGTTTTTTTCCAATGCCAATTTCAGGCCCCATATAAAGTATATTCTCTGAAAACAGTTTAGTACGCCTTAAACCGTAACAAAGAATGATACTGCAATAAAATTTGGTATGCCACAGTTTAAAGGGACTAAAAATCACACTGTTAAATTTCGTTAAGATCGGTATATAATTTACCATATACCCCACATAAAGGCTACTCTCGGAAAACAGTAAAGAATGCCTAAAACCGTTAGATAAAAATAATGATACTGTAATAAAATTTGGCACGTCACAGTTTTATAGGAAAAGGAATCACACTGTCAAATTTCGTGAACATCATCCTTGATTTAACATGTGCCACATATACAGCCTACTCTCTAAAACAGCTTAGATATATAGAACCTTCTCTCGACCAACCAGTAACGTGTTTGTGTCAGAACTCGGTCTTGTGTGGTTTAATAAGGCTTCAAATCACAGTAGAAAATTTCGTGAAAATCGGTCTTAAATTTACCATAATCTCCATGTATGTATTTGTAATAATCGGGCCATAATTTACCTTAAGTCTCATATTAATCATATTAAGCAGACTTCTGAAACCCACTTATTAGTTCACAAAAATTTTAATGATTTTTTTGCAATTTTGTTCTTTTCAACATATTTTTTTTAAAACCAAACAATAAAACTTACTGCCTGTTTTTAGAAAACGTAAACAAGTGAGTGAGTGAGATATAATATTGCAACCAATAATAAAAAACGAAAATTTGTTTTTTGTTTTCAATATAATTTCTCACTCACTCACTTCTTTACGTATTCTAAAAACAGGCAGTTAATAAGACGTTAGCTTATTTCAATACGCACATTAAATACACATAGCGAAATGTTTAGTAACAAAAAAATACATGGTGTAATTTAAAGATCCCATATAAAATATTCTAACAGTCGCCTAAAATATTCAACTGATAAAATTTAATGGTTTGTTTACATTTTTAGTGGTGCTTTAATAAAGAACTCCATTGATGCTTCTTCTTCTCTTATTTAGTTTTGTCTTAATTTTTAAACAATTCGGTCGTGTAAATTTTTTATGGATTTAAAAATATTTCTTTTTGTTCTTTTTGTCATCGCTGCCCAATTGTTAAAAAAAAATTGCAAATAAATTACAATTATACCTAATTTACTAATTTCACACATCCATACAACGCCCCACTCACATTCACTCTTATTAACGGTATATTTAAATTTTTAGTGGTGCTTTAATAGAGAACTCCATCGATGCTTCTTCTTCTCTTCTTTAGTTTTGTCTTCACTTTTAAACAGTTCGGTAGTGTAAATTGATCATGGAATTAAAAATAATAAAAAACCTTATTAAAATTAAAAAAAAAGAAAATATTTTTGTGTTTTATTGTAATAAAAATGTCGATTGTTATTTTTATATAAAAAAAAGTTATGAAAAGTCGTTTTAATTCCATTAAAATATGTTTTAAAATATTATTAAAAAATCATACAATTTCTACGCCGCGGCCGGTCGGTGATTTTGTTTTGTGCGGTCGTTCGTTGTTGCTACTTTTTTATAATAAGTGCTGGTGATGGAAGAGTTTGTGTAATGTTAATGATAAAATATTATAAAATCGCATAACGTAAATTTAAAGATTGCAATAAGAAAACTTTAAATTAAAATAATGTATTTAAAAAATCTAATTCGAAATTAAATTAAAATCTTATATAATTATTAAAAAAAAAAATCAAAATTAAGTAATAATCCTAAATAGTTACCTATGTATTAAAATTAATAATATACCTTTTATTTATAAATATTAAACAATAATTTAATAAATAAAATTATAATAAAAATACTTGCAAATACATAGGTACCTTAATATCAAAAAAATACGTTAAGGTAAGAAATTTTTAAATAAAAATATTTGCATTAATGTTAATTAATTTGATAAATATTTTTTACTAATCATATGGACAAAATATTGTGTCATATTGGTTGTATATGATATATTCTTTTATTAATGTAGAATTCATAAAATTATAACATATACAGAGCGGCGCAGAAAGAGCTACATATGTATATGGTTTAAATGGTTAATAACTTTCACACACATTAAGTTTGAGTTTTTAGGAAAGAGGGAAAAATAAATGACATTGTCTTTTCCCTTCTCTCCTAAAAGCTCAAGACTTGACGATTCAAACTTGACGTGTGTGAACCGGCACTAAGGTATGTCTATTTGTGCTTCGCACATACTTACGTGCTCTTTTTAACATATTTTCTATAACTTTTCGCGAAATTGCGGGTGTAATTATTTTTGTTCGATTGTAGTGTTATTTATAATTGATTACCCACGTCTTCTTCACCAAATGCTGAAAAGAAACAAAGAAAAAAGTTATAAATTATGAATACCATATTGGTCATTCTGCGCCACCCTGTATTTCACACAACCAAGACAAGTCATTTTAATATTATTAACCAGGCTAATTTTTGTTGTTCGTTGTCTGATTGAATAGTTATTCATATTTAATTTCACAAGTCTTCTTTACAAAATGCTACCCTTTACAATCAATATGACACAATAGAACACTTTGGGAAATGTCTAATAGTTCTTAAATTAAGCTTTTAATATATTTTTTACATTAAGAAATTTTAAGATACAATTATACAACGTACTATGATTTTGAGTTTTTATTAAGATGTTGTTTTGTAAAAATTTACCCTCACTTGAAAAATATTTTCACAAACATTTTTAAAAATTTTAAATACTTTATAGGTATGACAAATTTTACATCGCAAGATGTAGATTTAACAAATAACCCCCTCAAACCCTTTTATTAAGACATTTATAATTTTTCAAAAGCAGTAATTTTTAATCTTTAGCCTTAATTATATAATGCATTTCATTATACAACCAAAAGATCGTATCCGCGTTAAAATAACTTCTCATTTATTGAGGCCAAAAAGGTGATGCGTTATCCAGACTGATGTTTCGTAACGTTTAAGATCATTATTAAGTAGTAGAAAGGGGGATCTTGTCTATAATTAGAGGTTATACCTACATCAGCTTCGCTTACATTTGTTGATTGCATTCTTTAAGCCGAGCTATTGTTGTCGGTGCTTGTCTTCGGAAGCACATACCTAAAGGTCTTCCGTAGAGCATGCTTGTTTAGATCAAGTCCCATCTATCAGGTCTGCTTACTTGTACAAAAACAAAAAACTTTTTCTTTTAAGCTGTCAATAACTTACTACCATATATACAAAGCAAAAGGAAAAAACGTGTATGCAAACAACTTTTGAAAGCTCAAAAGAACGAAAACAATGATCATCAGGCTTCTTGCGCCGACCTTTTCAATCTGCCTTGGTTTAGATTATATTTTTTACATTATTAACAATCAGTGTTGACATATCGAAACATTAATCTGTTCTTACAAGTTTTTGAGATCCACACAAGTTTTAAAGTTTTTTTTTTTTTAAAAAAAGTTTTTCTGAAACTTAAGTACCTATTTGATTTTTAAACTACATGTTAATTTGTTACACTATTCTCAATGTAATTTGCACAATATTTTTGATGAATTTTCATTTTGATCTCAATACACCAAGTCTTTTTGAACACAAATTTTAATGTACCGTTTAATTTTGCACACTGTTTTCATTTTTTGAACCGTTTTATTTTGCGCACTTTTTCAGTTCAATGGGCTTATTTGGCAGAATATTTTCAATGGAACGGTAAATTTCGGGACACCATTAAATAAATCTGGCAATTTGCGATTTTTAATCGTGCGCTTGTCAGAACTCCGAATTTTAAAACTATAGCTTAATATACAACTAAATGAAGTGGCTCCATTTTTAACATTAAAATCAAAATACCGTTCATCCTCCACATTATTTTAAATGAAACGGCAAATGTGTCACATTATTTTCAATTAACCGGGTAAGTTTTCAAATTTCACGGGTCGCCAAAAAAAAAATAGAGGGGAGCAAAAACTTTGTTGTGCGATTTTAATTGACTTTAGCGGGCTGTGTCCAAATCTTGAAATATTAAATAAATTCTATTTATTTTAAAAGATTGTGTTATTCGTGCTTAATTCCCAATTTTTATTATTGATAAAACACTGAAATTTATTGTTGATGGGATAAGCTATTACTATGCGCATTTAACTGGTTGCTTAGGCCAGATCGTCGGGAAACTTCATCCATAAAGATTTTAGAAAAACTAAAGATATTAAACCTAATAAAACTGTTAAACGTATAAGACTTATAAGCAACAGTTCTACTTGTAACAATATCAAAGTTTTAACAAAAACATCAACAATAAATAGTGAGTTTATCTCATCTTACATTCCAAACTGGCCTAAAGGCCGTTTTACACTATCCCACAAAGTCTTTAGTAATTTACGAAAACGCAACCCTGTCATTATAAGTTGTTATACAGAGAAGCATTTTTGAAAAATTCGTAAGACTTTGTGGGATAGTGTGTAACGGCCTTAAGCAACCAGTGAATTGCGCATAGGAAAAGCATATCCCATCAACAATAAATTTCAGTGTTTTTATCAATAATAAAAATTGGGAATTAAGCACGAATAACATAATCTTTTAAAATTAAAATTTTGTATTCCCAAAAATTTTTTTGATAATAAATTCTATTTATTTTAAATTTTTTATGAAAACGGTAGTTGGTCTTTAAAGATTTCTCTTATTATCCTTCAATTTGCCCTCACTTACGCGTGGATAAATACTTTGTAGGCTTTTAAATGCCTCGTCGTCTCAGTTCATAGCTTTTACTACATTTTTTATTAGGCCTAATTTGCTATGTTTGTAGTGGCGGCAAAAATATTTTTGTCTGTTAACTAAAGACACATTTGAGATGTTTTTGCTTTCCGGAATCACGTGTGATATAAAAGGTGTATTTTGCTGTATGAAATCACACGCTTTTGCTCAGCTTTCGCACTCACATTAAAACCAACCCTTTTTAGTGTATCCTCCTTGTAATCCTGCTAACCCAAATAACGATAGTACTAAATTCTGTTAAAATATCGAAATGTATACAATTCTAATGAAAAGAAAAAATTGTTTATAACATCAAAACTGGACGTGTTAGATAAATTTTGATTACATAAATGGATTTAGTGTGTCGATATGTATCAATTCCACATTTATTTACAAAAGTACATTGTTTTGCTCGTATTTAGATGCCGACTTAGCTTTTCACAAAATTCCTGTTAATTGCTGGCTTTGTTGCATTATTCGGTAAATTGCATTTATTTTTCATACTATTCTCAATGAACCGGTTCATTATTTCCAATAAACTGGCTTATATTTCGCACTTTTGTGATGGAAAACGAAAACGTAAAACGCAAGAATTTGGAAGTTGTTTTTAATACAATTTGAATCTAATTTTTGTTATAAAATTCTGTTTAATAGAGAAATATTTTTATAACATTTTTTTGTTAAGGAAATCTGTTTAAAAAATGACTTTTAAAATTCTTGCGTTTTACGTTTACGATTTCTAGCATACCCCTGAATAATTTACTTTAGGCCCCATATAAAGTATATTCTCTGAAAACAGTTTAGTACGCCTTAAACCGTAACAAATAATGATACTGCAATAAAATTTGGTATGCCACAGTTTAAAGGGACTAAAAATCACACTGTTAAAATTCGTTAAGATCGGTATATAATTTACCATATACCCCACATAAAGGCTACTCTCGGAAAACAGTAAAGAATGCCTAAAACCGTTAGATAAAAATAATGATACTGTAATAAAATTTGGCACGTCACAGTTTTATAGGAAAAGGAATCACACTGTCAAATTTCGTGAACATCATCCTTGATTTAACATGTGCCACATATACAGCCTACTCTCTAAAACAGCTTAGATATATAGAACCTTCTCTCGACCAACCAGTAACGTGTTTGTGTCAGAACTCGGTCTTGTGTGGTTTAATAAGGCTTCAAATCACAGTAGAAAATTTCGTGAAAATCGGTCTTAAATTTACCATAATCTCCATGTATGTATTTGTAATAATCGGGCCATAATTTACCTTAAGTCTCATATTAATCATATTAAGCAGACTTCTGAAACCCACTTATTAGTTCACAAAAATTTTAATGATTTTTTTGCAATTTTGTTCTTTTCAACATATTTTTTTTAAAACCAAACAATAAAACTTACTGCCTGTTTTTAGAAAACGTAAGCAAGTGAGTGAGTGAGATATTATATTGCAACCAATAATAAAAAACGAAAATTTGTTTTTGTTTTCAATATAATTTCTCACTCACTCACTTCTTTACGTATTCTAAAAACAGGCAGTTAATAAGACGTTAGCTTATTTCAATACGCACATTAAATACACATAGCGAAATGTTTAGTAACAAAAAAATACATGGTGTAATTTAAAGATCCCGTATAAAATATTCTAACAGTCGCCTAAAATATTCAACTGATAAAATTTAATGGTTTGTTTACATTTTTAGTGGTGCTTTAATAAAGAACTCCATTGATGCTTCTTGTTCTCTTATTTAGTTTTGTCTTCATTTTTAAACAATTCGGTCGTGTAAATTTTTTATGGATTTAAAAATATTTCTTTTTGTTCTTTTTGTCATCGCTGCCCAATTGTTAAAAAAAAATTGCAAATAAATTACAATTATACCTAATTTACTAATTTCACACATCCATACAACGCCCCACTCATATTCACTCTTATTAACGGTATATTTAAATTTTTTGTGGTGCTTTAATAGAGAACTCCATCGATGCTTCTTCTTCTCTTCTTTAGTTTTGTCTTAACTTTTAAACAGTTCGGTAGTGTAAATTGATCATGGAATTAAAAATAATAAAAAAACTTATTAAAATTAAAAAAAAAGAAAATATTTTTGTGTTTTATTGTAATAAAAATGTCGATTGTTATTTTTATATAAAAAAAAGTTATGAAAAGTCGTTTTAATTCCATTAAAATATGTTTTAAAATATTATTAAAAAATCATACAATTTCTACGCCGCGGCCGGTCGGTGATTTTGTTTTGTGCGGTCGTTCGTTGTTGCTACTTTTTTATAATAAGTGCTGGTGATGGAAGAGTTTGTGTAATGTTAATGATAAAATATTATAAAATCGCATAACGTAAATTTAAAGATTGCAATAAGAAAACTTTAAATTAAAATAATGTATTTAAAAAATCTAATTCGAAATTAAATTAAAATCTTATATAATTATTAAAAAAAAAAATCAAAATTAAGTAATAATCCTAAATAGTTACCTATGTATTAAAATTAATAATATACCTTTTATTTATAAATATTAAACAATAATTTAATAAATAAAATTATAATAAAAATACTTGCAAATACATAGGTACCTTAATATCAAAAAAATACGTTAAGGTAAGAAATTTTTAAATAAAAATATTTGCATTAATGTTAATTAATTTGATAAATATTTTTTACTAATCATATGGACAAAATATTGTGTCATATTGGTTGTATATGATATATTCTTTTATTAATGTAGAATTCATTAAATTATAGCATATACAGAGCGGCGCAGAAAGAGCTACATATGTATATGGTTTAAATGGTTAATAACTTTCACACACATTAAGTTTGACTCGTCAAGTCTTGAGTTTTTAGGAAAGAGGGGAAAATAAATGGCATTGTCTTTTCCCTTCTCTCCTAAAAGCTCAAGACTTGACGATTCAAACTTGACGTGTGTGAACCGGCACTAAGGTATGTCTATTTGTGCTTCGCACATACTTACGTGCTCTTTTTTACATATTTTCTATAACTTTTCGCGAAATTGCGGGTGTAATTATTTTTGTTCGATTGTAGTGTTATTTATAATTGATTACCCACGTCTTCTTCACCAAATGCTGAAAAGAAACAAAGAAAAAAGTTATAAATAATGAATACCATATTGGTCATTCTGCGCCACCCTGTATTTCACACAACCAAGACAAGTCATTTTAATATTATTAACCAGGCTAATTTTTGTTGTTCGTTGTCTGATTGAATAGTTATTCATATTTAATTTCACAAGTCTTCTTTACAAAATGCTACCCTTTACAATCAATATGACACAATAGAACACTTTGGGAAATGTCTAATAGTTCTTAAATTAAGCTTTTAATATATTTTTTCCATTAAGAAATTTTAAGATACAATTATACAACGTACTATGTGATTTTGAGTTTTTATTAAGATGTTGTTTTGTAAAAATTTACCCTCACTTGAAAAATATTTTCACAGACATTTTTAAAAATTTTATATACTTTATAGGTATGACAAATTTTACATCGCAAGATGAAGATTTAACAAATAACCCCCTCAAACCCTTTTATTAAGACTTTTATAATTTTCCAAGAGCAGTAAATTTTAATCTTTGGCCTTAATTATATAATGTATTTCATTATACAACCAAAATATCGTATCCGCGTTAAAATTACTTCTTATTTATTGAGGCCAAAAAGGTGATGCGTTATCCAGACTGATGTTTCGTAACGTTTAAGATCATTATTAAGTAGTAGAAAGGGGGATCTTGTCTATAATTAGAGGTTATACATCAGCTTCGCTTACATTTTTTGATTGCATTCATTAAGCCGAGCTATTGTTGTCGGTGCTTGTCTTCGGAAGTTCTCGCAAGTTTTGGAGATCCACACAACTTTTAAAGTTTTTTTTTTAAAAAAAAAAAGTTTTTCTGAAACTTAAGTATTTGATTTTGAAACTACAGGTAAATTTGTTACACTATTCTCAATGTAATTTTCACAATATTCTTGATGAATTTTCATTTTGATCTCAATACACCAAGTCTTTTTGAACACAAATTTCAATGTACCGTTTAATTTTGCACACTGTTTTCATTTTTTGAACCGTTTTATTTTGCGTGCTTTTTCAGTTCAAGGGGCTCATTTGGCAGAATATTTTCAATGGAACGGTAAATTTTAAATTAATTTCTTTACCAAGATATTTAATGTAATTTAAAATTAACGGACATATATTTAAACAATGTATACTACAAGCAAATGCAACTCTGTAAAATAATCCCAAAAAGTGCAGCCAAGTTAAAAAACAGATTGCTTACATTTTGCCTACTTTGACATTTCTCCTTTATTTCTAAACAAACACAACACGTGCAAGTCGAAAAATAAAAAAAATCAATTCTCTTTTTTTAAATTTAATCAAATTGTAATAAATAAAAATGCCACCCATAGCAAAAGAAGGCAATTGTTTGATTTATCGCGGTAGTAATTTTCTAAAACAGCGCTTAATTCTTTCTGTTTTAAGTGGAAAGCCAGTGAAAATTGTACAAATACGGTCGGAAGATGAAGCCCAACCTGGTTTAAGGGAATTTGAAATTGGTTTGATACGTCTGCTGGACAAACTAACCAATGGAACAAAAATTGAATTAAATCCTGCAGGTACTTCGGTAATGTTTTCGCCTGGTCTGTTGCATGGGGGCCAAATTCATCATGATTGCAGTTTACAAAGAAGCATTGGTTACTTTTTGGATGTTTTAATAGCTTTGGGTCCATTTTGTAAATTTCCTCTTAATATTACCTTAAGAGGAATAACAAACAGCAAAGACTCTCCCTCGGTAGATCATATAAAGGGTGCTGCTTTATCGGTGTTAAAACGATTTTTAGTAGTAGATGAAGGCTTAGAACTGAAAATAGTGAAACGTGGTGTGGCTCCATTGGGTGGGGGTGAAGTTTTATTTAAATGCCCTTTAAGAAAAACCTTACGATCTGTACAATTCGTGCAGCAAGGTATGGTAAAACGCATCCGAGGTACTGTTTATGCCTGTAAAGTATCACCTGCTATGGCAAATCGTACTGTGGAGGCTGCTAAGGGGGTAATGTTAAATTTTTTACCCGATGTTTACATCTACACCGATCAAAATCGTGGTAAAATGTCTGGTAACTCTCCGGGTTATGGTATTTGCTTGCATGCTGAGACTTCCGAAGGTGTAGTTTTTGCCGCAGAAGTCAATTCCCATACAAAGGATGATGGCAAAGAACCCTCCATACCGGAGGATATGGGTAAAGAGACAGCCTTACGATTGTTAGATGAAATCTATCGTGGTGGCAGTGTGGACTCTACTTACCAATGGCTAGTCGCATTGTTTTTGACTTTAGGTCAGAAGAATGTTTCGAAATTTTTGACTGGTACGAAGAATTATATGCATTTAATTTGAGGTTTAACTATTTATTTTTTTAACAGGGGCCTTGTCTTCCTACACTGTTTATTTCTTGCAACATTTGCGTGATTTCTTTTCTATAACATTCAAATTGGAAAATCCCGAAGTGGAAGATGATGAAGATGCTGTTGCTGGCGCTCAAAAAGTCTTAATGACATGTGTGGGGATTGGTTATACAAATATTAGTAAAAAAGTTATTTAAGTTAAAGCTATTTGAATTTCTGTTTAGATTTAGGTTTGTTTAGGAATACTTTTATGAATAAATTTTAATAATAGTTAAAACAATAATTAGTATTGTGGTTATTTTTGTTGAACTATTTATGGTTTTTAAATCCAAATTTTTAATATTTTTAATTAGGCTTAAGTTCATGAAATTTAATTTTTATTAAATTATTTTTATGAAGAAAGGGTTCGAGCCCGAGCCACGTCAAGAATGAAAGATTATCAATAACAATTTTAATTAATTTTCATGTTGTAAAATTCCTTATAGTTTTAGGCACTTTTAATATATTTTATGGCTTTTTTGAAATATTAAAAATTTTCGCGAATTTTGCAAACTTTCCGAATTTTTGCGCAGCTTTGCTGCTTTTTCGTCGCAAACTATATAATTAATTTTTTTTTGGTCTTTTAATAAATTCGCTTTATATTTTTACAAAACAATAAAATTATACAAATGCAATATTATAACGACGGCATTTATTTCATATGTTTACTGTTTTACCATTCTTATTTTCAAAGTATATTAATACCAAGTACATGCAAGTCTACAACAAATCAACAATAAAAAAAACAACATTCATTTTGTTTGTGTAAAAACATTTGATAATGTCAAACAGCCAAACATAAAGGGCTCTGGAGACTTTCAAATAAACACGTCAATCAGTGCATATGTGTTAAGCTGGGATCACACGATTGCCGCAATGCACCAATTTTCACACTTTTTAATACACCAATCGTGTGACTGCACAACCAATTGGCTCATGTACCAATCGAGGACAATATTGTGCTTACTTTTACCAATCAAATGTAACCCTGGTGCGGCAATCGTGTGACTGTTTGCTATGCATTTTACGTTTTTGTGTTTCCTTTAGCAAGTAATGAAGATAAATACATATGTATTTATTTATTATGCATTTTAATTTTTGTTATTAACAAATATGTATGTACATATGTTCACAAGCATACTATGTATGTAGCTGCTAAGTGCGAATATTTTTATCAAAAATATTTAATAAAACTAAGTATTATTTCTTTTACAGATATTTGTCGTAGATATTTTTTAAAGAAAATGTTTGTTACCTTGAAAGCGAGAATAAAAAATTTGTTAAAGTAGCCAAGATTTCTCTTTAATAAACGATATCGGTAGTTCAATTAATAAATTTACAGAATTAAGTTACTGATATTTAAATAATATTATTTAAATTTTATTCAGGGCTGTCATAGAAACCAATTTTATTGGAATTGGATTTGAAACCGACAAAAGAAATACGTTGGTGTCATGAAATCCAATGTTGTCGGTTTTTTGTTCGAACTTAAATTAGTGTCGGTTTTAGGTGTCACAGAAACCAATATTATCGGATTTTTATTGAAAACAAACCAAGCAGCTTACAGCTCTTGTTTTTTTATTGGAAATACAAATAGTTTTGAAAAGCTTAATTTTTCTATTTTATTTTTTCAACAGTTAGATTTTTTTCATAGATGAAAGTAAATAAAATTGTTAAAATATAATTTTTTGCATGTCTCCGGCAGCGGGTTGCTGCAAACTCGCAAAAGTCTTCTCCTCACTTTTTCAGCAAATATGCAACAACAGCAATTTATTATTATAAACATTTTATGGCTTGTTTAAAATATTGAAAAATTTCGCGAATTTTTGTGATTTTTGCAAACTTTTTTATGCTATTTTCCGACATTTTATTTTTTAAAACCCATTTATCGAATTCAAATAATTTTTTAGGGGTTGTTTCCAATTTTGTAATTTTTTGCGAATTTTAGCCATGTTCGCGATAGAAGCGTTTTTTCCTCTTATTTTTCCTCTATTATTTATGGCTGTCTGTTGGACGACATGTTCGTCGACGGCCTGATTGGCACTTCAATGGCCCGCTGGAGGACTCTCATCAGACGGGAGTCGTACAGAAGGGCTCAGGGGAGATGGCAGGGCGAGCATACCTGTTTGATGGCCAGGACTCTATAGCCTGGCTATGACGCCGCGAGAACGCGCGTACTACTCGGTCTCGGTAGGGACCGGATAAGGACAGTGATATCGGTTATCACGGGTCACTGGGTGATAGGGACTCATGCTAGGAGGATGGGTCTTGCGTATAATGACTACTGCAGGAGTTGTCATGATGAGGAGGAGGAGGAGACGGTGTTTCACTTCCTCTGCCAATGCCCCGGTCTGGCGGGCGTTAGGGTGAGGCATTTTGGGAGACCGGAATTGCCATGTCTGGACGATTTGTCCAATGCGGGACTGAAATCGATCTCCCTGTTCTGCAGGGAATCGGGGTGGTTAAAGCTAAGGCACGAGCTCTATGTGTACATTTGTCCTTCAAGTTGTGCTGAAAAAGGTCAACAGAAAAGAGAAAGACAAAAGTGAAAAAACAAAAAAAAAAAAAAAAAAAAAAAAAAAAAAAATGTACTTGGACTTCAAGAAAAATTCTTGACGAAAGTACGAAAAAACAGAAGTAAAGGAAAAAACATGTAAAATCAATAAAAATGGATAATCATTCAGGAAAGCAAATTTCGATCTACCAAATGTTAAAATACAATTTGGTTTAAGGATTGATGTTTGACTAGTGACGTCAGCAGTCGTCGATGGCTGCGAGTGTAAGACGGCAAATCCATCTGAGGAGATCGAATGGTTGCGATCGAAACATGTCATGGTAACCTGCCGGCCAGGGTTCGAGCCCGAGCCACGTCAAGAATGAAAGATTATCAATAACAATTTTAATTAATTTTCATGTTGTAAAATTCCTTTCTTCATAAAAATAATTTAATAAAAATTAAATTTCATGAACTTAAGCCTAATTAAAAATATTAAAAATTTAATAGTTAAAACTTTTATTTTATAAAATTCTTATGTATACACATTGCTACAAATATCTAATATTTTTTGTCAAACTAGAAAAGCGACATAGGAGGAATGTTGCCTAAGGTGAGGACCTATAAAAATTGCTTTCAAAGATTTTAAAACACTTTCAAAATTTCGAGTTATTTTGAATAAAAAAAAACTGTTACGGGAGATCGTAGTATTTTAGTAACTCCAACACACACATTTTTAGAACGATTTCAAAATCTTATACATATGGACAGGTAAAAATGTGGTATTTTTGATATATACATGGAGTTTCAACAACTTTGCGGATGAGTTCGGGAAAAAATGCTTTTATGCTCTTAAAATATGAGATTTTAGCTAATAAACCCCAAAATGACTATTTTCGCATTTGTGCGATTTTTGAGTTATGAAGGTTTTTGTGAGAAAACTCCAGTTGCTAAAAATCAATGTGAAAAAACCAACAAAAAACAAGTTGTTTTCAATCACCCCCATCGTGAATAAAAATTCCTTGGGAGTTTTTTTCCCTTTTCCCATTTTTACAATAGAATTAGCATAGGAAAAATTGAAAAAGTGGAAAAAACTCCCAAGGAATTTTTATTCACGATAGGGGTGATTATCTTTTGTTGTTATTAAAGCTAATGTGGGATGTTTATTAAAGGTGAGTGCGTGAGTAACTTTAAATCAAGCACACTCACAAAAAAATTGTTTCACAACGAATAGAATTTGTCACATATAAACATGCTATAATGACGTATCAAGTTTGAATTTCTCTTACGAACGAGAAATTATCTCGTAAATAGTAAACATATATTTACTTAAAGCTTATTGCATAAATAATTAAGCTTAGTCTTTATATATTTTACTCATTTAAAATCAGATATATAGATTTGCGCACAAATTACTTACAAAGCGTCGTTTAAAAATACGAGTTACATAAGAAAATTTTATTCTACACTGTTTGTGTGGTAAATGTGGTCACTCTTGCATCTCTATTTATATTTATTATTCACCTCGCCTCAGACTCTTCAGTATTTATAAAGTCGAGGGTAGTTTGTGAAAAAAAAACAATTTGGCAAAATCCTCGACCGTCTTCCACTAGATTTTGCAGGCCCTTGAAAATTTAATTTTTAACGATCGACTATATTAAACTCGAAAACAAGAGTGGATACTGAAAAAAGGCTCTAGTCGATTCGGTAGTATTGCATATTTTTTATCAACTGCAAATTAATTTTTGTAATTTCTGTAGATACTTCAGCATTCTTAAAAAAACGCCTTGCAGTATTGCCATCGTTTGAGTTTCCAAAACCTGGTTGGTCTACAATCAACCCAATTTACTCTATAAATTCCCTTTGAATGAGTTTTTTTGTATCAGCAATAATTTTTTTTCTTCATCACATCTAGCTTGCCATGTTTTTTTAAGAATGCAGAAGTATCTACAGAAATTACAAAAATTAATTTCCAGTGGATAAAAAATATGCATACAATAGTTTTTTCCCTTGGCATTGAGGCCAATATCGAAAGATTTTCAAATTTCGATAATGATACTGCCAGGATATTTGTAAAAAATTATCCATGGTATTATATGCCTCCTGCTCAACATTGTAAATACTTTATTCACGGCCGAGAAATTATATCGCTTTCCCCATTGCCTATTCGCCAACTAGCTGAAGAATCGCAAGAAGCTAGAAATAAGGACTTTTAAAGTTATAAGCACCATAGAAGACGTGTTCAATAGATAGAATAGTTCTGATCTATTCATTTCAAGCATGCGAAATAGTTGTAAAATGGAAAATGAAGCATTGAAGTTTATTCTTCCCCATTGTGAAAAAGATAATGATGACGATGATACAGACTATTTAAATGATGATTATGAAGATAATGATGATTATGAAGTTAATTATGATTATGAAGTATACATATAATACTTTTGAAGTTTATGAATGAAGTAAATAAAAAATCCTTTTAAATTTTTTTTAATGTTTATTTTCTTAAATGTTTGTTTTCTGTTTTTGAATATTAATAAATAAAAATTAAAAATATTTTCTAATGTGACTTTTTTGAGTTAAATCTGTGGAGTTATGAATTTTTGAAAAAAAGACGGATTTTATGTTAAAATTCTGCTAATATTAATACATATTAAATATTTATTCTTTTATTTAAACAAAAAAAAAAAAAAAAAATATCTATAATATAATATAATATAATATAATATCTAAAAGCACATAAAGTATGCTCTAATTTACAATATAACTTACTAATTTATAGTTATTCATTCAAAAGCTACAGCAAAAATAGTCAAATATGACATTTTTTTTTTAAATAGAAAAAAACCTATAAAAGGTAAAACAAAATTTTTTTCAAAAAAATTTTTATTTTAAATGCTGGTCTTTTATGTATTTATTTATTTATGTATTTGAATTAATCGCCACTTTCTATACCAATCACCCCACTGTGCGCTGGGGGAAAAGTTTCTAAAAAAGTTTTTAATGATTAGTTGAATAACTTTTACAATTTTCATCCGATTTGAAAAATGAAGACCAAGTTTTGTTAAGAACTAAATTTTCTTTATACATTTTCATAAGCTTTCATATCAAAATAAGTAATGAAGAGCTACTTAAATCAAAAATGTTGATAAATTTCGTTTTGTATAAGTACATACATTCTTAAAAATAATACTTATAACCAGGGCAAGTTTTTTATGGCATGTGTCATTTTTGCCTTTCTTCAATTATTTTTGGTCCAGCTTGCCAAAAAATACCTTTATTTGCAACCTAGAAGAAATTTTAAATAAGCTTAGCGAATCTATTCGAAATGCCAAATGAATGTTGCAAAAATCGCACGTAAAAAACTACTAAGTGCACGTAAATGAGCACTTTCAATGCATCTGCTCAAGTGTCTCGAAAATACAAACAAAAGGGCTTTCTAGAAATGAAAACTTAGACTGTATTGACAGTGCTTAGGAAAATATTAAAGATTTCAGTAAAAAAGATTTTGTTGAAAATTTAAAAAAAGTTTTTGATCGCAATACTGGATTACAAGATTACAAAATTTTTCAAATAAAAAAAAAAAAAAAATGGTAGTTATATGTATGTATGTATGTATGTGATATGTACCACTCACTTGCAAACACCGCTAAGTTAAAAAAAATAAAAGTTCTTTAAAAGCCGCCATTTTATTTGTTTTTTAAATGCCTCCCTAAAGGCTCAACCATAATATGCATAAACTTGCTTTACCTACTGCCAAAAATTAACAAAAAGTCTCTCAAATGTATTTAAGAAAACAAAAACAAAATAAAAAAACATTTGATTCCGTACGGAATGTGCGATAAGATTCGCACCTTGCTTAAGCAAATGACAGTTTTATTAAACTTAGCAAAAAGTTTCCTTAAGTTCAATATGGTTTACCTCATATAGTTTACATGTATTCGCTCATGCGCTTAAGCCAACTTAAGCACATTGTGGTTGGGCCTTAAGTCATTGTCAATCTCGTACCAAACTCCTATTCAATACTCCTGCAAAACTCTCTATATTGCTTGGTATTTCAATTGAAGAAAACTCTTGATCGATTTTCTCAGAATTTTGTTTTTTTCAAATATGCTTCAGTTACATCTTGCGATGTTGAATGAGTGTTTTCCATTTATTGAACTGTTTAATGCGATGACAGGAGATTATTTATTTTTTGACAATTTGAAAAAATATGCTATTGTACTTTACAATCAAAACTTAATAAAATAAATGTTTCTTAAATAACATGTTAATTTGTTGCCAGCTTTTAATGGTACTTTCTCTTAAATATTTACTTCCTTGAGAGTGGTGATGGGAGAATGCTCTTTTTGATAAACAGTTCTAACAACAATAATAAATTAACAACCAATAAAGATATCTGAATATAAAGATCAGTTAACGGCAAATTTTCAATTTGTTTTCATTAACATTTTAATGTCATACTCGTGACCACAAAACATCATAAATTGTCATTTCTTCTGAGTCGGTGGTCGCAAGTGTTTAAAACTTTTTACGTTAATAAAGTTTAATGATCTTAATTTATTGTAACATTAAATTGGACCATATCATACAGGGTTATATTTGTATAGTACTTTTAACTTCATCACGTCCGTCACCTGATATAAATTATCGTAAGTGAAGAATTTTGCATTGTGGTTGTTTTTTTTTTTTAAATTATATATTTTACGAAGATGGAAGGATGACGTGCCAAATATTGCTGGAATACGAAAAACCATTACTTTTCGTGTAATAAAGAATTTGACATAAAAATAGCATTAACTGCTTATTCTCCAAAAAGTAATATTTATATAAAAAAATCCTCTACCCCCTAGTCACAAAGAAGACAGCAGGACAATTTAAAAAAAATGTGTATAAAAAGGAGCTCAACTTTAGTATTTTTTTCATACGTAATTTTATCAATTGCCTTGTTGTCTTCTTTGTGAATGAGGCCCCTATTTTTTATAATAAATTGATAATTGAATTCATTTTATTTACAAAATAAAATTTTCAAATAATATTTATAACCTGTTTTCTTTCATGAATTAAAAAAAAACAAACAGTTATTGAAAACAAAATTTAGTACAAGTAATATGTCACGTTACATCACGTAACGTCACAAACAAAACAACGGGCTGTAGGCGATAAAGTTTTCAGTTCAGAAAATTAAAAAAAAATCACTTACCTAGGGTAAGTGTTCCTAAAGTCGGCATATTTTGCATTTAAACGTTAATAAATAAGAAATGCGGTTTTAACATTAATAAATAGCAACAAGTTTGTCAAGAAAATTTATTCATTTTTCCATTAGTAATAATTAAATTGGAGTAAGATGAGTATTTTTGCCAAATTTTGAAGTCTTGAGTAACAAGCTCTTGAACTTGTGCGGTGACCCTTGTTTTTCAAAAAAAAAAATTAGTGTTACAGCTAACTTTAAAAGGCAAATAGACATATTTTTTATGGGAAGTGTATTACTTATAAAGTTTAAAAAGGTAAAAAGTCTATTCAATTTTGTCGTAAAAGTAAAAAAATTTACAAAAAGTATATATTTTATTAATTTTGTTGGGTGCCGACATTAGGAACAAAAATTTTCAAAATTTCCTTTTCCGAACATGTTACGGTTAATAAATAAAATATGTTTAACACTTTTATTAGCATGTTTTTTCAACCATAGCATGTTGCTCTTGCAAAAGAGGAAAAACTATTGTTAATTTGAAAACAAATTATTGTCATATTTAACCACAACATGTTTTGAGGCAACCATAATACGGGTATGGCGTCTTGATGGAGGACTAATTTAACCATAATATGGTTGTCGGAGACAATAATATGGGTAAACTAAACATAATATGTTCAAAATTAGCTTTAAAAATGGTTTTCTTGGAGGTGACCATATTAAAACATTTTTGTCTTTGCGTGCAATGCCTACTTAAACGTACAAATGTACATTTTAAGCATTTTAGAAAGTAAAAAGCTTAAATTTTCAATAAATTATCAATTGAATTCGTGAACAAATTGGGTTTTTTCTTTAAAAAATGACCATGCCGACAATAGGATCATTACATGCCGAGGATTGGAACATCGTATCGACTGTCACGTATGTGACTATGTAATTACCCATATCTAACAGTTGTATGTATATATTTATGTAAAAAATTATTTTACGGAGATTCCAACAATTAATAAAATCTACATATGTAATATGTTTTAAAAATTAGACGGAATTATTCAGGTTCTTAACTTTTCTTAACAAATTACAGTACTTTTCGTTTATAGTCACTACCGCCTATAATCACATTAGCGATATAGTCCATTTTATTAACGTTATAGTCCATTTAGCGATATAAGCACATTTTCAATATATTCCATCTATCAACAGTCATCAAAGGGAAAAGTAAAGCAAATTAATGGTGTTATAGTCACATAAGCAGTATTTACTAAGTTCTTTTAAGTTTTCCAAACCACAATCCATCAAAAGAAAAAAAGAATTAAATGGTTTAATTTCTGTCATCAACTCTTTACACGTAAAAAATTAGTTTTTGCCTTTAGTATCAGTAATGAAATATCTTGTTATTAACTGTTTTTTTATACTGAATGCAAGTCTGTTGCATAATTTATACGATTTTTTATTTTTTATATTTACATAACTTGATTATATTCGAATTCGGTTATATGCCTCAAAGAGGCATATATGTAAATTGGCCTTACAGTCACATTAGCGATATAGTCCACGATTTGTCTGCAACTAAAGGATGTGACTATAAGCAAAAAGTACTGTAATACAGTTTTTACGATTGTCTCAATAAACCTAAGCCAGTTTAGTCTCACTATTCTAAATGTCTGAAACTTGTATAGTTTCCACTGGCTCAAATTTTTTTTTCAATGGGTCGTTTAATTAGAATATCGAAATTTAAGAATTTGCCTAATTTGTACGCTATTTTCAATAAAGCGATTCAATTCAACTCAATTAATCGATTAAGTTTTCCCAATGAACCGCTACAAAAACCGGTCTTATTTTTCGACTCTGTATTCTAAATTTAACTTTTATTAATAGTAATGTGTTTTTATGAAATATTTCTTTTTTGTTTTCATCAAATATATTTTTTGTTTGTTGTTTGCCAGTTTTGGAAGCAATTTTTTTTATTTAATTCATTGATACTATTTTATCTAAAATTATAATATTTTTGAAAGTTTATTTCATTAAAATGATATTTTGTATTGTTCTATTATGAATATTTAATAGTAGTGCGAATTGTAAGGTGAATTTGAGATTAAAGATTTTTTTTTGCTGAATGTCTCTCTTGCCCTTGAAAATTTTAATCGATAACACGTTACAAACAAAACTATAAATATTTATTAAAATGTGGTATCATTATTAGTATAGTATTAGTATATTTGATGATTTTTTTCTAAATTTGTTTAATTAATAAACAACACAGTGGAAACTTTATAACAGAAAAAAATTGGTTCATAATTCTTAAGAAAGATTTTTATTCCTAAGACCACTCACCATATAAAATTCATACCTTACGTGAGCGAGATGGTAGCGAAACTTTTACATTTCTCCCTTACAAACCTGCTACGTTTAAAATTGGGGTGGCTGTAAAATTCGAAAAACAGTAAACCGTGTACAAAAAAACAGTACAATTAGGGGATAGTGCTGGGAAACTATCGTTAGACTATCGATATTATCGATAGTCTTAAAATATCGAAAATATCGATAGCAACAATATAAATATCGATATTTTTATTACTTAAAATAAAGATATGAAGACATCTAACAGCAGCTATACACACACGGTATTTTGCCGCAAATTTTTACTTGCTATTATTAAATCGAGCTGAATTACAGCAAAGAATACAAACAACAAGAATGGCAACTGGTATGGATTGCTTAGCAGTGCTTTTTACTGCTAATTAAAGGCCTTTAAGTCGAAATTTGTACATGTTTATATAGGGATTGAAATGTCAAATATTTTTGTAATGTTATAAAGAAAAAATACAAATCCAAATGCAATTGCAAGATAGGACAAAATAATGAACGACCATTAGAGGATAAGTCCGCTAGATTGATTACGTTTTTGGGTTAAGAGTTTAGAAAATTTTTTAAAGTTGCAATGGAATATCTTATAGTCCCTGTTACTTCGGTTCCTTTAGAAAGGTACTTATCAATTTTTAAAAAACTGCCATCTTAAATAACATGCGTATATACACACGTCTCATACATTCAATAAAGTGATGAAAACAACGGACTGTAGCTTTATTAAAAAAATTAAAGTTTTCCTGCACAAGTACAAACATTCAGTCGATAGTAATATCGATATATCAATAGTGAAATCTGAACTATCGATAAATATCGATAGTATCCCAGCACTATTAGGGGATACTTCAGCTTTGCTGTTTTCTTTGCACATAATGCTTTTGCTTTTGGAATAAAAACAAGCTGCCCAAAGACGTTTGATGCATGAATGGGCTTGAAGTATTTATATCGGGTGATTTTTTAAGAGCTATAGGAAAGTTTAACAAAAAAAACATAAAATTCAGAAAAATGCATGAAATCTTTATTTGAATTGATAGTACGGTCCATATAATATAAGGTTTGAAGATTATTTCATGCAAATGTTGACCGTGACTGCGCCTCAAATGGTCCATCCGCTTAGTCCAATTTTGGGATACTCTTTCCAACATTTCAGCCGGTCTCTCATGAATAACTGCTTCAATGTTGTCTTCCAATTGAAGCGGGCATGTGTGTATGGACACGAGCTTTAACATAGCCCCACAAAAAATAGTCTAAAGACGTTAAATCGCAAGATCTAGGCGGTCAATTGACCGGACCCGAACGTGAAATAAAATGTTCACCGAACTCGCCTCTCAATAAGTCCATTGTTAAGCGTGCAGTGTGGCATGTTGCACCGTCTTGTTGAAACCACATGTCATGCAAGTTTAGCTCTTGCATTTTGGGCAAAACAAAAGTTGGATATCATCTCACGGTAGCGCTCACCATTCACAGTTACGTTACGATTCGCATCATCTTTGAAAAAGTACGGTCCAATGATGCCACCAGCCCATAAACCGCACCAAACTGTGACTTTTTCTGGATGCATTGGTAGCTCTTGCATTGCTTCTGGCTGATCTTCACTCCAAATCGACAATTCTGCATATTAACGTACCCGTTGAGCCAACACAAGAGGCGCGCCATGAACTTTCTTAACAGAGCACGCATTTTGATAATAAAATTAAATAATTTGCATGCGTTGTTCGTTTGTAAGACGATTCATGGTTATATTATAGACCAAACTGAAGATGTTTGACAGTGAAACAAAACACGAAACGTGCGTCAGCTGTTTAAACCAGTGTTGCCAAAAAGATAATAGCTAAAAAATCACCCGATATTTGAAAGAAATTTTATTACACACATTGTTGCGTACATTAAATTAAATTTTCTAATTTTCAACAATTTTTAAATTATTTAATCCAAACTTAAAACTTCTTAGGGCTATTATTACAACTTGAAGTTAGCTAAAGTTAAGATTAAATTGACAGATAATAATGTGTTATCTGTCAAAAAGCGTCTGTTAACTGTCGGATAACAGCTAACGCCAAGTTATAAAAATGGCCCTTAAAATTCTAGGCGGGTCCGGAATTGTTACAACTTTTTTTTGTACACTGAACCAATTTTTTATTATCAAATATTGGAATAGAAAAATCTTCTGTATTTGGTTAACAAAAAAAGCATAAAGACAGTACAAACGTGATGGTTTTGGTTTACTATCCGAAGTCGTGGGAAGGTATACCCTGAAAATCCCACAAGAGGTCTGTTTTTTTACTTGTGGGAGAGTTCGAACTGAGGCAGGAATATTCCTAGGTGCTGTTGCTACTCAACATATGCTTGTAGTATTGTTCCAAAAGCAGTAGATGTAAGAAAGCTTCAGCTCCTAGGCAATGGGCGACTGTATAATCATGCCTGATTAACCACTCAAATTGCTATCTAGGTGTGCTGGTTGCTCTCACACTCGAGTGCGTTTGGTAAACGCATTGTTTATCTATCACGCAGTGGTTAAGATCCACCAAGCATTAGGTCCATTAATAGGTATATAAAAATCGTTTCCACAGCTGTGCGGTTCGGTCGATGAATAAAAAATGCCGCAAGAAACCAAAAAGCCTCTTTAATTATTTTGCTTTCTTTTTCGTCAAAGAATATGCAATACAAAATTTGTTAAATGTTTTACTTCATTATCTATTTGATTTGTTCACTACTTATCACGAATTAATAAAACGAAGTATTCTGAACGTTCAACATTTATCACTGATCCAGATCGTGGACAAAAAATCCATCCATCGAAATTGCGTGCTACACGTTCAATTAATATCGAGGCAAAGGATTTCTGTCAATATCTTATATATTTTGCTCGCAACCGTGCCAATAAAGTTTAAATTTGGGCTTGTACAATATTTTATAGAAGACATTCTGAAAGACCTTTATAAAGAACGCAGACATTCGAATTAAAAATTATTTCTTATGTGCCTTCAAGCCATCTGTGTTTTTCAGCCTTCTGGCGTTTAACATATCGTTCGCATTGGTGTCGCACAACTGTACTGTGAAATTTTTTTTTTGGTTCGACACTTCTTTCTGATTTATTCTAATTTAGATATTTACTTAACTTTTTGCATCGTGTTGGTGAACCAACAAAAACTCATTCAACAAGTAAGACTGCTAAATTCGGCTGTGCCGCATCTTTGATACCCTCCACCGGCAGTTCGGATATTTCGGGAGTGGGCTCTAACTGATGTCTATAAATTATTAATTAGTCTTTATACGAGTAAAAACGGACGGCAGCAATAAAATTTGTTGCGGTTTAGACCTACATATATTAAATTATTGACCGACATACAGTGTTGCTATTTTTTAAAAAGCGGCCAAAAGTCTTTTTTCATTTTACCGCTAATTTTTAATTTTAAATACTCATATTAAAGTAAACACCTGAGAAACTTAGAAGCCAAAAAATTCAGATCTCTACTTAAATATTTTCCTTATAAACAGAGTGAGGCATATTGATGCACCTTTTAATTATCTGGCTGAAAAGTTTGATTTTGTAATAAATTTTATAAGGGATTTTTATGAAATAAACTGTTTTCGTTTCATAGCTTTAATTTCAATGTAGACTTATGTTTTCACAACTTTTAAAGTCGCTTTTATATTATTTCTAAAAATGTGTTAAATTTAAAGGATTGATGGACTAGAACCTTAGAGAATTCCTAATATTTCTTAAAAAGCATAGTACCATTTTAAAGTACGTACTCTCTCCTTTATTTACATACCCATTTCGTTTTGCTTTTTTGCTCTTTTGAGCTTGACTCCAGTGATGGAAAATTCAGTACTATGGTACTATTGTCAGTACTTTTTCCTTTCAAAAATACCACGGTACCCCCACGTCCGTTTTAGTACTCCTTTTGTTATGCTTCTTCTTTAGAAATTTAGCGTTGATTTTTTTAACATTGAGTCGTCAACAAAAAGTACTAAAAGTAAAAATCCGGTACAAAAACCTTAACTCCGACTCTACAACTTCGACTCCACAGCCCTGATTACAACATTGCCTACACAAAATTTATTACTATCAAAAGGTTATGGCAACAATGCTTGTTGGTATATTATAATTTTAGATATCCTCATCAGAATTTTGCTGTTGAAATTTATCTAGGTCAATAAATGGGTGACATATGAGCAAAAAAAATGTTTTAAAAAAGAACCAAAATGTTGAAAAAGTACTCTTTTGTTTGGTGGTCAGTACCATCTAAATATTTCAATTTTCCATCGCTGCTTGACTCTATACCAAGGTATATTTACACAAGGTAGACTCATTTGGGAGTGTAGACATGTTGCTCTATAAAAGGAACCGAATTGTCAAAATTGTCTTCATATAAAACAAAAACAATTTAACGCACACATGCACAAATTTTGGCTCATATACACGAAATTTGACGTTTGGGTTCCAACTAGGGGTAATCAGCTAACAAACATATGGGCCAACCAGTTTACCTTGTGTAAATATACCTTGACTCTATACTAGCAAATATGCTGCTTATTTAAAAAACATTATTGTAAAAAAGGTACAGGTCGAATTATATGAAATTTTGTATACAAATTTTTTTTAGCAAGAACGAACATTGTTTACTTGGACGTAAATCGGTCCATTTTTTCGGATACCTCCCATACAAACGACCTTCCGGAGACCAATTAAACGCTTATAAATGTCCAGCAAAAACAGATATAACGATCAAATTAAGCCAGAAGAACTCTTGTATGAACATAAAATATTACACTAAATTTTATTACAATCGGTACACATTGGACCATACCCCTCATATAACTCCCACTCCCGAAAGGCATTTAATTTTTTTGCAAATCTAGCCGAACATTAGGCAAAAAATTAAAATTTAAGGAATGTAAGTAAGCAGCTCGACAGACAACAAATTCTGCATCGTATTGTAAATTTTCAAGTCGTATACTTGAGATTTGTCGTTTTGGGACACTGTTAGAGTTAGGAAAGTTGACTAAATTGCACGCATTTTATTCACTTTTTACGGTTTTGAGAGGTTTACAATATATTTTTTGGGGCTAAACTAGTTTTTAGAAAAATTTTAATTTAAATTTTTTTTATAAAAAAATTCGTTCGAAATTAAAAAAACTACTATTTTTTGTTCACTTTTTTGAAAAAAAAAAAAAAAATAAAAGAAAGAAAAGAAAATATTGAACAAAAATTAAAGATTTTTGAAAGTGAAGGTGGTCGCGATCCTAAAAATGTTATTCATCACGATAAAAACGATAAAATTGAAAATTTGTACTTTAGACTGAAAAAAGGTTCGAATTTTTGCGCCAACTTTTTTTTGTGATTTTTTTAAAATTTCACTTATTTCTGTTTTTGCTCATCTTGCATAGTTACATATGAGTAAGTAACCCGTTTGTCAGTCATAAAATGTTTGGATTTTTAATAATTGTTGAAAACTAACACTAATATTACCTATGTAATAAAGATATTTGCTAAACTGTAAGTAACGGTTTTTACCCTTCTGTGCAGTTGCGTTCTAAATGACGTTATTTTATGGAGCAAAACAAATGAACCTGTTTTAAATAACTTTTAAAATTATTAACAACAAAAAAATATTTAAAAAAAGCAAATCTGGGTTCCAGGTACTCCGTTTTTTTCTGCCACGCCCACCCAAAAATTAAAAAATATTAATAGTTAAAGAGTCTATAGGGAACAAACACCCATACGATTTTTTATTGATATATTATTTATTGCTTCCCATGCACCTATCCCCTTACTCTTTATTTTGAAAGATACATATACACACAGAAAAAATACCAATGTTAAAATAACATGGCGAAATGTTGATTGAGAATCATGGTAAATTTCTGCAAAAGTATGCCCATTATTTAAATTTATCATTATTTCTTATGAATTTTAAATGAAAAATATTAAAATAAAATATTTAAAATAATCTTAAATCACGTTTATTTAATATTATTCACTGTTAAAATAACATTGTTCAATATTGAATCCATAAAAACCTGTTTTATATTAAAATCAAAAGTTTATCTTGTTAAATTAACATGCATACACACTTAAGTATGTACATCTTTTTATTTTCATGTTTAAAATATATTATAAAAAGAAGACAATACCCGTATTCTTTTAATTAAAATTATTAAGTTAAATAGTACATCAAGTTTTCAAAGCAGAATGATGACGAAAACGATGTCGGGCCATTCTGCTGATGCTTCTGTTAACAAAGGAGATACAAAATAAGTGAAACATGTGTTACAGGGGTAAGTGTTTTGAATTATTCTTAAATAAATGCATATGTTGTCTTCACACTGTTATATACCACTCTAACCAATTTGATTCTACATGAAATTCACGTTGTTTCAACTTTAAATAACTTTCATTCAACGTGATTCGGATTGTGATTTCAATATTAATTACATTTTGCTCTAACTTTACTGCAATGTTAAATTAACATGAATTATAATTATTTTATGCTATACAATACAAAAATACTCAATTTTAACAGCCACACTGTGCGACAATCAGAAAGCTTGATGATTTAGAAATTTGAACTAGTTTGAGTTAAATATCATGATTTTTTTTTAACTTTAAATAATTTTTATTTTAATACCTATCACAACAAGATATAAATCTTATAATTTACAGTGATAGTAAGTTACATGGCAATTTAGCATATACAAATTTAATTATTTAATTTCAACAAATAGAAACTGGGAATTATTTCCTTCCGAAGGTAACTTTATATTATATTCAACATTTTTCATTTTTCGAATTTATTCTATGAGCTAAATTTCAGTTATGTATTTTATAAAGCTTTTTTGTAATAGTTCTATTCCTACAATTTTTTAGAAATGACTTTATACACTACCAGACTATTATATTGTATTTTCTTTTTACATTTTACCTTAGCCTTCCGTTGGAAAGCAATGAGGTATATTGAATGTACAGAAAAATTTACAATTATTAGACACCAGCAGAATGTAATGCATTTTCTGGCCCGCTACGGCCGTCGTCAGCATTCTTTGTGTCTCACTGGATAGTGTTACTTTATAAATTGAATGTATTTAACTCAACTATTTTAACAAATAGAAACTGGGAATTATTTCCTTCCGAAGGTAACTTTATATTATATTCAACATTTTTCATTTTTCGAATTTATTCTATGAGCTAAATTTCAGTTATGTATTTTATAAAGCTTTTTTGTAATAGTTCTATTCCTACAATTTTTCAGAAATGACTTTATACACTACCAGACTATTATATTGTATTTTCTTTTTACATTTTACCTTAGCCTTCCGTTGGAAAGCAATGAGGTATATTGAATGTACAGAAAAATTTACAATTATTAGACACCAGCAGAATGTAATGCATTTTCTGGCCCGCTACGGCCGTCGTCAGCATTCTTTGTGTCTCACTGGATAGTGTTACTTTATAAATTGAATGTATTTAACTCAACTATTTTAACAAATAGAAACTGGGAATTATTTCCTTCCGAAGGTAACTTTATATTATATTCAACATTTTTCATTTTTCGAATTTATTCTATGAGCTAAATTTCAGTTATGTATTTTATAAAGCTTTTTTGTAATAGTTCTATTCCTACAATTTTTCAGAAATGACTTTATACACTACCAGACTATTATATTGTATTTTCTTTTTACATTTTACCTTAGCCTTCCGTTGGAAAGCAATGAGGTATATTGAATGTACAGAAAAATTTACAATTATTAGACACCAGCAGAATGTAATGCATTTTCTGGCCCGCTACGGCCGTCGTCAGCATTCTTTGTGTCTCACTGGATAGTGTTACTTTATAAATTGAATGTATTTAACTCAACTATTTTAACAAATAGAAACTGGGAATTATTTCCTTCCGAAGGTAACTTTATATTATATTCAACATTTTTCATTTTTCGAATTTATTCTATGAGCTAAATTTCAGTTATGTATTTTATAAAGCTTTTTTGTAATAGTTCTATTCCTACAATTTTTCAGAAATGACTTTATACACTACCAGACTATTATATTGTATTTTCTTTTTACATTTTACCTTAGCCTTCCGTTGGAAAGCAATGAGGTATATTGAATGTACAGAAAAATTTACAATTATTAGACACCAGCAGAATGTAATGCATTTTCTGGCCCGCTACGGCCGTCGTCAGCATTCTTTGTGTCTCACTGGATAGTGTTACTTTATAAATTGAATGTATTTAACTCAACTATTTTAACAAATAGAAACTGGGAATTATTTCCTTCCGAAGGTAACTTTATATTATATTCAACATTTTTCATTTTTCGAATTTATTCTATGAGCTAAATTTCAGTTATGTATTTTATAAAGCTTTTTTGTAATAGTTCTATTCCTACAATTTTTCAGAAATGACTTTATACACTACCAGACTATTATATTGTATTTTCTTTTTACATTTTACCTTAGCCTTCCGTTGGAAAGCAATGAGGTATATTGAATGTACAGAAAAATTTACAATTATTAGACACCAGCAGAATGTAATGCATTTTCTGGCCCGCTACGGCCGTCGTCAGCATTCTTTGTGTCTCACTGGATAGTGTTACTTTATAAACTGAATGTATTTAACTCAACTATTTTAACAAATAGAAACTGGGAATTATTTCCTTCCGAAGGTAACTTTATATTATATTCAACATTTTTCATTTTTCGAATTTATTCTATGAGCTAAATTTCAGTTATGTATTTTATAAAGCTTTTTTGTAATAGTTCTATTCCTACAATTTTTCAGAAATGACTTTATACACTACCAGACTATTATATTGTATTTTCTTTTTACACAAAGAATGCTGACGACGGCCGTAGCGGGCCAGAAAATGCATTACATTCTGCTGGTGTCTAATAATTGTAAATTTTTCTGTACATTCAATATACCTCTTTGCTTTCCAACGGAAGGCTAAGGTAAAATGTAAAAAGAAAATACAATATAATAGTCTGGTAGTGTATAAAGTCATTTCTGAAAAATTGTAGGAATATAACTATTACAAAAAAGCTTTATAAAATACATAACTGAAATTTAGCTCATAGAATAAATTCGAAAAATGTTGAATATTATTTAATTTCGTAACAGTTTTAGCCGAATTAAAATAATTTTCAGAAGGGGAATTTATATTGGACCCATGGTAAACTATAGACCAATCATCTCAAAATTCTGACGTGTGATTTCTGTTGTTGAAAAAATTAATTAGAATAAATTTCAATACTTCAGTGAAATAAGTTTTAGCGTTTACAGTGAATTTCAGCAGTCTGCTTAATATGAAATCTCAGGTTAATTATGGACCCTATATCACAAAATTACATGACATTTTTTCTGGCCATATAAAGCTAAGTTGCAACAAATTTTACCGCCATAACTATTTCTGCTACGGTTTTAGGCGTTTTTAATTAATTTCCCAGAGTGGGCTTTGTATGGGGCCTAGGGTAAACTACGGACCTATCTTTACGAAATTTCACGGGATGATTTCCAGTCGTCAGTCGTGTAAAACGAATTTGTGCAAAATCCTATATCATTCCCTGCATTATTCCATCAGTTATGTTAGTTTTTGTAACAAAATTATCAATTTTTAAGTGTGGTGGTTCAACAGACGGATAGACAGACGGCTAAATCGACTTAGAATTACACGAGGAGCCAGAATATATACATATGTATACTTTATGGGGTCTGAGATGAATAATAAAAAAGTTTCAAACGAAATGACAAACTTTGTATACTCTCTTCACAACTAGTTGTGGTGGAGGATGTAAGAACTATAAGGAGCCGACTGTTGAGGTCGTTCGATAGCTGGTAAAGAAGGCTCGACGGGCGTAAGCCGTAATTCGTGATGGCTATATAAATATTTCGAGTCCAAATGCATAATTTCTCTTCAGGGGTATGTTAAACCAAATTAAAAAAAGGCAGAGTGGAATGAGCAAAAGATCATTAACATGTTTTATAGACCGTGATATGTAGTTAAGTATTGTTACATTATCAAATTTTAAGTAGTACTAGAAATTTAAGTGGATCATAATTAACAGCCGAATGATTTTTTATAGAGACTTTTAGTCCTTTCTTAGCTTAGCAAAATTAAAAAAGTCATTGATATGAAAAAAAAATGTTTGTGAAGTTACTCACTTTAGTTAGCAAATATTTTAATATTAATTTAAATTTGTTTGGTTTTTATCTAATTATGAAATTTTAAGCAATTATATATACATAAAATCAATAACAAGTAGAATAAATTAAACAATAATATATACTTTTAAAAAAAGCCAATGGTTCAACTGAAATAATTTCCCACCGATAAGTTTAGTTGTAATGTTCAGCAATCACAATGTGCAATACAAACCAAACAAACTACTCTCAAACAATCAGCAACAAAGTGTGCTATCACCAATATTTTGTTTTGTTTTTTGTGGACGTATTTTAGGTTGTATGTAGGTAAAAACATATGTATATACGTTGTTAGTATTTTGTTTGCCAATCTACATAAATCTGATTAATCAGCAGAAAATTATTTTGCAAACTAATAGATGCACCTGAAATGAAAGCAACTGCAACTTTGTTTAAAACTGTTCGGTGGCAGTATAAATAGTCGGAACAATTGCTTAATTTAGAACAGTTTAGCATTTTGAGCATTCACGGCAATATCGACAGCAAGTTTAAAGGAGCAAAGAAAACAATGAATTTTTGTAAGGTTTTATGTGCGGTGGCCTGTTTCCTGGCCGTTACTTGTGCCAATCCAAACCATTCGAATGTTGTTAGTAGCAGCTTAAAACCCTCGCATTGGTTATCTCCTAGTGAATTGGAAGATATACCATCTTTGGATGAACTGACTTGGGAGAAGATGGAAAATATGCCTCTTGAGAATGGAGCTAAATTAATGCAGAAATTGTGTAAGTTTTGAACACCCCAAATAAGACGACAAAAAAGTTTTCTTCAATTCTATTTTTAATTTTAGACCACATTTCCCAAATCAACTACCAATTGAATCCCAGTTTCGTTCCCAGTCCCAGCAATATTCCAGTTTATATTTTCAAATCCAATGGCAAGAAAGAAGCTGCCAATTTGAATAACTTTGTCGAAATCGCCAAACAGGATAACAACTTTGGCGATGAGGAAGTTACAATTTTCATTACTGGTTTACCCTCCAAAACCGAATCTGTCAAGAAGGCCAACCAAAAATTGATCCAGGCATACCTTGACCGCTACAATCGTAGACAACAGAAACCTCAAAGCTATAAATACTCCGAGGAAATGGGCAGTCGTACTTCCAGCGAAGAAACCTCTTCGGAATGGAACAATCAAAAAGGAAACAGTGGAAATTTGATTGTTATTGATTTGGGTCAGACTCTAAGCAATATTCAACGATTCGCCATGTTAAATGTTGATGACACTGGTGCCATGATTGGAAAAACATTGGTTCAATTGACCAACGATTGTGATGTGCCCCAAGAAATTATCCATATTGTTGCTCAAGGTGTGGCTGCTCATGTAGCTGGTGCTGCTGGTGATGAATACACTCGGTTGACTGGTCATCAATTGCGCCGTATTACCGCTTTGGATCCCTCCAAGATTTTAGCCAAGAACCCTAAAGTTTTATCTGGTTTAGCTCGTGGTGATGCCGAATTTGTGGATGCTATTCACACTTCTGTCTATGGCATGGGTACCTGGACTCGTGTTGGTGACATCGATTTCTTCCCCAATGGTCCCTGTGTCGGTGTTCCAGGTTCAGACAACGTTATTGAAGCTTCTATGCGTGCTACCCGCTACTATGCCGAATCCGCTGTTCCCGGTAATGAACGCAACTTCCCTGCAGTCGAAGCCAACTCGTTGAAACAATATAAGGCCAACAATGGATTCGGTAAACGTGCTTTCATGGGCATTGCTACCGATTATGATCTTAGAGGTGATTATATGTTGCAAGTTAACCCAAAGAGTCCTTTCGGTATGAAAGCTCCTGCTCAAAAACAAAAGTCTTACCATGGTATCCATGAATATGGGCGCAAAAATCAAGATTAAAGTATTTTATACTTTACTGCATAAGAAGTTGCATAAACAACCACAAAAGAACTGTGAACTTTCTCTTTTGTTAATCAAAATTTAAGTAGTTTATAGTGAAATAAAATGATTCGATTTATTGTGAAAATAAAGCAATTTCCTAATACAAACTTTTGTTGCTATTTTTTAGATTAACACCCTTATTTTTAAAAACTATAACAGGTTTATAAAAGGTTTATCAACAAATTTTTCATACAAAATCCGTTTTATAAACGTTTTATTAACCTGTTTTAGTTTTTATAAGTTTTTATAAAAAAATATTTTAAATTTAACCCTAATAGAGCCTTTTTAGGGCCATCACCACTACTTGGCGTTAGTTAAAGGTTGATTATAAAAATTTTTGATTTTTTTAGATTCAGTTCTAAAATTTATTGTAAAACATTTTTTTTTTAAACTAAACCCTAATAGTGCCTTTTTAAGGCCATCGCTACAACAAAAGGTGGGATTTTGTCTCACATATAAATAGTTTTTTAATACTATAAATTTGTAGTTTCCGACCAAATAATCGGCTTCGTTATCAGGCAAAAATTGCTAATCGACAATCGGTGTTCGGCATAAATTAGGCCGAACTTTGCAATATGCAAATGTTACAAAACCATGCAAAAATAATCAACTACAAACTATTTTTGGGAGGCTAATGGGTAAGTGAAGCGAATACAAATGATACATTTGTAAACATAGCCAATCCTTTCCAATTGCCAACCTCCACCACTGTCCATTCGAGATGGCTTTCACTGTCACGCTAACGAGGCTCTGACGACCGATTTGGGGGCGGTATAATCCTTTACGCAGCACGGACTAAATGCCTGTAGCACCACAGCATGCCTGGGCGCAAAGGTGGCAGCCCTAACACCAGGATTGAACGTTTTGCCCTAATCAGTCATTCGGTTTTAAAACTACCCGATTACCGGAACCGCAACAAAGAGAAGCGACTCTGCTCCACATGAGAATAAAAGGAACCAATACTAATAATTTGTTTTTTTAAATTCGGTTGTGGAAAATTATACTATTTAAAAAACTGATAAACAAGCAAACAAATACCGGAAAGAAAAAAAAGAGGAAAACAAATTAAATCTTCTATATGGGCAATACGTGACTCAGTTCCTCACTTTGAAGTGGAAGAAAATAATGAAAATATTCTCAAAAGGCATTTAACAACTTAAAGGCAGTAGTAATATAATATCGGTCACAGGCGCGGATTCAGGGGGGGGAAATAAGGAAATTTCCCCCCCGTAAATTATAAAAATATGTTTTGTTAATTTCGATAATACAAGAATTCCCAATAATAATATTTTTTTTAATGTACATGCAAAATTTTTGGAAATCGCAGCAAGGTTTTTTGTTGTTTTTTTTATGGAATCTCTAACGAAATTTTCAATAACATCTAGTTACCGTATTCAAATACTTTTACTTGTATTCTACATTCAATCGCAGCAGGTGCCATCTATATCCAAAGACTAAACGTTTTACTTGATAATGCGTGCGGTTGAATTATTAAAAAGCCTTAGTATTTGCAATATTTATCTATAATATATTTATTTATGTGTAAAAGCCAGATTTCCTTATCTTTAAGATATTTCAACATACAACAAAAAGTTTTTAGGGAAGAATTTATTGGCTTTGTTGTAAACGCATTTGAAGAGGCTTCAAAAGATATTGATGACGTTGATGTCTCAATTGATGCGAAGGCACTATCATCAATAGTTCTTAAAGCTTTGACAAATTTTGTGTAGGAGATGGAACAGATCGGTGACCACTGATGTCAGCAGATAATGGAGCTGTTCAAAATTTCTGGAAAAGCGACAAATGCGAAACAAACGCCTTGATATTTCCATAAATCGAACAACTCAATTTCTAAAAGCAATAAAGTGGCATTAATACAAAAAATTGTATCATTTGTTAAAGAAACGACAAAATTTTTTAAATATAATCATCCCAAGCGAAAAACAGTTTTAGCAAAGTATTTGGAAGCCAAACTCTCTTAATTATGCGTCTTTGCAACAAGTGTACATCATATAGTAGAAGCTTTGGAAAAAATATCTAAGTGCAGAGGTAGTACTTTTAAATTTATTTGCGGAATACAATATATTAAGTGTGATACCTATTGTAACACAGCCACTTAGTATCATTTTACAAAAACAAGATATAGATCTTCAAAAAAGAAATAAAGCCGAAGAACAATTTAAACCGATTTTTGAAAAAGTTCAAGTTATTTGCGTTCAAATCGAGGTTCCTATCGAAAAGACAAGATTTGAACGAAATAATCACATCCAAAATGTTGGAGATTACTACCGAGTTGTAGGTTACATTCCTCTTATTGAATTTATTTTAGAAGATCTCATAACAACTTTCCTAATAGATATTCCAAATGTATTGAACATACCAAAACTTCTACCTCAAAGTATAATCAAGTCATATACAGATACAAAACTGTTAAAACCACAACTAGCTGATGAGCTGATTATATTTGATAAGAGATAAACACCTACTAAGATCTAAACTTGAGCCTGATCTATCAGATAACGTTGTAGATGCTTTAATAAACTGTGATGAAGATATCTACCCAAATCTAAGAAAAGTACATATTTCAAATTTTCGTTTCAATGCTCGTCAGTAATGCTATGAACGAGAGGTCATTTCCTACCCTTCGTCGAATAAAAGCATGGCTCAGATCAAAAATGACAGATAGACTGTACTGTCTAAATTTGCCTCACAAGGAAATCATAAATTGCTTATTTAAAAAGTTTAATGTATATTGAACTGATCTTATATTTTATTTAACCTTTTTGTTGAGTTTTTTAATTAGGGTAATGACTTTTTTTGGACAAAATTTCTTCATCCCACCACGCGATGGCCAATTTAGTATTGATAATGAATATAATTTTTTTTTTTTTTTTAATTTCCATACACATTATATACGGTACATTTATTGTTTATATATGCTATATATTTTAGCCCCTATATTCATAAATGATTATTAAATTTAATAAACGTTTATTTAGGAAAATTTTCATAGAAAATTTGGATTTCACGCCTTTATTAAATTTAAAATATTTTTATGAATACAGGCATAAATACATAAAATAAGCAACTGTATAACAAAAATGTAAAGCAATTTTTTGGGTATAATGAAATAAATTTTAAGTTTAAAGTTTAAAGATTTACATAATGGAAAAATATCTTGTGCAACTTTTATAGCTCGTTCCATATATCCGCCAAACAACTCATCTATCAAAACATCTATCATTTGCCATTAAAATTAGTTTATTAAAAAAACCGCGAAATAGAGTCGCGATTTTTTTTGCGCCCTTCTTCCGTACAAATGGTAAGATCTTGTTATATTCATGAAATTATTAGAAAATACTTAAAATTTTGCAATTAAATGTTAATTTTGTATAGTAAGGAGAAAAACTGAAATTCAAAACTTTATCGCGTTTGGTGCGGAAACTTTCTTCACGATCGCGAAAAAGTAATACATCATTTCTTAATATTTTTTCACGGTCTATACGGCTATGCGCTGATAAATTTGATATTCGCAAAAATTGCAAAAAGGACTTACCCTAATACACATATTGTTTTTAATAAACTTTTCAAAACAAATTTTTTACTTTTTTGTATCATACAAAATTTCCCCCCCCCCCCCCCCCCCCCCTAAGGCTCAAGCTGGATCCGCGCCTGATCGGTCAGCACCATTAACTAGTATTGCCGCTCGCTAGCAACTGCTTTGTGCAGCTGGACAGTTTTACTCTTACGCTTAACTTACATTTAAAACAAAAACAAATTAAAAATATTGATTTTGGTTTACATGTAACCCTCCACTTATGACCGCCAATTACCAATTTCCCAAAATTTTTTTTTTTTTTTTTTTTTTTTATCAAAATTTTTTATTTACTGTTATAGTTATTGCCAAAAAAAAAAAAAATCCCAAATTTTTTTAAGTATTTAGAAAGTAATACTTTTCCATAGGAATTTAAAAAAATAAACTGTTTCATACAGATTTATTAAAATAAAAAAAAAAAAAAAAAATGCTTAAAAAATTTTGGGAGTTTTTTTTTTTTTGGCAATAACTATAACAGTAAATAAAAAATTTTGATAAAAAAAAAACAATTCGAAAAAAAATTTGGGTAATTGGTGTAATTGGAGGTCATAAGTGGAGGGTATAAAAAGTTATATAATGAAAACTAGAGCTGACAGAGACAAACTGATTACAGTTTTGAATTCAGCGCACTCAAATTAACTAGAATCAGTTGATAAATTCAAAGAAGCAAAAATCTTTTTTAATTTTGTCGGGCTGTGTTATCTGTTTTTAATTGATTTACATATCGAGCCTTTGGTGCAATACAATAGTAATTCAAAAAATCGTGAACTGAGAAAAATGCATTTGAAGTTTTCAGCCGTCTTTTTAATAGTAGTTCCGTTTACTAAAGTTATTTTTTTACAAGATTTTTAATAAACAGGAATGTTTTGTAATTAAAAAAAGGTGAAAAATTATTAATAATATTAAATAATTTTTTTATATTAATATAAATATGGTTGAAAATAGCTAGAGGCAATAAAGACATTTTTAGCTATAAAATCTGAACAGTTAGAGATAGGACCATAATCTCTTTTTCTTTAGATAGATATTTTCGCAAAGATCATACCCAGCTCAAAAAATTAAAATTTTGAGTCACTACGGTATTGCACCAAAGGCTCGATATATGTTCTTCCTTACGTCTGGTTTCTCGTACTTTTTGTCAAGAATTCTTCTCGAAGTCCAAAGTACATTTTTTTTGTCTTTCCTTTTCTTGTTGACTTGTTCATTTTTCATTTAATTAAGCCCATACTTTTGCAGAAATTTACTATGATTTTTAATCAACATTGTGCCATGTTAATTTTACATTGATGATTTTTCTGTGTGTACAGATTCATACGATATTTATCAGTGGAAGAACGTTTTACTATTAAGTGGCAAAGTAAAAAGGCTAAAGCTGCAGCGGCCTACCAAGAGTTCAATGCATTTATGAATCAGTCCAAAAAGGAGTATTATAAAAATGTATTGACAAGTTTCACAACAAACGCATAGAATGCATAACAAAAGTTGAAAAAGTATCATACGCGTAGAACAAGTGCTGTGGCCCATAGACATAAAAAAACAAGTCTTATATTGTACTTAAAAATGTACAGATCGATTTTGAAGAATTTTTAAGATTTAACTCTTTTTGGCGGCGTTAGAGGGCGCCAACGTTTGCGAATTTAAAGTAAAAATGGCTAAACAACTACTTGTGTTTAACATGCTTTAGGAAAACTGTTGTAAAACTGTTGTTTTTTGAAGCACGAGATTAAAATTTTTTTCTGTAGTAGTTAACTATATTTAGAACTTACTGTAAAAAATTGTTATTGAATTATTTTCTCATAAGTGTTTTTTTTATTGGTTTGAAAATGGATATTATTCACTTAAGCTTTAAACAATTTTTAAATTTGATGGAGTATTTAAAAAAAAGAAAAATAGCGTCTATGGGTTTTTTTTTTCTGTTTTTGAATATTTATTAGTCTGCTTTCTAATAACTACAAAAACAATTGAAAAAATTTTAACACAACTTGAAATTTTTTTTTTTTAAATGGCTATTTTTATGATTTTTGCTCAAATTTTCATAGTTTTCACAGAGTTTAAAAGTCAATAAACTACAAATTCTGTGAAATATAAATTCAAACTAATACCGTTCAATAAAAAACAACAAAAATGAAAATATTTATAAAAAATTGTTTGTGTTTGTCTGCATTTTACGGCATAAGAGGGCGCTGAAATCACAAATGCCCTTGATTTTTATTGTTTCAAGAAAAAAAAAAAAAAAATTCATTTTCTGGATTACGAGATTAAAATTTTTTTCTGTAACAGCTAACTATATTCTAAACCAACTCTAAAATTTTTTTAGGTGATTTATTCTCCTATACATATTTTTAATGGTTTGAAAAATGCTTATATTAACTTAAGCTCTAAAAATTTCTTAACTTTGATGGAATATTAAAAAAAAAAGAAAAATATCGTCTATGGGTTTTTTTCTGTTTTCGATAATTTAGACTGTTTTCTAATAACTACAATAAAACAATTAAAAAAATGTTACCACAACTTGAAAAAAATTGTATTTAAAAAATGCTATTTTCGGTATTTTTGCTCAAATTTTCATAGATTGAATTAGTTTAAAAAAAGATAAACTAGGAACATAATAAGAAATATTAAGGTATTAAAGTGGCTTTATGTAATTATAATGAAACGTAACTAATAATAAATAATATTTTTTTGGAAGAATCCAGTACTGAAGATGATTTATTGTAATTAAAAAATATGAACATATGTAAATAATAAATAAATTAATTTAAAGAAAACAAATTAGGAATATAATAAGAAATAATTCCAAATAATTCGTTACATCGGCTCAGAATCACTTTCTGAGTCGATCTAACAACGTCCGTCCGGCCGACTGGTTGTCCATGCAACCTTGTTCATACAGATCGCAAATTCTTAGACAATCTATTTATAAATCGGCTAAGGCAAAACAGTTAAGAACACTTTCCTTATCTGTATGTCAACCGATTTGAACAAAATACACACCATATGAAAGGTATTTACTCACAGAAGTACACACTATATATTTTATTAAAATCTGTTCAATAATTTCAGAGTTATAAGCGTTTAAATTTGCTACTAACACATATGCAGAACTCATAAATAAAAATTTTGTTTTTTCAATTATCAAATAATGAAAAATAGGGTGGTCGATTATTCAACATTTTTCAGAAATCGGTTTTCGAATATTTCGACTATATAAATCTTATGTATAAATCGGAACAATTAAGAACGCTTTCTTCCTTTGTTTGTCAACCGAAACTCTATGGGGAGAAAAAAGTATTAAAAGGGGAAATACGGAAAATTAAATTTCTGTCTTGTACTTTTCCGTGCTGCATGTGATAATTTTAAATTTTCTATAAAATTTTAATTATCAACATAATATTATAGGTGCAGGGTAATGAATGAATGAAAACCTATAAGATGAAAAATGTTGGTACTTTCGGGTTTTTCATCTGGAACTTTTTGAATTTTCGTTAATATTCCACTCATAAAGATAAAATTATACATTAAACTGGGTGAAAAAGAACATGTAAGGGGAGCTTTTTGGTACTTTTTCGTTCAACATCTGGTACTTTGATTAATTTTCGTTAATATTAGACATAGAATTAAACATGCAATGTCCTGAATGGATGACAATCTATAAAGGATACTTTTTGATACTTTTTTGTTTTTCAATTGATATTTTTTATATTGAACTTACAAAATTAAATCAACTCACGTAGAAGATAAAATATGAACCGGAGGTTGTTCCCTCGCCAAATCGATCCACTAAGACGGAAAAAATAAATGCTCGAAACATGTTAATTCATATATACTTAGATGTGCTATGTGTTCTTCATATGTACATAAAAGTTTATGGACGAATTTTGACCATTAGGCGAACACTAGTTTAATGAAATTTTTGACGGAGGCTCTGACTGGTATAAGGACCAAGCCTATTGAAAATGAAACGAATCGGTCCATATTTTTATATAATTGGTACAAACCCAACTAATTTCATTGCAATCAAAATCAGCTTATCAAATTTTATTGGAATCTTTCTATTTTTGAACGTAGCTCCCATACAAATCATTCTCCCGAAAATAGATTTTAATGCCAGCTTCCTTAAAAATATTAGTATTTACATACAAATTGGCGACAATGACTTTTACGATAGCTACTATGTCATGACAAAATGTTGTCCAGGTATGTCCAAAATAAACCATTGGTTCCATATAAACCCTCATCCTATCTTAATACTATTCGGCAGAAAGAACTTTTAAACGAATCTTAACCTCATAACATAATTTTGTTCTGGCGGGTCCATGATTGCCCATGGGTCCCAAATAGAATACACTCTAGGAAATTTGTTTTTAAATACTATGCTATAGGGTATCACATGGTCGGGATGACCGATTATACTTTCTAACTTGTTATTTTTGCAAGAGCATTTTAGGCGTTTATAACTTATTTTTTCATTAAATGTTGTTTTTGTTTTTTCACATTGATAATTCGATTCTACCAAAATTTTGCATACATATATGTGACAGCGCATAGAGAAAGGGACCAGTAAGGGAAAGGGAACAGTAAAAACCAACTACACAAAACAAGAGGAAGGGAACAAGGTTGAGATGTGTCGCTTTCAAATGAGACTAATACCAACACGCTCCGTGATGGTACACCAAATTTACACGTATTTAAATCTTTAAAATTGACCCTTAGGTCCCTTTCTATTTTTCGCGTCACATATATCTAACAAATATCAATTTTCATACCAAATTTTATTACAATTGGACAATTTTTGTAAGTTTTATAGCATTTTTTAGAAAAAGGATATATGGCAGGACCTTGAGCCCTTGTTCAGATTTAAATGAAAATTTACACACACGTTGCTAGTTGTGTGTGTATCAGCATGACCATTCTTTGTAGTTTTGTGGGCATTATTAAAGCTAAAATTACATTTTTCCATTTCAGGACACATCGGAGGTAGGCGTGTCCTTGGACCGATTTCTCCAAAAATTCATATTTTTCTTAGCTAAGCTATTTTATGCTAGTGTACCAAATTTCAAAAATTTCTGACAACTTTTTCTAATTATGTCCCTTCGTTATATGGGGACAAAGCACTGTGTGGCGTGGGCCTAAAATTTAAGAATAGAAAGAAAAAATTATTTATTCTGTTTGATTTCATGCTCTGCTTTTTTGCTCTTAGTTGTTATGAAAAAATATGCATTGCAAATTAAATAGTTTTTTTCAAAAAAATTATAAAATAAGTATCGTCGTATCGCCAGTAGAATATCGTAGATACCGATAAATCGGCAAACCCGAAGTATCGCCGATATATCGGTTTCGGTATTCGTTACCTTCCTACTAAAATTCTTTTTGAACATATGTATGAATGGTTTTTTTTCTGTTTAATAAATTAATTGATCTTAAAAATTTCAAAGTGTTTTCTTGTTGTGAATTTGGATAAGTAAAGTTCGGATTCGGTTCGGCAGAATTTAGTCAATATGTCCGAACTCTGGCATCGGCCTAAAAAAGTGACTTCGGTCAGACAGTACAAATTTGCTTTAACCTAAAGTGATTAAAGTTAAGGTGATATAATAAATAACTTTCTTTAATTCCGGCAAAATCTCACCTTTAACTAACGACAAGTCGTTATAATGTCCCTTAAAGAATTTGAAATAGTGTAAAACAAGTGTATGATTATATTATTACATTTTGATACAAACAGTTTCTAATAATGTGAGTTAGGGCCTTCTACATGATACTAACGATGAGTATGTTGTATTAAAAAATTTCGTTATTCACTAGTTCCTTCATATTTCTTCAAGATTTTACTTTTTTTTTAACTTGAGAATATTTTTTCGAATTTTAGTAGGTACTTTTTAAGACAAATTAAATTAGTTGCAAGTATATAGAGGTCAGTAGCGTGATTAAAAATTATTTTCTGTCAAGAGGTTGTATTCTAGCGTTTTTTTATTGTCTCATACGCCTTCATACGACGAAATCTTTAGATTTTAAGCGAAATTATTGAACGTTACATTAGTTTTTATGTAAAGTTGGTAATTGTTTCTTAACTCTGCCTCAATCTTTGAGCAACTCTTTCGTTTGGCGTTTTCCTGGAATGGAATCTTACTAAACAAGCTATCGTGCAACCACTTATATATCCGTCAAAAGAAAATTTGACATCTATTGACATCTGTTGACATCTGTTGCCATTCCTGTAGTCTTATGTATGAACATATACAGCATATTTAACTGCGAGTTACTGTGTTGTAAATTACGAGAAAGTTTTCCAATATCCTTAAGGAATTCAAAATTTAATTTTAGTTCTAATATTTAAGAATCACCTTAAATAAATGTTTTTACGTATGTTCTTCCGTGTAACATCTGTGTAATAATCTGCTGTCGAAGATTTATATTGTATAATCAGTAAAACTTAAATGCATGTTACAAATCGTTTTCTTATCATCAACAATTAAGTCAATGACACTTTAAATTATTGCAAATAAATAAACTTTGATCAATGTAATCTTAAAAAAAAAACCGTTTACTTTTCAAAAAATTTTGCCAATAATCAAAAAAAACTATACAATTTTATGATTAAAGCACAAAATTTCTAAAAATCAAACAGTTCGGCCAACTATAAAAACCCTAGATGAATTCATAAACGATACAGTTCAATTTTGCAAATTGTTAAACGACAACACAGGCATTGACTGAAGAGTGCAAATATGAAGGCTATAGGAATTGTTTGTGTGGCTGTTCTGCTTTTGGCAGTGGTATCAGCAAATAGTACTCCTTCCAATCCCAATAAGTTGAGACCTTCCCAATGGCTGTCCTCATCTCAGCTGGAACAAACTCCTTCGGTAAATGAAATTTCTTTACAAAAATTGGAAAATATGTCTGCGGAAAAGGGTGCTGAAATGTTGGAAAGAATTTGTAAGCTTAACTAATTATTAAAGAAAAATAATATGTATTTGAAAAAAAAAACGTATCTTTTAAGATCATTTGTCTCAAATTAAGCACAATTTGAGACCTGACTATGTACCCAGTCCTAGCAATATTCCTTGCTACATCGTTAAGCCTAATGGACAAAAAGTTACGACCTCCTTAGACAAATTGGCTTCAGCTACTAAACAACAACCCAACTTTGGCGATGAGGAAGTCACCATTTTCATTACTGGTTTACCCGCTGTCACTGAAACTGTCAGAAAGGCTAATCGTAAATTAATTAATGCTTATCTCCAACGTTACAACACAAAGAGGCAACAACCACAAAACTTCCAAAATTCCGGAGAGAAAATGTCGAGCACTTCCAGTGAAGAAGATCCTAGCGAATGGCAGAAACAAGAACCTTCGTCAGGCAATCTTTTGGTAAGAACGACGAAATTAATAATTTATTTCAATAGAATATTTATGAAGAACTTTCTATCTACATACTTATGTATTTAGATTATTGATTTGGGCTCTAATTTGAACAACTTTAAACGCATGGCTTTGTTGGATGTAGAGCAAACTGGACAAATGGTAGCCTCTGCTATAATGGAAATGGCCGAGAAAAGTAATGTTGCCGATGAAACCATTCATATTGTTGCACAAGGTATTGCTGCTCATGTTGCTGGTGCTGCTGGCAATGAATATACCCGTCAAACAGGTCGTCAACTTAGACGTATCACTGCCTTGGACCCCTCTAAAGTTTTAGCTAAGGATCCTCACACTTTGACTGGTTTATCTCGTGGTGATGCTGAATTCGTTGATGCCATTCACACCAATGTTTATGGTATGGGTACTTTACATCATGTCGGTGATATAGATTTTTATCCTAATGGCCCGTCCAATTCTGTACCTGGTGCTGAAAATGTCGTTGAAGCTTCTATGCGTGCCACTCGTTACTTTGCTGAATCTGTCACTCCTGGCAATGAACGTAATTTCCCAGCTGTTGCCGCCAACTCATTAAAGGAGTACCAGAATAACAATGGTTTTGGCAAACGTGCTTATATGGGTATCGATGCTGAATATGATTTGGAGGGTGACTACATTTTAGAAGTTAACTCTAAAAGTCCATTTGGTAAAAGGGCCCCAGCCCAAAAGCAAAACAGCTATCACGGAGTTCATAATGCCAGGAACAATTTTAGAAATTAAATGAATTTGAAAAAGAATTAAAAGAAAACGACCGATTTATAAGATAATGATTAAGAAGTTTATTTTTTTTATTAAAATTTAGTTTATTAAGTTGTATTTTATGTAAATAAATGTTCTGCAATTCTTTTAAAAAGATTTCAAAATCTTTGATTTTCTTCTATAACGCAGTGCAACAAAATTCGGTCATCGCCGCCAGCCTCAATACTTGCAAGGCGAAATATGACTAAACTACTGCTAGAGCAAATCTGCCAAAGGGTTTGAATTTTTTGAAGAGGCGTTAGGGTATTAGTCAAAAAAAAGTCCCAAGTATACTAAAGCGGCACTTTAGCGGGTTAAAATGTTCCACGAATATTTTCTGCATTAAATTTCACGAGGGGTCTTCTAAGACCAAAAAATCGTGCAATGTATGTAAAACGGATTTTCGAAATTTCGGGCATTGAAATTTTTGAATTTCTTAAAAAAGGCGTTTGGTACAAGTCAAAAAAAAAATATACTAAATGTACTTCTGAGCTAAAAGACTTTTTCAGATGTCTTCAGAAGAATTGTATAGCGATTCTTTTCTTAGAATATATTAACCCTCTAACACTCATTTTAAGAGGTCATTTTTGTTTTTGTTTTTAACTTCCACACAAAAGTATACTACAACGGCACTTTAGAGGGTTAAAATGTTCGACGAATATTTTATGCATCAAATTTCACTAGGGGTCTTCTAAGACAGACCAACCTTAGGAGTTAACTGTCTTGGCTAAGGGTATGATTTCTTCCAATGAGTCAATTTATATGAATTGCTTTAAGTTTTAGCTTGGCCTCTTTTGGGAATTTTCATATTTAACGTCGATCAAGATGTATACCGAGGAATTTTACATTGGACTGTTGCTTTATTATTTGATTATTTATTTTAATGGTGGGTCACGATAATTTAAACACCTAAAGTAAGTGTTACCAGAGGGGGGGGGAGGGGTGCTTTTCAACCGTGGGAGGTAAGGCCATAATGGCTTTATTGATCAATTGAATGGGAGATAAAGTCGTAATGGTCTTATTGCGAGGTAAGGTCATATGTAAAGTTATGCGAAGAGAGAGATATAGCCATATTTTTTTCACCAAATGAGAGACAAAGCCATATTTTTCCAGAATATTGTTACGCATGCTGTAAACATTCTGTAAAAGGGAAAATCCTTAGTTATCATTGAAAAAATAACAACTAAGAATTAATATTTTAAGTTCCTAATCACATGTGTGTTATCAGTTTCTAATTATCAATCATACAGCCACGCAGAAAAACTTTAGTATGCGAAGCCAGATCCAATACTTTTCTTTAGTGTTCCCGGGAAAAGACATTTTTTTATTCTTGTGACGCACGCAGGAAAACTTTATTCAGCGAAGCCACCTGCCGCGTCCTACTGGAGAAAAAAACCCCTAAGCGCGGCCGTAGGCCGCCACGCAGAAAAACTTTAGTATGCGAAGCCAGATATTAATACTTGACTTCAGTAAAAGGGAAAATCATTACCTCTTAGTTATAAAAATAAGAAAATTATTAATCAATGAAAAATGTAAAAGTTCTTCAAAACTGAAATGAGAGATAAAGCCATTTCCTAATATACTAATGTGTACTAAGGCCATGATGGCTTTGCCTCCCATTCGAATGGAAAAAAAATAAAAGGCTTTATCTCTCTTTTGAATGGGAGATAAAGCCATAATGGTCTTACCTCCCATGGTTAAAAAGCACCCTCCCTTATCAGAACTGTTAATGAATCATTAATTTTCGAATTAATTCGCGAATCATTCATGCACTAAATTAGCAAATTTTGAATTAATTCTTTTCACACAAAAATAAAGGATTGAATGAATTTGAGTCAATCCAATTGAATTTGTAAAAGTGAATTGCAATTCATTTGAATGGAATTAATTTTGAATTATTTCAAATGAATTAGAAAAAAGAATTAGCAATTAATTTCCAACTCATTTCAATTGAATTGATTGAAATTTGAATTGATTTTGTATTGGAATGAAATTGTCATGCAGCGGCAGAATAGGAATTAAATTAATAGGTATAGGCGAAAATCCTCAAAATCAAAATGGAAAAATTTCGTTTTTTTGCTAAAAGAAACTTTAAAGTACATATTGTCGTTGCTCCAACAAAATTAGTGTGTGTTTTTTCCTGGTTTTTCAGGAGAGCAAAAAACCCGTTTTATGTAGTTACCTGAGCATATATTTTTAAAGTGAAACGTTTAATGGAACAAATGTTAACATTGTTTTAAGTATTTCGTGAAATAAAACTCGCCTTATTGGCCATTGTGCAACTACAACAAATTTTTTCGAAAAACCACACATAACTCATTTTGTTGGAGCATTTTAAATAATTATTTTTATTTTTTTTCATACATAGCTGTTTGGGTTTGAAGAAAGAATGAATATTTTTATTTAAACTTAGCATATTTTAAGCAATATCTGTTTTAAAATTTTTATTTGGAAAGTTAAATAAGGAATAATATAATAGTGAAATACCTGCAGATATAGATATCATTCTAGGAAGATTAGACAAATTTGTTGAATCCGATAAATCGGACATATAAATGAATGAACGGCGACTAAGGGAGAATGCCTTGTCCAATCATGACGAAAATTATGACCAGTCCAATTTCAGGCCTTGGCAAAATAAATTTTGCAGCCCCTTTGATACACCCCTTTTGTATCTTTCAGATGACTTTAGAATTTAATACATCATTTATTTTTACTGCAATCATTCTTTGACAACTTATTCACGAGCGTCAGCTTACTAAAGGAGAAAGTACATAACACGCGTTAGTTCGTCGACGAGTATCGTGCGTTTAAAAACTAAAGCGCGTAAAAAATTGCAAGTTACACAACACGCATTACAAAAGCCATTCCTGTCAGCTGGTTTTTATTTGTTTACTTATTTGTGCATTAAAAACGGGTTCGAAAGTTTATCAAGCTTTTGTTATTTTATTGAATTTATTCTTTTTATATAAATATTGTACGTTTTTTAAGCTCTTCAATAAGTTTTTCTTTCATGATTCACAAAATTTGTTAAATTATTCTTTTTATTGTCAGCTGATTACTTGTCAAAAATACACAACGCGTTAAAAAGTTCAAAGTTAACCAACTTTCTGGCGCAAACGCGTCAAAATATTTTGCATGTAGCTTGTTCTATGAAAATACACTAGTTTAACTTTTTTTGACAGCAGACGACAGAGCGCCCGCGCACTACCGCGTGCTATGTACTTCAACCTTAAATGAGCTACTTAAGCGTTATACGAAAATCTTGTTTCCAAGGAATTGAAGTTAAGAACCACAGCTGATTTGCAAATTTGATAGCTGAATGCCCACTGGCATCTTAAGTTGCCGGGTGAAAACACAAATTACCAAATTGTATCCGGGAAGTCACTGAACAAAGTATGTAGGTTTATGGACAAAAAGGACAATGTGTTTCATTCCACAATTCCAAAAAAAATTCTGGCTAATAATGGGTTAATACTAGAGTTGTCAATTAATCGCCTTTCACCTTTGTTCGAATAATTCAAATAATTGTTTTCGCTTGTTCGATCAAACGATTAAATCTAAAGAATTTTTCGATTAATCGATGAGAATAACGAATAGAAAAAATTATTTTTGAAAAAAAAAAAATTATTACCAAAAAATTAACAATTGTTCTCTTGCGTTAATTGTTGAGGTAGGTGATAAAGTGAGAAGAGCATAAAAAAGCTTTCCTAATTTTCCTGTTTTTTTTTTTAGATTTTTCCAAATATATCTTCAGTTATGTCGCTAAAGTCATTATAATTTTCTAAATTTTTAATTCTTTAAAAATAATTATTTAATTCGCATATCAGATTGTTATTTTCATTTCAATAATTGTGGTTACTTTCAACATAAAATAATCTGGAGTACAGTTCAATTGCATATTGTTAAGTTTCACTTTTTGGAGAATATTTTAGAAACTTTCATTCTCGGAAAATATCCAGAATTTAAAAATATTATTTACGTATTTTAAACTTTTGTATGTGTCTCAATTATTCTTCTTTTAATACGTTTTAGTAAGTCTGTTACAAAAGAATTATTATTTTTTTCTAAATAGTTTATTATAAATTTGATAACTCCCTCTAATTCTATTATGGATGTGGAATCTTTTCCTAGCCCTTTTATAGCAACATCGGGTGGTTGTAAAGGTTCTTTTAAGTCCATTAATAGAGTTAAACCCAAAGTAATAAGTGAATGATTATTTTTGAATTCTAATAAAGTTTTCCAGCATTTTTTGGTAATGATGACCATACCATGATGATCTGTGTTTCAAGTCATAAATAAGACGAACTGCATTTGCTTCTTGACAAACGTAAGTTTTTGTTATTTTTCGATGGATTTGTTAAAAAGCTTCAGTTTACTTATAATATTTTGTGTATTAGTTTTTAATTAAAATCCATTATCAAAGCTATAGTTATTACCACTCACTTCATCAACATCACCGCTTTCTCCTTCCTCGCTCCTCAAAAGGAGGAGAAAAGCGTCAATTACAGATAAATGAATTCCACCGTTTATGAATATTTAACTGCGATTCAGAAAGCAAATTATCTCCGTATTTGATCATTAACGTTGCGCCATCATGGGTAGAACAGAAAATATTTTTATAAATTTTAATTCCGTACTCATTAAATTCTTATTAATTGAAGAGTGAATAATTTGAGCTATTCCTTTTGTTTTATTTTCTTCGATATAAGTATATTTTTATAAGCTTTGAACAGAAACATAAACGTATTTTTAATAAGAAACATCTGTCCATTAATCTACAACTATGGAAAATCTTCCAGTATATTCTCTATTGTTTTTCAAATCCGCTATGACTTCTTTTTTTTTTTTTTTTGATAGTAAAACTTTTCATTAAAACTCCATATTGTTACAGACATCGAAAACTCTTAATTCTAAAATAATCAGATATTACTTTGCATTTTCCAAGCGCGTTTGTTGACATGCCATCTTCAGCCAAATTTTTGCATACAATTTCTTCTATAGAACAGTCGCTTTCTCTCTTAATATATTTTAAGACGATGTTCTGCGTTTTAATGGTAATATTGTAACACTTACGCAAATGGTAAACAATAAAATAAATTATATAAATTACACTGCGGAACAGTAAGTTTGCGCTCTGAAATTTGATTGCAAATTTTAAATAATTTGAGGTCGCTGATTTCAAATCTAATCTCCATTTTTCTCTATCAGCTCTAGTTTGCGAGATATACCGTTATGTCCAAAATTAAGGCACTTTTATACTTTTATAAAAATTTATATGAAGCAATTGTTTTTTTTTTTTAGTTTTTTGCTTATTTCTAAATTGTTCACCCGAGGAAAAAAATCCTTTCTTGAAAATTGTTTAACGTTTGATTTGCTCATCACGGTTTTTGCTCACTAAACATTGAGACTAATTACAATCAGGGCTATGGCAACAATATTTTTTAACTTTCTTACATTTTGTATAATAAAATCACTAAAATCGTATGAGAATAAATCAAATGCTTAGCATACAGGCCTGTTCTGCAAATCACTTTTACTCAAATCACATGTGCCTACTAAAATCACACGTGTGATATTTTAGTGTACCGTTTTTGCGTGTTTTGGTGTGATCTTCAATTGCCGAAAGGACACCGAGAAACATAAAAACGGTATGACTTTCAGAACACCACAAAGTCACACGTGTGATTTCAAAAACACGTGATTTGAAATCACGCGATTTTCAGAACAGGCTCGATTTATTTAATTTATTTTTTAATAAAAAAAAATGGTATGATTAATCGACATTAATTAATCGATTTATTCGTTATTCGAAAATCGTCATTTTAAAATTATTCGAACAAGAGTTTGGTTTTGTTTGATCGATTAATCGAATTATTCTTAATTTTGGAAATTTTGGAAAAAGAGCCAACAGGAATGTATTCAGTATTTAAAAAACAGAACATTAAAAATTTTATAAAATAGTAAATTGAGAGCAAATGACTTAAATTTTCATTAAATGCGTGGTAAGAGATGGATAACATTTGTTATATGAAAAATTATTCGTACGGAATAATAAATAGGTACGTTCGAGTACGCAATATTTTTTTTACCGAATTTTACTGCATTTAACTAAACTGCGTTCGCTTACACAAAACACAGTAAATGAGAACACAAAATGAGAGCATAAAGTGGCATTTCATGACTGAGAAATGTAATTAAACATAATTTCTAACTCGAAAAGTATTCGAACGGACCTTATGTTCCTCAACATTTTGTACAAATTTTAACAGAATAAACCTAATAAAAGTAAAAGATCAGTATTTTCTTACAAATTTATTTTATTTCTTTTTATTATTTTTATTTTTGTTATTGATGAAGGGATTTCTTAATTGATGATATCTTCGGACCACGGATCCTTAATTTTTATAACTTTCTAAGAGGTTATTATTTGCAGTCAAAATAATAAGAAATCACAAACCGTTTTTTTTAATGCTCAACATTTATTACATCACATCGACTTAAATATTAAGATTAACTTAAAATCTATTAGTATAAAAAATATAATGATTTAATCAATTCAAATACATAGTTTATCCAGGGAAGCATAATCATTTAACATCTCCTTAGTTGTATTGGTTATCAGCGTTCAAGTTCTTCCAGGGCTTGTGAGTACCGTGGTAGCTATTTTGCTTTTGTACTGGGGTTCTTTTGCCGAAAGGGCTATTTGAGTTGACTTCCAAAATGTAGTCACCTTCCATATCGTAATCAGTATCAATACCCATGTAAACACGTTTTCCGTAACCATTATTATTCTTGTACTCTTTCAAAGAGTTAGCGGCAACAGCTGGGAAATTGCGTTCATGACCAGGGCGGACAGATTCGGCGTAATAACGGGTGGCACGCATGCTAGCTTCAACAATGCTCCTGGCACCAGGAACAGCAGCAGAAGGACCATTGGGATAGAAATCAATATCACCAACACGTTGATGGGTACCCATGCCGTAGACATTGGTGTGAATGGCATCAACAAACTCGGCATCTCCACGTGCTAAGCCGGTCAAGTTGTTGGGTTCCTTGGCCATTATTTTGGAGGGATCCAAGGCTGTGATACGTCTCAATTGACGGCCAGTTTGACGAGTGTATTCATTGCCAGCGGCACCAGCAACATGAGCAGCAATACCTTGAGCTACAACGTGAATAGTTTCGTCAGCCACATTACATTTTTCTGTCATTTCAACAATGGCGGAGCCAATCATTTCACCGGCTTGTTCCACATCTAACAAAGCTAAACGCTTGAAACTGTTCAATTTGGCACCCAAATCAATGACCTAAAATAGGTTTACGTCATAAAAATCCAGTATATATAATTGGGAATATATTTTTTTTACATACCACTAGATTGCCAGAGGAGGGTTCTTGTTTCTGCCATTCATTGGAATCTTCTTCGCTAGAAGTGCTTGGCATTGCCTCACCCGAATTTTGGTGCCTTTGAGGCTGTTGTGTTTTAGTGTTGTAACGTTGAAGATAAGCCTCGATCAGCTTACGATTTGCCTTTTTGACGGATTCAGTAGTGGCGGGTAAGCCAGTGATGAAAATGGTTACCTCTTCGTTACCAAAGTTGGGTTGTTGTCTGGCAACTGAAGCCAATTTGTCCAAGGAAGTGGAGACTTTCTGTCCATTTGGCTTGATAATGTAAGCAGGAACGTTGCTAGCACTTGGTACAAAGTTGGGTCTCAAGTTGTGGTTGATTTGGGACAAGTGGTCTAAAACACAATATTATTTTTAAATAATATAAATAAATAATAAACATAAATTTTTTATTTTAAATTAACTTACAAATTTTTTCAATCAATTCAGAACCCTTTTCCACCGACATGTTTTCCAACTTTTCAAAAGTTATTTCTTCGACCGAAGGAGTTTGTTGCAGTTGTGAGGGGGACAACCATTGTGAAGGTCTCAGGTTGTTAGAGTTAGAAGGACTTCCCTGAGCAGAACCCACTGCCAATAACAAAACTGCTACACTTACAACACTCAATTTCATGTTTGCAAACTTTCAGTCAATACCCGGCGTTAAACACTAGTCAAAACTGAACTGTATCAAATTCTGTTTCGAACAAGGTTTTTATAGTTCAAAAAATTTTTATTTTAAATAATTTTGTGCTGATTTTGTCATTGATAATTTTTCTTTTCAATACATTCTGCAATTTTTTATTTTTAATTAAAAAAAGCAAAATTAGTGCAATTTTTAATGTCATTGACTTTAAGGCACTGTTTTAGTTTTAGGCATTAAGCGATAAGAAATAAAATAATAGAAAATAATTTATGTTTAATAAGTATATTAAACAGACAAGCTTTAATTTTACTTATAGCCATAAGATTAATATTAACAAGCAAAAAAAAGAAAATAAAATACAAAAAATTAAACAGAAAATTGAATTCGGTCAAGTTCAAATGTGTTTTATTTTATATTTATACACATTTGCAATAACGTGTAAAAGTTTTCTAAAAGTTCAAAAACCTGGAATTCGATAGAAAGAAGTGGAGTGACTTTTTACTCAACTGAAAACTGACTTGTTTAAAATTCAAACGTAGCACTATACAATTATTCATATTTAAAGTAGGATTCGTTCAAAAAAATATTGGTTATTCCGGCTAAGAGATGAAAAACCTAAATTTCATTGACTTAGATATATTTTTGTTGAAATTATGTACTTAAGTGGATTTTATTTTTATTTGGTCCTCTAAATTAGATTTGATTATAATAATCTTTGTATAATTTTTATAAGTTAAGCTGGATTCACCCATTGTTTCCGAACAATTTGTTTTGACAGGACAATTTAATTTATACATAATATGTATGTATTTATATGTCTTCCTTCTTGAGGGAGAGCAATAATTTTGTTCGGAGTGATTTCAACTTGAATTGGTTTAATTTTTATTTTTGTCTGTAAAATATTGAACTGTGCTGAATTATCATACACTGATGTATGTTGACATTGGTACTATGAAAAGTGTCTTCGTTTTTGAGCCCATGACACTTTTCATCATTGTGATGTCTGCCTTAATATCAGTTGGCCAAATTGTCATCCGGTGAAATTATGTCATCAATAGGATGACACATCGACATCACAGAAATGACGAATCGGGATCAGTTTAATAAAAAATTTAATCAGTGCGATGACTCAGTAACATCGGAGAAAGACTCATAAGGCTCAATTTAATGGCAAACTGTTAAAATGACAAGCCATCATTTAATTGAGTCATTGAAATTGACTTAAAACAAAGTGAGAGAATATTATTATTTACTAACATTTTCGTTTCAATTTTGTTGTATTCTGCCCTTTGTTAACCCATTAAGGCCCGAGCCATGATCCAGTTGCGTTATAATGACGAAACTTTTAAAATTTTATTGTTTATACCTAAATAAGAAAGAAAAAAAATTTTGGGCAAATCGGATACGTGGGAGCCCAGATAACCCCCGTTGCGAAAACGCAACGGTGGGCCTTAACGATATAAAAATTAAGCGCATTTGCAAACATTTTAAATTATAATTTTTTATTCACGTCTTTAGGAAAAAAAAAATTAAAAAAGATATTCATATACATTTCATTTTTAATTCAATTATGATATGCTCCAAAGCACTTTGGGTGCACTGCTACGTCACATTTCTCACGTTTGTAATTGATTGGTCCATTATTTACCATAGGCCCCATATAAAGCCCATTCTCGAAAAACACTTTAGTAGTACAAAACCATAACAAATAATTCTATTGTAATAAATTTTGTTCTGCCACAGTTTTATAATGACTAGAAATCACACTGTCAACTTTCGTAAAGATCGGTTCATAATTTACCACAGGTCCAATATAATGCCCACTCTTGAAATATCCTAGCTGTCAGTGGACGGTATCAAATATTTGGCATAGCCGAATATATCACTCTTACTGGTTTTTCTTTAATATCCTGGGAGAGGATAATTTCACATTAATTGTTTGATTTTCTCTTATTGTACCTATTGAATAACCCTGGGGGAAATTTGTGTCAATTGTTCCACCAGACTGGTCCCGGGATTTGTGAAAATAGAACAAGTTCAAAAAGATAATATCCTGGGAGAGGATAATTTCACATTACTTGTTCGATTTTCTCTTATTATACCTATTGAAGAACCCTGGGGGAAATTTGTGTCAATTGTTCCAACAGCCTGGTCCTGGGATTTGTGAAAATAGAACAAGGAGAACTTATCATCTAACTGGTATATTAAGAACAAAAAGGTTAAAAACTAATGAATTACAGTACATTCTTCACCGATGGTGTGACACTTTTTTTTTTGGGACTTTCTAAAATTTGATTCTTAAATCTAGTTCTGGGGACTTGTTTTACTGACATACTACATTGTATCGAAATAATCTAACATTGTTATAACTAACACTAAACACTTTCATTGAGAATAGATGTTAGACTGGTCAAATAGTGTCAATTGACCAATGACAACCCCATGTTAAAGTAATATTTCTTATCTTATCACCAAAGATCTATCACGGGACTACTTTGGTGTAAGTTCGCTTTCCTTTAGGAAAATAACACACTTTGGGCATAAGAAAAAAAAAAGGAATTGTCATAAAGAATTTACCTTCTGCGAAATATCCTGCATTTTAAAAATTGAAAATTAGTTTGAAAAAGGTAAAAAAATTATCGAAAATTTCAAAACACATAAATAACAACAACTTATAATTAACATACAAACATGTTTTTATTATGCTGTTTTAAATAGCAAGTGATTGTATAAATATGTTTGTATTTGAAAATTGTATGTAATTTGTATATCGTTTAGGCCCAGTGTTGCGTTTTCGCATCACGGATATATACAATCATAAAAAATGTCTCAAATGTCTACGATGATTGGATTTTTCAGTAGAAATAATAATGTTCGTAGGTTAGCTACCTCCTTCAGAAGTTTCAGATAGGTATATTATGTATTACTTTATTTTTTTAAACTTTTTTCAAAAGTGCAAAAAAAAAAACAGGAAAAATTAAAAATTTAGATTAAAAATTTTTATAAAAAAAACTTATGTATGATACAAATCCAAAAACAGGTCGATTAGATATTAAGTTAAATTTTATTTCACTGTGCTTTAAAACAATATCACGTAACAACAAAATGCCTGAGGGGAGGTTTAAGTGAACGTTGCGAAAACGCAACGCAGGGCCTTAATGGGTTAACAGAAGCACGCTTATTTATAAGATACCGGCAGCATGCCCGATATGGTTTTCGTAATCGTTATACTTTGAAAATTTAATGTATTTAACTAATTAATTTAAAGAAATAGAAAATGGGAATTTTTGCTACTTATTTTGCTTTTTAATCTTGAAAATATTGTGAATAGTACATAAAATGTGGCATTGACGCGATGCCACACTATAAAATTTTATGATGACGTTCGTCATTGGATTGATTTCTCTTTTTGCCACATTGACGCCATTTGTAATGCCATTGATGCCACAAATTTGACATCAATATGATGATGCATTTTTCTATTAGTGTATTATATGTATAATAAAATTACAGAGTTCAACTCCTTGCAAACAAATGGAAGATATTCCCTAGGGCAATAGTTAAGCAATATCCCCAAATTGTCATCTAAACGAATTTAATCAAAGTATTTTTTTATATTAATTTTCGCATTAATTCGAATGTTTATTCTAAGTCAAATTACAATTTTGAAAAGCTTTTATACTTTAATAGTCTTATTCCTTCAATATTTTCCAGGAATATTTTCTAGCACTATCAGAATTTTCGTTTGTATATTTCTGTTACGAGGCTTACTTTAGCTATCCTTTGGCATGCGATGAAGTAAATTGTGCAGAAAATTTATACATACAACTACACAGAAAAAAATATCTCATGAATATTTTTAACAATAGAGTTTGTTAAAAATATAATATTTGTTCAACAAACTTTTTGTTTGATTCGATGAAAAAGTTTATCAAATATACACTTTGCAAAATAGCACTCAATAAAACATATTTAATAATGAAATATTTAAATATTTCTTGATAGTCAATAAAACAAATATTTTAATCAACGTTAAAACAGTATTTTTACAACTCTTGTCCATTTTATAATAGGTCATAATTCTCATTCGCTTAACAGTTCTATTTGGTTAAATATCTTTAGTTTTGTCAAAGGGTTTAGAAAAAGGTTTCCTGATGATCTGGCTTAAGCAACCAGCGAAATGCTCATAGGTACTAGCTTATCCCCCCATAATAAATTTTAGTGTATTTACCAAAAAATAAATATGGGGAACTTAGCACATTATTATTAATAAATTAATAAATAAAGATTCGATAAACATTTTGTTTGATTTATTCAACATTTCCAACAATTTACTTTAACAAACCACGTAAACATTTTGTTGAAAAAAATTATTTTGGGCAACAACTTTTTTTATTGATTCAATAAACTTGGTTGTTGACTAAAAATTCAATAACTATACCTACGAACTTTTTTTTATCAATAATGCAAAAATCGTCATCGGAGAAAATGTAAAAGTTTTTTTTTTTTTTATCAAATATGCGATTTTCGTATTCAAATATGAACATTATTTTTTTCTGTGTATTAGATACCAACAGAATGCAGTGCATTTTCTGGCCCGCTACATTCTTCGTCAGCATTCTTTGTATCTTATAACTGGATAATGCCTATTGTAAATTTTATGTATTTAACTTAGCGGGCCAGAAAATACATTGAAGCACCCTAAGAAGTGGTGACAAAGGCCAAGTATGTCTCAAAAAATGTTAAGAACAAAAAACATATTGAGGTCGGTCACACATTATACCCTACTAGGGGCGACTCCTGGGCAGTGACGGGACTTCTTCTTCAATATATTTCAAGTCTATATTGAACATTTTGTATGGGAGCTCCCTTAATGAATGGAGATACTTATCAGGTAGGTATGTTAGAAATAAATGATGGAGATATAAAATAAAGTGGGGTTGGTCATACATTTGATCCATCTAGGATTATCCTACGCGCTGCAGGGGCCAAATTTAAGTATTTCAACCATACAAATATGGCGGGTTGATAAAATTCTGAAATATTTATAAATAAAAAAAAAAATTAATCAAATTATTAAATCTAAAAAATTAATTCTCAAAACATTTTCGAAAAAAATAATAACCCCTTTCGTGAATAAAAATTCCTTAGGAGTTTTTTCCCTTTTCCCATTTTTACAATTGAATTAACATAGCAAAAATGGAAAAAACTCCCAAGGAATTTTAATTCACGATAGGGGTGAATATTTATGGATAATTGAGCTCAATAATGGCATTAATTGCGCAAATCTCAATTAAGGTTCATATCTGACCACGGTATAAAACATTTTTTGTGTTAAACATCCCAGCAAAAACTTGGTGATGACTTGCCATTACTGAACAACTTACTTTTCAATGACTACTTCATACCATCTGCATTACATAGAAGTAGTTTGGTAATGGCTGACATATAATCTGATACCTAAGTACTTGTGTATGAGTTGATTTACGAAATTTATAATTCATTCGTAATAAAATGCATCTACGGTTGAAGTTTTTTCAAATCTAATACAAATTGATTTAAAATATTTGTTCTTACAATTTGTTTTTTTTTATTATAAATAAAAAACAATTTGTAATAAATTTGAATATGAAAAATTATGCTGTACTGAAATTTTATAGTCATGACATGTTAGTTGTAATTTTGGTGACATCGGAGTAATAAGTTATTTAAGTCCCTATTTGTAAGTCCCAATTTACATTATACGATTTTTGTCGTTGCGATTATTGTCGTTTCTTCTTTGAAGTCGGTCTGATATTTACATTGTACGATTTTTGTCGTTAAAACTTTTTCTGTGCAACCGAACTTCAATACATTTTTCGAGCGAACAAAATGAATCGAAGAGTACACTCGCTTGTGTACCCCTTTAAATTCCTCTCTCCCCTCTCGCCTATAAGGTAAGAATCGCAACGACAAAAATCGTTTAATGTAAAAGCAGACTAAGCGAATTTGGTAATAACTTATTTAAGTCCCTATTTGTAAGCGAATGTGGTAATGACTTATTTAACTCCCTATTTGTAAGCGAGGGTGGTAAGTACTTGCCTCCAATGACATCACCGTGTTAAAATAATGAGTTAAAATGCCAATGTATAAGTAGTGAAGAGTCGTTATATTAGCTTTTTAACTCATTACTTTGCAATGTAAGTTTTTGCTGGGATTATATAAATATCTACATTAATATACATAAGTGATATTAGAGTGGGGGTTTTATATGGAAACTATGGTCAATTTTGGTCCTCCCTGCATAGCTGTCAGATGTGGCCATTTCTTCCCAAGCGTGGCGATTTATTAACATATTTAATTATTTATTAATGAGTACAGGTTGAATGCAAACATGGTCGAATTAATACCGAAAGTAAATCACTTTTTGTTAAATTTCCAGTGATATCAGGTTCCATATAACGGCATTTAAAGTATTTTTCAATGTTGTGTTCAGAGCGAAATCAGTCGCCGTTTTGTATATGTTTTGACTTGATTTTTTAGGAAATAAAATAACACTTTTGTGACATTTATCGCTTACTCCATTTATTTTTGAACTGACCACAGCAAAAACTTACATTGCAAAGTAATGAGTTAAAAAGCTAATATAACGACTCTTCACTTCTTATACATTGGCATTTTAACTCATTATTTTAACATGGTGATGTCGTTGGAGGCAAGTACTTACCACCCTCGCTTACAAATAGGGAGTTAAATAAGTCATTACCACATTCGCTTGCAAATAGGGACTTAAATAACTGATTACTCCGAAGTCAACAAAATTACAACTAACATGTAATAACTTAAAAAATTTTTTTTTTATTATTGTTTTTTAATTATTTTTTTTCTATTTTTTTCTTATTTTATTTTTTTTCTATTTTTTCTTCTTTTATTTTACTTTGTTTTATTTTTTATTTTTTTTTCTGTCTCTGGTGGGATTCGATCGCGCAACCTCGGTGCTGATAGACCAGCTCACTACCAGCTTGTCTACTGGGGCAGTGTAGTTTTTGCATAAAAAAACTATGTTTTTTACTCAATTATGAGCGTAAATATGAGATTAAATTGTCCATAATAACAATAAAAACGTTAATTGAAAGTTTTTGTTTCATTACTATAATGACATTTTTATTGTCATAATGAAAATTTAAATTTATGATGGCAATTATTGAAATATGTTGCTTTTATAAAAAAATTTTTAATTAATGGCATACATGTAACATTAGATGTATGAAATTATTAAATCTTACATTTTTTAATTAACAATTAAACATTTTTTTTAAGGAAACTATAATTTTGTATTAATTTTTGAATATAGTTATGTTTGTATATTGTTTTTTTATGTTCCCAATTAAAATTTTTTGTTTAACTTGGACAAACTTCAGTTTTCATATATCCAATGAAAATTTTTAACGTAATTACGAAATCCAATGAAAGCGATTTTAACGAAAATACTTCATTATAACTATGAAATTCCATTTAGACAATGAACATTTTCATTTACCCAAGGAAAATTTTTTTATGAAAATGATTCATTAAATATATGAAGCATTTTTCTTTCAGTGTAATAAAAAAAAAAACAAATTGCAAGAATAAATATTTAAAACCAATTTGTATTAGATTTGAAAAAAATTAAGCCGTAGATGCACTTTATTATGAATGAATTATAAATTTCGTTAATCAACTCATACACAAGTACTTAGGTAACAGATTATATGTCAGCTATTACTAAACTACTTCTATGTAATGCAGATGGTATGAAGTATTCATTGAAAAGTAAGTTGTTCAGTAATGGCAAGTCATTACCAAGTTTTTGCTGGGGCATCATTAAGTTTCAATGAAAATCGAAAGTAAAATTTGACCATATTCTGACTTTTTTTCACATAGAAGATCACGCTTATAAAAACGTATTATTTTTTTTGCATCAAAGGCATTTTGCATACTTGTTAGCATTTATATTCCTGCAAAATTAAATTTACTAATTTCACAAGTTCTAAGTTTTAAGTTTTATATTTTAATACGCTAAGAATATATTTTAAGAAAAGTAAAATTACTCATTTGTTCTATTCTTATATTTAAATCCTATTTGCCGATTTTTAGGGAATTTTTTTCAACAAACATCTAAAAAAATTAAAATCTAGCGATCGTCAGAATCAGTGTTCGAAAATAAATAGTACATTATTTAGCGTTCGGCTCAAGACCCAAGAACGATATCTATTTTGTTAGTGATTGTGTAGACGAACACAATCCTTAATACCATTCGTAACTATTTTCAAGAATGAACCGAACATTATGTATGGTTCTGTTCTTCGTTAAAAAACAGAACAATTTGTCCCCTTAATATAACAATAGCGTATGTGCTCATACGCTATTATTTTTTTATTGCATATTTAGAATCTCCATCATTGATTTTATGTCTGGTCAAAGTTTCGTTTAATTCTACTTCCAAAAAGTGGGTCAAAATGTCGTTGGAAAAAATAGTGTATAATTTCTTGTTCCAAATTTACCTTCAATAAGTGTGTAAGCTCATATGCGCTATTTTACTTGAAATTGCCACTCTAAAGCTGTTAAAAGAATAATATTGTATACGCATTATACTCCATTGCAGCATGTAGAAAAAAAAATGCAATTTATGAAAACTTTAACTCATAAAATAGCTTATAATAATATACACTATTGTTTGAGAAATAGTTTCATTCCGACCATCGAAAGCTGCATGATCTCCAAAATTTGTGCAAGAAGAATGTAATTCCTCGTGGCTCGCAGTATTTTTTTTAACTTACAAGGTAGAAAGAAGCGAAATTGTTTAGATGAGCCAGATGTTGCAGAGGAAGAGAAAGAAGACTATTGAACTTCTAGTAATTTTTGATTTACGCAATGTACATGTACCTTAATTTGTCATATTTTTTTGTTTATAATAACCCAAATTGGAAAGTATTAAATATGTGCCACTGAATTAACAAAACTATGAATTAATCGCTGTTTTATAATGTTACAAATTGATATTTTTGAGATCAAATATTTTAATAAAAATACTGTAAAATTATTGAATAAAACAGCGTATACCATACAAAATAAAACAGTAGTTTCGACTTAGCTGCACAATCTCCTTTGCACGATTTTTTGTGCAGGTAAATCAAAAATGCAGTTATCTTAAATGCATTTACCTGCCTTAATGTGCAGGTAAACAATTGTGGGTACCTGCACAAAAGTGCAGCTAAAGTAAAGTGTTTGATTTAAAAGTAGAATAAAAAAATTATTTTTTAATACATCAATTTATATTTTATTAAAATTTTATTTCATCCCAGCTAGCATTTTCAATCATCTAGGAGTCTACTGGTAATCTCACAAGGAGTGTTTTTTATCGTCGAGCTCATTTTTTAATTGTAGACAATTCCTCGCACAGAAGAAACTGTTACACGAGCTGATTCCTATGAGAGATTCTTCCATAACGCAGCGAAAAATGCTTAAATTAATTGTGAAGGGAATCGTTTATGATGTATGAAGAGGTTATCTAACGAGTCTTTCAAAAAGCTATACGAGTCTTTCAAAAAGCAGAGTTGATCGGTTAACCGATTAATAAAGGTTTTTTTTATAAATTAAGTAACTTCTACAAATAAAAATGCATAAACTATTTATTATTTGGATTTTATTAGTTAAAAAAACAACACATAACAATTCTTGAACTAAAACGAGCAACGTAGATGTTTGAGAAATCGAAAGCAACCCATAATACAGATTATCTAATTTCTTAGTCCTTTTTTCTGGATATGTCTAAACATACATATACAATTGTTCATTACTCTAATGAGGTGGCATGTCATAACGTCCAGTGTCATAGTGTCCATGGGCTTTATGACACTTTTAAAAGTGTCGGAGAAGTGTCATAACGTCCAAAACTTAACTTATAATCAAAAATGTGTAAATTTTTTTTTAAAATACCGTTAAAATTTCAAGTGATTTTTTTATACCCTCCACCACAATTAGTTGTGAAGAGGGTATATATATTAAGTTTGTCATTACGTGTGAAACTTTTTTATTATTCATCTCAGACCCCATAAAGTATATATATTCTGGGTTCTTGAGTAATTCTAAGTCGATTTAGCCATGTCCGTCTGTCTGTCCGTCTGTTGAAAACACGCTCACTTTCGAACAACTCAAAAGAATTAAACAAACTTGGTGGCAAATTGCTTGAAGTTATCCTAAGCAGTTTAGGATTGAAATGCAGCAAAATCGGTTCAGTAGCACCAGAGCTATGAATCAAAATGTGGAACCACCACCTCAAATAATTGATAATTTTGTTACAAAAAATAAAATAAATGCTGGAACAAGGCACGGAATGAGATAAGATTTTGCAAAAGTTTGTTTTATTTGACTGGAACTCACGCTGTTAAATTTCGTGATGATCCGTCCATAATTTACCCTAAGCCCCATATAAACACTACTCCCGGAAAACAGTTTAGTACGCCTAAAACCTAAAAAAATAACGCTAGCGTAACAAAATTTGGTACGTCACAGTCTTTTAGGACTGAAAATAACACTGTGAAATTTCGTAACGATCGGTCCATAATTTACCCTAGGCCCCATAGAAACCCTACTCCCGGAAAACAGTTTAGTACACCTAAAACCATAATTAATAATGCTATCATAACAGAAATTGGTACGTCACAGTTTTAAAGGATTAGAAATGACGCTGTGAAATTTCGTGATGATCGGTTCATAATTTACCCTAGGCCCCATATAAACTCTACTACCGGAAAACAGTTTAGTCGCCTAAAACCATAATTAATAACAAATCGTCACAGTTTAAGATAATAATAACATCATACAAATATTACTCCTTAAACATTCGAACTGTCGGTGGAGAGTATTAAAGATTGTAGCACTCTAACTTGTTAAAGAAACTAATTTAACCATAATATGGTTGTAAGTGACAATGATTTGGTGAAATTAAGCATAATATGAATAAAATTTTCTTAAAAATGGTTTTGTAGCTTTTTCTCTGGGGGTCTATATTAAATATACATATCGTCGGATATTATTTATAGTATACGAAAGTTAAAGGTAGCATTTAACAACATAACCAGATACGTTTTTGGTATTCGCAGACGTGATCATATAACTCCTTTTACGAAACAATTGTATGGCATGACTTTCTCAAATCTAATTGACAGCAGAACTTTAATACTACTGCACAAACTCATATATATTAAAACACCACCATTCTTGTACAACAGGTTGCGATTTGTAAGATCGAACCGCGGGTGTAAACTAACAAGTATTAGATACAAGTGCCAGGTTTCAGAGCGGCAGTTTTTCATTAATGCTATCCGTTTGTGGAACAGACTTCCAAACAGAATTCAAACAATCAGCAATGCGAATATTTTCAAAAATGAAATTATAAAACTGTTTTCTTAATATTAATAGTTTTTCCATCATTTTATGTTTTAAAATTATTCATAAATGTTATTGTAATTCATTTATTATTATTCATTTTTTTTTCAACACTTTTGTTAATGTTTTATAAAAAAAAAATAATTACCATGTCATAAACATTTTATTGTACAACTACCTGTTGTCCCTACTATAATCTAAAAGATTTTGTTTATCTTGTTGTATGGGTAAAACAATAATAAATATCAAAATATCAAAGTTAATAGATTGTTTGTGTACTATCGAGTGTTTCTTCTGTTCTTAGGTCATCTTCTGACTCATCCTGGTAAAGCTTAACACCAAAAATTAATAAGTTTATTTCCGAATTCCTTAGTTTCTGTTTTTGTACTGTATTTTAAAAATGTATAACTATGTAGAATGAAATATCCAAGCTAGCATTTTCAATCGTGTAAAAGTTTACTGGGAATCTCTTGAAGATCGTTTTTGATGGTCGACGAGCGCATTCTTTAATCGTAAAAGATTCATCGCACGGGGGAAACTGCTACACAAGCTGATTCCTTTGTGAGATACTTCTACAACATATCAAAGGACGTTTATATTAATCGTAGAGGCAATCGTTTGAGATGTGTTTTAATATTATCTAATGAGTCTTTCAGAATGCATGTCTAAAATCGTTTGAGACTCATGTAGTGATTATCTTACAACTCGTGAAATGCTCAGCCGTATAACTGAGCCACCTGAATAAGAAGATCAAGCGTATTTTTCATGTCAAAACTTTTAAATTTCATATAACTAATACACTCACAATATTCTGTACGTAAAATTAACTGAAATTGTAATATAAAATAAATGAAAATTCAATTAAAAACCGGTCTACTTATTTTTCATTTATTTTTAACAAAAAGTTCATTTAGTTTTTACTGTCAAAAATTCAACACCATATTCCGTAAAATCAAATAAATATTCAGTTATTTTTTAAAATTTTACTGTCAAAAAATTGACCCCATATTCAGTAAAAACAATTAAATATTCAGTTATTTTATTAAATTCAGTAATTTTCGTTTACTCCACAAAAGAGCCGAATTTCTAAAAAATACCAGACAGACACCTGTCCGCTTGTTTTTCTTATAAACGAGAGAGGGAGAATATTATTATTTACTTACCCTGTTACACCCGTTTGATTTACTATACTCTAAATTATAAAACACCAGCAGCATGACCGATATGGCTTCGCAATTATTTTACTTTTAAAATTTGATGTATTTAACTAAATTATTTTAACAAATAGAAAATGGGAATTGCTTACACAAAACAAGCAATTCATTTTTTATAGATAAGTAAAAATTTATTTTTGGTAGTTAAATTATATAAAATAACTGAATATTTAATTGTTTTTACTGAATATGGTGTTGAATTTTTGACAGTAAAATTTTATAAAATAACTGCATATATATTTGTTTTTACGGAATATGTAGTTAATTTTTTGAAAATTAATTTATATAAGATAACTGAATATTCATTTGTCTTTACGGAATTCGCGGTGGAATTTTTGACAGTAAAAATTAAATGAACTTTTCGTTGCTTTAAATTACATTTTAATTTAATTTAACATAAAGAAGAACAATATTAACTACAACTGAAAATCCGTATTAATATGCACTTAGTTTTTTGAATAACTGTTGAATCAGTTAAAAATAAATTTGCTTGGAATTTTAAATGTTTATTTATTTAAAAATGACTGAACGGAATATTTCTTAAATAAACTACAGTCCGTTACTGTAATAATATTGTGAGTGTACAAAACAAAGATTAAGATCGTGAATTCAACACCATCCTGTTGGAAAATCTTATTTGGCAGATCCTTAGGTCGGTTTGTTTTATTAAAATTGTATTGGCAGTATAATTTTCATGTTTCAAGAACGCTTTTATGTATCTAGGAAGCTCAGTTATGTTATATGACTCATACAGAAAGTCGAAAAGGGTTCATTCTATGATTAAAAGACGAACGTGTCAGAAAATGCTTAAAAAAGTAAAAAATAAAAAAATTTAAGAGTTGTTTATTAAACATAATCGTCTAATAAAAAGCCTTTACTAGCTGGAATATTAAATGTAAAAATATTTTCCAAAGACATACCTTTTGTATATGACTCTAAACAAATAATTAAAAATTTAAAGTTAATCGACTGAAATTAACCGGTTTAATCGGTAATCGAAAATTGTCAATTTTTAATAAACCGATCAGTTAATCGGGTAGTAATTAATCGATAGGCCGATTAACGGTTGAAAAGTGGCATATCAGTTCAACGAAGTTCAACAATTTCGAATTTTGCACTTCAACTGCAACGACTCCTACAGCTACGTATTCTGTTGAAACTGCTTTGAAACGAATAGGCGACTCCAACTTTAATCTACAGTGCTGCCAGTAAAGAAAAACCTGCATGTAAGGACTATTTTCTACTTCTGGCAACGCTAATACAAAATATCTTAAGAATTGTACATATGCCGATAGCAGGAATGATAAATTCAGCACAATTGCACTTTTTATACCCTCCACCGCTAGGGGTAAATGAAGGCATACTGAGTTTGTTATTCTGTGTAAAACATTTATAATATTTATCTAATATTCTGGGTATTTGAGTAATTCTAAGAAGATTTAGAAATGTCGTTGACTTTCAAATAACTCAAAAGAAGAAAAAAAAAAAACAATATTGATGTCAAATATTTTTGAGTTATCCTAAAAGGTTTCATATTGAAGCCCACTTCGGTTCAATAAGACAAGATTTATGAATCCAAATGTAAAACAACCACCCTAAAAAACTAATAAATTTTGCACAAATTCGTTTTATACCACAAAAAATAAAAATAAGAAATGTTCTTAGGACCGGTCCATGGTTAAACATGGGCCCCATATAAAGCTCAATCTTGGAAAACACTTTAGTAAGTCTAAAACCGTAACGTTATTGCGTAAAATAAAACAAAGTATTTTTTCCACTTTTGAATTGTTTGCACAGTTAGCAATGCCTTTAGTGAAAGCCCTCATTCTATTAAAAAGCACTAAAACCGTTTACGAAAGATTTGTGGGTAAATAGAGCATTTGTTTTACGGCGTACGACATAATTACGTTCCTACCAAAATTTACACTCACACATAAGTAAACAACATTTTTAATTCTTTATATCATAAACTTATAACCAGGGCAAGGGACTTCATGCAAATGCATGTTTGTTGTCGGTACTCTGAGGCCCACCTGAAGTTAATATCCTTGCGAATCACAATATTTCCAGTAAAATGGCATCAATTTGTTAGTGCATATTTTTGCATATTTTGCTTTAAATGCATGTTTTTGCATATTTTGATATAAATGCATATTTTTCGTCGTATTTTGTTATAAATTCACATTTTTCGTCATATTTTGTAATATTTATAAAAAAATTGCTCTTTTCTTAGTTTTTTGTTTAGAAATATCTTTCTGTTCAAGGCGAATTCATTATAAGGTGTAGTCAGTGAATCAGCTGGTTATAGTTGTTTCAGCCCTGAAGCTGTCAAACAGTCAAAATAGTATGGGAAAATCTGCTAACTTCGACCTTTTCAAGGAGCAAAAACAACATGTTGTTGTTTGGTACTGAATTACCTACATTTTATTATAAATTCACCTTGTTTCTTTTAGTTTTAAAAAGTAGCACGTACAAAAATTATACAATTTGTATAATTGTGCACATAATTGTAGAATTAACAATAAAATAGTTTTTGACATTTCATTTTGTTCGCGTTTTTTTTTTTTACTTGAAGAAGCAGCAAACAAAAATAATGTTCGGCGAAGAAAAAATAGAACTCAACATAATATTTTTGATTTACGGTGTAAGAAGTATGACCTAAAATCCAAAAAGTATTTATAAAATAAATTGTTTTTAAGGAAAAAAATGCCAAAAGAAAAAATATCAAAAAATAAACTTTTAAAAAAAAGTACTTTTTTGCAAAGTTTACAAAAAGGTGTTTCATTTAAAAATTTCAAGTAAATCAGCACCTTCAAAGCCAGAAACACAAAGATTTATGATTTATGAAAACGTTTCGCAAACTTTAATTTCAAGAAAATCAACTTTTGGGGATAAGACTAGCAAATTTAGTTTTGAATTGTATAATGCTCTGGTGTCTGCAGATAATGTGTGTGAAGTTAAATTTTAAAATTTATAACCCTAGACACATTCTGTTATGTTAACAGAACAATGTTAACTACTTAACAGACCTAATGTTAATGCTGTAATCATGGATAAGTCCAGATTTCTGGAAAAGGAGTCAACGTGGGCGAAAAAAAATGATTAGGATTTGTGGACAATACTATTCTCCATCGTTTTCCATCCCCAGAATTTTTAACAGAGCGAGTTGGACCGACTTATGGCCAATTTACTCTTTTGAATTCTCTAGGGGATGAACCCAGATTTCTGGAAAAGGAGTCAACGTGGGCGAAAAAAAATTATAAGGATTTGTGGACAATACCATTCTCCATCGTTTTCCATCCCCAGAATTTTTAACAGAGCGAGTTGGACCGATGGAAATTCTGGGGATGGAGAACGATGGAGAATAGTATTGTCCACAAATCCTAATCATTTTTTTTCGCCCACGTTGACTCCTTTTCCAGAAATCTGGACTTATCCATGATTACAGCATTAACATTAGGTCTGTTAAGTAGTTAACATTGTTCTGTTAACATAACAGAATGTGTCTAGGGTTATAAATTTTAAAATTTAACTTCACACACATTGCAGATATACCTCTATATTAGCTAATCAACCAAAATTATAGAATTTTTTTAAACAAATATAACAATGAAACCATTCCTACGGAAACAACCCTTATAAAAACTTATATCGCCACACAGAAAAAATTATTTTTCCAATTCAAACAAAAAATTTGTAGAATCAAACAATTTTTTGTCTGAAATCGTTCCTATAAACAAATTTGCATATTCAAACAATTTATTTGCATTTTGTTTATTGAAAACAACACTAATTTTTTCAAACAAATAATTTAACTGAATCAAACAAAAAGTTTACTGAAATATACTAAATTTCAAAATAATAAAAAAAAAAAAAGTTTTTGCACAAGCAATGAAGCGCACACAAGTAAGCACTGTATGAGATGACGGCAGAGCAGAGCCGCCGGCTGGCTTTGAGACACATTTTTTTGTTGGAATAATTTTTGAACGAAGTCTTATTTATACACACAACAACACAATGTTTTTCTTTATCACTCTCTCTGTTGCTGTATCCTTTCCTTTGCTAAAGAAGAAATGTAACCAAAAACGGCAGCAGACCGATTCGATATGTTTTTCGGCATCATTCTATTTTTGTATTTGATGTATTTAACCAAACAGTTTTAAAAAATTTAATACGGGATTTTGTTTCTTATAATGTTGTTTCTGCTATTGTTTTTCTTATAGTTGCACTTTTTTAAAGCGTCCAAAAATAGACTGTGTTTGTTTTTTGTTGTTGTTCTTATATTTCACATAAAGAAGTGTTGCTTACGATCAAATAAAAAAATGCAAAAAGACGACAACATTAAAGAGCGTTAAATATTTCATACAAAATTATGAAAACTTGACACCAATAACGCGTTTATTATATTTTTGAAGAGTTGTCCACATTTTTGTTGGTTAAATAAAAATCAAACAAAAATATTGTTTGAATCAGTAAAAAAATTTATAGAAATCAAAAAAATTTTCAAACAAGCGTTTGTTTGAAAAAAATTCAGCAAATAATTTTTTCTGTGCAAGTTGTACACTATACAACTATGTGACATTGTTGAAAGAATTAAGTGACATAATTTGTGGCTGTCTATTGACGAAGCAATGGACACTGAAGGACGTTTCGTTGTCTACGTAATTGGGATCTTGAATGCAGAAGAAGAACAGAGTAAACACAAATTTTTGTTAAATATTGTAAAGTTGGAAAAGGTGGATCATGCTTCAATAGCTCGAACATTCAAAGATTCAATATCTCTTTTAGAATCCTTTAATAAAAATAAAATTTTGCTCTACTTGACCTTTTTTTTAAGATATCTTACTCAAAAATGTTACATGTCACATGCTAAGCTCATCCCATGCATGAAAGCTTTTAAAGTCACCTTTGCGTTTCAACCATGTATAACAAGTTGGGGTACCTGGTTACAGGCAGTTGAGTATTATGCCGAAAATTTTTAAGAATTTAAAGATGTGGTAAATAATTTTAACGAAAATAATGCAGTCGCGATAAAAAAGTAAACAATATTTCAAATGTACCTAATATAAAGGCTCAATTAGAATTTATACACTCAAACAATGGGTTTCTAGTCGAGAAAATAACCGAACTTCAGGGGTTTAAATCATTGAACGCTGTCAATAAAATAAGAAAAGTAGAAGGTCAAATAGGCGAAAAATAAAAGCCAAAATTTATGCAGTTTTAAAAAAGAATGCCGGGTTTAAAAAAGTTAAAGAAATTGGTAATATTTTTAATTTACCTTCCAGTAAAGAAAAAATTGTACACAATGAATATTCTACAAAGGAGTTGACCACTTTTAAATATCCACCTATTACATCCGTTGATGTCGAACGAACACTTTTAATGCTTAAAACTGTTTTAAGACCAAATAGAATGAGTTTTACATTTGATAAATTAAAAACAAACTTATTTATTTATATATGTAAATATATCTTTATCTACTACTACTTTTTAAACTATGTTTTTAGTTTTTAAAACTGAATGAAATGTATTTATTTTTTTTTTTTGTTAAATATGGTTAAATAAATATATTTTTAATGCATATTTTTTACTTTTATTTTTGCATATTTTACGATTTTTAGTGCATGTTTTATGCGCATATTCTGCGCTTTTAAGTGCATGAACTTCCTTGCCCTGCTTATAACAAATGAGTTTGAAAAGGTTTTACACTTTGGGATGTTATTTGCCAATGATTATAAAAAGGCGTTTAGCCTTGGCGTTGTGTTTTATACGGTCTTGAAGTTTATAGTGGAACTACACAATACAATATGCTTAGGTTAGAGCATTGCTTTAATCGTGTTGTACGGTATGTTTATGGTCTCGGGTATAGGACGCGGGTGGCATCGTATGTAATGTCTTTAATTGGATGTGATTTCAGGAGTTTTGTAAATACAAGGCTACTTATTTTATTGTACAAAATTATTAAGAGTGGAACTCCACCTTATCTAAGAGATAGATTCTGCTTTGGAAGCTCTACAAGTACAAACATTATACTTCCACCAATGTATACAACCTTGATTATGAAAAGATCGTTTTCTGTTCGTGGTATTAACTTATGGAATTTGGTTGTTCCGTACACTGAGAGAAAATTTTCACATTCTATTCATTAACGGTTGCTGGATTTGTTGTCGTTATTTATAATCGCGCATTTAAGAGGGGGGACTAAAAATTATAATTATTAAATATTAACTAAAAATAATATAAAATAATATTGCCATATTGTATTTTCTGGTTTAATTTAGCCCTAGAGGCTTATAAACTTATCGTCGGTCTTTGTTCTGAAAGAGTGTAAGTCATCTTCCTGACTGGCAATTTAGTTGTGCAATTTTTTAAAATTCTGCTTCGAAATTATTAGCATTTGTGTCCAGATTATTAAATTCTAGTCTTGCAAATTACGATATGCGCATGATTTCCCGTTATAAAACTTAGTCTTTGAACGGCAACGTTCGTATGTCGTATAGGATATGTATGCACGCCATTAGAGCTAGCAGCCCCACAATTAAACAACAACTATCTTGAGTTTGCCAGCTTAAAATTATAAGCTAATGGAAATGCAGTTCGCATGACGTCATTTGTGAAAATCTTCAGAAGATTTAAACTTTGTTTTCGGGATGGCGTAATCTTTATTTCTGTCATTCTTGCCACTGCTCAATATTCTCACCACTCTTAACAATAACGCAAGAATTGCTGCAATAAAAATAGCAAGTCAGTTTATTTTGGTGCACGATTTAATCGACTATTCGAAAACCTACACTCAAAAGAAAGAACAATTAAGCCATCCGTACTCAAATCAATCCAAAGCGGTATTAAAGTACGTTGAGTACGGAGTTTCTTGAATAAAGTACAGAAAGATTGATTCAAGTACGGAAGATCGCGAAATACTTAATCCCTAACTCGTACTTCAAATAATCCGAAAATGACATTCATTTAAGTAAAACTAAGATTGAATCAATCTCAAAATGCGCTTGATTCAAGAATTATAAAGTCAATTAAATCCCGAATACGTACTAAAAATAAACCAAAAGTGAAATTAGAAGGAGAATTTTATTTTGATTTACTTACTTACGTGTTTTACACCTTGAAGAATTTCAATTATAAAACACCAGCATCATTGCCGATATGGTTTTTACTTTTAAAACTTAATGTACACATATAACTGAAGCTATAAACTAATTGAGAAGCATGAAATCTCAATTTTACTTTTTAAACATGAAAATAATGTGTTCTCGTCTTGTTCTGTTGATTTTGTTGATTCTACACACAACAAACAAATCGTTTTTTAACTATTTGTGTGATGTTGTTGTAGTATCTACAACAAACTTTGATAAGTTAAATGAGATTAAAACGCCCACCTTGTAATTTTACTCTCAGCGTGGCACTAACCACGAAAAGTTTAATTATGATTTAAGAATTTTGTACTTATTTTAAGAAAGTACGTTTTAGGCCCGTATTCACAACATACCGATAGCTAAAAGTAGACTTTAATTTGCCTTATAAAAAGTGTTCCATTATTACAACTTTACTTTAACCTAAAGTGAGCGATAAAGTAAAAGTAAATTTCGTCCTACCCGGTAGGTTAAAGTAAAGTTGCAATAATGGAACACTTTTTATACGGCCGATAAAATCTTACCTTAAGCTATCGGAAAGTTGTGAAAACGAGCCTTACTGTTATTCGTATAAAAAACTTCAACTAATATATTCTTGATGTATATACGTTAAAACTCATTATATATTAACCCTTAATTACTTTGGTGTATTTCAACCATAATAGTTTTTGCCCCAAATCGATTAGCTGAATATCACAACTTATAGTAGTCAGGTTTTGTCTCCTTAAGTATTTAAGTATTTTACGAAAATGATTCTTAAATTATGGCTACTTTATTCATAATTTGTATGCCGCTTATAATTGTATGATTTTATATAAACAATAAGTCTGAGTTCATACGGCTCATGTCTTATTGACAAGATTCTTCCTTTTTCTTCTTTGAACATGAATTGGCGTTCAAATGATTCATGTCATTTTGACGACATATGCTTTTTTGGTATTGAAAACAATAACAAAATTAAACAACGAATGAAAAAGCAAAACGAAAAGACGGTACATGCATCTATGTACTCGTTTCTTTTCCCCTCGTCCCTCTCGCCTATAAAGTAGCAATCATGTCAATAAGACATGAGCCGTATGAACACAGACAAACATTTTCCTCTTTTTCAAGGGCAAACTATTATGTTGGAGAAACAATATTATCGGTAAACATTTTATTGTGATTATTAGATGGCCATAACATGTTGAAGGCAACCATGATATGGTTGCGACTTCTTGATGGACGACTAACTTAACCATGATATAGTTGCCGGTGACCAAAATATTGTTTAAATAACCATAATTTGTTGAAAAAGGTCTTGTATTTTTTACACCCTAATTCACTACTATAGTGGTACTAAGTTGGTCATTCCGTGTGAAACTTTTTTATTATACATCTTAGACCCCATAAAGTGTATTTATTCTGGCTGCCTGAGTAATTCTAATTTAATTTAGCCATGTCCGTCTGTCCGTCTGATGAAAACACGCTCACTTCTGAAAAACTCAAAAGAAAATAACAAACTTGGTGTCAAATTGCTTGTAGTTATCTTAAGTAGTTTGGGATTGAAATGCAGCAAAATCGATTCAGTAGAATCAGAGATACGCAAAAAAAAAAGACTGACCCAAAAGCAATTGATTTTGATTCAAATAGAATTAACATTCGGATTGTGCACGACAACATTTTGCATTTGTAGCAACAAGTCTGTTTCTTTAGTCCCAAAGTGTAAATTCATTGTTCAAATACAAATTTTGTACGAAAACAGTTATATTATTTGATTCAAAAAATTAATATTTGATGGCAACAAAAATTGCTATTTCTGGCAAATGCAAATCATTTACGTCAACAGCAATTTTCAATGTGCTGTTATTTCAGAGGAAAACCTTTAACGATAAAAGTTATTTTATTTGCGACCAGCAGCCGTATTCTGTAACTCGCTTAGCTAAAGCTTAATCTCGTTCGCTAAAATGCCTTAGAGAATACAAAATTCAAATATTTTAGCGATGATATTAAAATCTTAAATTGCTGCGAATTAGATTTTTATGGCATTGCAAAATTTAACAATGCACGTTACAGAATTGCATTCGTAGCCAAAAATCGCTAAATCAACTTTATCGATTTTTAGCGATAGAGATTTAGCTTTAGCAAATTACAGAATACGGCTGCAGGGCTGCCAGATTTGACGATTTATCGTCATTTTGACGATTTTTGTTCCAAAATTAGCAAAGTGCCGATTTGCTGATTTTTTTCTAAAAAGTAACTTTTATTCAAGTCTCCAAAAAACAGAAACTTTAATTGTTTTTGTATATTTAGACAGCATAAATGTTAAAGTTTGCTTTATCCTAAAAAGTTATTTCAAAAGCAAAATTTCAAAGGAAAAAACTGTTCACTTATTATAATATAATAATTATCAACGACAGGCGTGATTATTTAATGCTTTTCTTAATGTGTTCCGAATATTAAACCGTTGCCGCAGTTTTCTGCCAATGTAGAGGAAATTGTGTGTAGTCAATTTAAATAAAACGACAAGGTAAAGTCTTCACATAAACCAAAAGTTCCCATACTCGACCTCGAACCAAATGAAATAATGGACCGACTTGGCTCTTTTTTAACATAAAATATTCCTTATATAGAAAAAAATTCCATCTATAACTCGTCATTAAAGAAACGATTTTGTTTATATACTATCAGTATTCTACTAAAATCATTTTATGTGGAAAAGAAAAAATAAAGTTGATTGATAATAAGAAGACATCAAAAAGTTAAGGTTAAAAGTTAAGGTTAAAAGTTAAAAATAGAAATTTATGTGCGAAATTAAAAGCAACCGCATTCATTTGCTAATAACTCAGACACTTGTGGAACGACCTTATTGAGTTTTAATAGCAAACTATTCCAAACTATATATAATATAAAAATATAAGAACTTCGGAAAACACACTTCAAGCAAAACTTTATGGGGTGCATGATTAATATTGTTAAAGTTACAAAAAATATAATAAACTTATATAAAAACGAACTTATATTTTGATTTTGATCTCGGTGTACCCAGCTAACAGGATGTTTGTTAAACGATTGGTTGATTAAACAACTCCTAGAATAATCTTCTGACGTTTATCTGAAGTGAAACAATAACAAAAACATTTCTTTATTTTAATTATTACCTTTTTTTGAATTTTTTGACACGTTAATTTTTTATTCTTGGAATGTTTTACATGCAGTGTTACGCATTGTTTATCTTAAGTCAAAACATCATCAAATAAACCTTTTGCGATCCTCTGTATAAATGATATTTTCAAAAAGGATAGTAGGATAATATATACAGGAGTCTTATACGATTCTTGACATGCTTTTTTAAAGACTCGTTGGATAATCTTTACCCACATCAAACAATTCCTTCTACGATTAAGGTAAGCGTCTTCGTTGTGTTACGGAAGAAGTTTCTCCCCTGTGAGAAATCTTCTACGATTAAAAAATGCGCTCGTTGACGATAAAAAACGCTCTGAATGAAGTAATTATGGTTTAATTTGATTGTTATTATACCCTCTACCACAATTAGTTGTGAAGAGGGTATACTAAGTTTGTCATTCCGTGGGAAACTTTTTTATTATTCATCTCAGACACCATAACGTATATATATTCTTGGTCCTTGAGTAATTCTAAGTTGATTTAGCCATGTCCGTCTGTCTGTTAAAAACACGCTCAATTTCGAAAAACTCAAAATAAATAAACAAACTTGGTGTCAAATAGTTATCCTAAGCAGTTTGGGATTGAAATCCAGCAAAATCGGTTCAGTAGGCTCAGAGGTATGAATCAAAATGTGGAACCACCACCTTAAAAAAATTAGCAATTTTGTTACATAAACTAACATAGTAAATGGTGGAACAATGCACAGAATGATATAAGATTTTGCAAAAATTCGTTTTATTCGACTGGAAATCACGCTGTAAAATTTTGTGAAGATCCGTCCATAATTTACCCTAGGCCCCATATAAGCCCAACTCCCGGAAAACAGTATAGTACGCCTTATAATAATGCTATCATTACAAATTTTGGCACCTCAAAATAAAAAAAAATATTGCTATCATAACAAAATTTGGTACACCAAAGTTTTATATGACTAGAACTAAGACTGTGAAATTTCGTGAAGATCGGTCTATAATTTACCATAGGCCCCATAAAAACCCTACTCCCGGAAAACAGTTTAGTAAGCCTAAAACCGTAATTAACAATGCTATCATAATAGAAATTGGTACGTCACAGTTTTATAGGACTAGAAATGACACCGTGGAATTTCGTGATGATCGGTCCATAATTTACTATAGGCCGCATATAAAGCCAACTCTGGCAAAATAATTAAATACGCCTAAAACCGTAGCAGCTATAGAGATTGCGGTAAAATTTCTTCCAACTTAGCGTCATATGGCCAGAAAAAATATTATGCAACTTTGTGATATACGGTCCATAATAAACCTTAAATCCCATATTAAGCAGCCTTCTGATATTCACTGTAAACGCTAAAACTTATTCACACTGTTCGGCTTAAACTACAAGCTAGTAAAAGTACAAATTTCTAAAAAGAAAAGCACTAAACTTTTTGACTGCCAATCAATTATTTAATCTAGATCTAAGCCGCAACCAGTTTTAGTGCTGACGTCAGTTTGTATAAAGCTTAATTAATAATTTATATATCCCATATAGAGCCCACTCCTGAAATATTCGAACTGTCGGATGAGGGTGTCAAAGATTAGGCACAACCGAATATATAACTCTAACTTGATTTCTATTAACGTACTATTTATTAAAGGTCTTTTATTTGTTTACATAAAACATACTCTTGTTATTAAGTTCCGGATCCAACGTTTTTAAACCATTTTTTTTGCTAGTTCAATAAACGTTATTCCCGTTACTAGCATTTCTAAAAGATTTTCGGAAATGGCAGCAATAGAAAATTATAAGCCTATCTTGTAAAAATTTGTAGAAATTATTTATGTTTACAATAATATTTTGTCTCGTTACTAACATAAAAATGATGTAGGCGGGTTAAAGCGGGTGTCGAAAATGTGTCTTGTTTAACAGCTAATATTATAAGTTTTGTGTTTTAAATTGCTTGTGGTTATTATAAGTTAATTGTTCCCAGTACTGAACGACTGTTTTCGTCGCAACAATTTTTGGAGTTTCTTTATGTCCAATTTTCGACTCATCATTCTTAGCAGTTGCAGTTGTTGCAAAAAAAAATCAAAAATACTTTTAGTTCAATGACCGCGTTTGTTGCTGCCAACTAGAAACTGTTGACGTTGTTCAATTAATAAATACAAATTATAAATAATTTTTTATTTCTAAACTTAACAAGTCAGCAAATTATTTATGAATTACAAATAAGCAAATTTTGCTTTATAGAGAAAGAAGGTATAAAAGACAAAAGTCAGACCAGAAAAAAGCATAGTTCACTATCAATAAGTGCTTGGAGTAATTTAATTATTTGTATTATCTACCTAATCGAAAGTTTTGAGGATAGAAACGTAAAACCATGAATCCCTTAAAAACAGTTTGCCTTTTAATGGGTATATTGGCCTTGGCCTCTGCCAATTCTTTATCCAGTAGATATAATTACAACAGGAATTCCATTAAAAATAGTGGCAAACCAACCGATTGGTTATCAGTTTCGGAGTTGGAATCTATGCCGTCTATGAGTGAGATTAACCCTCAAAAGTTGGAAGAAATGTCATTGCAGGAAGGAGCGGAGTTGCTACAAAAAATGCGTAAGTATTAGGCTTATAAATTAAAGGGTTTTATTTTAGTGTACATTTTTTACTTTAAGATCACTTGGGTCAAGCTGGACAAGCTATTGAACCCAACTACGTTCCTAAGCCAAGCGATATACCCTGTTACCTCATTACACCCGACAACAAGAAACTCAATTTCCAATTAAATGAATTACCCAAGATCGCCAGGGAGAAAAATTACTTTGGAAACCAAGAAGTGACATTATTTATAACCGGTTTGCCACAATCAACTGAAACAATCAAAAAGGCAATTCGCAAATTGGTAGAAGCCTATAGTCAACGTTACAATGGTCAGTCTCCCCAGTCCAGCAATGTAAATTATGAAGATAATAATGAAAGGGGAAATCCTAGTTCCAGTGAAGAAAATGAAGATCAAGAGTCAAGGAATAACAACTACAACAAAAACAATCCCTCTGGTAACTTTGTTGTTATTGAATTAGGAAACTCATTCCCTTCCATGCAGCGGTATGCTTCTTTGGATGTGGAAAGGGCTGGCATGGAAATTGGTAACATTCTTGTGCAACTAACCGATAATTCAAATGTGCCCCAGGAAATTATACATGTTATTGGTGCTAACGTTGCTGCTCATGTTGCTGGTGCTGCTGGTCGTCAATACACCCGACAAACTGGCCATCAGTTGCGTCGTATTACCGGTTTAGATCCCTCTTATATATTTACTCAATATCAGAATAGTTTAACAGGTTTGGCTCGTGGTGATGCCGAATTCGTTGATGCCATCCATACATCTGCCTACGGTATGGGTACACCCATACGCAGCGGTGATGCTGATTTCTATCCCAACGGCCCAAGCGAAGGTGTTCCCGGTGCTGACAATGTAGTTGAAGCCTCTATGCGAGCCATTCGTTATTTCGCTGAATCTGTTATGCCCGGCAATGAACGCAATTTCCCTGCTGTTGCAGCCACCTCCCTTCAGCAATACAAAGATCAAAACGGTAACGGCCAACGTGTTTATATGGGCATTAATACCGATTACGATGTCGAAGGTGATTTTATACTACAAGTAAACTCTAAGAGTCCTTTTGGTCGCAGAACTCCAGCTCATAAGCAACAAAACTATCATACAGTTCATAAGCCCTGGAAAATGTCCTCTCAGGATTATTAATTGATTATTAGATCGGCGTGAAGTCAACAACGGATATGAGCTTTCGGCTTTATTTATATTTAATTTTTTCTTTGTGTTTTTTCTAAATTAATTTTATATTCTTTGTATTTAGTTCTAAGAAGAAATGATTTTTTTAAATAAAAATAAAAATAGCAAATGCATCTCCTAAAACATTATTTAAAATTGAGTATGAGATTGATTGAAATATTATAAGTTAGCTCGAATTAAGTTAATTTTTGCAAACGGAATTTATCAGGCCTGTTCTGAAAATCACACTTTATGAAAGTGATTTGAAATCATGACTGTAAGGAATACAAAATTAAAATACTTTTTTTTAATTTTAATTTCTATTTTATAAAATAAAATAAAAACAATTTTAGTTTAAGATTTTTTGCTAAAATATTTGTGGTATTAATTTTTATAAAATCGAATCGAAATGTACTATAAAAAAAATTATTCGTACTTTTTAATATTAAATAAGTTGGATTCTCAAAAATTTTCTATAATTCTTAGAATTTTTATTCAACAAAATTGGTAGAAAATAAAAATATTCAAACAAAAAATTTTAAATACAAAAATGTCTATTAAGTTTTTTTGAATATTTTCTTGAAAAATTAGAAAGACAATGTAATAAAATACTGGGATAAAAAAAGTTCAGCTCCATTTTAAAATACAAGCATTAAAAGTAAGACGATATCGTATTTGAAAATTTTAAAAAATAACGATATTATAGACATATATTCGGCGGAAAACTGCCCAGAAACTAAAAGCAATACTATATTCCTTGAATTTTGGTAAAGTGCAATTTGTGAGGTTGTTTTTAGGTTGAATTGCTCGAAGCGAATGTATGTAAGATTGAGCTCTAAACATTTTGTAATAAAACTTCCTTGCCATTGTTTTCCAAATAGAAACGTACAGTTATCTGCTAGAAATCAATTTAAATACCACTCTTACTTATCATATAAAAGGTAATAACGTTCAAAAATTTTTTTTTAAATTTTGGAATAAAAAAAAATCATAATAATTCTTATATCGAAGAACAGATTATGAGTAATTCAAAAAATTTTTGTTGAATTAAAATATTTAGGCATTTTTTTTTAAATTATAAAATTTTTTCATACGAAGTCTGAGATTTTTTTATTCAATAAGTTTTATACAAATTTATTTTATTTGTTTCTTCTTAATTAAATTTTTTTCAAACAAATTTGTGTGCTTTTCTATTGATTTGAATATATTTATACCCACACCACAATAGTGGAGAGGGTATTATGGATTTGTGCTGATGTTGTAACGCCTTAAAATATTGGTCCTAGACCCACCTTTAAGTATACCGATCGACTCAGAATCACTTTCTGAGTCGAACTAACGATGTCCGTCCGGCTGGCAGGCAGGCTGGATATCCATGTAACCTTGTGCGCAAAGTACAGGTCGCAATTTTGGAGATAATTTGATAAAATTTGGGATATAGGTTCTTATTGACACAAGGACCAAGCCTTTTGAAAATGGGCCAAATCGTAGGACCACGAGGGAAGAAAGGGGGGAATTTCTTCCTCTCAGAAACTATCAAAACGGTTTTAATGAAATTTAAAACTTACATAGAACCATATCTTCATGGACACAAAAGGGATGTATTTTTTAAAAAATAGGACCACGAGTGGAGATAGGGCCAATTTCTGCCTTTTCAAACCGATTTTAATGAAATTCAAAACATAGATAGATCCATATCTACACGCAAAGAAAAAACATGGTTGTGGTAGACATATTCTAAGAGCAACATATAATGATAAGAATTATGATTGTAGTCACCATATTAAGATTATTATTGAATCATATTATGACTAAATATACTCGTACTATTACATCATAATAGTTTTCCCTTAATCATATTATTATTCTGTTAATCATACTAAGTTAAGTAGTAATCAAATTATTGTCTTGTGTAATCATAATAAGCTAAGAAATTAATCATATTATTGTCATGTTAATCATAATAAGCTAAGATGTAATCAATCTTAGCAATCTTATTATGATACAGCACCTTTCATAGCTGTCAGAAAAATACAAAAAAAATAAAAATATGTTTGCATAGATTTTTTATTTTGTGGCTTTTTACAATTTTTCTTAATGTTAATCAAATAGCGGAGTTCAATATAAGGCTTGCAAAAGAGCAAATGAAGAATCTGTGGTTTCGATTTTAAGATGTTGATGAAATATCGTAGCACTTTTATAAAATATAACGAAATCTCTGTGTGTTTTGTTGTTGGATTTTACAAAAAAACTATGACATTTTGCATTTGCACTATTACATCACTAATACTTGAATGAACTCCGCTAATATTTTAATTTTTTTTTTCTTTTAACTTATTTTTTTTTGGATTTTTATCTTTTAATTGTTTAACCGCTCACAAATAAAAAAAACGACACAACTGCTTCAAAATTATTTTGCAAATGGCGCTAACATAATATGATTAGAGTAAAAATAGTTTGATTGCATCGTTAACATAATATGATAAATGTATAGAAAGTTATCATGTTATGGCTATTAAATATCATGATATGGTTGTGAGAAATATAATATTGTTACAAAAGTTAAATTATCTAAGAATTATTTATAGTTATAGTTATAAGTTATCTTGTAAGTTGTAGTTTTATGTTACTTAAAATTGTCATGTATAATTTTCAACACAACTGTTATTTTAAAATAATTCCTATATAAATTTCCCAGTAATTTCTAGAAATGGTTATAGAACATAATAAATAGTTTTTACGGGAAGGTTCAGGAAAAATCTAGAAATAATTATGAAATATAAAAAGGGGTGACTCATGTAAAATTAGTTTTAGTCTGTTTTGGAAAACGGTTCTGTTCGTAACTAACAATTGTGAACAAAATAATTAATTTCAATAAAGTTTGTTAAGTTGAATAAGTGTGTGTATTTATTTTTATTTGCAATTAAAAGAACTCAACGGTTTATTATAAAGGGAGTAAACCGAACGCGTTTATTAAAGGAAAAACGTAACAATATGTTTAGAAAGTTATCATAATTAAGTTGTTAGAAAAATAATTATTTTTCGGTCAACAATACGATAAACATTGATATGTTTACAGTAACTATAATATTGTTGATATTGATTAAAAATAACAATAATTTGTGTACGACAACAATATATTGTTACATTAAACATAGTGTTGTTGCCATAACCATGGTTTTGCGTATATACATAAGCTATACAGTTTTTCAAAAATAGGACCACAAGGGGAGGTAGGGGGCCCCTCACAAACTTTTAACCCGATTTTAATGAGTTTTATAAACATAGATAAATCCATATTTATATGGACATATAAGCATGATGTGTTTTTTCATACTGTGGTATAGGGTATCATATGGTCGGGCTTGACCGACTATACTTTCTTACTTGTTTTAAAATATTTATTTGATTAATATAAATTCAAATAATAGTGAATTTAACTTCCAAGATAAGAAATAATATTTTAAAGTCATTATCGAAAATTATTTGAAACTGATTTATATTTAATTTAAAGAAGTATTAAATAAATTGAACATATTTTAATTTTTGAAAAACAGTTACAAATTGTAAATAATTCAATTAGTATTGTGGTTATTTTTGTTGAACTATTTATGGTTTTTAATCCAAATTTTTTAATATTTTTAATTAGGCTTAAGTTCATGAAATTTAATTTTTATTAAATTATTTTTATGAAGAAAGGAATTTTACAACATGAAAATTAATTAAAATTGTTATTGATAATCTTTCATTCTTGACGTGGCTCGGGCTCGAACCCTGGCCGGCAGGTTACCATGACATGTTTCGATCGCAACCACTCGATCTCCTCAGATGGATTTGCCGTCTTACACTCGCAGCCATCGACGACTGCTGACGTCACTAGTCAAACATCAATCCTTAAACCAAATTGTATTTTAACATTTGGTAGATCGAAATTTGCTTTTCCTGAATGATTATCTATTTTAATTGACTTTACATGTTTTTTCCTTTAAGCCTGGTACTCTGTTCAACATTTCACGTGAAATGCTGTCAAAATGCATATGAAAAAAACTTGTGAGGAATATCTATGAAATAATGTTGATGGAGTTGTACTCTGTTTATTTTGTGAAAAAGTACCGAAATGTTTCTGGCAACATTTTTTTTACAACCGCGAAATAATGTAAGCTGCCTTTATTTCACGTGGAATTTTAAGCAAAAGCAAAAAAGTATGAACTTAATATTTAAAAAAGAAATAAAAAATTCAAATAACACAATCAGTAACAGTTTTTTATCCGTATTTACTTTTTTTTATTAAATTTTTTATTAAAAAAAAAAATAATTTTAGTAAAATACATGTGGCGTTTGTTTACATACACGAAACAGTGTAGCATACTTTGAAGGAATAAAAACGTCAAATTGTACAAACTCGCAAGATTGGTAACATTGATAAATGCCAAAGTTTTCGTGTGGAATAATCAATGTTGCTCAACATTTTTCACAAATTTGAACAGAGTACTAGGCTTTACTTCTGTTTTTTCGTACTTTCGTCAAGAATTTTTCTTGAAGTCCAAGTACATTTTTTGTTTTTTCACTTTGTCTTTCTCTTTTCTGTTGACCTTTTTCAGCACAACTTGAAGGACAAATGTACACATAGAGCTCGTGCCTTAGCTTTAACAATAATTAGTATTGTGGTTATTTTTGTTGAACTATTTATGGTTTTTAATCCAAATTTTTTAATATTTTTAATTAGGCTTAAGTTCATGAAATTTAATTTTTATTAAATTATTTTTATGAAGAAAGGAATTTTACAACATGAAAATTAATTAAAATTGTTATTGATAATCTTTCATTCTTGACGTGGCTCGGGCTCGAACCCTGGCCGGCAGGTTACCATGACATGTTTCGATCGCAACCACTCGATCTCCTCAGATGGATTTTCCGTCTTACACTCGCAGCCATCGACGACTGCTGACGTCACTAGTCAAACATCAATCCTTAAACCAAATTGTATTTTAACATTTGGTCGATCGAAATTTGCTTTTCCTGAATGATTATCCATTTTAATTGACTTTACATGTTTTTTCCTTTACTTCTGTTTTTTCGTACTTTCGTCAAGAATTTTTCTTGAAGTCCAAGTACATTTTTTGTTTTTTCACTTTGTCTTTCTCTTTTCTGTTGACCTTTTCAGCACAACTTGAAGGACAAATGTACACATAGAGCTCGTGCCTTAGCTTTAACAATAATTAGTATTGTGGTTATTTTTGTTGAACTATTTATGGTTTTTAATCCAAATTTTTTAATATTTTTAATTAGGCTTAAGTTCATGAAATTTAATTTTTATTAAATTATTTTTATGAAGAAAGGAATTTCATTTTGAGCCAATATTTAGAAGAAAATTATTTACAATGAACAGCTATGTTTGAAATCACAAGAAAGGTGTTCTGGGCATATTATTTTGTAATTTCGAAACGTTCAGCTTCGTAAACAACTTTTTGAAATCACTTTGTTATTTTTGCGACTATTGTAAGATGGCCGTCATAATAAATAACTTAAATAAAATATTCAATGTGTTGTTTATTAATTGTTAAGGCAATAAACTATTTCATTTGCAACAAATCCTTTAAAAATAAGAAAATTCGACGACACTAAAAAAATGATATTTGCTTTTGAGACTTTTGTTGTGATTTCAGTTTGTTTTTTTTTAGTTGAATTAAAGATCGCTAATTTGCTAACAGCGGCATGAAAGCAAAGTATAATATATATTAAAAATCGTAAGAGCTGTAAAGAATCACAGGAAAAAATCGCTTCTATCGCGAAAATGGCTAAATTCGCGAAAAATTGCAAGCTTGTAAAAAAGCCCTAAATTTTATTTGAAATCGCTAAATGGGTAAAAAAATATTGCAAAAATATCGAGAAAATTCGCGAAAAATTTTAATATATCAAAAGAGCCGTTAAATTGATTGAAAGTCCCTAAAACTATAAGGAATGGCAAAAATTCGGTAAAAATGTCTAAATTAGCGGAAATTCGAAAAAATTTGCTAACAGCGGCATGATAGCAAAATTCTACTATTTATTATAAATCGTCAAAGCTATAAAGAATCGAAAACTTATAGAAACAAATTGCTTTTATCGCGAACATGGCTAAAATTCGCAAAAAATTGCAAAATTTTAAACACATCCTAAACTTAATTTGAGATCGCTAAATCGGTTAAAAAAACAAATTGTTAAAAAATAACACAAAAAGCGTTAAAAATTAGCTATAATTTTGTAGAACAAACTTTTTGTGTTTGCTTGTGCTTTGCGTTGAAAATCACACCGATAAACACAAAAACCGTGTGATTTACATAACTCCACAAAATCACACGTGTGATTTTAAAAGCACATGTGATTTGAAATCACGTGATTTTCAAAACATACCTGTATATAAGAAATTAGATGGGGGTTTTCTTTACAAATCTTTATAAAAAATCCAAAAAAATCTTAAATTCGGGTACTATTTAAAAATATAATTCACAAATGGAGGGCTCAGAGCTGAAGCGAACCAAGTCAAAAATGAAAATTCGATAATATTTTGAGTTTGAGTAAGTGAATTTCCATTAATTGCCATTGACATGGGTTTATTACCGTTACCTTTGGAACGAACAACTTTTTGATTTAATCCGTTACAGAACTCGATAGAGTTAAACTTTGCGAAGAATTTCACACCAGTTTGGAAATACATATATGGGCATTTCCCCAGAATGGTCTACCAGGATGAAAAAATAATATATTGATTATCATCGTCTTTTATTGTTTATTATTAGAAAAAAAGTCTATGCTCTTATAAAAGAATGGTTTCCTAGCATATCTGCGTTCGTGACCCCAGGAAATGCCCATATGCATTTTATTTTATGACTTGGTTCGGTTCTGCTTTGAAACCTCCAAATAACACTAATGGAAATGATCGAAAAATTAATTTTTTTCCATGATTTTTTTTACAAACCGTAGAAATGTGCTAAAACTATGCAAAAATAACTATAAAAAAACAGTTTGTATGAATTTTTTAGTGTCCCTCTTTCAGTGCTCTAGTGTTCTTTTTCATCTCTCCAAACACATAAATTTATATTTTTAAAGAATTTTAAGAGTTTTTAGGTGGAATCTGTTTGCTGCTACTTAAGTTATCCAACAATATTATTAATGGGTAAACCAACATTTTCTTATTTTGTATTTCAATAAATAAGTCATATATCGTTACCTACAAAGCAAAACGCTCTAACTAACAAGAAATTCGAAACCAACTTTTTTACAAATTTCAATGCATCTCATCAATGTATATCGAAATTTATAAACAAGTCGGTTTTGAAATTTTTGCAAGTAAGGGCGTTTTGCGTTTTAGGTAACGATATACACATTACCTTAAACCTTAAAAATATCTTCGTAAAAGCCCACCCAGCTGACTGATAAATAGATCAATTAAACTATCACAAAATTGTTGACTTCATAATTCAATAAGTAAGGAATGTCCAAATTTAAGGTAAAATCAGTCAATGGAAATTGCTACAGGGAGATGATCCGAATTGCGGAAAATTGATGATTTAGACGTAGAGAATATGTGGTTTTATTAGGCTGGTGCCACTTGCCACACAGCAAGCGAAAAAAAAGTTCGTTAATCGCATCATTTCACGTAAGGAGGAGGGAATTAAGACTTTTTTGGTGGGGTTTTTTGAAATCGAAAGTGTACAGCAATAATCCCACAACAGTTCATGAGCTTAATAACAACATTATCGAGACGATATCAAACATTGACAACAGATTGTTAAAAAACTTGATTGAGAATTTTAGTAAAAGATTAGGAGACCGCCGAGCAATTATTAATTTTTAGCAGGAAATTGGTTATAAACGAAAAAAAAAATATTTTTAATCGGGTGTATTCTAGAATCCTTTTTGGTGTTCTGCATTACACATCCACACGTTTTTATTTATTTTCAATCAGAGTATACGCAGAGAAAAAACATGGTTTTAGTAATGGTTAAAAAAACATTTTATTGTCCCTGAAATGGCAACAAAAAAACTTTTGTTGTTTTAAACCAAACTCTTTTCAGGTTTCTTTTTTTGTTTCTATTAAACAATAAAGTGTTCCCCTCCCTTGAAACTTTAAATATGGTTGAATTTAACAATATAATAGCGCTATTCAATGTTTAGTGCGTTTTAGGTTGCAACGGTTTGGTAGTGCAATAATTTTATAATTGACAGTGAGCGGTATTTTAAGCAACTTTGAAATGCTAGATGCATATTAGATAACAGCTGTTTTACGGAATTATTGGTCGTGAAAATTTACAAAAAGGTGTTTGATTATTTTGTGAAATTGTTTTAAAATGCCACGAATTAGTGCAAAAGAAAATATTATCGCAGCATTAGTAGAACTAAGCCAATCGTTGGCCTTTTTATAAGATGCCTTAAGGTATCGCACTTTCCACCTTATAATATCCCAGGTTGCATCGATACCGCTTTTTTCAATAAATTTCTTATAAAACATTTGAGCTGTTGGTGTCTAAATAACAATAATAAAGAATTTGCTTTCGAAAAGTTACGGACTTCTCTTAAGAACTAGCCTCTATGTTTTCTGACTCTCCTCCAAATAATCCAAAACAGTTTTTATTTCATCTGCCGTCCACTTTTTGTTTGGTTTTTCTCTTTTTAATTTTTTATATCTTAAATTTTGTTTCACGATTCTAAATTATTATTTACAAATGTCAGCTGTTCGAGTATCAGTTATGTAAACGCAAAACATGTAGCAAAAAAAGCTAGACAGTTTAAGTGTTGCGCAAAAGCAATGATGTGACAATTGCAATTCTGTATATTTTGTTGTTGGATTGCAAACAAAAGCTACAATATTTTGCATTTGCACTTTCGCAAGACCATTCGCATCAAACACCGCTAATGTTTTAATAATAAAGTTACAACATGGTTAAATCAATCCATCCATAAATTAACGTAAAATAAACTAGTAGAACAGAAAAATTGTAAGTAGGTAGTCACAGGCTGGATTATGAATTAAATTATAATTTGATACTTACTGCCTGTTCATCTATTTGCGAACGAATGCTTCGATGCGCCTAACTTACTTGTATTTTTACTCGAAAACACTGAACAAACAAAAGCCATTACGCTCAAAAATAAACAACCAAGAGAAACAAGAAATGTAAATGTATGTGTTTGGCGGACTCTGATGTAAAACAAAAACAATATTTTATTTTTTTTTTTTTGCTTTAAATGTAAGTTAAGCGATCGAAGTCTTCGTTCGCAAATAGATGAACAGGCAGTTAATAAACAAATTGAAAAAAATTTATGAAATAAATAACCACTAGATGACCCGTGCGAATATTTCGCACCGTTAGTTGTCATTTTTTGTAACATAAAATGAAAATAATTAATAGAAAATTTAACTTTTTATGTTATTTTCCGCAGTGGCGGATTTAGGTCTGCTTCCTCCCTAGGCATTCTTTAATATGCCGCCCTTTTTAATTATATAGGAGTGATTATCCAAAAAAAAAAAAAAAAAAAAAATTAAATATTAAATTTATCGAACTCGCTTAAAACTTATTACCCGGAGTTTGCTGGGGTCGCTGATTACGAATCTGATGTTAGTTTTTAAAAATTCAAAATGGAGGATCCAATATGGCATACAGTTTTTAAAAAATCTATCGAATGCTACACTCGTAAATTTTTTGTAAATTTACAGTTAAAAGTTGTTTAAATATATATTTTAAGCACCAGGTATCTAATTTAATTTGCAGTTATTATTAAAATAAAAATTATATGTAGTTTAGGTATAGCGTGCTGTTTTTATTATGAAATAATTTTGTCGTGCTAAATGTTCAATTTGTCCCTGTGTGCGCCATACAGAAATCTTATTAGTAATTTTTTTTGTATTCCCAAAAATAACTTTAAAGATTACCAATGCTTTGAAATGGGCGAATTTTTGGTGATGCGAATACGAATATTCGTAACATCACTAATAGAAAGACATGAGTAGCGAAAAATCGAAAAATTGCCCGCAAACAAGCGCGATTGTGTGTTGTCGAGGTACTTTGAAGTTTTTGTTTTTCTCATTAACAAATAGAAAAAATAGATTTATCGTAAAACAAAATTTTTGTATCGTAATTAATATTGATTTTTTTAAAGAAGCAGAATGGGATGTCTCAAAATTAATAATTCTTTTATAGAAGTAACGTTTGTGATGCCTTTTACAACACTACTTCGGCCTGGAAGACCATCAAACTTACTAATATTTTTTGCTTTATTGCTCAATGGGCAGCACTTAGAGGAGGCCGCAGAAGCACATAATAATTATTTTAGGCTATATCAATAATGTGTGGTTTACATTTAAGTTGAACCGACGAGTTTTGCGCTCTTGTTCTATAAACCACACATAAGACTTCTTTAGGGAAGGTTTGCAACAAGGACATAAAGGATAAGCTTCTTTTAACATTAAACCCTCTTACAAGTAGCAAGAGAAAGGCAAGGAACAGAAAAACAAACTGATTTTTATCTGAAATTAATGTTCTGCTGATGGCAGCAAAGCCCAATGTTTTTAAGACACACCGGTATGTTCTGTAAATCGAAATGAAGTGGATTTAAAACCGAGAAAATTTTGAAAATGAGCCTTTTAAGAAAATTCATAAAAATATTTCTTTTTATATACTTCAAACTTTGAGTACCAATTATATTTACAAGAAAAGCTCCTAAAACAGGAAAAACTACAGTAATTTTTGTCAATAATTGAAACCAAAATCTCGTTCGAATTTAATTCCACTTCTTTTCGATTTGTAGAACATGCCCGATAGTTTGCGATTTTCTTGAATAATCATGTGGCACACTAGAAAAGTTAAATGCAATCACAGTGTGCTAAGTCTAGGAAAAGTATCACACAACCTGTTTTTTTTTTAAATTAAAATTACAATGTTTAAAAGTTTAGACTACTCGATTAATTAAACAACTCGACATAATTAATAAATTAAAATGATAAGAAAAAGCAAAAAATTAAAGCTCACTGATCAAAATTATTGCAATTTTTATTATGTATATTTATTTCACAATATTTTATTTGTTTTTTTTTTTTTTTAGAAAATTTGCAAATCAACAAAATTTTAAAAATTGCAAATAGGAAAATTTTATGCAATAGTGAGAGTATATAAATCCAGCGTTAAACCAAAAAAATTATAGTTTACTATCGGCAGTGTTTCAAGCAATTAAGTTTCAATTTTAAATCCAGTTTCCTTTAGAATATTGAAACGTAACCATGAAACCTTTTACCACTGTTTACCTTTTAATAGGTGTATTAGCTTTGTCTTCTGCTAATCCCAACTCGAACAGATGGAATTCCAATAGAAATTCTGTAAAAAATAGTTTAAAACCAACTGAATGGTTATCAGTGTCGGAATTGGAATCTTTGCCATCAGCAAATGAAATTACCCTTGAAAAGTTGGAAGAAATGTCGTTACAAGAAGGAGCAGAGTTACTTCAAAAAATGTGTAAGTATTTTGTTAAGTAGAGGAAAATTTTGTTTAATTTAAAATTTTTAATTAAAGATCACTTGAGTCAAGCTGGACAAGCTTTAAAGCCCAACTATGTTCCTAAGCCTAGTGAAATACCTTGTTTCCTCATTACACCTGACAACATGAAACAGAGTTTTAGACTGAATGAACTGCCCCAAATCGCTAGAGAAAAAAATTATTTCGGCAACCAGGAAGTAACATTCTTTATTACTGGACTCCCTCAACAAACTGAAACAATTAGGAAAGCCACTCGTAAATTGGTACAAGCCTATATGCAACGTTATAATGGCCAGGCTCCTCAGTATAGCAATATAAAATACGAAGATGATTCAGATGAAAAGAGAAATCCTAGCTCCAACGATGAGGATGAAGATTCATGGAAAGACTCTAAAAAGCCTTCCGGTAACTTAGTTGTGATTGAGCTAGGAAATTTAATGCAGAACTCGCAGCAATATATGGCTTTGGATGTTGAAAAGACTGGCATGGAGATCGGTAACGTTTTGGTGCAATTCACAGACAAGTCCAATGTACCCCAGGAAGTTGTACATGTTATTGGTGCTAACATTGCTGCTCACGTTGCTGGTGCTGCTGGCCGTCAATACACCCGGCAAACTGGCCATCAGCTACGTCGTATTACCGGTTTGGACCCCAACAATTTAATTGCTCAACGTCAGAATAGTTTAACAGGTTTGGCACGTGGTGATGCTGAGTTTGTTGATGCTATTCACACATCTGCCTATGGATTTGGTTCACCTATACGCAGCGGTGACGTTGATTTCTATCCCAATGGTCCAAGTGAAGGCGTGCCTGGTGCTAAAAACGTAATTGAAGCCTCCATGCGTGCTATACGCTACTTTGCCGAATCAGTTGTACCCGGTAACGAACGTAATTTCCCCGCTGTAGGTGCCACTTCTCTTGAGCAATATAAGGAGCAAAACGGCAATGGCAAACGGGTTTACATGGGCATCAACACTGATTACGATGTTGAAGGTGATTTTATATTACAAGTTAATTCCAAGAGTCCTTTTGGTCGTAGAACTCCAGCTCAAAGGCAACACAATTTTCACGCAGCCCATAAGCCTTGGAAAATGTCTTCTCAGGATAATTAATTACTCTTTAGATAAACAGGATGCTTTGCCAAGTGAGAAAAGAGGATTATATTAACCGTTCTTTACAAGATTTGTGATTATACAAATAATTATTCTTTTGCAATAAAATATTTTAACTAAAAAGTTGATAAAAATAATGTTTATTTTTTATTAAAGTTTCAATTAGAATTGTGTTACAAGAAACGAAAGCAAATTTAAAGTAGTAGATTTTAACTTTTTATAAAGTTTTTCGCGTTGACAATTAGAAATACAAATTTTGCTGAATGTCTCTTGCCATCTATATTTTTCAAAAAAGGTTTAGACATTTGCAGGTTCTAAAAAACATTTAAAATTCTTTTATATTTCATTAAACACGATTTACAAAATTTATATTGCCAAAATACCGAAAAACCACAAGTCGGTGATGGAGAATTCTTCTAGAAGAAGCGAACCAAGTCAAAAAAGCAAATTCGAAACTGTTCTGAGTTCTAGAGTATGCAAACTGCCATTAATTTTTGGAGTCATTGAGTTGGGCTCATTACCAATACCTTAGGAACGAAACACTTTTTAAATTAGTCCATGTGCGGAAAATTTCACACACCAAGTCATAACATCTTTAAGATAGTTTCTGAGCCAGCTATCTCCCGTCTTGATCCTATTTTATAAAAAATGCATAGCTTATGTGTTCAGATAAATATGGATCTGGCACATGCACCCTATTCCGAAAAGCAGCTTGTATGGGGGATATGAAATCATGGACTGATTTGCCCCATTTTCAATAGGCCCGGTCTTATCTTTAAAATTGGTACGTGTACTTTGCGCACAAGGTTAAATGGATAGCAAGCCAGATGGACGGACATTGCTAGATCAACTCTAAAAGTGATTTTGAGTCGATCGACATACTTTAAGGTGGGTCTGAGATGGTGTTAAACACATCAGCACAAATTCATAATACCCTTTCCACTAATGTGGTGTGGGTATAAAAACAGAATATACCTAAGTCTAGTCTATACTTATTCCCCTCTTGAACAACTTAAACAAGTTCCTCGTCTGTGATGGGTTTAAATGATTTTAAGATGGTAAATTAGATTTTTTCTAAAATCTGGAAGTGGGTTTTTTGTTAAGAAAATCGGTCTTATTATGTGAGTGTTGTTGTCGAGTCGTTTTTGGAAGTTGGTATTTTGATTGCCTAAACTACATAAATACGACAATTTTTCTATTGGGGGACTCACAAGGTGTCATAAAGTATATGTCTTAAAATAATAACATGCAAAAATACGACTGTTGTGAACAACACCTCATAATTTAGTGTGCTATTTTGAATTTATATCAGCTGATTTAAAACAAATATAATAAAATAAATATTTACCTAAAATAAAAATATTTTTTAGTTCTAATCCATGAAGTAATAAATTAAATTAGTTCTTACTTAATTTTCCATTTTTCAGACGCAAGTCACAAATAAATTTTATTTTGTTTGTTTACCAAACAGCAGAGTCCTAAGCTGATCTAATTTGACGCCGCAAGTTATTGCTAGCTGCAGGTTAAATACGGATAAAAACTGTACCATCAACGCGGCACGGCTCAGCGCTGGCTTCTTCTGATTAATTACGATAGAACAATAAAGACACTTTTTGTTTACAAAGCACAAAATGATTTTTTTTTTAATTTTAATAAAATTTTGATGACAGATTACAGCGAACACTTCAAAACATACAACTCATATCTTAATTTGGCTCTTGGATAACTATTTTACTGTTAATACTGGAGCAAAATAGAGAATTTTTTTCTTACACATTTAAGGTTTTCAAAGTTGATTTTTGTTCTTTGAAATAAAAGTAAGCTATGCTTTTTTTGAAAATAATCACGTTATGTTTAACCCGTATTAGTAATTAATCATTCCATGTGGTAATTGTGATTTTGTGCGCGTTATTTTTTTGGAAAAGTGAAGTGATTGTGCGTTACTTTAAAAATAAATAAAACCTAAAGTAAGCCAAATTTGAGACCACAACAAAAAAGGTGGGGCTAGGCGAGGTTAACTGATAATTATATCTAGTACTGTTAAGTATCAAAAGTATAGTACTTACATTTCAGCTGCCACCACCTGCAACTCTAGTAACCAGATCATTTTTAGTGATTTCATATATTTTTATAAGAATAGCGTGACTGACTAGGTGATCATCGCCCAGCCCAAACAACTTAAGCCAGGCACTTGAAATTTTGTATGTAGACTCCCCTCCCAATGCGTAAAATAAAAAAATAGTAGAGACGTTTGGAAATTAAAATCATAAGAGGTTAGAAATGGGTAAAAACGGGAAAAATCAGTAACAGTATATCTCGTGATCTAACAGAGGTAGACGTAAAACTTAAAAATACCATTATTGGTACTTTTTTGAACTTTGCACATTTTGGGTACAAAAAAGGACAAAAATATAATTTTGGTAAACAATTCATCTTCTTCAGTAATAAAGATAAAAATAAAATTTAAAGTGTGTTCTCTTCTCTTTAAAAGCTCTCATACAAATTTTGGAACCTTTTGGAAATTTAAATTTAACAATAAAATCATAAAATTTGTGTATTCCATACAAAAATAAAATTCACCAACGCCATGTAAGGCAGATATGGGCAGTTCCAGCGAAAAGTCTACTTTTCGTAACGTAACGCCAGAAATAATTTTAATTGTTTCTCAAAAAATTTTATATGTAAAGTTTACTTTTTTATATGTTGGTGTAAAGCGCAACTAGCTCTACATTTAGTTATAAAAGGGATAACGGTTGAACAAGATGGTCCTAAAATACAACCTTATTTGCATTCTGGCGTTACATTAAAAAAGGAGACTTTTCGCTGAAAATGCCCTTATGTACTTTAAAACGAGCAAAGATTTTTAAATAAAAAATATAAATCTATATAAGTCCAGAGTTTACTAAAAAAGTTATTATACAAAACGTCTTGCTCGATTCGCAGCCTTATTCAGTTTTGTAATGCAAGTCAAAATCCACTTCCGTTTTTTTAACGTCACGCCAGCGCATATTTTTGCTTATATCTGCAAATACTTAGCGTCGATTGCTGTAATTTTTTTTCTGAATATAGTGCTACTTCATTTCTTTGTATATATAAAAACCCTTTTTACAAATTTGACTTCTTCATTTAAATTTTTTACATTTTGTGGTACAAATATCATGACACGTCAAAATGGAAATGCCCATATTTGTTATATATAGTTATGCAGTCGCGAGTACAGGGGAAGAAAAAGGTAATGGTAATCATTCCAACCCACCTCAACCGCCACCCACCTTAAACAGAATATATACTATTTCTATGGTCTTTCCAAAAGAAATTTTGCAAAATGTTATGTTTCAGTTGAAGGTTCCTTTACAACCCAATAGTGGAGAGGGTATTATGCATTTGTGCTGATGTGTGTAACACCTTAAAATATTGGCCCTAGACTCACCTTAAAGTATGTATACCCATCGACTCAGAATCCCTTTCTGAGTTGATTTAACGATGTCCCTCCGGTTGGCTGGCAGGCTGGCTGGCTGTCCATGTAACCTTGTGCGCAAAGTACAGGTCGCAATTTAGAAGATAATTTAATAAAATTTGGCACATAGCTTCATATTAGCACAAGGACCAAGCCTATTGAAAATTGGCCGAATCGTAGGACCACGAGGGAAGATAGGGGGCAATTTCTGCCTCTCAGAAACTATCAAACCGATTTTAATGAAAGTTAAAACCAACGCTGGGAAATTTCGATTAGAATTAGAAATCATTACGATTAGAGAAATAAAATAAGCTAATCATTAGAATTGAATTTTGATAAAAATTTCAGATTACTAATTGATTTGATTAGAAATAATCAAAAATCTAATCACAATAAGTGACGATTAGCATTTCTAATCAAATCTAATCAAAACTAATCCAAAAAATAATTGATTAGATGTCTTGATTATTTTTGATTAGATCAACTATTTTTAACTATTTTGGTGAAAAGAAAATATTTTTTTATGACATTTGTTGCTATATTTACATAATGTAACAGTTTTTGAATACATTTTAAATCAATATATTAATTGTTTCTTCTTGTTGTGACGGCAGACAGATGACACTTTTAGAAATGTAAGTTGCATTTCAAATAACTTATGTATACATTTTACCATTGTGTGGTGGCCAGTAAATTCAGTGTGTGACTGGCACACCTTTCGTGCTTCGGCAAATATTTGGCATTTTCGAAAATCGGCATTTCGTCTTCGCTGTCTTCCTCTGCCTCTTCGCCATCATAATCACCTTGCCTCAAGCCATGGTCACGAAATGCCTTGACAAAGTTCGACCCGTTGTCCGTGATGGTCATTATAATGTTGGTCGTGTTGAGGCCAAAGGAAGTGTTCATATCCCCGATCATTTACGCGGATTTTCTCCGCCGAGTGGACACCAAATATTCGCTTACACGCCAACGCAGCTGAATTCCTTTAGAAATTTTGATCAAGGCAATGACCCAAGAAACTCCTGTGATTACCCGACCAAATGTCCGCTGTGGTGCAGAAGTATTTCGATGACGACATGGCTGTCTCTACCGTAGTCACCATGCTGTTGTATGTTTCATCGAGTCTTTTCATGGCTGTTTTCTGATACATAACTATTAATCCAGTGCCACTAAACAGGTCTCGAAATGACTCCTTTTCTACAATAGAAACCGGTAACGCGCAGTCTACCAGAAAGTGAATAATTTTTTTCGAAAGCTTCCTGCAACGTGCTTTCATCAAAATGACCTGCTTTCCTCCTCATATACTTTTTGTGCAACTCGCTGTGCCGAACTTTTAAATGAGAGATGAAGTTGGAGGTAACTTCATCTGTGCCTTTTATTAATTTGTGACAGGTTGTACTCCCATTTGTCTGTCACAACAACAAGAAACAATTAATATATTGATTTAATATTTATTCAAAAACTGTTACATTATGTAAATATAGCATCAAATGTGATAAATAAATTTTTTCTTTTCACAAAAATAGTTAAAAATAGTTGATCTAATCAAATCTAATTAAAAATAATCAAGAAATCTAATAAATTATTTTTTGGATTAGTTTTGATTAGATTTGATTAGAAATGCTAATCGTCACTAATTGTGATTAGATTTTTGATTATTTCTAATCTAATCAATTAGTAATCGTCTAAAATGGCTAACTAATCATAATTAATCAATTTTTCAGCACAATTAAAATTTCTAATGCAATTGCTAATCATTAGGATTTCTAATCATTATACCCAAGCTATGGTTAAAGCATAGTTAGATCCCTATTCATATAGCCATACACTCTCGAAAATTAGTTTTTAAATACTCTGGTGTAGGGTTTCATATGGTCGGGCTTGACCGACTATACTTTCTTAATTGTTTTATATAGAATAAGTATCTTATTTTATTGAAACAACATTTTTTAAAGAAATTTCGCTGCCAAAAGCCAAATAATGGATTAATTAAAAAAATTTTATCAATGCTATTTTTCGGGAATACAAAATTGTTTATTCATTTTTTATGATGTGCAAAATTCCCAATATTTATTAATAAATACACTGAAATTTATTGTTGGGGGAAAAGCTAGATCCTATGCGCATTTCACTGGTTGGAAACCTTTTTCAAAATACTTTGGAAAAGCATAAGATATTTTATACAAACAAAACTGTAAAGCGAATGAGAATTACAAACACTTAAAGTGTTATTTGCCACGATATCAAAGCTTAGATAAAACACCAACAAAAAAATTTTCAAGATGCTTTATTCCTGCAGCCTTAAGCGCAAACAGTGCCTCGATTACAGACATTCAAATGCGCTCAATTTAACTTAAATAATGATTCTACGTTGCTTTTAAGAACAGGTTTATGTTTTGAAGCTTGTTCTTGAATTTAAAACAAATCAAATAACAGAATAAATTTCTAAGGGAAAAGTGCAAAAGATTTTTTTTTTAATTCACTTTAATTAAATAATTATAAAATAAAATGCAATTTATAAATTTCTAATTATACATACGAGTATTTATTTATGTTTTTCTTTTATTTCTAATTAAATAGTAAATTGATATTTAATTAAGTATGGAAATATTTAATGAATGGCAGAATAAAAATAAAACAAAATTTCACTGGAATGGGAAAGAAATGCATAGTTTAAACTTAAATACAACAAATTAAAAACACAAACTTATAAATAGACTTAAATTTACATACATTACGATTACAAACAATAATAAAATCATAAAATAATTAAAAACATTAAATATAATAAATTTGCTAATCACACTTCAAAGCAAAGAAATTGAAAAATAAAATAATAATAAAGACTATAAAAAAAGGGAAAGAAATTAAAATAAGTTTCTAAAATTCTTAATAACACCAAATTAGTTTCAGTCAATTAAATTTTAATTGTTATAATACCAATTAATATCGCTTATTGTTAAATATTTAAAAATTTTGTTGAAATTTTGTAGATATTTTAAGTTTTGTTTTTGTGTTAGATTTAAGTACAAATGAAAATTGCGTTGTTATTTAGTAGTACTTAATAAGCACTTTCTGGCAGTATTTCGGGCATTTTGTTGTTTTATTTCTTTTTTGTTTTACTCTTTACAACCTAAACCAGCTGCCCAATTACACATGCCTCCCACTGGATCATAACTCAAACCTTTGGGACATGTATATTCCCAGCCAACAACACCGCCAGTTTCAAACTTGGCACAGGAAATGAATTTGCGACACGATAATGGATGGGGGAAGTTGCCTTGATCTAGACATTCTATAATACCTCCACCATGTAGAATAACTTTAAGCTGAAAGAGACAAAAATGTTATAAGGAATTAAATTTAAATTTTTAAGAATTTAAATAAATAATTTAAAAGGGAAGGCCCGTTTTCACAATTTACCGATAGCTAAAGGTAGATTTTATCAGCCATATAAAAACTGTTCCATTATTACAACTTTACTTTAACCTACCAGATGAAATTGATCTACTTTATCGCTCACTTAAGGTTAAAGTATAATTTTAATATTGGAACACTTTTTAAAGTCTACTTTTAGCTATCGGAAAGTTGTGAAAACGGGCCTAAAAGTTTTTAAAATCAGGAATTTTTGAAAATGTTACTAAATATTTGCATTGAAAAACTTATCTAGTTAAAATTATAGCAGAATATACCAGGGCGACCATATTTAACCTCTTGACGACGTATGGGACACATATCGCACTTGATCAACAAGAGGGTATTAACTTCAAATTATTAAGGAAATCGACACGTAATATTTGTATCTACCCGCTGAAAAAATATCATGCTATTTTGTCTACTTTTTGCTAATAAAAAGGTTGGCTTAAAAATTATTTTTCAAGTGCCTTTAATGTAAAATTAATAACCTCTTGTTGATAAAGTGCGATATATCCCATTTGGTTAAATGTTCAATGCATTCTTTTACAAATGTTTACCTTTTAAAACGAATGGGGCACATTTTTCCCATGATTTTTCCCGTACTAGGAGTAACAATATTGGAATTTTGACAATTCTTAAGTCTCGGTGAAATGTTGCGTTTCTGAGTAAGAATCTGCAATAAAAAATTGTTCTCCGTCAAAGGGTTAATGGCGTCTTCCAACGACCCGGAAACAGGTTTAAGGACTTTGCACTTCGGTGGTACCGTGGGCAGATTCTTAGCCAAACTTACTATTTGAACTCCTGACAGTTAAAACAAACATTAACACTCACAAACATGAACAAAAATTACATAAAATTATTACTTGTGGCCAGGGTTGTTAGGCATTTTTCTTCAAAAATCGTCAAAAGTTTTAATAAAATTCGTCAAAATCGTCATGAACAGTTAACAAAATCGTCAACAAATTCGAAATCATTAAAACGCAAAGCGGATTTAACCAATTTTTAAAAAGCGGACCAAATAGAACCGACGCAAATCGGGGCTCTAGTGTATAATTTTTTGGCGTATCGATGGCATTCATTTAATTGTAGAATTCAAATTACTAGTGCTTCTAATGAAAACTACCTGGTTTGTGATGGGGGAAGAACTTTTTTTGTTTAATTTCTAATAATTTTTGTGTTTCGTAAAATGATTTTTACGTTTTGAACTGTTCCCAATATAATTGTTATTATTTCTTGTAAGTGTTTTATTGATGCCAGAAAATCGTCACAACACTATTGCTTTTAGTTTAAAAATCGTCAATCGTCATTTTACTGTATTTTCACAAAAAAATCGTCAAAATGACGAAAAATCGTCACATCTAACAACCCTGCTTGTGGCCTCATGGTAAGATACCAGAAAAGGACAACTCAAACCAAAGCCAAAAAGATCAGAATCAAAACAGACACTCTCTTCTGATCTATACAGTACTGTATTTTAGAGCTTTGTTCGGTGTGAATTATTTTTTAGCGAAAATTTTTTAATTGTTTTGTATTTTTTATTATATAAAAAAGACCTCAAGCTTAAACCAATTAATATACATTTTAAAAATTAAGTCGAATAAGAAAGAATTTATATTAATAAAAATAGTTTTTGTAAGATGGCGTTAGTTCTTACACTGCACCTTCTTCCTTGATTTTTTTCCAAATTACGAGTTAACATAAATTTCCCATGTCTTTAACTGAGCAATAAGAAATATCGCACAATTATTCTGCCGACGTTATTGCTAAGTTGCTGAGATATTTATCTTTAGTGTAGACCTTGGGTAAAGTCGAGATAAGTTTAAAAAAACTCGGTGCAAAAATCATTTTTATTAAATAATAAAATAAACCGAAATTTAAGAAAAAATTTTGTGACCGTTCATGAACGAACTTAGAAGTTATGGTATAAACACAACTGGGACGAACGACGAACTTCGCATAGTACGACGAATTTGTTGCGTAAATTCGTCAAATGAGACACAATAAGTGCGTAAACTTAAAATTTTTTTTTAATTTATAAAAAACTATTAATCGGGTGTGTCCCAGAATCTGAATTCACTCGAAAGGGATACTTCAGCATTTTTGGTGTTCTGCATTTCAATTTTGCGATCTCAAATTAGTTTTTCGGATTGTTTCAAATTTTGCAAATTTTAGCCATGTTCGCGATTTGTTCCTGTAAGTTTTCTGATTCATTACAGCTTTAACGATTTGCAATAAATAGTAGACTTAGCTATCATGCCGCTATTAGCAAATTTTTGCGAATTTCTGCTAATTTGGCAATTTTTTACAGAATTTTAGACAATCCCTTTAGTTTAAGGGAGTTTTAATAAATTTTATGGCTTGTTTGAAATATTAAAATTTTTCGCAATTTTCCGCCATTTTTGCAAATTTTTTTTTTGCCATTTTCCGACATTTTGTTTTTTTTCACCCATTTAGCGGATTTCAAAAAAATTTTTGTGTTTATTTAAAAATTTGCAATTTTTCGCGAATTTTAGCCAAGTTCGCAATATAAGCGAATTGTCCCTGTGATTCTTTACAGCTTTAACGATTTGCAATAAATAGTAGACTTTGCTATCATGCCGCTGTTAGCAAATTTTTGCGAATTTCCTCTAATTTTGCAATTTTTACCGAATTTTTGCCATTCCTTATAGTTTTAGGGACTTTTAGACAATTTTATGACTTTTTTGATATGGGCACTTCCAAGATTGTAAACGGGACATTCCCACACGTTTATATTGTAAAAAACAACCTGATTTTCATTTTTTAAATTAATGATTCTTTTAACTCTCAAATAACTCTTTAATTTCCGCAAATGAAATTTTTCGCTTACTGTCGTGGTTTCCGAGATAATTGCAAAAAACCAGTGATTGTAAACGGGACATAAAACGGAAGTGGGTTTTAAGGGGTAACCGTTTAAACAGTGATTTCTGCGAAACCTGACACAATATTTTATTGGGATTAATTTTAAAATGTTGCGTACTAATGTGCCCTAAAAATGGTTTCGATTTCAAAATAAAATATGAATTACATTTTTTTAAATAAATTGTGAAAGAAATTGTAAACGGGACATTGTAAACGGGACAATTTTTCCACCATGATTTAAAATTTTTTTATGTTGCTATTTATAATCCTTTATAAAAGAAACTTAATAAAAAATGTTTTTCAGATCATAAATATGCCTTAGATTAGAGTATTGTTGTTACAAATGCATATTTTCTAATATACACAAGTATGTGCTAAAAGTTGTAGTACTTCGTTTACCATTTATCTTTTTTTTTCGAATCAATTAATTTATACGCATATATTAAAAAAATATAAGCAATTCTCTAAATAAATCTTGAAAAGAAAAAATTTTTTTTTCCATTTTTTGTGGTTGACGTTTTTTTGGAAATAGCCATATACTAAATTTTTTTTGCGAATTTTTGCCGTTTTTGCAAATTTTTTGTTATTTTCCGACATTTTGTTATTTTTCACTTATTTAGCGATTTCTAATAAATTTTAGTGTTTTTTTTAAAAGTTTGCAATTTTTTCGGGAATTTTAGCCAAGTTCGCAATAGAAGCGAATTGTCCCTGTAATTCTGTACAGATTTCACGATTTTTAATAAATATTGGACTTTGCTATCATGCTGAGCTGTCCCTTTCCCAATTTATTCGTCGTTCGTCTGCGTAAGAAATAGAAATAAACCTATCGCAGAGTTCGTAACGCACGACGAATTTCGGTCTACGCAATGATCGTGTGTACTTAATATACACTAATGTATTCTATTTCTGGTGACGAATATTCGTTGCGAATAATTCGTCGTTCGTCCCAGTTGTGTTTCTAGCATTAATTGTATTTTATTAAAAGTGAAATTCGCATAGAAGCTAGCTTTCCCTCAACAATAAATTTCAGTGTTTTTATCAAATATGAAAAATTGGGAATTTAGCACGTCATACAAATATCTTAACAATAAATTTTGTATTCCCGAAAATAACTTTGGTGAAAATTATTGTTTTGTGCCGCATACGCCACATTTCTTAATTTATTTTTAAAAAGTAGCTTTTTGTGCTGCATACGTAAACATTTTGCTGTGTATTGAGTTGTTCATATTTTATTTGTTTTCGCTTTAACAAATTTTTTCCTTACGGCAATAAAGCAAAGCAAGAGTGCAATTTATATTGTAACTTTTTTGTACGAGGAATTGGCTGCATCCGCAAAAACAGTGGCGTGTAGAGCAAGACAATACTAAATAAACTTTAGAATAGTTGACATGGAGCAAAATTAATGCTCAGAAACGATACAAATTTCGGTTTTCGCGGGTATTTAAAATATATACAGTAGAATCCCGATAATTCGTAATCGCAAGGGACTGGCCATTTCTTACGAATTATAGGGGTTTTCTATTTAGAGGGGTTTCGATTTAGAGGGGTTGCGATTTAACGGGGTTAAAATAAAATAAATACGAATTAACGGGGTTTTCAATTTATTTAATAAAACGATAAAAAAACATAAAAAACAATTGTTAAAAAAAATATATAAAAATTATTCATGTAACAAACTGATCTTAAGAAAAGCAAAATCCCACGTTAAAAGAGATAGCTGTAAACAAAAATCATTCTTTCCATGTTTCTGTTGTTTTTGATTACAATTTCGATTTATAAGAGGTAAAGAAGATTTTATTTGAAAAAAAAAAAAATTGCGAATTAGCGAGGGGACTAAAATGTATGGAAATTTTACGAAATAACGAGATTTTTTCAAGGGACCGATAGTTTATTATGAATTATCGGGAATAACGATTTATCGTGGCACGAATTATCGGGATTTGACTGTATACCTAACTCAATTTTTTTTACAAATAGTCGGTAGGTCAAACCAATAATGAGCTGACTACATATGTATATCAATAAGCTATAGGTACGGTTAAAATTAAAATACAGATCATATTGATATACATTGGCTTTGCCGTGATGAGTCAACCACAAGTTATATGAACTTGAAGTTAGAAAAGTATCAAGATGCAATTCGATATTCGTAAAAGAATTTTAGCCGATCTTAGAATGAGACATTTGAAAATTAATATTCTGCAAAATAAATTACAAAATAATCGATGTTTAGGTATAAATTTTTCGAAATTAGGATTATAGGATTCTGTGAAACTTAAAATCTCACTTTTTTTTGATTTCCTAAGCTAATCCCGCGAAGCTCTATGCATGCCTGAAGGAAAGAAACCAAAGTCTCTGGCGGGAATCAAACCCGCAACCCCGACGCTGATAGACTAGTTCGCCACCAGCTAGCCTACCGGGACACTCTTTGCTCTTTACTTATTTCGTTAGTGTCGAAAAAAGTTTTAACGGACCTAAAGATCTCCTTAGAATAATTTGGCATAAGTTAAGATTTTTTGCACTTTTTTAAGTTATGATTCCCTTAAATTTTTCCAAAAAGGGTAAAAAATGGTGCAAGTTTTCAGTAATACGAAAAAAGTCAGATAAATTGAGAATGTATCTGTTTAATTTATTTGCTAAATACTATACAAAAACAAAACATTTAATTAAATAAAAAACCATTAAAGGCTTTTCGCTAAAAAAAACTGTTCTGAATAATACAGAGCGGATGGTCCCCGTATTTATAGGCATATTATAAAATTTGTGTGTTCTGCATTTGGTTTTAAAACTATGGTCATCGTACTTATAGGTAACATAAATATTGAACAACAAGTCATTAGACATAAAATGGTTCTAACCAATTAGAGATGCAACTGGACACGAAGACCTGCAACAGCCGGATCCAGAAGATTTTGGCGAATTTATAGATAATGGCGAATGCTTACGTTCATTAACCTTTCTTTTTCCAACAACTATTTCGTCCCAGTATAAATAATACCCACATAACCTACAAGTATGACTAACGCAAGAATTCACACGAATGCTGTCACTGTTGGTCCTTTTTGTTCCCTAGTAGAATTAGCATTCCCCGTAACAATTGCCTTAAATCCTTATTAAAAAGTTCAGAAAGAGAACGCCAATTCTACGAATTTTCAACAAACATTTTGGAAAAAAATTTTATAAAATCGTCTAGTACATAAACATTTTCTGCAGGCATACCCAATAAAAACTTCGTTTAGAATGAAATGAATGGCTTCTTTCACTCATTATTTAGTAGCTTTCTTCACTGTTATTACCAATACATAGCAGCTTTTACATAACAACTTCTTATAACGTATCATAACAGTCGTTATCACAATAAATATAATAATCACCTACAACGGAATGATGTCCAAAAGTGATTAAAAAAAATAGAACTATTCTTGTTACCCAAATGCATACAAAATTTTAAATAAATTTCTTTCCTTAAACCTCACCTGTTGATCACTTCTATTGCCCACTAAGCGAACATCCTCTTCGTCATAATAATCATAGTCCAAATTGGGTCTATAAGTTCTACCCGGTTGTGTTGATGTCTTAACATTAGACTTTGCTTGATTACTGTTTAGCCTATTAAAAGGCTCTTGATATTTATGAGGTCTTCTTCTTTGCTTCGAGGCCAATGACTCTTCGGAACTGGGTGTTGCCTTTTGTGGTTTTCTCTTAATAACCATTTTACCTAAAACGATGAGAAGTCATCAAAACAAAATTAAATCATAATAAAACTCATCTACTTTTGTAGGAATATAAATCGAAAAAAAAAAACAAATACAATTTCATTAGAAAAAATATTAGCAATTTCCGTCTTACGTTTTTTAATTACAACAGCTGGTGTGGTAGTTGTGCTAGTAGCGATGGTGGTGGTGGTACTGCTACTGCTACCAGTTGATGATTTTCCTACAATACCCGTGCCATCCATGCGCCTGGTTATGACATCGTCAACGTTATATTTCGAGTAATGTTGTTGTTGCGACTGTGGCTGTAAAAATCTAGATGCAGGTTGTCTGGTTACCGAGGACAAGGTCGTTAAGGGTTTCACAGTGTTCACCACATGCCTCACATCACCACTATTAGCACCAGCATCCAGTTCTTCCTCATCGTCCTCGTCTATGTGTAGTCTGCCATTAATTTGATTGAAACGACTTGTATGGATGCTAGATTTTGCCACTTGATCTGTGGCCTCATCATTCTCTAAACCATCAACGTAAACTGTTGTTGTCAAACTATCAATGACTGTTTGCAATGTTGACGGTGCTGGTGATATTGCTGTTGTTGTTGATGACGATGTCGTAGCTGGTTTCGATGGCTGTCCACTTTTAACAGACAGTGGCGAGTATGTGGTCAAACTATAGCGTCTCTTGAATAAAGGATTTTGTGTACGTGGTTGTTCAGTGACTGTAAAAAAGTAAAACGAGAAACAATAAAATCAAACGGTTGTTGTAAGAAGTAGAAAATAAATGTTGAAGTATGTCTCGCATGTACATATGTAGATAGACAGTGAATATGGCCATGTATGTATGGAAGTATGGCTAGTAATTTTTTTTAACAAAAATCTATTAAATGTTTTAAATTTAAATTTATGTACGGAGCTTCCGTACACTGAAGATGTTTTAAATGTCAGAGTGTTTGTTAGACTCGAACAATTATTGATAGTACTAGAAAAATAAACAAGTAAGAAAGTATAGGCGGTCAAGCACAGCCATATGATACCTTACACCATAGTATTAAAAAAAAATGTTCGAGAGTGTTCCCTATGGTGGCATGTCATAGTGTCCATGGACATTATGTCGCACCAAAGAACGACATTAAGTCCATGGACGCAATGTCGCTCATCGGTGCGACAAAATGTTCATCAAGTAAGTAAGATAGTCTTTGTTGCAAACGGTCGTGTTTTTAACTGCGCTCTAGTTAAAGTGAAAATTCAGGGTTCTTGTGTCAATTAGAAAATCCATAAAAAACATAAAAAATAAAAGTGTATCAATATCTATATTTTGATAAAAAAAAATAATATTAAAATAGCCAGCTTTATTAATAACTTTTGAATTTAAAAATCACAAAATTATAAAATTAAATAGGTATACACCAAAATGACTTTACTGCTAAAAAAAAAAAAAAAAAAAAGAACACAGAAACAAAGAACAGAAAAAATCAAAATGAGTGATGTTCTCTGCAGTCAATGTAAAAAAGAGATTACCTCTCTATCTTATGTGAAATGCTACAATTGCAATGCCAATTACCACTTTTCTACTTGCTCTCCTCTATCAGAAAGCACGTATGCAAGTATGTATGGTGATAGGAAAACAAATTGGAAATGTCATGTATGCAAACCCCGCAGTAAATCTCCCAACAATCTGTATCAAGCTGTCGTGTTTAATGAACACAATCAACAAAAACAGCTCCGAACTGATGATGACGATTCCGATGCTAGTGATCGCTCAAAAAAATTCAGAGTCAATGACTATTAACTCTTTAAATACCAAATTATGCTCTGTTCAATCTGACGTCACAGAACTGAAGTCAGATTTAAAAGACATAAAATCATCCATCGATCAAGTATCAACAAATGTCAACAACTCAAACTTACAAATAAAGGAAGAAATACAAGCGGCAATCTTAAATATAACCAATAATATCTCAGCTTTGGTCACCCAAGTAAGCGAACTCAAAGAAAATGATAAACAAAGGGAAAAACAAATTAACACAATGGAAAAACGAATAAATTCATTGGAGCAACAAATGATCGTCAAAAACATTGAAATAAAAAATGTATCAAACAAAAATATTTCTGCATATGATGTTGTTAAAACTATTGGTGATTCATTAGGAGTGGATATAAGAGAAGGTGATGTTGAAAAATCATATCGTTTAAAAAAACAAGAGGATAAAATAATCGTAGAGTTCTCTTCGTTGAGTAAAAAACAACAACTGATGGAAAAAATTGAACGTCATAGAGTTGATGCTAAAATCATAAACGATGGAAACAGCAACAATGAAAAAAACACTGAAGCAAGCAGCAACAATAACAACAAAATCAAATACATCTACATTAACGACCAGCTGACATTCAACAACCGCAAGTTGCTATGGTTAGCCAAAATTAAAGCCAAAGAATCAAACTGGAAGTTTGTATGGGTACGAAATGGAACTATATGCGCACGTAAAACTGAAAACACTTCATTTATCATCATCAATAATGCATCAGATATTGAGCTAATCACCCACACAATTTAATCATCCAATCTTTCTGTCATACATGTTATTTTTTTTCTTTCTTTACTAAATACAAATTAAAACTTTTTAAATAAATTTTTTTTCTTTATCTAATTAAAAAATGAATAAAAAAACAAATCAAACTTTAAATCATTTTCATGAAATTGATACCAAATACATAAGTTGTCCTATATCGCTTATTTATATGAATATTCGTTCCTTACGTTTAAATTTCACAACATTTCTTACAAACATAAACAGAATAATTAGCGAAATAAAAATCATAGTTCTTGTTGAAACAAACATAAGTGACAATGAAAACATTTTTTATAATATTCATGGTTTCAACTCGGTTTTCTTAAATAGAGATGGCAAAGGAGGAGGTATTGCGGTGTATGTAAAAGAAAATATAGAATTCTCCAAACTCTCTACAAAAACAAAATCATTTGAACTAATTCAACTAAACATAAACACAAACAGCGAACCCCTTTCCCTTTTATCAGTGTATCGCCCCCCTAATCTAAAAATTCCAGAGTTTATAACTGAGCTTGATACAATCGTTAACAACATAAAGAAAAAACAAGAGATCGTCATAGTAGGAGATATGAATATAGACATTAAAACAGATAACATTACAACAACAACATATCTTGATATGATACTGTCTAATGGTATGCAGAGTATGGTAAAAGAGAGCACTCGTGTAGATGTTAATAAAAATACGAGCACTTGCATTGATCATGTGTTCATAAAAAATAATCAAGCAAACTCTCATGCTAATGCAACAATAATTAGAACAACAATATCTGACCATTACTCAATTTTCTGCTGTATTCAAAAAGAACAAAAAAATCAGGGCAGTGAAACACTTTAACTCAGGGGCCACAATATAATAATTCTAAAGTTAATAAAAGCATACGAGAAACCAATTGGAACAAAGTAATAAATCAAATACCAAATACAGAAAGCTTATATAATAAAATCTTTAACAAATTTTGTGAAATTTATAAAACATCGAATAAAGAAACTAAACCTAGTAAAAAAAGATCAAATAATCCTTGGATTAGTGAAGAATTAGTTAAATATTGTGATACTCGGGACAAACTTCATAGAAAATGGCGAAATAATAAAAATAACAAGATATTTGAGTCTGAATATAAAAAATTTAGGAGCTCTTTAAATAAAAAAATACACAATGCAAAAAATATGTACTATAAAAATAAGTTTTTGGATAATAAAAACGATATGCGTGCGACTTGGCAAATCATAAACGAAATAACCGGTAAAAAAACAAGCAATCTTGATGAAATCGTAATAAAAAACTTCAAAAATGATAACATTAACGTAATTATAAATAACTTTGCTACGAATTTTAACGATAACGTTAAAAAAATAATACACGATTGTAACATTAAAACAAGCAACAACATTGAAACAACACTTCAAAACTCTATGTATCTTTCTTGCACAAACGAGGAAGAAATTTATAATATTCTTACTACCCTAAACAGTAAAAAAGGTGCCGGTGCAGACTGTATTAGACCAAGAGATCTAAAAAATAATGCAAACATATTAACACCAATACTAACAAAACTTATAAACTCAAGCTTAGAAAATTCCGTCGTGCCAAAACAGCTTAAAACGTCAATAATAAGGCCAATTTATAAAAGCGGAAGTAAATCGGACTACAACAACTACAGGCCAATAGCAATTTCGTCAGTAATTGAAAAAGTGTTAGAAGAAGTTATAGCCAGAAGACTTAATGAGTATTTACAAAAGTATAATATCATCAATAAAAATCAATTTGGATTTCAAAAAGGAAAAAACATTAACAAGCTTCTTGGAAATTTCTCAAACCACATCAACAAATGTCTTAGTCAACACATGCACTGCTTAGTTCTGTACATCGACTTTAGTAAAGCATTTGACACATTGTCTCATAGCAAGCTTATACAAATGCTAGAAAGAGTTGGGATAAGAGGAAACACACTAAATTGGTTCAAAAATTATCTTGAATGCAGGACATATCAGGTTAAAATAAATAATAATTTCAGTGATGAAATATCATCTGAATATGGAGTACCTCAAGGTTCAAAACTTGGACCGATTCTTTATATTATTTATGCAAATGACATGATAAATGCGCTACAAGGAAGCACAGCATTCGCGTATGCAGACGATACTGCCATTATCGTTGCTGATAAAAATATTTGTAATGCCACAAGAACATTACAAAATCAATTTGACATTGCAACAAAGTGGTGTCATGACAACGGTCTACTTGTTAATGCAACAAAGACGAAAGTAATGCACATTAAGCCACCACACCTAAACAATACATCAATACAAATCAAGTTCCATGACAGTGATTGTTTGCACAATAAAAATAGCACCAACGACACATGTAACACATATATTGAAGTAGTCAACTCCTACAAATACCTCGGAGTCTATATAGATAGCAGTTTTAAATGGAACTTGCATGTTGAAAACATACAGAAAAAACTAAGAAAATCAGCATATGCACTCTACCACTTAAGTAACTGTGCCACCTACAATGTATTAAGACAGGCTTATTTCTCGTTATCGGAGTCCTACATTCGGCATGGTATAACAGCCTGGGGAAGTGCAACATACTGCAGAACTTTACAGAATACCCAGAATCAACTCTTAAAAACTCTCTGGAAAAATCAACGGCTCTCATCAGAAACCACCAGGTATATTACAAACAACATCAACAACTCTATCGTCACTCAAAACAATCAACAAAACAACAATACAAATAGCAACACACACAACAACAATTATCAGAACAGTAGCTGCAGCAACAACATAAACAACAACTCAAGTCAAATCATCATTACAAATAACAATATTCATAATAATATTGTGGTAAACAACACTAATCAACAACAACGCTCGAATCAAAATAACATCAACCACAACAGAGTTGCCAACAACAGAAATATCAACAATAGAACAACAAACGAAACCGGAATTGTCAACCCCACCAAGACTAACAATCTGGCCAAGGATGTCAACGTACTAAACGTGAAAAGCTTGTACTACACAACGCTAATAAACGAATTTTTCAACGACACAAGATTTCTTAAGCCAATTGATCACGTACACAACACAAGGCGTCGAGCGGAAGGAAGGTTCAAAGTAGAACGCTTTCGCAACGAATATGGAAGGAACACCTTAGCCGTAACGCTACCTACAATTTTCAACACTATACCAGCACAAACTTTAAATCTTAAAAACAAATACACCAGAAACAAAATAATAAAAAAACATTACATAAGTTTGCAATAAAAGAAAATAAATTAATTAAAAACAATACTTTAAATTCCTGCAGACAAGCCGTATGGCTTAGCGGGTTTAGTATTAATTATTATGTAAAATATTTATTGATTAATAAAAATGAATTTAAAAAAAAAAAAAAAAAAATATAGTGTAATAATTTCCATGGACATTATGTCCTCGTTTGGTGCGACATATTGCTTCTCTGCACAGACGGCCTTCGGCCGTGTGCAAGGATTTTCTCCTCTATGGTATAACAAAACCCGGCTTCGCTAACTAAAGCTTCTCTGCATAGCCGGCCTTCGGCCGGGCGCATGGATTTGCTCCTCTATGGTATTACAAAGACCGGCTTCGCTAAGTAAAGCTTCTAAAATCTGCCTTGTTTCCGTAGGCCGCCTATGCAGAGAAGCTTTAGTTTGCGAAGCCGATTTTTGTTATACCATAGAGGAGAAAATCCAAAGTGTTTTCGTTATATATATGCACCCAGAGAAAAAGCAGCAAAACCATTTTTAAAAAGACTAATGTCCATATTAAAAACGACTTAATGTCCGCGGACATTATGACGTTTTCCAAAACGACATAATGTCCATGGGCTTTATGTCGCATCGAAGGGCGTCATAATCAGCGTTACCGTTGTGATACTAAAGTATCAATTTCACCCTTTTTCGACGGTGTTGATACCTCTTATGACCCTTTTTTTATATTATACTTTTGTATCATTATCACCTATTTTGTGACACTTTTTGACCCTTTTATGGAAATAGCTCTCACATTTTGTTTTTTGTCAACACTGCGGAACAGAAGTGCTAAAGAAATGTTTTTGAAATAAGCATTGCTTGATATGGAACAGACTCAAAGTATAAACTTACAATTCCATGCTTTCTTCTCCTTGATTTTTGATAGTAAAGTACAGTTTCCCTAAAAGCAAACATAACTCATATAAATATTTGTTATTTTTTACGGTGGTTTCTTTTCAAAACAAAAAATTTTACATTTTATTAAAAAAATGCAATTTTGTTTTGCTCTCTTAAAGAGTAGCATGTTTTATTCAAAAAAATTCGCCCTTAATAATGGCTTTTCGCCTTCTTTTGAATCGACAGTGTTGAGAGTGCCCTAACAGGAATGAAAACAAGAGATAAAAATTGCTAAATTAGCGGAAATTCCCATATATTTGGTAGCAGCGGTATGATAGCCAAGTCTTATATTTATTAAAAATCGTAACTTTAACAAATCTGACACTTACAGGAAAAATCGCTTTAATCGAGAAAATGGTTACAATTTGCGAACGATTGCAAAATTTAAAACAAACACTAAAATATTTTGACATCACTAAATCGGAAAATTACATAAAAAAGATTAAAAAATTAGCTATGTATAATGATAAAGAATAAACATTTTTTCAGGTGTTTAAAATAGGACAGATCATTCCATAAAAAATTAAGTTTTTTGAGCTCTTCCTACCTGAAATATTATTGGTTTGTTTGCTTATAAAAAAAACTTGATCTTATTATGTTAATGGGAAATACTGCTAATAAAAAACTTGATCCTTTTTTTACCCCTTTTTCTGGAAAATACCCTTTTTGTGACCCTTTTCGAAAATTTCCAACGGTAACCCTGGTCAAAATGTCCATGGACATTATGTTAAAAACAAAAGACCTCACTTCACAAACACATTTTCCTTATAGTCTACAAATTCAGTGGTAAACAACATTAAATACACTTGATGCCCTTTACATCCAAGCAAGTTGGACTTGGTGTTGTTTTCAACTTTTCTATCTCGAAAACTACATTGTATAGAACATATGGGCATTCACACACAGTTCTGATTCCAACAGTATAAAAAGCGTATTTTGAAAAACACGTGTATTTCAGTAGTTTATATATCCCTACAGAGCTATTGTTAAATTTTTTAGACCTGTTTGCATAATTTTAATAAATTAATATAACTTTTAAAATATACCAAAGTCCAATGATTAATTTTCCTGGCGGGTAGAGTGTTGCAAAACTAGTTCGATCCCATATGGATTGTAGCAAAACTCGTTTTATTCGAAAATCCGTATCAAACTCGTTCGTTTCAAAATTAAATCTGTTATGTTTCTATATTTTAGTTGGCTTCAATTTTTCAACTGTTGAGTTATTAATCAAGAATGGCAAAACACGTCAGAAACAAAAAGTTCAACAAATTTGCTCCATTAAATCGGGCGCTATATGTTTTTTGCATCTTCCCAAAATTCGAATAAAGTGTAACGAACGAACGAGTTTTGCATCTCACCTACTCAACTTCTACACAAAAGTATACTAAAACGGCACTTAGAGGATTAAAAAATTCTGAGAATATTTTCTGCATCAATTTTCACTGGGGTCTTTTTAGACCAAAAGTTCGTGCAACGTATGTATGTATGTATGTAAACGTCTCAATAAAGGAAAACTGAAAAAGCATATATTTTATTTTTTTATAAAAGTAGTGGTAATAAAGTCAAAACCGTGTAAAACATTTCTGAGCTAAATGTAAATATTAGAATTTATAAACAAATCTTACGACACTATTTGTTTTAGAAAACTTTCTGGGGTCTTATTAGCCCTGTTAAAGAAAAATACTTTACAATAAATATGAATAATAAGTTCTACTATTATTTTGCAAAACAAGCTAAACGAATTTTTTTCCGCAAAAATTATTAAAAACTTGTGGTTCGAGGTCACTTGAGTCACCTGATGCGGAAATTTGTTGGTGGAGTTAAAACTCGTTTGAAGAGAAAATATGTGAATATAAGTCAGAAAAAATATATTAACGATATCAGAGACGGAAGCAGAACTAATGAATACTTCCGATTCGGACTCACAAGCTTTTAGCAATTATTTCTAAAATTGCCATCTCCCAACAACATAGTTTTTAATATTTTGTATGGATAAAATATATTTCAGCTTGTTTTGGAAAAAATTCGTAGAAAATATTTTGCATATTTCTTGTAAATTTTATAGTATTTTTTTAAAATATGAAAAATAAGACCCCATAAAATGTTATTATAGGGTTAATTTTTCTAAAAGCAAACGCCATTTGATTTTTTTTGTTTTAATCCAAATATACCATTTAATTCAGAAATACTTTAAACTGTTTTGACTTAATTACCACTACTTTTATGAAAAATAATATATATTAAAATTTCCTTTATTGGGCATTTTACATACATTGCACGAACTTTTGGTCTAAAAAGACCCCTAGTGAAATTTAATGCAGAAAATATTCGTTAAACATTTTAACCCTCTAAAGTGCCGTTTTAGTATACTTTTGTTTAGAAGTTGGAAAAAAACCAAAAATTACCCCTTAAATGAGAGTTAGAGGATAAATATATTTTAAGAAAGGAATCGCCATACAGTTCTACTGAAGACATCTGAAATCATTTTTTAGCTCAAAAATACATTAAGTACACATAAAAAAATGTTGCACCAGTAAAATCATTAATCAAAAATAAAATCCGTTTTAATTAAAAATTTTATCAAGTGAATTAAACGTTAAATCAAGTGAATTAATCTTTTATTCAAGTGTATTAAAAGTTTAATTGACAATATTTATTTGCATCAGTAAACAAATTAATTATATCAATTAAACGTTTAATTCACTTGACTAAGCGTTTTATTCACTTGATTAAACGTTTAATTCACTTGATTAAACGTTTAATTAGCTTGATTAAACGTTTAATTTACTTGATTAAATTTTTAATTAAAACTGATTGGTGCAAAATGTTTTCTGTGCATATTTTTTTTACTTATTTCAAACCCCTTTTCAAGAAATACAAAAACCTCAAGGGCCGAAATTTCAAAAACCCGAGCTAACTTTTCAAAGCCCTTTGCTCAACCAGTAGTAGAGTTTCATTTCGCATTGCAACTATTGAGGCTAGCTTTTTAGGTGGAATTTGACATCCCATATTTTATTCTCAGAAAGTTTATTAATACCTGATGTTATTCAAACTAGAAAACATTTGTGTTAGAGACTATTAAAAACGGCGAATTCAATATGGTTAACAAAAATCAAGTTGTTAAATTTAAGCAACTATTTTGCCAAAACTCTGAAACAGTTATTTTCATTTTACAGACATGTTTACTTATTACTCCTTGAGTCTTTCTTTCAGTTAAACATTTCATCAGTTTTTACATCTTTTAACTAACAATTTTCTTTGGCTGCATTAAAAATTGCATGTATAGACAATTAACAATGTAGGATGACAGTTCATAAGAGTATTTGCATTCATAAGAGTGTATGTATGCATATGCAGAAATATGCAGGTAATGGTAGTTAGTGATAAGCATGTTGTTTTAATTGCCTTAAACTTTGGTATTTCATAATTTATTGGCATTTTAAAATTGAATGTTCTTACCACCAGGCGTATTTATATTTAAAAAAACACTTGGTACAGACACATACATACACACATTCATATGTATAAAAATGGGATGTTCAGTTATTTGTCATTTCATTAAAACAAATTACTTGTACGTTTTGGGAAAACAAATATAAAATTTGTTGCATTCTTTATAATTTTTTTTAAAGATACTAATGTTTAATTTGCTTGTTTTTTATGATTGAGGAAATGTTATTACTTTTGCAAAAATTGAAAATACATCTTATGTGTAGACAGATACTTTATATTCAGGCATCAGTCTTATTTCGGTCATATATCCAAATAATTTTCTATAACTTAACTATTGCCTCCACTTAGACTACTCGAATTTGCTTAGCTTGTCGTCTTATAACACAGTGCAACAAAATTCGGGTCATCGCCGCCAGCCTCAATACTTGCAACGCGAAATAAAACTAGACTATTGGTGGAGTAAATCTGCCAAATGGTTTTGAAAAGTTAGCTCGGGTTCCCGAAATATGAACCCCTAAAGTTTTTTAATTTTTTGAAAAGGCATTTGGTAAAAGTAAAAAAAAAATATACTAAATGTTAATCTGAGCTAAAATACTATTATACAGATGTTTTTAGTAGAATTGTATGACGATTCTTTTCTAAGAACATATTAACCCTCTAACACTCATTTAAAGGGGTAATTTTTTCCTTTTTTTAACTTCCACACAAAAGCATACTAAAGCGGCACTTAGAGGGTTAACTTAATTTAATTTTCTAATGTTATATTTTTTTTTTCTAATTTCCTAAGCTAATTCCGCGAAACTCTTCGATTGTCTGCAGGAAAGGAACTAGAGTATCTGGAGGGAATCGAACCCGCAACCCAGGCGCTAATAGATTAGCTCATAACCAGCTAGCCTACCGGGGCATGTCCATGTTTTAAAATATATTAATTTCACAATTTCACATGCGGGTATTTCCACAGGAAAGTCTACTTCTTGTCACGTTACGCTACCAATGTAAATTAATTAAAAGCGCAATTTCGTGAAAGAGAAGAACATTTAAACATCATGGATTTAGAATACAAGATAAATTGCTTTGATGCGTAACGTGAAACTTCTGGAGAAATGTCCATATTGATTTCACAATTTCAGAAAAATTAATTGCATGCGATTGCTCTCCACTTATTTATGAGATCATTAAGGTTTGAGTTAAATTATTAAGACAATAGTTTAAATGTGTACTCATTTTTTTTTTGCACGAAAAACTTTTGTGGACTTTTTTTTTAAATATTAAATCATCATTAAATATAAATTTTTTAGCATTTATTTTGCATATAATGCAATAGGAGAAAAAATTCCTACATTTTGGCGTGTATAAAAAATCAGCCCGATTTTCCCTACGCTCCTATTTTAGTATCGAAAAAACCATACATGTTGGGATTTTTCCCTACTTTTAGCAACTCTGACTCCTTTGTAGAAAACTAATTATCAATTAAAAAAATGTGATGTAAACTAAAAAAATTAATTATATTTGCAACAGATAACAAATTATTAGAATCAAGTTAAAATTTCTGATAAATGCAAGTTTTTTCTGAAGTAATGTTGTTGATATAATGTGCTGTTTTCACAACACAAGTGCCTGCACGTGTTGTGAAATTTATATGAAAAGCACTCAGTTTTTTGAGTGTTTTCCATACAAATTTTACTACACGTTCAGTCACTTGTGTTGTGAAAACAGCACATAAGTAAACGTTTAATTCAATTAAAATTTTTATAAAAACTGATTTAATTTTTAATTAATGTTAGTTTGAGTTTTCAAATGCTAATTGAGCCTTTTTATTAGGATTGCAATAACTAAAAACAATTAACCTGTGATATAATTTTTAAGTTTGTGTTTAATTTAATTTTTCATGTTTAATGTTTTTATGCTTGTCTACAACAAATTATTGTTCAGTGTAATAAAAAATTAATTTCTCTTATTACGAATCCCTTGATAAAGTGAACATAACATTCACGAAACCTTGGGAAAATATGGATTAAATGCATTTTTAATTACATACAGAACGTTAGGCCGTATTAGCTAAAATTAAATCTAATTTAATAAAAAAATTGTCTATTTTTTTTTAGGTATATCATCATTTTCGTCAAACAAGCTAAAAAACATCCTTTAATTTTTCAAAATTCTTGGATTAATACTCAGCTGTTACCGACCCGTTGAAACACGCACAGGTAAGTTTAAATTAATTTTCTGCCACATGATATCAATGAATCTTTAATCATATGTTTATTATCTAATTGTGTGTTTGTTATAAGTGTTAATTAAACTCAATTAGAGTTTTTCTTTTCCCGGACTTTTTCATTTCCCAGGAAAGCGGGATTAATTTTTAAATTTCCCGGGATTCCGGGAAATCCCGCTCAATACAAATCGATGCAAAATATTATTTAATTTTATTTATTTGAACAAATAACATTTCCTGAGATCAATTTAATAAGTTTATAAATGTATTCAGTTTTCTTAAATTTCTGTGGCAAAAAGGAAAAAGTGCTTATTGGCATCTTAAGATCTTCATGGGCTAAATTTCAGTTATTTTGTAGGATTTTGGAAAAAGTTATAAAGCAAAATGACTTTTTGGTTATCTTTTTTCAATGTGCAATAACGTTTGGAATAAAAAAACTTCCGATCTGCGACATTATGAGTGTTAAGGAATACAATCTTAAAAAACTATAACCGCAGGGCACTGATGACAATATTAAATTCAAATAAAATTTCCAAAAAACCACCTTTAAAGTTTTAAATTATTATTATAGCACATTTTGCTACATAAATAATTCAAAGCCAACAGCTTTTGAGTTCATCAAATTTTATTTTCATTAAATTATTTTTACTGAAGAAAGGAATTTCACAACAAGAAATTAATTAAAATTTATTGATAATTTTCTTGGCTGAGCTGGGGATTGAATTCGGGTTGAATTAACATGTTTAGGAGAATCACCACATTCTATCATCAGAATTCTTTGACGCTCTAACCTCTGCACCACTGCAATCAATCTTTAACCAAACATCAATCTTTAACCAGTGGCACTGGTGTTTCGAAATTTGCTGTAATTATCATTTTCAATTTATTTATATGTTGCTTTCTTTCTTCTAAATAGGATTTAAGCTTTCAATAAGCATTTACAGAATCGTTTGAAAGCCATTTTTTTTAGTTTTTATCAAGAAGATTTCAATGAGAAAACACGTTTTTCTACGATGGTTTGACTTTATAGTCAAAGGAACATTATATAATCCCTAGTAATTCAGTTTTCTAAGCACTTCCTTCAAAACTTGTAGTTCCTTCTTAAAAAATATTTTCTTCAAATCGAACAAGCGTTTTCTTTATTAATAACTTTTGTCATCAGCTCTTACAGAACCTAATCCGAAAATATATTATGCAGCTGCTCTGCATATAAAATCATTCAAATTTCTAAAGCAAGTGGGACCAACTTAGTTTTTATAAAATAAATCTGGGTCTTTGAACAAATTAAAAAATTTTGTACATTTTTACTATTTTTCTTTCGAAATTTCAGAGTATTAATCATTTAACATTGCCTTACTTATCGGTTATGAATTGATATCTCTTTGGCGTTTGGCAAAACTGTCTTAAGTCAAAAACTGTAGTTTTTCGTTATGTTAAATTGAAAAATATTTATTTGATTTTTTCATTTAATGTTTTCCTAACAGCAGATGAAAGCAATAAGAAGGAACTGTGGTAGACTAAAGTGATTTAATCCATTTAATCCAATCAAAAACTAAAAATGACTTTTTAAGCCTAATACCTTTTTGTCCAACGGCTAAAAGTTGCCATAATTAAATTAAGAAAAATGTGCGGAATTCCGGAACTTTTGTCCCGCGAATTCTCGTATGAAAAACACTAATCTCAATGATCAAGTTGCACCGTTGCGAAAATGCAAAAGTGCAAAAACCTAACAACAACCACATAGACAATTAGTTGTACATAATTAATTAATATTTTAATTTAATGCGTAGTTACGATTTCATTTTAAGGTGACAAAGCAATAGGTGTTAAGTAAAACTTAGTTAATTTAAATTAATAAAACTTCACTTATGTACATGTATGTATAAACAACCAATCGGACGTCCTCTTGCAATATATCGTTTTTGTGTTATTTTGCCATGCAGTGTAAACAAACTATAATTTGCTCAACCAGCCATTTAGTTAGGATTCTAAGTCTTTAAGACATTTACATGAATTTTAAATATTTTTAACTAATGATATAATTCTGTTTTAAACAAGATTAAATTCTAACGGCTATCGAGGACATTTAAAAGTATGTCAACTGTAACGCACAGCGGCATAACGTCATTCATTCATTATTATTGAAATGTCACATAATTGTTTACTGTTACAGTTATTTATGTGTAGGAACAATATTAATGATTCAACTAAATAAAAATAATATACTTATTTATGTGGTTGCTAGAATTGATAAAAATTGTAAACAAATCTAAATGTTAAAACTAGAAATGCTAATAAAAAAATATGCTTAATAAAATGGCATACGACCGACTAGTCAAACAAACTCAACGTTAAGGAATGCGGTTTTGCATACTGCAGCTAAACAAAACAAAACAAAACTAAAACAGAGCTTAGACAAACAAACAAATAAACAAATTAACTCCTCAGTGTTGCTATTTTGTATAAACAAAACACAATCACTTTAAATAAAAATGTCAATAGTAGTGAAGAAAAAATACAATAATATCAGTAAAGCTAGCAAATACAGTCGATCCTCTCTAGAGTGAATTTATCTTTCTCACAAGAGTTGTATGAAATTTTATCTTTTTGTAATATATTCCTTTACAGAGATTTTTTTACAAAGATGGGCATTCCCGTCAAAAGTTCCACCGTGACCGAAAATTTAAGTAATTAAAAGCTGAATATTTTACGATATTAATGTAGAAAATATTTAAATTTACAAATTTTATAAATTTACCCAAAAATTTGTTCACTTAGATGAACAATCAGACTGCAAAGTTGTGCACACGTAATTTCTTATTTGTGAGAATGTTTTATTGCCTGTTTTCTTTAATATTTATCTTTCTTAAAAGAGGTGATATTTGATAAAAATTATTCCAAACAAATTTTCTTACATGGTCTGTTATCTAAGGAAGAGTTTAAAGAGAAATATGTTATTCTGATTAACGGTAAATTTTTATTTTGTTTTAATCATTATTCAGTTAAATTATTATGGAAAAAATTTCACGTTCGAAATGTCACGTAACGACCCAGATTTTGGCTTAAAAAAAATTACAGAAAATGTTTGAATCAAACCAAAGACATTTAAATGTTACATTGCTACGTAAAATTCTGACAGTAGTTTAACTAAAAAATTGTGCCAGGTTTCGCTGAATTACGCCGTTTTATACATGGCCACAAAAACTACTTAAATTTTTTCACGTTAGAAGCGCTACTTTTTGCCATTATCGTTGACCTAGAATCGACCCCTCCATAAGCTTAAGCATAGATAACAGTGCTTTCATAGTGCCTTAATTTAAGGGTTAAGAGAACTTAAAATTTTTGTTGTTTAAAATGTTACTGCATTTTTGATGCGTACGACTGTCACGTTCAACACTTTGGAATTACCCATATTACTATGACTTTCATCAAGGAATCTAAATGCATATTAGAGCGTACCTCCTTATAAACAAAATATAAAGTGCGCCGTACATCCCTTATTTAAAGTATTTTTGCCGCCTTTTTAAATTTTTCTTTATAGTTTTGGCATTTGCAGTCGGATCTTAAAGTATGATATATCAAAGTTTTTGTCTTTAGATGATTGGTTTGCCACATTTTTATAATACTTGAAATTACACTATTAAATTTCGTGAAGATCTGTTCATAATTTACCATACATATGACTTTTATAAAGCACACTCTCGGTAAAAACTTTAGTACGCCTAAACCTGTAACGAATAACACTATTGAAATAAAATTTGGTCTGTAACATTCAATATATCAAACTTTAAGAGCCGACTATAAATGGATATAAAGATATGTATGTATAATGAAAAACTTAAAAAGTTCGGCAAAAAAAAAATAATTTTTTTTTTCGAAACCGCCTTGCAAAAATACTTTATAACGTGTTTTCCAATAAGGACTTGACAACTTTATTTTTAATTAAAACGCAAACCATTTGAGATATTTCCAAAATTTTATGAAAAACAATCAAAACATTTATGAATGAAACTCGAATTCGTTCATATGGCCACCGTAGGCACGTCGGCAGCGGTCGATTCGTTGGACCCAGTTTTCAATGACTCGGTCACACATTTCAGCCGCTATGTGACGTTCAATGTTGGCTCTGAGTTCTTCAAACGTCGTCGGCTTGTTGGCATAGACCAATGATTTGACGTAGCCCCAAAGAAAAAAAAAAGTCTAGAGGCGTTAAATTGCACGATTGCTATTTTTTGTGGATGAAGTGGTGATTCATGTAGCACATGTGGATTTTCACCAAACGAATAACGCATATTTTGCTATATGACGAACCCATTGAGCCAAAAATGAGCTTCGTCACTGAATATGATTTTGCGATGAAATTCATTATCTTGGCGCATCTTCTCCAGAGTCCAAGCGGAGAACGTACGTCGCTTCAATTGTTCATCGGCTTCAATTCTTGAGTCAGCTTGATCTTATATGGCTGTAAACCAAGACTTTTACGCAATATTTGCCATAAAATGGTCTTGGCGATGCCCAGTTCTTGAGAACGTCGCGGAATCAACTAATTTGGATGTTTAGCTACGGACGCCTGAACGGCAGCGATATATTCGTCACTTCGACCAACCCGTCGTCTCACTGGCACGGCAGCATTACACAATGAATGTGTAGACTCAAATTTTTGCACTAAACTTGTTATTGCTTGTCTACTAGGGCGAGAATAACGACCGAAATATCGCACTGTATTTAAAAAAAACAATGCAATTTTCGGCAAAAAGGTAGAATAAAAGTAGTTACTCCTAAGCGCAAAAGGCTTCGAAAATGCTATTTTAAGTCTTTCGATCAAACAATTACATTGAAGAGTGTAATACAAGCTAAAAACACTGATTAATATTAATAAAAGTGGAAAAAGTATTCACCCTTATTGTCTTTGGCGTTTTTGCGTCGTAAATTAGTCGTTTTTGTAAAACGGTACCGTGATTGGCGAAAAACGCCAATGAATACGACACTTTTCAAATCTATTACAAAAACGACGTCAAAACAGTACCGTGTTTGGCGTATTTGTCAGTCAAAAGTGTAAAAAATTGTCGTTAAACATTTTGGTCACGACGTTATTAAAATTATTTGAGAAATAATTTCAATGGAAGGAAATAAAATGTAAACATGCAAAAAATTTAATATCATTGAAATATAATTTAGTTTTTATGTGCTTGTGTACCTAACTCTGGTATATATTTTAGGATAAATCTCACAACTGCCTCACAATTTGCGAAGTAAGTAGCAATAATGGAGCAAAAACCTTTTTTGGCAAAGGCCTTCCAAAAAAAATTTAAGCAAAACCAATATTAAAGAGGAGTGGAACACCGTATCCGAAAATTTATATTGCCATTCCGGAGAGGGTAAGATGAAGCTATAAGCCGATTTAAAATTTAAATTGAAGAAAAAACTCACTCATAACAAAGCTGAAAGCTATGCATCAGGTAGTGGGCGGTTCAAACAAAATACATTTTCATCTGTCGAAGAAGCAGCAATTGATCTATTAGACATGCGTGCTATTGTCGAACATAAATATCCATTTGGAATTAAGAGAAAGCGAAGGATTTCACCAGACCCCGAGCCAAATTTAGACACAAAAACTGGCATTACCGAAGTTGAAAGCCCGAGTACTTCACCTGTGATACCTCTGCTTAGAAAAAATAAAAACAAGCGAAACTAGGGCTTTTAGAACAACAAGTAAAACTGCAAAAAGAGTTATGCTTAAATTTGAAAAATAAATTATCGGAATCGGAACGTTACACACGGAGAATGCTAAAGAGGAGAAATCGGTTTATATAAGGCGGAACTCTAAAGCAAAGAGAAAAACAGAAAAGCTCATTTAGAAATACGCAAAACCGAACTAGAAATTAAAAAAAAATTTGAACTTGAAGACTTAATAAAAAGGAAAATGTTTTAATTTTTATTTTGTTTTAATTAATATAATTATGTTCATGTAAATAGTATTTCTTACATATATCGATGGTTTTCTTCCGCAACCACGTAACTCGATTTTTTGTTTTAACCGGAAAAGTAATCAGTAAATACCGTCTTACAATTTTGCATTTTTTTTTTGTTTGGCGGAATATCGGAATCTTTCCTAATTCTTGGATTATATAAGAATATATAGCAAAAAGTTTCGAATATTTGGTAAAAAGTATTTTGTCTCTCCTGAAAAGAAGTTGTTTTGGAGTTACGGGGTTGCGGAAGAAAACCACAAGTAAAATAATACAAAAATTGTACCAACAATTTTACTATGCGTATTATTTTTAATTCAAACACTTGTTTGACAGATCTTTAACAGGGTGTTTCAAAATAATTGTATTAAGTGTGTTCTTTTACATTGTGATTCTTTTACAAAATTTTGCTAGTCGAAAATTTTAGACGGTAACATAAAAATGTGAATACGACTGCAACTACGACACCTGTCGTTTTTCGACTACGCCAAACACAATAAGGGTGATTATTTCTGTAAAATGAAGTTGAATGTCACATAAAGTGATTAGGTTATAATCATGCAGATTCGTCAAAGGGAAGTTCGACTGTACTTTTATGTAAATTCCACGTAGTTAAGTTATTCTATTTGTTAAAACATGTTTATAATCTGCTGTATACAAAACAATGTTAGGCAACAATGTTCTTTTGTGTCTTTATTCACAAAAATTTAGACATTTTAATACAAACTATAATATGCATAAGCTGGCGTAAGCCACTGTGCGAATACATGTTAGCCATATTGAACTTTAGGAAACTTTTTAAATTTTATGAAGTTGTCATTTGCTTAAGCATAGTACGAAACTGAACGCATATTACGTACGGAATCAAATGTATTTGTACCCAGCTTGTATGGGGCCTATATGAAATTATGGACCGATTCGCAAATTTTCAATAGGCTTAGTGCTTATGCCAATTATAAAATATGAATCAGATTTCATCAAATTATCTTCAAAATTGCGACCTGTACTTTGCGCACAGGGTTACATGGACAGCCAGCCGGACGGACATCGTTAGATCGATTCAGAATGTGATTCTGACTCGTCCGGCATACTTTAAGGCGGGTTAAGCACCAATAATTTTATATCTTACACACATCAGCACAAACTCATAATACCCTCTCCACTATGGTGATGTGGGTATAAAAAATTAAAATAAAATAAAAACAAAATATGGATGAAAATCTGTTACCGGATGTGCTAATTAATTTTTTTTCTTTGTTATTTAATATTAAATTATACTTTTTACTTTTATTTTTATTTTATTTTTTACAAAAAAAAAAAAAAAAAATAAAAAGACTTTGCAAAACGAATTCAGCTTTTGCTTAAAATTCCATGTAAACTAAGTGCAGTTCAAATTTTTTCGCTGTTGTAAAAAATGCTGCCAAAAACATTTTGTAACTTTTCACAAAGTGAACAGTTTCTAAAATTCTATTTAAAATATTTGACGCAAGTTTTTATCGAGAAATGAGAATGTGTGTAAGAAAGTATTTGCAAAAAAATTTAAGTTGTTTTTTAAGATAAAAATCGGGGTAGAAGACCTTAATTTTTTAATAGAGAAAATAAAAAAGTCTTTATAAAAAAATCATCGGAGTTTTAATTCAAATAAGATATTCGTTTTGGTAAGGACCAGCATGCAGGGGATGGCCCCTAGTAATGCATTGCATTGTGCTGGAACCAGGAAAATAGTTTATGAAAGGAGGATAGAGGCAGTAGTACTTGTGGACATTCGACTTAAACGCGGTCATGCTGAAAGTAAGAGGGAAGACTTCAGCAGGAAGGTTTTTTCATATACGAACAGTCCGACCAAAATATGAATTTGCCCTGTAATGCGTTGTACGCTGCACCGGCCAATCGGCCACAAAAGAATGCGTGCTTAAGGAAAAACTTGTTTTATGAACAAAGGTATGAGTTTCGGGAACCAGATCCCTAATTTCATCAGAACACATCCAATTGTGTAGTAACGATAAAACAGACAAAAACACCCCACATTGCGTCGGTGCTTAAGGATGGCAATAGAACTGGATATCCTACTGTCACCAATGAGAACCTTCGCCCTTCTTCTGCATTTTCATGTCCATAACATCAAGAGATTCTGATTCCTCAAGAATTATACCACCCATATATACAGATGAGGCACCTTGATCCGTCGCGCGTTTATGCGTCGGCATGCAATGTTGGGACTTTCGGGCATTGAAATCGACCATATTCGCACAACCCAGTTACGAGATTATATCAAGGTCTCGACCAAACGTATCATTCATGTTTTGCCTTATTGCACCAACATCGGATACGCTTTTGGTCTATACTTAAATGAATGCGAATGGCAAAGGTTGCTGTCATCTGCAAAAGAGCAGATAGTATTTAGTTGGCCTAATGTGAATGATAATTCGTGAAATTTATGTTGGAATACGATATAGCATATCTAAAGGGTGTTTTTTTATATAGTGACACAAGTTGCAATCATAATAAAACATGGAAATATGTTTTTAATATCAATGAAACGGTCTTTATTGGAAAGAAAATTTTATGGAATTAATGTTTAAATCCGATTTCTGCCATGTGGCCGCCACGGCTGGCGCGTAGAAATTTTTTGTGGCATGTGACTCCGTCCTGGTGGAACCACATATCAGCAAGATTAATGCCACGTTATTGAGGTACGAAAAAATTTAGAATCATGTTCCTATACCGTTCACCATTGTCAGTAACATTCAGATCATCACCGTTTTCGAAGACATATGGCCCAATTACTCTGCCAGCCCATAAAGCGCATCAAACAGTAATTTTCTGTGGGTGTATGGTGTTTCGATAAAAGCTTTTGGATTCTCCCCACTCCAAATGCGACAATTCTGCTTACGTACCCATTCAACCAGAAATGGACTTCATCGGAAAATAAAATTTTGAATTGAAATTCAAAATCAAAATTTCAACATTTTGCCAGCGTTGCTCTGGTGTTAGTCGATTCATAATGAAATTTCAACGGAAACTTAACAAAAAGCAACTGTCGGCTGTTAAATGGGTGCTCAAATAAAGCAGTGATGTCAACTCAAAGTTCTGACACTCTAAAGAACACGCTTTAGATCCTGGGTCCTGGATATAGAAAATTCTTAAAGTTAAATTTTCTTTTAGTTTTTTTTTTAGCATAAAATTTGATGATTTTGGTGGGCAAGCAGACGTATTCCGTAAAATCGCTAAAAATCTATGAAGTTGATTTAGCGATACGGCTGCAGATCGAGAAATAAGGCGTTTGTAAAATGTCTTGTTTAATAAGTGAAATGTTTGTGTTGCTATTAAGATGAGCGATGGTCATTGAAATCAACTGATTTGGTAGCCTAAACGCGAATAAAACAAAGCGTATAATAAGATTGCGATTTTGAAAGGAAATTTACAAGCGTTGTTTTGTTGTAAGTATATTTATAAAATAAAATAGAGTCATCAGATCAGACAGTTTAATCCCTTTCAAAAATAAAACCTTAAGAAACTGTATACAATATTTCAAAATAAAGATGAATACAGCTTTACCTTTTGACTGTTTACAAGTCTCTCATCATTTAAAAGTACAACCCAAAATGATCACCTATTGAGTAATAAAACTTAAGCAATAATCACCCGACAAACGAGGTTCAGATGCTTGCCTTTTATTTAACTTGCCTTATTGGGTGCTTGCAAACATGTTTCGCAACATTATTGCTAACCAATAAAAAAATTATTTAACAATTATGAAAATTATTGAATTTTACCTGATCCATCACTGTTTGTATTGCTCGTTGTTGTTGTTGTTAAACGTCTTGCTTGGAATTTGCGTCTCAGTGCGGTCGATGTTTGTGTCTTCGATATTTGCTTTGTCGAGATGTCATTATCGGCCGACGATGATGACGTCAACAATGATGAAGCCAATTTTAAATCATTCGATGTTGCTTCGGGTGAGTTTTTCTTAAACTTATTGTTCGCTTTAAACGATGTCGCCGCTGTTGTGTCGGGTGTTATATCAACAGCAGCCGAATTTAATGTTGGTGGTCTATTGGTGCGTAAGCGTTTGAATTTAGAGGTCGTTATATATTCATCGTTTATCGTTGAAGATGAGTCTGTTTGTGTTGTTTGACTTGGTGTTGTAGTTTGTTGTGTGTTGGCTGCTGCTGCTGATGTGGCTGTAGCAGAGGTGGATGAATTGATTAAACGTCGGCGCACACTCAATACAGGCCTTCGCGTTACTGTTAAACCGTTGCCGTTAACAGTTGCTGGTGTGCGCAGCTACAGTTAGGATGGAGATCGTTGTAAAAAATATTTTAGTTGAATTCAAAATGTTTTGTGAAAAAAAAGAAAAAATATTAAAATTAATTTAAATTTTAAGAAAATAATTTTGTGTAAAAATATGTGGTCTTGTCAAGGATTTTTAAAGAAGTGTGAATTTTCGTTTTTTTGTGTATTTTTTTTTTAAATTTAAAGTGTTTAAGGATTTGTGTTGCTTTATCAAGTGTTTTAGTGTTTTTCAACTACTTTTTGCCGCTAAAAATTTTGCTTGAGAAATAAAAAGTGCTGAAAATTAAAGAAATTTTGAATTAAAAGACTTTTAAGTGCTTAATTATACTGTAAAATGTTAATTTTAGTAAAGTAATTTTAAGTTAATTTATGTTAAATGGAAGCATTAAACTGTTAAAGTATTTTAAATGGCTTTTTTATTTTAAATAAAAATGTTGCGATTTTTTTTTGTTTTTGGTGGCTTTTGTGTTTTATTTAGTAATTGTTTCATAAAAAGGTAAAATAAAAAAGTTATTATAAAAGATTTTGGGAAACAAAAATCAAATAAAAAAAAATAGGACGTTGTAAACAGTTGTAATCGGATTTAAAATATTACGATCAAATTTACAGTAAGGAATAGAAAAAAACTATTTGTGCCTGATACTTCACATATTTTTTTTAAAAAAAAGTTAAGTTTTTTTTTTAATTTCTAAAAAACCTCCAAAAAGTTCTTAAGACAAAAAAAAAAGACCACTAGAAATCTCTTTTAAAAATCTTTTGTATTTTAATATTAATTTTTTTTAATTTTAATAATTTTTTTAAATGTCTAATAAAAAAAAAAGTATTTTCAAGTGTGTTGCTTGAGTCTTTTGTTCTTCCCAAACCAATTTTTCACATACACGTTTGTTTTTTAAGTCTTTTGAATTTGATCAAAGTTTTTCAAGATACAAGTTTGTTTCTTAAGTCTTTTGTATGTTAACAGTACCTTTTTTCCAAAAAGTTGCAATTGTTATAAGATTTTTTTCTATTTGTTAAAATTTTAATAAAACAATTTTGATTTTCAGTTGAACTGTTAATTTTTGATATTCTTTAATGAGGCTTGAGTGCATCAAATTTAATTTTCATTAAATTATTTTTCACTGGAATTTAACAACTTAGAATTTTTATTAAAATTTATTTTATTTATTTAAATTTATGGGAAAAATTATCAATAAATTTTAATAAAAATTCTAAGTTGTAAAATTCCTTCCTTAGTGGATATAATTTAAACCTAATTAAAGAATATGAAAAATTTGACAGCCTGTTCATCGATTTCGAACGTTAACGTTCGCATAGAAAATAACATTTTAAACAAAAAAAAAAATTTTAGAATTTTATTTTAGTTTTAAATATAATTTTCTATGCGAACCTTGAAGTTCGAAATCGTTTAACAGGCAGTTAATAAAACTTTAAAAATTATAGTTTTTTTAACAACGAATTTTCATCTTCAATAAAACGTAGTAAACTTCCAGTTTAAATATCATTAATTAATTATTTTACTTTATTTAAAATTAAATTAACTTTTTTAGTTACAAGATTTATAAGCGATTCATAATGATTCATTTTGAAATATCACGTTAGCTGTTGTGTATGTCTTTTGTTTGCTTTAGCAGTTTTCATAGACAATAGAATTTTAATTGGTGTGTTGTAAATTCATTTTAAAATATTTATGACATTCATAATCATGTTTCTCATGAGTCATTTGTTTTGGAGCTGTGTGTGTGTTGGAATTTGCATCTTGAGATTTTTAGTTAAAGATGAATTTAAAAGATAGCGCTCAGATTAATGTGATTAATTTTTTTATTGCTAAGTTCAAAGTTAAAAAATAATTAATTGTGGTTTTTATTTATGAAACTTTGATAATTAATTAATTTTTTTTATCATAAATAATCATAAAAATGTTTAATTAATTTAAAATATTATTTTTTAACATTATTTAGTTTGTAATTGTAGGACAAAAATGTTTGTTTCAATTTAATTGAAATCACCTCTTTACTGATTTTATATACTGGTAAACCTTATAGATACTTTTATGTGTGATAGTCAATCTGTAAACAGCCATTCTTTTTGCGCAAGTGTTCAGTTTTTTTCCACAGAGAGGAATTAAAAATTGAAGCCTTTAATTCTTTGAAAACTTTGAAGGTAAAACATATTAAGTTAATAAATGTAAAGAGTTCGTGTTTTCTTTTAAGACTTTGCTTAACACTTGCGCAAGGTTACATGCTGCATGTGAATGGGAAATAAGTTCGTATTTAATTCTAAGTGCAACTTTAAAATGTTGTAAAATTTCTCTCAATTCTGTTTTATTCGACTAGAAATCACTCGAAAGTAAATCACTCTTATGTAAAACAAGCTTTTAGCCACGACTTCATTCACGTGAAAATTAGATCCAGATTTAAAGAAAGAAGTTTTCCTAATAAAAAATTTACAGAAATTTTACTAAGTTTTCTACATCTAAACTTATGAGATTTTTAATTTTCAGCCAACACATAAAGCTTTTGGCACTCGAAACTCTTCAGCAACCGACATACAGCTGTCCGTGTGAAAAGCAAGGGGTGTTTAAATAAGTGTTCGAAAATAAACACTAAATATCGTTTTTTAATGTTCGGTTCGGTAGATTTGTGGAAGACACAAACGCTAATAGTGTTTGTGTAGAAAATCATTAAAAAAATAACGTTTCCCTGTTAGTCATCTTTCGAACACAAAAATATTACTGTTTTTATCAAACACAACAAAAGATGTGAACATTTAATTCCGTTCGGTTTTTTTTTTTTTGAAAATTTACAAACTTCAATGTGTTCGGTTCGGCTTGTTAATGTTCGTCCCTTTTGGGCTGGTAAAACAAACATTTTTACAAAAACAAAATAAACACCCGAAAAAAACATTACAGAACATTAAAATATAATGTTTGTCTACAGTATCACTACAATTGTTCTGTTTTTTAAGGAAGAACCGAACATTATATAATGTTCGGTTCTTTCTTGAAAATAGTTACGAACGGTATTAAGGGTTGTGTATGTCTACACAATCACTAAAAAAATAGATATCGTTCCTGGGTGTGTGAGCCGAACGTTAAATAATGTACTGTTTATTTTCGAACACTGGTTTAAATATATTTTGGCCATTAAAACCTTTGCAATCTGTGCACAAATTTTTTCCAAACAGAAAAAGTACTAATATTTTTCCCGTATTAACCACTTAAATAAAGGGTACTTTTATTTTAATTTGATCTGATTTTTGCTCTGGCGCTTTAAGTTCTCGAACAAATCGAGTTTAATGTTTTTGATATTAAATCAGTTCAAAAATCGATTTTTGGTAAGAAATGTGAGTGATCACAGATTTTTAGTGTTTTTGCTCTAGCGCTTCTAAACAAAGGGTACTTTTATTTTATTTGGCCCATATGCTATACGTCTAACAAATTTTATTCAAATCCGTTATGCGGTTTTCGCCTGATTGCGACACAAACATCAAAATTTTCACATTTATACAACATTGAGATTTATATTGATGCCGATATCAAGCGTGTTTTCCTATGTTCTGTGAAGGGAAAACATTTTTCGACTCGTTTTTTCATTGAAACATAATAATAATTCGCATTGCCACCTGAACTTTTCATAGTAATGGGTGTTTTTTAAGAGCTATAGGAAAGTTAAAAAAAAACATAAAATTCAGAAAAATGCATGAAATCTTTATTTGAATCGATAGTACGGTCCATATAATTTAATGTTTGAAGATTATTTCATGCAAATGTTGACCGTGACTGAGCCTCAAATGGTCCATCCGCTTAGTCCAATTTTGACATACTCTTTCCAACATTTCGGGCGGTATCTCATGAATAAATGCTTCAATGTTGTCTTCCAATGCGTCAATTGAAGCGGGCATGTGTGTATAGACATAAGCTTTAACATAGCCCCACAAAAAATGGTCTAAAGGCGTTAAATCGCACGATCTAGGCGGTCAATTGACCGGTCCCGAACGTGAAATTAAATGTTCTCCGAACTCGCCTCTCAATAAGTCCATTGTTAAGCGTGCTGTGTGGCACCGTCTTGTTGAAACCACATGTCATGCAAGTCAAGCTTTTGCATTTTTGGCAAAAAAAGTTGGATATAATCTCACGCTAGCGCTCACCATTCACAGTTACGTTACGATTCGCATCATCTCTGAAGAAGTACGGTCCAATGATGCCACCAGCCCATAAACCGCACCAAACTGTGACTTTTTCTGGATGCATTGGTAGCTCTTGAAATGCTTCTGGCTGATCTTCACTCCAAAACAGACAATTCTGCTTATTAACGTACCGAATAGCCGATTCAGTGGGTCGATTAAACTGACCATAAAATGGAAGAAGCGCGCGATGAACTTTCTTAACAGAGCACGCATTTTGATAATAAAATTCAATAATTTGCAAGCGTTGTTCGTTTGTAAGACGATTCATGGTTAAATTATAGAACAAACTGAAGATGTTTGACAGTGAAACAAAACACGAAACGTGCCTCAGCTGTTTAAACCAGTGTTGCCAAAAAGATAATAGCGAAAAAATCACCCAATATTGTTCGAAATTCAATGCGCTTAACAAAAGGCTTTAAGTATTTATAAAATTCCAAATGGCCGTGGCTCCTCACACACAAATACCATATAAATTTCTGGATATGTTTCTGGAGAACGGTAACAGGTTGGATATCAATAAACCACATTTGTCAAAAAATGGGCTGATTTAAAGAATTAAAGTGACACGCCTAGTTTCCAATTCAGCTCACAAAGACAATATACATTTTTGGATATTTGAGAAACGGTAAAAGTTTTCAATTTTGTTACAAATAGATTCTTTATCAATACTTTTATTTTAAATGGGGTATACTGTATTCGTTCTAAATTCAGAATTTTTATTCCTCTAAACTTTATAATATGAAATTTTTGATCGCTTGGAAATTAAAGAGTTTTAATTTAAAAATTTTTTCTCAAAAAACTTAAAAAATTTTCTGATAATTTTTTTTTTAAATTTTCGCAGCTTCATACTTTTAGATTTTTGAAACTATTTTGTTAGCAAAAATTTTTGTTGCCAAAACTGTTAAATGTTAAATTGGTACACTTATGGCGTTCTCTTTTCTGAGTAAAATTCTGCATTTATTCTCCCTTTTACATTTTCTCATGTTCTTTTCTGAAAAACATGTGTTATTTTAAAAGTGTAAAGAGTTCTTTTCTTATGATGTTCCCTTTAAAATTAAAAAAAATGCTACATGTTCAACACTCATTTTAAATAGAGGGGCATGAGTGCAGCACTAGATCAAGGTGAACTCAGTACAAGGTGGTGGCAAGTTTAAAGCCGTAAACACTAACAATGCAATACAAAAACCATGTGTTGTTTCTGTTGGCTTTGGATTGTTGTAGTCTTGCCACCACCTGTAATTGAATTTACCTTGCGCTAATTGTACTTTATTATTTAATGTCGAAATTTGTGTTCTTTTGTAAGCGTAAAATATGAAGCACTTCTTAAAAATTAGGGGAGCATTTGCCAAGTCACATGTAACACGTATGCAACACTTTTTTTCAGAAAAGAAAACGCCATTAGTTTATAACATGAAGCTTAATGGAGAACAATGTTTTTATGTGTGTAATAAAATGCTGATGAAAACAAATTTATTTTTTTCTTAACAAAAAGTTTATTTCTTTATTCATCTAATAAAAATTTCAAGTTTAATTAGACAACCAAAGTGCATTTTTTTATTAAGGGTTCAAAAGGCAATGCCTCTGGTTTATATTTTTAATTCTCACCATTTGAGAATATTTTCTTCTATGAGTAGAATCATTCAAAGTATATATTTATTTATGTTAATTTATATCAATAACGATTTTAATAATATGTTCTCTCTCATTACCCTCTCGAAAAAGTTCTTTTGACTGCATTTTTGTACTTAAGTCCATTGCAATTTGATGGTAAGACAAATTTCTTGCATTCGTAACATCTTGCATCAGCTAAATTTAAAAAAACTATCAGTGTTGAATGATTTAATTATAGTTGTTATACTTGTGAGCATAGAATAATCGACTTTCTAGCGGTGGTTCTTAAAAAAAAAACTGGGCTCAATGTGTGCGTTAGTAAAAAAAATTTGTTACACGCACAACAGTTTGATAAACATATTTGTCCAGATCACAAGGTCTGTCGTATGGCTAAAAGATATGATTTTAGTTAAGGCACTTGTAAATAGACAAATTTGTTTAATCGTTACTTTGTCGTATTGCTAACACCAAATATTTTGTTAACTGTTTACGAAAATTAACAAATTTCTTTTTACCAAATAATAAAAGAAAATATAAATTTTTTCTTTACTCTTGGTTTTTATTTCTTTTTGATTCTTCTTCTTTAATAAATTTGGCCATTCACATTGTTCGATACCATGAAATTAATGGTTATAAAATATTAAAAAAAAAAATTAAATTGAAATGAACCAAACATATACATACATTAGGGGTATAACAAAATTGAGGCCCTAGCACTACGCGATAGAAAATATTGTGTTATTTACGAAAACAATTTGTTTGGGTCATTTAAAAATAAAAACCTCACCCACAAAAGGGATTTTTTTAAAAACTCTAAAAGAAATTTTAAATATTTTATTAATAAATGCAAAAAAAAGTTAAAAAGTTTCTTAACTATTAAAGGACATGCATTTCATGTTTAATTTACGTGTGGTTTTGCTAAAGTTTTTGGCTAAATGTATAAGTAATGGGTGATTTTTAGATTTTGGCAACACTGGTTTAAACAGCCGACGCACGTTTCGTGTTTTGTTTCACTGTCAAACATCTTCAGTTTGGTCTGTAATTTAACCATGAATCGTCTTACAAACGAAGAACGCTTGCAAATTATTAAATTTCATTATCAAAATGCGTGCTCTGTTAAGGAAGTTTATCGCGCGCTATTTGTGTTCAGCGATGAATTTCATTTTTGGCTCAATGGGTACGTTTATAAGCAGAATTGTCGATTTTGGAGTGAAGATCAGCCAGAAGCATTGCAAGAAGCATTGCAAGAGCTACCAATGCATCCAGAAAAAGTCACAGATTGGTGCGGTTTATGGGCTGGTGGCTTCATTTGACCGTACTTCTTTAAATATGATGCGAATCGTAACGTAACTGTGAATGGTTAGCGCTACCGTGAGAAGATATCCAACTTTTTTTTTGCCCAAAATGCAAGAGCTTGACTTGCATGACATGTGGTTTCAACAAGACGGTGCCACAGCACGCTTAACAATGGAGTTATTGAGAGGCGAGTGCGGTAAACATTTTATTTCACGTTCGGACCCGGTCAATTGGCCGCCTAGACGTGCGATTTAACGCCTTTATACCATTTTTTGTGGGGCTATATTAAAGCTCATGTCTATACACACATGCCCGCTTCAATTGACGCATTAGAAGACAACATTGAAGCATTTATTAATGAGATACCGGCCGAAATGTTGGAAAGAGTATGCCAAAATTGCGAAAAATTAATATCATTTTTTTAATACTTTTCAATGGACTTCGACTTTGCTAGGGCCGTTTAGGTGTTTGCAAAAATCGGAATAAGTTATACCCCTAATATGCATATTAATCCTGAAATACGTTCTAAAATGATTTTTACAAATTAACCAACTAAATCGAAATTTCCAGGACTGGCATAAATACAATATTTTTCAAAACACATAAAAATCAATCGACTAATTAGACAATACTCGTTTTGCGAAGATGTAAAAGGATGTTACTTTTAGCTCTGGACATTTTTTTATGGAAAATACTTCATCTTTGCAAATTAATGGAAGATGTCGGCAAGTGTGAAAAGTTTATAAGCCCCCAAAACTAAAGCTAAAATTGCACAAACTTTGCATAAAAGGTATAATTTTGCTGAAAAATTAAATATCTTTAAATTGCAAAATCAAATATCTTTAAAACCCCAGAATAAAATGTTTATTCAAAGTTTCATTATAGAAGACATAATTTTTGCAGAAGTATTGATTAATAATTCGAACAGATGAGAAAAAGAACCAAACTGTGGTTTTTGTCTTGGTACAATAAAATCTCTAAACTTTCCTGGATTGCTATTTACGAATTGCAAATGTTAGTAAAATGCCAAATGTCTGAATATTAAAATTAGGTAAAGTATGATGTTCATTTATTTTCCTATTTTTTTCTTTTAAGAATTTCCGAAAAACCTTCATTAAATTTTCGAAAAAACATCCTTTGACAAAATTTTGTGAAGAAAACCCAACGCTTTACCCAGTTAATCTACCTGTCCTTCAAATAGCATGTTTTGGTTAAAAAAAAGTTTATCAGCAAGACGGATCATAAGCTCATAAAGCGTTTTTAGCATTAATGTTCTAAGATGGAGGATGTGAAATATAACTGAATTGAAATAAGTGCTGCCTAGCTGTAGACAGAAGTAATTAGTATTGTGGTTATTTTGTTGAACTATTTATGGTTTTTAATCCAAATTTTAATATTTTAATTAGGCTAAAGTTCATCATATTTAATTCTCATTAAATTATTTTTATGAAGAGGGGAATTTTACAACATGAAAATTAATTAATATTGTTATTGATAATTTTTCATTTTTGACTGCAGCTGGGGCACGACCTTTATGTTTACATTTGTCCTTCAAGTTGTGCTGAAAAAGGTTAACAGGAAAAAGAAAGACAAAAAAATGAAAACAAAACAAAACAAAAAATTTACTTTGGACTTCAAGAAGAATTCTTGACAAAAGTACGAAAAAACCGAAGTAAGGAAAAACATGTAAATTCAATTAAAGTAGATAATCATTCAAAGCAAATTTCGAACTACCAAAGGTTAAAATACAACTTGGTTTAAGAATTGATGTTTGACTATTGACGTCAGCAGTCGTCGATGGCTGTGACTGTTAGACGGCAAACACCTCTGAGGAGATTGAGTGGTTGCAATCGAAACATGTAAGCGTAGACAGAAATTTTTATCTTTTCCACGTTTGTTTACATCATGTATTATGCCTTCTTTCTTTATAAGGCAGTCGGTTTGAGAATACACTAGAATCAATAAAAAAGCTCTTAAACTAGATTTTCGACAAATAAATCATTCACGTTAGCTCTCAGTTTCCCTTTCTAAAGGGTATTTTATTAACCGCTTTCTATATTTAAAATTAAGTAAGACAAGTTTGTGCGAAACATTTTTATTTTATTAAAAAGGCTTATCTAGCCTTTTTTTGTGGAATAAAATATCGTATAAATGTCCGTCACGGCTTCCCTGGGTAGCACGTATCTGAAGTATCCAATTTTCCAAGACTCTGACTGACATCTGAGGCTGAATTTGGCCAATGCAAGAGGGGATATGTTGTTTTTGAGTGCCGCTATGGTCTTTCCATTTTTTGCATAGACCTGCGAGTTAAGAAAACAGCACAAGAAAAAATCTAACGGGTTAAACAGAACATGTCCACTTCACACTACGTGAGAAGATCAGGGCCTCAAATCGGTTGTGTAAAATGTCCCATATGACATGAACTGTGTGACACGTAGCGCTGTCATAAAGAAATCTTTTTTTGCATAGACCTGCGACTTAAGAAAACAGCACAAGGAAAAAGTCTAACGGGGTTAAATGGCACATGCCCACTTTACACCACGTGACATGAACTATGTGAGCCGAAGCGCTGTTATATAGAAACCACATGCTGTCTTATCATACAATTTCGGCGAAAACATGTATCATCGACCTATAGCGTTCGCCATTGACAGTAATGGCTAGACCAACGTCATTCCCAAAAGAATACGGACCTAAAATTCCGCAACCCAAAATCCACATCAAACAGCGCCTTTTTCGGGATACATTGAACGCTCTAAGATATCATGTGAATAGGTAGCATCTTAAATTTGACAATTATTTTTTTTTGAAGTACCCATTTACTCAGAAATGGGTCTCAACTCTGAAGATGATTTTAAAGCGTAGGGTAAAATTCCAACTGCTACAAGGACCATTTGCATGCTGCTGTTTAACCTGTTTCATAGTGACTAGACAAAAAAGACTCAATAAATGACAGCCAATTCGACAGACTAAGCTTGAACAATGTGGTCGCTAGCAACACTTTGGAAGAACCTTTAGTTACTATCTAGATTCGTATATCTTAATTAAAAAAAATTTGCACTCTGCTTGAAATAATCCTTTTCCTCAAGATCTTAAATTCACTTAACCCATTTTTAGCCGACTGGATTTTTTTTGTTGACATTTTAGAATCTTATTTCGTTATTATATTGTCAGTTTACTTGGTGCGGCAAAAAATAGGTTAAATGCACTCTGCTGAAAACGATACTTTTCTCCAGTTCTTTAAGAATGCAATGGTCAAATGATTTTATATAAAATAATGCTGAAAAATTAAAGCATTCATAGTTTAACGTTTAAAAATGTTAAAGCCCTGCAGATAACGAGACTAGTCCATACATGCATGTAAAGAGTAGTCCATAAAGGAGTAGGAGTACTCCAAAACTACTCCAAAACTACTCCAAATATATGGGTAAAAGGTGGTCCATTTAACATTACGATGTCCTAGGAGGGAACCATATAACCCACCGAAGTAGTCTCTAAACTACTCCATGGAGTACTAAATTGGGTTAGTTTTAAAAGTACTCCATGTTAATACAGTATGCAGTACACTTAAGGAGAAGTTTAAGCATTTTTATTTTTTTACTAATCGCCTTTTATGGTGTGTATTGTAGTCTATTATTGCTATTATTAAATATATTAACTTGGTATTTTTAATTTTTTTTAACCTTTTTTCCACAAATTTCACAAACTTTCACTTTTAAATAAACAATTAATAATGGACACCATCGGGGCTAAGAATGTGTAATACTGTAAACTATAGAAAAGTATTCATCATGCAGTTGTTGGCAGCACTGCATGTTAATTTTTTATAACATGGTCCATACTACAGTACATTGGACCATGTTGTAAGTAGTCTATTTAAGCCACAATGACTACGTAGTCCAATATTATCTGTTGGGAGGTCTTGAAGAGATTGTTGAAAAAAAGAGAGACCAGAGTATTTTGACAAAATAAATAACACATAAATGTAAATCAAATTTGTCTATTTTCAAATAAATTTAAATCAAAAAGACAAAAAAAAACAAATCAAGTTTGTGTCTTAGATCTTTTGTTTTGCTTGAATTTATTTTTAGCAAACAAAGACATGATTTATCACTTTTGATAGCAATTCAGTTTAGTAAAGCAAAATAAAATTTCAACCAAAAAAAAAAATGATATTATTTATGGCAATAAATTAAAGACATAAATAAAATATTCAAACTATGATTTGCAAATATTTTTTTTATGTATTTAAATTGTTTTTAAAAAAATACAGCTGCTATTTTAAAAAAAATAATAGTTTTTTTTATTTAAATTTTCTCTAAAACACAAAAGTATTTTTTTAATGCTGCCAAGCGTAGGGTTTCTTTTATTTTGCTGTCAGAGAGAAACTTTTTTCAATGTCATTGATATTTTTCTAAATAGCAAATTGTTTACACGAATTTGCAATTAATTATATATAATTAGAATAAAATTGTTATTGAGAGTTGCGCAGTATAAAATGGTTTAGGTGTTAAAAGAATTTTTATTAATTAATGATGTAAATTGTTTATCATTTCGTTGTAATCTTAACATTTAACATTTATCCTTCATTTGTGAGTATGAAATGGAATTACCTTGTAAAACTGGTTTTTTCTTCTTATTTTACGCAAGACACTAGAAAACTTTAAAACATGTTAACTAATTTAACATTTAAATGTCATCTTTATTTCTATTAACAAAATTTGTGGGTTAATTCCTTTTTTTAATGCCAAAAACTACTTGTTTGCGGCCAAATCGTTAAACTGAATACAAATTAAAGTCCACTGCATTGAACTTGTTTTGGTATTTTTAAGTATAAACATATGCAACAGTAGTATTGAAATTGATTGCGTTATATTAACCTAAACATGTCAAATTGATTCATTTAAAAGCTGAAACAAGTGTGAAGAATTATGATAAAATTAAGTACCATGCGTAAGAGTGTCATGGCGATCAAAAAAAATAAAAATAAATAAATAAAATAATAGAATATATTAAAAGCATAGTCTAATGAAGTAACATATTTATGCAACAAGTAAGCTAAAACAAAATAAAGTTAATTGAAGCACAGCCGCGAAAAACGTTGTAAACGCCACATTTTGCAAAAACTGTTTTTTTGCAGATAAACGTTGACTTTACTCTCTTACACAGTTTAAACATCAAATCAACCAAAACTATGCACCTTAACGCCTTCAAAATGGCGTACAAGGTGTCAGCCAGTGGAAGAACATTGCAAGTTACTAACATAATGATGAAACCGAAATGGTTTTGCAGTGCGGAATAATGTTTTAAAAGCCTTTTGCATTAAAGTTTTTATTATCACTATTTTAAATAATAGAAAAAAAAAATTTTTAAAACAAATAATGCTGCTTGTCAAAAAACGTTTTTTTGCTCTCCTGAAAAATTATTATTTTGTAACTTAAAACGTTATTCGCGGCTGTGCTTCAATTAAAGTTTGCAATTTATAGCAAGAAACTTTGCTAGCCTGCAGGAAATTTGCTATAGCACTTATTCCGTGATCAGTAACAACAATATTATAATAAAAAGATAGTGTGTTTAAAGTGTATTTACTCCAGAGGAAAGTTAATTGACACAAAACTAGTCAGTTGGCTGTATTTTTTGTGGGTAGTACCTTATTTTATTACTTCATATGAAGGGGATCTATCATACTAACATGGTTCACTCGGGACACTATCTGCAACAGGCATAAATTCAACTGAAATTTATCGTGTACATTTAGGTCAATTCAGTGACCTGTTAAAAAGTGTAAAAACGGTGCCCTTAACCCCCTCCAAGGAAATCTCTTAGTTAGAGTGACAAGTACCCTTCATGTCTCCTTCAACTAGAACCGGTCCTTACCACTTTAGAACTGTTCCGTAACAAGTTTGGTGTTAGTTCCCTTTCCCCTAGGATATTTTTAGGTAACTTTTTACAAAAATTTTCCATTTTTATGCAAACTTGCAATTTATTATATTGCTATTTAAAACATTTTAACGAAAATAAGCTATATGAGGAAGTTTTAACGGAAATTCTTTACTTACGCCAATTCCATTAAAATTTTATTGTTATTTATAGCAATTTTAACTGAAACTTGATATTATAAGCAACTAGCTGACCCGGCAAACGTTGTTTTGCCATAGAAGTTATTTATTTCAGATGTAACAGTATTTGCATGCCAAATGTTAAGAAAACCGGTTGATTAGTTAAGAAGATATAGGGAGGGGGAGCTTTTACCCCTAAATAATAACAATAGGCTATAGTTCCTTTCAGATGTTGCACTATTTGCCTGCCAAATTTCTAAAAAAAAATCGATTGATAAGTTAAGAAGATATAGGGAGGGGGATCTTTTACCACTCTTGCTATTTCACACCCAATACCATTTTTTTCTTTCAGATGTTAGAGTGTCTGCATGCCACCTTTAAAGAAAAGCTGTTCATCAGTTAAGAAAATATAGGAAAAGGGAGATTTTACCCAACTTCCCCTATTCCCATTTTAATTTCAGATGTTACAGTGCTTGCACGCCAAATTTTAAGAGAACCGGTTGACAAGGTAATCTATAGGGCTGGGGAGCTTTTAACCCTTTTACCGTATTTCATACCCTAAATAAGAAAAATAAAAGCCTATATAAGCCAAATGTGACACTACATGCCTTCCAAATTTCACGAAAATTGGTTAATTAGTTAAGAAAATGAAGGGAGGAGCAGATTTTACCCCTATTACCCTGTTTCACGCCCTATTCCTTATTTACTTTCGGAAGTTAGTGTCTGCAAGTCAAATTTTTGGAAAACCGGTTGATTACTTAATTAGATATAGGGAGAGGGAACTTTTATCCCTCTTGCCCTATTTGACGCCCTGTTCCCTATTAACTTTCAGATGTAACAGTGTCTGCATGCCAATTTTTAAGATAACCGGTTGATGTGTCAAGATGATATATGGAGGGGGAGCTTTTACATCTTTTGCACCCTTTAACGGTAAATACCTTACGACCTATTCTAATACCTTACAAATTCACATACAAAATTTCATAAAAATCGGAGGAGTCAATAACAAACACAGCAATTTTATAAATATAGAAGCAGATTCCTCCATATACATAAAAAAAAAATTTTTGATTTATATCGGGTGATTTTTTAGCTATTATCTTTTTGGCAACACTGGTTTAAACAGCTGACGCACGTTTCGTGTTTTGTTTCACTGTCAAACATCTTCAATTTGGTCTATAATTTAACCATGAATCGTCTTACAAACGAACAACGCTTGCAAATTATTGAATTTTATTATCAAAATGCGTGCTCTGTTAAGAAAGTTCATCGCGCTCTTCTTCCATTTTATGGTCAGTCTAATTGGGCACAACGCGTACGTTAATAAGCAGAATTGTCGGTTTTGGAGTGAAGATCAGCCAGAAGCATTGCAAGAGCTACCAATGCATCCAGAAAAAGTCACAGTTTGGTGCGGTTTATGGGCTGGTGGCATTATTGGACCGTACTTCTTTAAATATGATGCGAACCGTAACGTAACTGTGAATGGTGAGCGCTACCGTGAGAAGATATCCAACTTTTTTTTTGCCCAAAATGCAAGAGCTTGACTTGCATGACATGTGGTTTCAACAAGACGGTGCCACATGCCACACAGCACGCTTAACAATGGACTTATTGAGAGGCGAGTTCGGTGAACATTTTATTTCACGTTCGGGACTGGTAAATTGGCCGTTTTGATCGTGCGATTTAACGCCTTTAGACTATTTTTTGTGGGGCTATGTTAAAGCTCATGTCTATACACACATGCCCGCTTCAATTGACGCATTGAAAGACAACATTGAAGCATTTATTCATGAGATACCGGCCGAAATGTTGGAAAGAGTATGTCAAAATTGGACTAAGCGGATGGACCATTTGAGGCGCAGTCACGGTCAACATTTGCATGAAATAATCTTCAAACATTTAATTATATGGACCGTACTGTCGATTCAAATAAAGATTTCATGCATTTTTCTGAATTGTATGGGGGTTTTTTTTTAACTTTTCTATAGCTCTTAAAAAATCACCCGATAAAACGTGAAAATTTGTTCCTGAAATGTTTTTTATGGATATGGGGGGTTAAACGAGAAAGTGATTTGTTAACAAAAAAAAAAAAAAAATATATATATCAAATATGATATAATAGAATTAACACAAATTCTGTTAGAACGAAAATTTGCAATCCTTACCAATTTTGGCGTAAACTTGCTATTTAATGCAATTGTAAAGAAAAAATTCTATTTTATACGATTGTAACTTGGTTGCAAGGCGAATTCATGATTTTTTGGAAATCATTGTATAATGTCAAAAACAGAAACAAATAAATAACAAAGATTATAAACAAAATTATGACATCCAACAATTATAAAGCTCAAAATAAAAGTTATTAGCAGGGCTTTTAAGATCACCTGTAAAGAATTCGCTTTGGTCGTTTCTATTTATTAACAGTCATTTTGTCAAGAGTTTCTAATCAAGAAAAAAATTTTCGAGAAATTTTTCGATGGGAAACTTTAGGATTTTCCTTTCCAAGTTTTTGTCTATAGTTTTTGAGGTGTTATGGTCCCCTACAAAAACAGTTGAAAATGTTAATTTTATGAGTAATTTTTATTAAAAAATTGAGGGTAATTGAAGAGGAACGCGTTATCCAGTCTTATTACAAGAACATAACTTGAAATAATATTGTCTTTAAGAAAAAAGTCTCTCTGCTCTGAAAAAGCACTTTCTACACTCTCATATCGCTCATTTGCTGCAAGACCGGCATAACTCAAAAAAACCATTTCGATATAAACGCATTTAAAGTTTTTGATTGGCTCTAACTACTTAGAAAAAAAGAAGACACATTCTCTTCAAACTGGGAAAGTATAAAAGATATAAAGATGAATTTAATACACAATATAAAGAAAAACAAAGCGAACAATTCTGCATCTCTAACTCCAAAATTTAATTTTTTGAGTTATGCCGGTCTTGCAGCAAATGAGCGATATGATGAAAGATTTTTTTTAGATTTAAATTTAAATTTATTTCATTCATTATGAAGAAAATCACCATATCACTCATTTACTTCAATAGTGAATAACTCAAAAAAAAATCCATTTCGGAATAAACGCGTTCAAAGTTTTTGATTTGCACTAACTACTTAAGAAAAATAACAACACAGCCTCTTTCAACGGGGAAAGTTTAAAAGATATACAGAAACATTTTATTCGCAATATAAAGAAAAACATAGCGAACAATTCTGCATCACTAACTCCAAAGTTGTTTGAGTTATGGCACTATTAAAGTAAATGAGCTATATGTTCATTAAAGGTATACCTAGTTTCATGATACAGTAATAAAAATTAAAATTTTTTTTTATGAATTTTTAAAATTTCAAAATCATACAAAATTTTAAATTTTGCACAAAAAATAACAAAACTAACTTGGAAACCTTTAAGCTAAGTTCACAATCAAAAAAACATTTTCATTTGGTGTTCATAATAGAGCAACAATTTCTTTTGCAACCACACATACTTTGCATTAAGAAACCGTTTGGAAATTTTAGCCGCAACAATATTATGCACTTATTATTATTTTTTATTACATTTTGTTAAAATTTTCATTCAAAACTAAAAAACAATTTGTATGAAATTGTTTCTGGCGTTTCAAATAATTTTATTTAGTTTTGAATGAAAATTTTAACAAAATGTTTACAAAAATTAAAATAAATTTACAATATTGTTGTGGCTAAAATTTGCAAACGGTTTCTTGATGCAAACTGTGTGTAGTTATAAAAGAAATTGTTGCTCTATTATGAACACCAAGTGAAAATGCTTTTTTGATTGTGAACGCAGCTTAAAGCATAATAAACAATAACAATTAAGAAGCTTAAAGACGACTTAAAATCTGATCAATTAAATTAATGAATACAAAATTAATCCAATCAGTTTCGAGTTATAAAAAACCATGGACCACTCTCTCCAGAACTCAGTTTTTGCTAAAATCAGGATATTTCACTATATTGTGAATCGAATCAGGAATTGTCTATTGATTTTTATGAAATAAAGCTTGTTTTATTTGCAATATACGTAGTTTTAAAATAATCAGCCATGTGCTGTAAATCGAGTTCGAGTGAAATTAAAATCGAACAGTTTATGATGCTATCCCAACAAACATGAAGTCAAACCTTTGATATGAAATGACTTTATCATTTGACATCAAACACAATTCTAAAACGCATTTCAATTGTTTGATTTTAACATTTGAAAATAAACATTTGACATCAAATGTTTTATCAATTGGTATCAAATCTTAAATTCAAATCAAAACAAAACTTTGCAATACTAAAGCGAAAAATAAATGTAAACATTAACTTCGTGGTTAAATGTGTTTTACAAGTGAACGATTTATCTATTAAAAAAAATTAAACAAGAAAGTGAAGAAATTATTAGTTTGTTGAACGATCGCGGTGCTACAATCCTCAAAATAAAATTGAGCCAAGTATTTCGTCTTTCCAAGAATTAGAGGATAGAAAGAACATTATTTCATCTTTTAGTTATGGTACCGAATGTTTAGCTCACAGTTAATTTAAATAAACAATGAATTGAAATTAAAAAAATAAAATATTTTTATTTATTTTCCACATTGTATTGTAATCCACATTTGAAAAACATTTGAGAATAACGTTTGAAAGCAAGATGAAAATGAATGCATTTTTCAATTTGAAATTAATTTCCCTTTTTTTCAAGAATGCTATGATTTTCAAATCATTATTTTAGTTTGTCGTTTGAGAAAACGTTTGATTTCAAATCATTTTCAATTTGAAATCAAATCTCCGTGTTTGTTGGGATTGAAGTAAAAATTAACCTGTCCCACTTTTTGACGACTGGAAATCACGCTGCCATATTTCGTAAGGTCCATAATTTTCTATAGACCCAATATAAAGCGTACTTTTGAAATAGACTCTAAAACGCATAAAACCGCAACGAAAAATAACAATGTGAGGTGAGATATACAGCCCAATCGTAAAATATTCTTACTCTGAAAGATTTGGCACAGCAAAATATATCACTTTTGCTTGCTTATAAATAAAATTCAGAATTTAAAAAACCTTGCTCTTACCCAGCTAATAGTCATATTTCATTTGTTGTTTCTAATTTTAAACATTACATAATTCAAATTAAACATATTTGTATAAAACTCATAACAAAAATTCCCACTCTTTGCTAAGAAAATTATAATATAAATTATAAACATCATTATTTTCTCTTGAAGGTAAAATAGACTTTTGTTGTTACTTCTTGTTAACTTGACAAGCCTCTTTAAATATTTTAAACATAAAGATTAACAACATTAAGACAAAAAGAAAACGAGAAAAGAAGCTTAACATGACATCACCTTGTTAAAAAAACCAAAATGATTAAAAAAAAAACCAAATCAAAATATATCAAACTTATTTCCCCTAAAACATATTTTAATTTGAATACACTTTTAAACAAATGACCGTTACATGTACAACCCCTGGTCGTTGTATGGATAAACAAAATAAACCAAACAACAACAAAAAGAAGAAAAAAACGAAAAACTGTAAATTTTGCGTTAAAAAAATTCAAACTGCAAACATCCGCAAAACTTGATTTTAAATTTTATAATTTTTTTTGCATAAAAATTAAAAAAAAGCTTTAATAAACAACATATAAAATTACGCAATGATTTGTAAATATTTATTTAAAAGAAACCACAAATTTGATATTTTGTTTTGATAAAAACTTTACAGTAAGCAAAATCAATGTCAACAACATGTGAATTCAATATGGAAAAAAACAAAACTAAACTTGTGTAAATAATTTAAATCGTTTTTGTAAATAATATTGAAAATGCTTAAAAAGCACTTAATAAGACACATTTTAATAAAGAAAAGCAGATTAAACAATTACGTTTACATAAGTAGTTAAATGCTAAAACATGCAAAAAATATATAGAGTGTAGGGCGATTTTTAGTCGAATTTTTATAATATGTATTTGCAATATCAAAAAATAAGTTTTTGCTAAAAATATGTCACTTTTAAACGCAGTTGGGGCAAAAATGGTCCAAAACAGACGACTTTTTGGATTTTTGAAATTATGCAATTTGCTGTTTTTAGAATCGGAAGCTAAACCTCTGTGCACTATATGCCATTCACAACACTTATACGGTTAGGTTATTTACAGATACGGAGTCTTCTGAATTCACCTTTAGGGCTTTACAGATACAGTCTTAGAAAGGGAAGCAAATGGGGTAGAGGATTTATAATTATGGAACTGAGAATAAAAGTTGCTGTTTGTCTGCCGACGAACAGTGGACATCATCCTGCAGGCGAAAATCTGTCTTATTTAGGCCTAAGATAAAGTGTTGAAACAGATCTGCGTCATACAAGTTAACATACGGCCATGTCCTAACAATCGCACGATTTGAAATAGCAAAATGCCAGATTTATTTTTGGGTGCTCTAAAACTCGTTCGTTTTTTTTTTGCAATCTGCCAAAGTTTCTTAAAAATGTTCTAGTTTCCTGCAGTTTAAGAACGCCAATCTTGTTGCGATTGCGATTTACAGAACAACTTTTATGCGATTACAGTCAGAATCGGAAATGCTAAGCGTTTTGCTTAGCATGACCGAACATGACCGATAAAAATGTTTCATAAAAAGCCGCCATGACCAGTGATGCCAACTTTTTGAGACCAAAAAGCACTTTAAAATTTAAAAAAAGCACTAAAAAGCACTATTTCGAGCAAAAAAAAGCGTAAAAAAGCACTAAGCCATTTTAACAATTTATTTACATAAACACAAAACAAGTTGCATTTGGCTGTGCCGAGTATTATATACCTCCAAAATTTTACAAAAGGCGACCTGGTTGATGGGGACCATTTTCAGTTAAGATTAAATAATAAATATATTTACATTTGTATTAAACAGTTTTAAATGTATTATTATTATTATATTCAATAAAAATAATATCATCCAAATCATTTGGATCATCATCAGCTGAGTTTAAATTGGCCCTAAAACAGTTTTAAAGTAATACAGTGCGAGCTTGATTTTCGTAACTCGAAAAAATCTGGCCTGTTGCAATTAACGAAAATTTCCAATGACCGATCATTGTTCCTTAATATTAATTTTATCGTTTTAATCTAAATTAAAATCGTGCCAAACCTTTTTTCAATAGCACTAGAGGAAGAAGTGCACAACACGTGGAAAACTAAAGCGCATGAAAAATGGCAGGTCACACAACGCTCGTTATAAAATTCTTTTCTGTCACACGTTTTTAATTTATTTAACACTTTGCTTATACCAAGCTACGGCTCTTATCTTTTTGTTTTTAAAGTCTGCGTTTTTTTTTTTTTTTTTTTTTGTAAGGTGTCCGACTGCGTGTTTTTTAACAATTCCTTATGTTTTCCAAGCCAGATTCTATTTTTGAAACAGTGTCTACATCTTTAAAAAAATGTTTACCAATATACATCGTTTTTATTACGATTACTAAATATGTTGTCAACGCTAAAAAGTGCAACGTTTCGTAAAATTTCCAAATTGCTAGGAAGCCTAGCTCTAACCTCGTAAATAAAGTTTTGGTTAAACGAATGTAACTTTCTTTTATCACTTTTTTATCATTTTAAATCTTTACAAGCCTTCTTAAAATTGTACCCGAAATAGCAAAGCTCTTCTAAATCATCCTCTATATAATCGAAGTTTTAAAAAATGGTAGAAAAAAAATAAAAATTGTAAAAAGCACTAAAGGCACTAACGAAAAATTTAAAAAGCACCAAGTTAGTGCTTTTTCTTAGTTTGGCACTATGGATAAAATTTTGGCGTTTTGAGGCATCAAAAAGCACCATAAATAGTGCCAAAAGCACTAAGTTGGCATCACTGGCCATGACACCGAATCTATTTTATTTTTAAAGAGTTTTTTCTTATGCTCTCCTATATAGACGACACTCATTCTCTCAACAATGCTACCTTACTTTCATTAAATTTCATTTATTTTATAAACATGAAAAATTAGAACAAAAGAAAAAGAAAACAAGTAAGAGTGCTATATTCGGCTGTGCCGAATCTTATATACCCTTCACCATTGTGGGAGCAGAATACAGAGCAACTAGACAAAAACTAAATAATTTTTACATATGTATACATATATATTTATAATACTTTAAACTTCATTATAAATTAAATTTAAAAAGCGAAAACTGGAAAAATAAAAATTTAAAAAAAAATTTTCTTTTCAAAAAAACAAGATTCGAACCAGAGAACTCACAGTTTTTATTTTGACACACCCCCTAGACAACTAAACCATGAAGGAACGTTGTTTGAGTATCATTAAAATGAAATATGGCCCGTTTAATGTTCACTGTGTTGAGTTGTAATTACTGTTGATGTTTTTGTTCACCACAATAGCAAAGTTGTAAACCATAAAACTTATTTCAGTTGTGAACCGAAATATGGAAATATATTCACCAAAATAGTTTGTGGCATGTAAGTATGCGTGTTTGTTTTCTTTTATCTGTTTGGGGAGTTTTTAAGTAGCAAAAAAACACAAAAATTCCTAGTTTCGATTTGTTAAAATAATTTCGTTAAATAGATGAAATAATAAAGAAGGATGATAACGAAAATCATATTGAGCATTATGCTAGTATGTATATGTAAACAAATTTGAAGGGCGGGGGGAGAGACGGACAACCGGATTTGAACTTCGCTTTTCATAAGGACCCAGAATATATATACTTTATAGGGTGTAGGATCAATATTGTAGAAATTACAAACGGAATGACAAAGTTATATATACCCTTTTACCTTCGGTGAAGGGTATAAAAAAAATATATTTTTGGGATTTCAGTATTTTGATCATAACTTAGCCATTTTTAAACCGATTTGAAAGATTTAAATATCGACGTGTTAAGGTAGAAATTAACCATTTGCTTGAGTTATAAAGTTTGGACTCGGGAAGATCTATGATTCCCGAAAATGGGTATTTTAATAAAAAAAATTTTATTTTGGCCATAACTTTTTTGCATCTGAACCGATTTTTCCGAAATTTTCAGAAAATATTTTCTACTAAAGATTTCCGGTCTTTTGATATAAAAGGTGTAACCATCGGTCATACAACAGTGCACAAATTCAAGTTTTTATGAAGTTTTTTGTACGGGAGGTACCACGCCCACTTCTCCAATCCCGCCCACATTTTGTAGGATGGTGTGTATTGACAACCTTAATGTGTGCACCTAATTTGGCTTTTGCCGTTCCCCAGATATACAGCAAAAAGTAATAAAAATACAACAACAAGGGATTTTTTTAAAAAATTAGAGGTAGTCGTGGTTTTTTGCTCATATCTCAGCCATTTGTGGTCCGATCTGGCTGAATTGCAATAGCAAAATTACAATAAGAATACCTGACAGAAAGATACCCCAACCAAGCCCCCATCATATCTGGGGGCTTCGGAAAACCCATTTCAACAGACAGACGGACAGACGGACAACCGGATTTGAACTTCACTTTTCATAAGGACCCAGAATATATATACTTTATAGGGTGTAGGATCAATATTGTAGCAATTACAAACGGAATGACAAAGTTATATATACCCTCTTACCCTCGGTGAAGGGTATAAAAATGAGAGAGAATTTAAAGTTACTACGGAAGGTTTAATTATGGGCTGTTTTAATTTTTTCATAAAGTAAAAATGGGTGCATTCGTAAATGCATCACTGGGCTGCAACAGAAAAGCAAACTTTTTATAAAGCCGATAAAAAATAATTATAATTTTTTTTTATTGTATTTCTATTATTTTTGTGGAGTATTTCACAATTTTTTGGCCCACGATTACTTCACTGATAAATATATAACGATTTGAAACCACTGATGCAGAAGGGTGTGAAGATAAATTCGTCAGTTAAATACGTCCCACACCTCTGTTAACTACATTCCACACACTGTTAAATATTGTAAATTTACGAACGCACCCAATCTTTAACCTAAACATTAGTTTAACTCCAGGAAAACATTTATATTATGACGGTTCTCATCCTAACGGGGTGGAATATCACCTCTTCGAAGCCTTGTCCACGTTTGGAGTTGAGAAAGTTGTCTGCCTCACAAACGGATTTGTATGATTTTTTAATTTTATAATAGAACCTTAGCAGCGAACTGGCTAAGGTAGTATTGTACTTGTATATTAAAGGATATATGTAGTATGTTTAACTAAAGATAGCAAAACTGTTATAGCAGCCCTAGCGGATGTCTACACGACATCAAAGGTAACTGATGGTTGTTGCATGTCTTCAAAGAAGATCGCAAGATTATGCTACTAAAGATCCCGGGGCAAAGTGATTGTCAAGGAGACTGTACTTTAAATGCAAGTAAAGAAAACTTAGTTTTCTATATGGAAACATTTTTAAACATATAATCAATACTTTAACAATATTATCGTCACCGGCAGCCATATTATGGTTAAATTCGTCCTCCAACATGATTCACTCTGAACATGTCAAAGATAAAAATAGCAATACATTGTTTACCCCTAATAATATTATGGTTGCTTTTCTACCATAACTTGTTGCTCTTAGAAAAGGGGAAATGTTATTGTTAATTTAAAACCATACTTTTAGTGGTAAACAAAGTATTGTTTTTATTAATCTTAATATGATGGAGGAAAAATTTAACCACAATATGGGTTTAGTAACCAAAACTTTAAATAATCAGTTTTTTGTTAAAAATAGTTTTCTTTCGGGTAACCATATAGTAAAATGTATTTTCTCTGCCCGACAAGCATGTGTTTAAATAGACCATCTAGTTGACATTCTAATTGCTCACTATCAGGCACTTATCCAACGGGAGTCGTATAGGATGTCTCAATTGAGATATCTAGTTTAAAATACTTGCTTTCTTTTCTAAAGTGCAAAGAACCAACGTTCTTTTAAGGTACAGTAGAGCATTTTTTAGAGCAGTGACGTCTTCGGGTCCCCCGGGGGTGTAGGGATCATCTTAAGGACCTGTAACCTTTTGGTGGTACATCCTCCGGGGCTCTCTACTGTGCTTTTAAGGCACAGTAGAGAATTTTTTAGAGCAGTGACGTCTTCGGGTCCCCCGGAGGTGTAGGGATCTTTTTAAGGACCTTTTGGTGGTACATCCTTCGGGGCAAAAATCCAAAATTGAAAGATCTCAAGAGATCTTTCCGACTTTTTGCGATCGCGGCTGAACAAAGATCATATCTGGCGTCACGGAAGTCAGTGAAGCCCGGTGACACGGCACCGGACTGAATATTGATTGAGGCCGCCATTAGTATGCTTTCTGTCTTTCAGGAAGATTGTCTTTGCGGAAGTTTCACCTGTCCACGGATCACCTGTTCAGGGATCAAGTGGTGGTTGTTTTTGCCGAATATTTCAGCATAAGTGAGCAATGTCGGCCTGAGGATGTTCCATAAATGCTGCTACAATTCAAAAATAAAAGCTGTTGGCATTTTGCGGAGGTTATATAGGTCCAGCTTCTAAACAAGGACAAGAATTTAATCTTGCCGGTTTATGCACTCAAGTTGATACCAGTTTGTAATGGTGCATCTCGTTTTTTTGGAGTGGTTAGTAAACGCATTGTTTGTCACCCATGTGACTGAAATCTACCATGAGATTAAATCATATGCAGGTGCTCATGTGAATATTTTCCATCACTTCAGGTCTTGTAAATAAAGCTTATGCCTATCATAGGATACAACGACTATTACAAGAGTTTTCATAATAAAGAGCGGACTGGACTATATCCCACTTTCTTTTGCTGTCCGTTGCACGGGTATAGGGAATATTAGAGTCAAACCTTTTGGGAATTAATAGTTTCCTTTTTTGAATTTTTTATCTAAGGCAAGACATACTCTATGGAGGCAACAGTGAAGCGCACAGCGTAATTGCTTTCAAATACGGGCTATTGGCTTTAGGCACCACAAAGGGATAAACGGTCAAAGTAAACTGTTTTATTGGATGAATTCTGCCCTTGAAGTTTAAAGAAGTTTATAGATCCCCGGTTGGACTAAATACGAAAAGGTTGTATTTTTTCTGGGATTGGACCAGGTCTAGGACTTTTAATGCCTATTCCCTTACTATTAAGGTAGGCCTCACGACTGTCGCCCAAACTGTTATTTAAATGCACATCACATTAAGCTTTAAAAAATTCAAATGAAACAACAACTGTATCATAATCAAAGAATATTTATAAAAAATAACAAAGATCTTCCTATAAAAACAGTTTAAAAATAAAACAAATATTTAAGAAACAAATTTAACAAAACGAGTCTAAAATATTAATTATAGAGAATAAACATAAAGAAATGATTATTTAGTTTTATCATAGTCCACATTTTTATTTGTCTCTGGAATACATGCTCGTATCATAAAAGATTGTCATCGTTTCAAAGGAAAGAAACGTGAGATGTTTAAAATATTCACTTTTTTGGGTGAAATAGTTTCCAACAAATGCAACATGTACGTTAAGTAAACAAACGTGTTTAAAATTTTGTGTAGTCTATAAAATGTTAAATTAAAAACAGTTTTAGTTTTTTTTTTAAGGAAAACATTTTAATTTTTGCAAATTGCTTTAAAGTTTTTTTTAACAGAGATTTAAAAATTCAAGGAAATAAAAAAAAACTTTTACACAGAATGATTGCGAAATATTTTTTTTTTAGTTTTGAATTTTACATTTTTACGAAATAATTTAACAAATTTTTTTTTCCTTGTTTTATTTTGCTACTTAAATATTTTATTGCAAAATTGCCTGGTTGTTTTTCTGCTACTTTTTTCGTCTTCTTTTAAATGGGTCAATGGATTTGTATGTTTTCTTGCAGGCTCATCTTGCAATTTGGTTAATTTTTTGTTTTCAGTTTTTTCTTTCTTTGTTAATGCGTAAAACAAAATGATGTTTTATCTTGACCAGTGGAGTTTCAGCCACACGAATGTCTACAAATTTTTTGAGATTCAAGATGCACAAGCTGTTTTTTCCCCTCTTTACTTTTTACAATTTTAATATAAAATTTTATTTACAAAATGCCTAAATAGCTTAAGGCAATACATTTTTATTTTATTAATATGGCTTAGAAATCGGTGAATGTTTAAACGCTGGTTTAGTTGAACTAAACTAAAATTTATATCTAGTTTACGCCCAAAATCTGAGAATCAGTTCCCCATATATTGAACGTTGATAAAAAAAATATTGTGGCAACACTACGATAAGTGTTGTAAAGTTCATATGGTCTGTATTACTAGTTTAAACACCCAATTTTATGGGTTAAAAGATGGTTTATATGTTTACTGATTTGCTGGTTTAAACACATTTTTAACCAAAAAGAGATTTTAACTTGCAGTGATTTATTAGCCCTGAGATTTATTTTTAGATTAGTTAATCTTATTAAAAATACCGAAATTCCTCAATAAAATTTCCTTTAAGAAAAGTAAAATTTTTTTCTAATATGAGCAGTCGTTTTTGAAACATAATTTTTTTTTTTGCCAAAATTTCGATATTTTTATTTTTTTTTTTAAATTCCTAAAAATTCAGCTAGGCTTCTTATATTTTGCAGACGTATAAAAAACGAAGCTGCAAACAAAACAAGCTTTAAATGATTAAAATCTGTTACCAACTTTTTTTATTCACAAAAGTCGAAAAATTTTAATTAATTTAAGGATTTCATAAAACGCAATATTTGTATGGGAGCCCCTCTAAGAAGTGGAGATAAGGGGCAAGTATGTCTCGAGAACATTTTAAGAACAAAAAACTAACTGAGGTCGGTCATACATGTTATCTTACTAGGGGCGATTCCTGGGCCTTTATGGGACATTTTTAAATATATTTTAAGTCTGCATTGAACATTTTGTATGGAGATGGCAGGAAGGTATGTAAGTCTGAGTTCATGCGGCTCATGTCTTATTGACAAAATTGCTACTTTATAGGCGAGAGAGACGAGGGGAAAAGAAACGAGTACACAGATGCATGTACTGTCTTTACGTTTTGCTTTTTCATTCGTTGTTTAATTTTGTTATTGTTTTCAATATCAAAAAAGCACATGTCGTAAACATGACATGAATCATTTGAACGCCAATTCATGTTCAAAAAAGAACAAGGACGAATCTTGTCAAAAAGACATGAGCCGTATGAGCTCAGACTTAGAAATAAATGATTGAGCTGAAAAATCATACATTTTACTCATCTAGGGGCATACTAGGCGCTGCAGGGGCCAAATTAAAGAATTTCATTACTTTTCTTAAAGGAAATTTTATTGCATAACTTCAGTTTTTTTTTAGTAATTTCATTTCGGCCATGTGCCCGGATTGTCTGTTTTTCCAACTTGCATAGTGTAATAAATAAAACAAAATAATTCTGAGTTTTATTATTAAGATTTTTGTATGACGTGCTAAATTCCCAATTTTTTATATTTGATAAATATACTTAAATTTATTGTTGAGGGAAAGCTAGCCTCTATGCGCATTTCACTGGTTGCTTAGGTCAGATCATTAGGAAACCTTTTCCAAAAATTTTAGAAAAGCTAAATATATTATACAAATAAAACCCTACAGCGAATAAGAATTTCAAACACTCAAAGTCTTACTTGTAACAATATCAAAGCTTAAACAAAACACCAACAATAAACAGTGAGTTTATCTTTTCTTACATCCCCCTACAATTGGTTGGGTTCTTTCCGACTCGAATTGTAGTTGTAAGTGGGTAAAAAGAAATAACAAAATTAAAAAACAAATTGTTTCATTCTATTCTCTTCGCAAGAAAACAACAAAAAAAACCAATTTGGCAATTCAGTTTTCTGCACGGGCACATGCAAGTATATTATCAAAGTTATTTACGGGAATACAAAATTTATTTTTAAGATTTTTGTATGACGTGCTAAATTCCCAATTTTCTGAGTTTATTGGAATATATAAAGATGATTAAGGGCTATTATTTTATGCCGCTACAAACACCACAACGAACGCATAAAACCACCAACTATAGCAGTGTAGGTTATCAAAAATGTTAAGGGTCTTTAACAAAAGTTCTTTGTGTATGTGTCTGCTTAAAGCTGGTCATCATTTTGCAACTTGTATTTCTTGGGGTCTCTTTAATTTCCACTTAAAATCGTATATTACATAATATTCAATTTAATAATTTTTATGTGCGTTCAGCACACACTTTATTATCCGCTATGCATTTGTTTCTGAAAGTTTCCTACACAACCATACGATACCCATCTACTACAACACACCAAAAACTAACTGTCTCTAGTTATGCAGCATCCATACATCATTTATCGATTCACTGTAAAAATTGCATCAATACATCGTAGTATGCTTTTTTATTTCATAAAATTGTTTTGTTTAACATGAATACACTGTTTAAACGTGTGCTGATGCTGTTGTTTGAGAATGATGCAATTTGTTTAAATTAATGACCACAGCTGCGTCACTGTCGTACATATTAAAGAAGATGTTGTTGATCACCATAAAATAACTTGAAGTAAACATATTTTCTTTACTTTTTGTAATCATTTAGATAAGCAAAATATTTAACCAATTCACATCTAAATCGAGTATCAATCAGTCTACATCATTGAATTGAAATGTTGTCACAATAAATAGACGTGCGGCAAGACGTATATATATAATGTATAAAGTTTTTGTTTTGAAATGAAATGAAGTTCATCTTACAAAACAACAAATATTTTACGTTTTTAGAGGAACTTTTTCAAATATATAACCCTTGGTAAAATTAGTCCGCCATAAGAAAGACACAACCATATTATGGTTGCCTCCAACCATGTTATGGGTAATATAACATTTTTATGTATATCACAAATAATTGTATGCTTGTTTATCAACCATAACTATTGGTCTTGGAAAAAAGAGGAAAATGCTGTTGTTAATAAACAGCCACACAATAATTTGTTACTTTAAACATATTTTTGTCACGGGTCCCATAGTTAGGTTCAATTATGGTTATTTCCGACAATGCTAAAGCTAATAAAAATATGAATTTAATATTATTCTTAGCCATAACATTGGCGGAAGCAATCATAATTGAACCACACTATGGGTCCCGTGACAAAGTCCTCCATCAAGAAGCCACAACGATATTATGGTTGCCAACGAACATGTTACAGTTTAAAAAATAACTAAAACATGTTTAACACTTATAATAGCATGGTTGGTTTTCAACCATAGCATGTTGCTCTTGGAAAAAAGGAAAATACAATTGTTAATTTAAAAACAAATTATTGTCATAATTAACCATAACATGTTAAGAGGCAACCATAATATGGTTGTGGCTTTATTAAAGAGGACTAATTCAACCATAACATGGTTGACGGTGACAATAATAAGGTCTTATTAAACAAAATGTGTTAACAAATTTCTTTAAAAATTGTTTTGTTGGATGTGACCATATTCAAACATGTTTTTTCTTTGCGTATGGAATCTACTTAAACTTAACTTTTTTAACATGCAGAACCAAAAATAACTCGATCTGAAATGGTGAAGTACCATAGGTACTGTTAGATAAGCGGATTTGTCCCCAAATTAGGGACTTCAACCTTTATTTAGGAACAAATTCGCGAGAGCGGGGATTTGGGGATTTTTGGATAATGTAGGAGTGTAACATTTTATTAAGTTAAATTATTTTTAAAAATAAAAAAATTCTTTTCCGAACATCTAAAGAATTTAACATTAGGAAAAATAATTTGGGTGAAGATAAATTCGAATTTTGCATTTAACAGAGCAATGTTAACCACTTAAGGCTAGATTACACTATTATGCTTTGTATTAAAACATGTCAAAAACTCAAGTAATATGACAAAGTGTGATAGTGTGAATTCAAAGTGTTACGAAACTGACAAGTATTATGAAAAAAGTTTGACATCCCATACGACTTCATCGTTTTTTGAAAAATGTCTTAACAATTATACTTTTCATTGGATCAGGGTTGCATTTTATTTCATGCGTGAGTGTTTATACTTTGTGTGATGGTGTGAACACAAACTGTCATGTTAAATTAGATTTTTTGACAGTCGCAACAAAACTCATTAGATTTCTATCTCACAAAGTATTATGGAATACGTAAGACTTGTGAGATAGTGTAATCTAGCCTTAAGCAGCCATAGTAATATACTTCGCAGACAAAAAATTATGATTTGAATGACCATTTTGGACAAATATGGAGTTGTACATATCGCTAATTTATTGCAACATAGTCATATCTCAAAATATCAAAAACTTCAAGGTACTTAAGCAAAGGTGTTCCTTCATACCTTCTTTATATGTAAAAAAAAAACAGTATTATATCTCAAACTGAAGCAAAGTTATAGCAAAATATATTTCGTTAAGGCTGTATATAAAGGCTCATTTTGAAAACTTTTATCGCTTTTTGCCAGGTTTCCTTTTTTTTTGTTGAGATATGACTATGTTGCAATAAAGGAGCGATATAGGACATCATATATGGAATGGTAGTCCAAATGGTCCTCAATACAATCCGAAAAATCGCAAGTTTGAAATTTCTGGAGAAGATTTGGACAAAGGTTGCAATATGTGTGCAACTCTATATTTGTCATAACTTACTTTAAAACTTCTTTTATTAAATATAGTTAACAAGCCAATAATTTTCGAATTGACGCAATTTTCGAGTTAAAAACTATTTTCAAATATATAATCAAATTTGTCTTGTTAACTAGAAATCTTTTAGCCTATTTTCAATGTGCGGAAGAATTTTTTCTTTCGAACAACTACTCTTGAACAAAAACAAATTCTAAAAACTTTGTGTTTGTTTTACAACATCATGATTAGTTGAAATAGGCAATTAGAAATTTAAGGATTGAAAATTGTGATCACGACCAAAATATTTTTTCCACACGACAATATAAACAGCGACATGGGTTTTGTTTACATACGCAAAACAATGTCGCATATTTCGATAGAATCAAAACGTCTAATTGTGCAAACTCGCGAGATAGGTAACATTGATCGTTTTAAAAGTTTTCGTATGAAAAAAACAAATGTTCTTTAACATTTTTCACAAATTTCAACAGAATACCAAGCTAATAGCGTTGAAAATCTTTTTTCATCAGACTCGTTGTATAGTGGCTTGCTTAAAATACAAAGCGACTTAATTTACTTCATCAATAGTTATGAAATGTTTTTCGATTGAAGTTTCTAACTTTGAAGAAATTTCTAAATCAGTTACCGCCAGCTCATATGCCCAATGGGCAAGCTTTTATAAAAGAGCTTTTTTGCTTTCACACCGACACGAGTACAACCAGCAATCACACAACAATGCTTGCAACATGTACACTAAAAAAATATATTTAATTGGGAACAATTGTTTTTTTTTTATTGAAAGCAATGACGGCGATCCCGTATGTATGGTTTGTGATTGGAAACAAATTCCTGATGAAAAATCTCCCAAATAAAAAATTAAATATGGGCATTTCCCCAGAAAGGTCTACCAGGATGAAAAAATAAAATGTTGATTATCATCGTCTTTTATTGTTTTTTATTAGAAAAAAGTCTTTGTTCTTGTAAAAGAATGGTTTCATAGCATTTTTTACTTAAGGAAATTGGGCTGGAAACTGGAAAATTTTATATTTTTCTGTATTTTCTACTTCTAAAGACATTTTTATATACTTATTTTACATGCAAAAAATATGTTATGTTTACACTCTTTCTTCACAATCTCTCCATTACAATCAATTGTAAAAGGAGTATTAAGTTTTTTTGCTAAGGAAATTTGAAGACATTTATGGGAAAATGCGTGGTGATAATAACAAAAAAACATATGGAAAAATCGTACGTTCGCAATCCGTACGTTCGCGACCGGTAAATAAGCCAATTAAACAAAAACCAAGAGAGATATTTTATTTTGTAGACCTACATTAATACACTTTTAAAATAAACTAATCACTTTTGAATATTCCGTTCCATTGCGCAGATTTTTACCTTTCACTATTGTCAGCCAAAGTTGACTTCTATTTTGCGTACGTTCGTGACCACACGTTTATACAGTAGTTTTCGCTTATAGTCCACTACTATAGTTGCACAACTTTTGCGGACTATAAGCGAATTTGGACTATAACCGGTTTTTTTTTATAAGCTATTTTATGGATAATAAGTGAAACCTAGTATAATCCACATTTTGGACTATATAAATATTATTTTCTTTAATAAATCTACTCTTTTTAAACAAAAGAAAGGTTTATTTAAAACATAACCAAATATTGATTTATTTTAAATAAATAGTTAAAACAAAAATCTTTTTTATTAATTAATTCAAATGCTTTAAAAGATTTCAATTAAAACAAATGCGTATGAGATTCATTTTAATTCTTTGGATGACGAAATTTAAACACAACATAAATATCAATTTCATAGGATCTTTACATGGGGTCTTCACCCGACAATTTTTTGTTATACCAAACGTCAAAGTCTATATAAAAAAACTCTAATATTTTTATTGCCGTTTTTTTTATGAAGTTGGACGTTTATTTAACAAAAAATTGTCGGACGAAGACACCATGTCATGAAATATAAATTGCGAAATTTGGCATTTATTATAGTTGCCAGAAAGGTCAATTAAAACATGTTGCCAGTTGATTAAAAATATATAAAAAAACAGAGTGGACTATAAGCGAACATTTTAGCATGAAGAATTATATACGCATGCTAAGAAAATGTGGCTTTTAAACGAAAATGGACTACAAGCGAAATGGACCTTAGAACAAATAATTTGTATGAAATTCGAAAAAATATGCATGTGAATATGACAGTTTTGGCTTATATCCGTTTTTGGCCTTTAAGCGGAATGGACTATAAGCGAAAAGTACTGTAACTATTATTATGAAAACTTTAACTCGATGAAATTTAGTTTTTGCACTTAACATAGAGAAAAAAATGCGAGGAAAAGTTTTGTTTTCTATATTATTTGTACTTCAAAAGCGTACGAACGTACGTTCGTGACGCCAGGAAATGCCCATATACAAATTTTACTCAATGTTTAGTTCCACCTTTAACTGCGAAACTTCTTTTTCATATTTAAAAATAATATTAAATAAATACCGCCATAATTTATTGGATACGCATATTTCGGATCTCTTACTTAAAAAAATTTATGGCCGAGAAATGAACATTCCAAATTCAATAAAATTTCAACATAAATAAAAAAATATCTGAAAAAAATTACTTAAAAGTTTTTTCGGTGTATGAACTTTGAAAAAAGAGCTTTCAAAGCTCTCTAACACAAACTCAAGTGTCGATGTATGCGTTCTGGGCTGTAACTGTTCTAAATTAATGTTACAATAATTTTAAAATGAAAATGTAATTAGGTGCAATGGTTAATGTTTATGATTATACATATTTAAAATAAAAAAAAAAAAATTTAAACAATTTTGAAATACATACCAGCAGAAAAGTTAAAAATTAAGCTAGAAATCTATAAAAGAAAGAACTAAACGAATTAGGTTAGAAAACTAAAATTTTTAATAAGAAGTGCAACAAAGTTATGGAAAACTATTTACAAAACAAAATATACAAAAATTAATGCATTTCTAACAGAATTAAGAAAAATTCCAGATTTCAGTTGAGATTAAAGTAAAGATTAAAAACGAAAATCTGTAATTCTAATACGGGAACACAACGATTAAATGTTAAAAAACAAAAAAAAAAAAATGTTTGTGCCTTAAAGAGTGTAAAGTTTGGAATTACATATAAATAAAAAAGGGGTGTGTGTATTTTTTATGTGTTTATATATTTTATATTACAAAGTTTATAGATTCGTTCTTTTTATTAAAAACTAATTATAAGATAATTTGTGTATAAATTATAAAATTTTTACAACTAAAAAAAAAAAACAAGAAAGACAAGTGTGTAATGGGTTAATGAAAAATAAAAAAAATTTATAAAATAATTAAAATTAATAAAGAATTTTGTTGGGTTTTTTAAATACAAAATTATTTAAAATTAAGGTTAACAATAATAAATTTCTTTTACACAAAACTGTTTCGAAATCTCAATAAAAATTTGTCAATAAATATCCAAAATAATTATGAAACTTTTTTTTTTTTTTTTATCAAAAAATGTTTTCATTTATAAAAAAAAATAGATTCACTCGTGAGTTAAAAATCCTAAATATTTCTAGTCGAAAAAAGCTCTGTTAGATACTTTTGTTTAATTTGTTTTCTCTAATTTAATTATAAAACAAGCACAAAAAGCAAACGCAGCCAATTATTTGTTTGTTTAAAAGAAAACGGATAATAATAAATTATTTACAAAAATTTTGGTTAAAAACAAAATGATATTATTTAGAAAAGCAAAAAGTAAAAAAAAAATTGTTTAGAAGTAAGACTAGAAACAAGTTAAAAAAAGAACAAGATAATTATTAAATATAAATAAATTTACAATAAAAAAAAGCTTAAAAGCTTTATGAAATAAGTGAACGGCAAAAGCTTTTAAAGCTTTCAAAAATTAAAGGCAAAGAAGCACTTGATTTTTTTTTTGGAAATTTATGTACTTTTTTATTTTTATTCAATTAATAAAAAATGCAATAGTTTTAAAACTTATAAGCATTTTTTCTTAAGCGTAATTCATAAAGCTTTTAAGCTTACGCATACATTTGCTTTAAATTAAAATAAAAACTCTTAACTACTATGGACAAAATGAAGCTTTATTTATATAATATAAAAAAAAGCCTTTTTATTTAATTTTCAGTTAAAACTTTTTACAGAGCTTTTTTTTATATGTATTTTGTATAACGTTTAAACCTATCAATTAAACCCTATTTCTTTCGAAATAACTTTAACTTTCACTGACTAATTTTGCAGCTGGTGCAAACGTTGTGAAAGTTTTATTCCTAAATTTTCTCGATTTCGCTTTGCGCGGTTGCTTTTGACGTACCACTATGGTTTCTGAACTAAAACTAACTGTTTCACTAATTTTACTGCCAACAGTGCTACTTGTTGTACTACCAACACTGCCCTCATTTATGGTATAAAGCTTAGTTTGTGTGTCTTCTCGGGCTTTTTCTAAAGGATTTCTTGCTTCATTTTTGCTATGATTGTCATTTTGTGTAAGGGAATTTAAAAGTGGAGCTTTTATTATAGTAGCTAAACGACTGGAGAATTCGGCATGGGAATCATGTATTTCAGAGTTTTGTTGTGTTTGAGTTTCGACAGTTTGTAGGCTGTTATCATTGTTAATGTTAGTGGTGACTGTTAAAGATACTGGGGTTTCGGATGGGGAATTGGGTATAATGTTGTTCTCTATTTGTTGTTGTTGTTGTTCTTGTAGGGTTTGTGGTTGTTGTTCATCATCTTCCACTTCTACGCCATTAACCATTTTTCTCACTTTACTGAGTATAACTTTATCTAGATTTGCTATGGATATAACAAGGGGTGAGGATTCATTGGATTCGGGACGTAATAAGGGTACAATAGGTCTTACATATTGTGGGAATAAAGCAGCAGCTACTGTGGTAGCTTTTGTTTCCTCCGGCTTTGTTGTTGAAGACTCTTCATTATAAGTCTCGGCTGACGGGGTAGTGGTTAGTACAGGAATGGATGAGAACTGCTGGTTTTCCTCCTGATTTGTTTTAGTTGTAATCGAAGAAGTAGAAGAGGAGCTGTTCGATTCAGTGGTCGCTTCTAAGTTATTTTTTTGTGTTTCAGTTTCTTCGCTATTTGGCTCTAAATTAATCTTGGCAATATCAAAAGCTATTGATTTTAATATATTAAAGCTTTCTGTGCTTGATTTGACTTCTAATGGAGCTTCAGTTGTTTCTGTTGTTCTTTTGTCGTTAATGTTATGAGAGCTTTTAGTTGAAGCTACTATTTCATCAGCAATAGCTTGGCTGGCACTTAGTAAATCTCCATCCTCTATAATGGTATTTAAAACCTTACCTTTACGAGCACTTTCGAATAGGCCTTCTAACGAAATGGTGGATGTTTCAATAGCTTCTCTTATTACCTCAGGTACAAGAGCTTTGCCATACCGTTCTTCTACACTTCCGTCGGGTAAAGAATGACGTACAGGTTGAGAGGCCAAAAGAACGGGTTGTTCAGTGGGTGTATAATCGGTTACAGTACTGCGTCCTTCTATGGTTATATCGCTACCATCTACTTGGTGAACATATTTGACAACACTGATTTCTCCCAATTGCTCGACATGAGGCAAAGATTCTATTTTGTAAGTTTGAGATCCCTCAACGGGTACAATAGTATTAGCCTTAGATTTTCGTCTTAATTTTTCTTCTTTAGAATTAACCTCAACAATTCGGTTGATTTCGACGACCTTGTGTTTCGGTTTCACTCTCTCTACTATGAGACGGGGCACAACTTGGAAGCCATCTTCCAAAGGATATTGGGTAGTATGTTCGGCATCGGCCACGGTAAAAATGTGCAACAGGTTCGAACTGGGTGATGGAGTGGTTGTGAAGCCATCCTGTGAAGAAATTTCATTAAGATTGTTAAGATTACTTTGATTTGCTTCTTCAGTATTTTGAGTGCCGATTATGGTGTTACCCTGTGTGGTATATTGTTCTTGTGTGTTGGTGTTTGAGTTTAAGTTGGGGGCAACGCCACTTACAGTTGTTTGATAATCATTTTCATATTCTGTGTTTATATGTTGTTGTTCTTGTGTATTTTCATTGGATTTGGCCAGAGGTGTGATAACCTTTGGCTTAAGATTTGTGTGTTTTTTACTGTTTATGTCGAATATTTTCTTATTACGGGCATTCAAGGCCTCAATATTTAAATCATCGATTAAAGGGTTACTGTCATAGTTTAAGTCCACAGAAATCTCGGTGGAAGGTCCGGTATATTTGCGTTCGTAAGCTCTTGTATTAGGATTAATAAATGGCGCTGGTTTAGTAGGTATTAGTACAGTAGTACGTTCATAATCGTTAGCCACAGGTTTAATTGTTAAATTTGGCACTGAAACTCCTAGAGGACGGTTAACAACACGAGGTTTAACGGTTGATCTTGAGCTGGAACCGAAACGATTCGCTCTGTTGCTGGGTACGGTGGTGGTCACTGAACTCGGTCTGTAAGGTGCGTTGGCTACACGAGTAGAACTAAACGGTTTTTTAATTGTGGGAGTTGTAGTTAAGGTTGGCCGGGCTCCTGGCGGTATTCGATTGTCTTTAGGCTTATATATGGGAGGATTGCTATCGGTTTTATCATCTTCCTGAAAACTTTCTTGTTCATTCTCTTCCTTTTCTTCGTCCTCATATTCCTCTTCTTCATCGTCCTCATTATCATTATCATCCTCTTCTTCTACTTCATCTTCGTTTTTATCCTCATTTTCGCCGGAACCTTCCTCTTTGGGCAAGGTTAAAGGTTTTTTCAAGATTGTTGATTGAGGTCTGTTAAATAGTCCTGGAGGTCTGGGTATAATGGGTTTTACCGTTTGTATCGGTTGTACTGGTTTTGTTGCAACATCTTCTTCTTCTTCCTCCTCAACTTCATCCTTTGTTTTCCCTGCTTCCACTTCATCATATTCTTCATAATCTTCGCCTTCATCATTTTTTGATTCTCTATCGGAACCCTCAAATTTAAAGCGATTTGTGCCTGGTAATATATTACCCCTAGGATCTTTTCGCACATAACCTTCGCCAGTATTACGATTGCTGGCATTAAAAGGATGGAATCGTCCAAATTTACGTTTAAAATATTTCTTTTTTCCCTCGGTAGTGGGTATTCCAATGGTAGTGGAACTTAAAGCATTCGGGGGAGGTTTAGTAGGAACATAGGGTCGCTTGGCTACCAACTTACGACGGAAAGTAGGTTTTATTTTTGGAGCGGAAGTTGTGGATTCTTCAGTTTCGTCACTTTCCTTTTGATTTTCACTGTCCACAGACGTTAATTTATATTTTGGTAAAAATGGTTTTCTAGAAGATAAAGGTTTGCTTGATTCCAACAATTCTTCAGTTTCTGAGGTTTCATTTAATTCTGTGGTTTCTTCGTTTTCTTCAACGTCTTCAATGCTACTGGTAGGTATAGTTGAAGAGCTGATTTTTTCTGTCAGCAATTTCTTCAGTTTAGAACTAACCACACCTTGATCCTGTTCACCATTTGCTAGATTTGTTTGTACTTTATCTCGTATCTTTTGCAAATTTAAACTATTTTGTACAGTAGTCTCACCTTGTTCGTCATCTTCCACTTTAAAGCTGAGAGTATTAGAGGTATTTTTTGCTTCTAAAAGTTTCTTAAGTTTAACACTAACCACACCTTCTTCTTGGCTATCCTTGGACAATTCTTGTTTTACCTTGTTGCGCAATTTCAGCAAGGGATCTTCTTGATCCTCTGCATCTGCTTCAGTTTTATTTGCGTTCAAACGATTACTTAAAACTCCTTCTACTTTATTGTTCTTGGCCAAATCTTGTTTTACCTTATTACGTAGTTTAAATAAGGGATCATCCTTTTCCACTTCCTCTTCGTCACTAGGTACCTTTGTAGACTTGAAACGGTCACTTAAAACTCCTTCAACTTGATTGCTCTTGGTCAAATCTTGTTTAACTTTGTTGCGCAGTTTTAGTAATGGATCACTTTTTTTCGACTCCTCTTCTTCGCTAGCTGTCTTAATGGATTTAAACCGAGTACTTAAAACTCCCTCTTCTTGGTTAACTTTAGCTAAATCTTGCTTAACTTTATTGCGAAGTTTTAATAAGGGATCGTCTGATTTCTCCTCTCCATGACTAGTGTTAATAGCCCTAATGCGATCACTTAGTACCATCTCCTGCTGTTCAGCAGGTTGTTCAGTTTTTGTTTTGTTACCCAAGTTATCTGAGTTCAAGAGTTTAGCAGAAGTGGTTTCCTCGAAATTCTGGCTTTCATTTTCAATAAGTGTAGTAGTTTCTAATTCGGAGCTAATTACGCTTTCATTTTCTTTAGTTTCTATGCTGCTTTTAGTGGTAGTTGGTAATGGTCTAGGCAACCCTAAACTATTTGCGGATGTATTAGCCAAACTACTGTCAAGTTTGGGTGTTATGTTTAATATATCTTGCTCCTCTTCTTCTTCTGATTCCTCCTCTTCTTCTTCGTTGTCATCTTCCTCGTTATCGTCGTAGTCTTCATCATATTCTTCATCGTCTTCTTTTGTGTTACTGACTCCAATTGTGGTTGAAGACTGCTGTCTGTTTCCAAATCTATTCCGATTGGCAGAACCAAACAAAGATGTTTTGGAAGTACTTGTGACAACGCTCGGCAAGGTAAACTTATTTATTCCTCGACTCGATAAAGCCTCTGATTTCTTCTCATCGGTTTGATCCTTTTTATAATAGTTAGTTTCTTCACTGCTTTCTTCCTTAACTTTTGCTAAAGTCTGGAATTTCGAGCTGCGATTGTAACCAATACGGGAAACGTTTTGTCTTCTCTGCAAGAAAGTCGAAGTAGTGACACTTGACTTTTCTGAGTTCTCCGATTCATTTGAGATCTCTGTAGTTCTATTTACTGGTCTTATTAACTTGCGTATTACTTTGCGTATACGTTTGGGTGTGGGTGAGGTTTGTAAAGGAGATGGAATTGGGGTTTGTGTTTCAATGGTTTCAGTTTCTGTTAGTGTTTGAGTTTTTGCTATTTGTGAATCTACTTCATTAACAATACTAAGTTTAACTATATTTTGGGTATCAGTGTGGCTGGTATTTGAATTAGTGGCATTACTTGCAATTGCATTGACAGTGATGTTTGTATTTGTATTATTTATATTTGAAACTACCGGCCGTTTTAATTTTAAGACTTTAATTCGTCTTGGCAAAGGTGTAGCCGGACTAGAAAGACTCTCTGTAGTGATGGGTGCAGTTGTATCGGGTAAAATTGTGCTGGTTTCCCTTTCACTTTCTTTTGCTTCATTATCATTTACCTGAGTTCTAATAGCACCATATTTCTTAGCAACATCAATCTCTTCTTTAGCTTCATCTGGGTTTTCAGTGGTTGTTGTCGTTGAGGTTGTAGTTATTCTACGTTGGAATTTATATTTCTGAAAACGTCGTTTAGAATCATTATCATCTCCCTTATTAATATTATTTTTAAAATCATTGACATTAGACTTATTACTATAACTATCATCTTCCCTTTCCTCTTCGTTATCTTCCCCTCTATCATCATCAACCTGATCAGAATCTAACTTAATATTATCTTGATTTCTATGACTAGGTGCCGTGTTAGTATTGGTTTTACTTAAATTAGTTTTAATTCTATTTAAATAATTGGCTACGGTGCTATTTCTACGATTAGTACCAAACCAAGTAGTGTTAGTAGCTACAGTATTTGTTATGGCCACCTCTTTATCAGTATCCCCTGTTGTTAGGTCAGATGATTTAGAGGTATTTCCATTAACAATAGTTGTGGTTTGTGTCTTGGTCCTTGAGTGAAGTATGTTTTTGAGTCTGTCGTTCACTAGCCCTTGTTCGTTTTCTTTAATTTGAGTTTGTCCTAATCTAACGCGATTGCGTAAAGCTAAAAGAGAGGAACTTGATTCTTTAGAGGCAAGTTGGTTTTTTTCAGTTGTATATTTTTTTTCGTGATCAAGGTATTCTTCATCTAAATCGTCAGTGTCGGAAATGTCCGCTTCTAGTTCGTCCTCATTATACTCCTCCTCGTTTTCAGTTTGTGGTCGCTTGGACAAGCGTAGTTTAAGTCGTGGTTTATCCAAATTTAAAGGTTTTAAGCTAAGTTTTCTCTCAGCTTGATTTTGAGAACTGGGTCTAAAGATTGAAAAAGAGCGTCGTGTAGTCACATCTGTCTCTTCCTCTTCTCTTTCCTTATTTTGTTGATTTTTGCGGTTGTACAAGTTTCTATTGATATCTTTTTTTGAGTTAAGATTTAATCGTTGATTAAATGAACCCAAGGTCCGATGTGTTGTTAAATCTATATGATCTTCTGAATCGCTAAATTCTTTTTCGGAATTTGATTCTTTAGGGCTAGGAGATTTGGCTGTCGTTGTGTTACTAGTGGTAGAGTAAATCTTTGTGTCTTCCGAAGTGGTTGCTTCTTCCCGATCTATATCAGAGCTCTCATCAGTGTTTATGGGTATATAAGTAGCTGTTTTACTATTAAATGTTCCTGAATGGTTGGTGGGTGTTAACAGTTTTCTTGAAGTGGTATATTCATTATCAGATTCTTCAGGGGGAGTGCTAGATGCTGAACTTTTGCTTATTATGAAAGATTGCGGATTAGGAGCCGTTAGTAAGTGAAGATTTGTTGTTTTATTATCTTCAATATTTTCTTTTAAGGCAATACCAATTGCTTTCGTATTTTCATTTTCTAAAGCATCAATATCTTTATTTTGCTCTTCATAAGTTTCAGGCTCACTGGTGATGGGAATTATGGTTGTTGTCGTTGGCAAACGTATGCGTTTTCGTATGATAGCTTTATGGCGATGAGTAGACGTTTCTTCTACTGACGCATGCGTTGAGATTTCCAAAGCTTCCTCAATAGTGTTGGGCTTTAATGTTTCTGAATTTGTTTCCTGATATTTTAGTGAATCTGTATTAATATTGTCATTACTTTGAACAGCTGCTTTAGTTATGCTTATGGCAGACTCAAATTCTGGTGTGGAACTATTTTCGTTGTCCGTAAATGTTTCAGACGTAGGAGTTGAGGTTTCCCAAGCTTCTTTAACAGTGGATGCTTCAAAGATTTCTGTTAAAGTTTTCTGATGCTCAACCGACTGTGTTTGAATTTCTTTATTGGTTTTAAAATTAGTTTCAATTACGCTTTTGGTAGATTCATTTTCTGTTGTAGAAATGTCTTCTTTCTGCGTAGATGTTGCAGGTATACTTTCATCGGTGGATTTCTCAACTGTGGCTTCTGTTGTCGTGAATTCATTTAATTTACTAGCTGGGAAAGGGCGTCTTGTAAAAGTTTCGTCAATGTCCTGATCCAACTTCTCTGTGATACTCTCCTCTCCATCAGTTTCTGTGGTGGTCGTTGGGAGTCGTGTAAGCCTAACGAACGGTTTTCTTGTAAACAAAGTACGTTTACTGGAAATTTCGGAATTTAAAATAGTTTCTTGCTTAATTTCTACTGCACTATCATTTTTTTGTGTCGTAGCTTCGGTTGTAGTAGTTGTTGGACGTGTAAAACCACCAAACGACCTTCTAGTTGTAGTTATTTCTTCAGCAGCAGTATCGTCTATATCACTTTTCACATTTTGTGATGCTGTCAGTGGGGTTAAACTCTGAATTGGTCTTTGTGTGGGTAAAGTATGCTTGCTTTGAACTTCTTCATTTGCAACATTTTTATAGCTTTCTTCTATCAAGCTTTCCGTTTCAGGGATTGTTGCTTCCTTTGTACCAACTGTTGGTCGTTTAAATCCACCAAAAGATCTTCTTGTAGGCAAAGTACGTTTAGTTGTAGCTTCCTCCTGTGTTCTACTATCCTCTGTGTCATCAGTAATGTCGATTGTAGCTTGAGTAGAGGAAGAAGTTCGATTAATTCTTCCAAAGGGTCTTCTTGCAGGCAAAGTTCGTTTAGTTGTAGCTTCATCTCTTGTGTTATTATCCTCAGTTTCTTTTCCAGTGCTTATATTTTCTTCAACTATAGTCTGAGTAGTTGTTCGTTGATTAAATCCTCTAAAAGTTCTTCTTGTAGGCACAGTACGTTCGGTAGTAGCTTCTTCTTCTATAGTATCATCACCTACTGTGCTTCCAGCGTCATCGAATATATTCTGTGTAGTTGTTGGCCTATTAAACCCTCCAAATGGTCTTCTAGAAGGCAAGATACGTTTGGTAGTTACTTCTTCAGTTGAACCACTATCCTTTATTGTTGTCTCACTTTCTTCGATTGTAGCTTGGGTAGTGGCTGAAGATCGATTTAGTTTTCCAAAGGGTCTTCTTGTAGGCAAAGTTCCTTTGGTTGTAGCTTCATCTATTGTAGTACTATCCTCAGTTTCTTTTGCAGTGCTTATATTTTCTTCAACTATAGCGTGAGTGGTTATTAGTTGATTAAATCCTTTAAAAGGTCTTATTGTAGGCACAGTACGTTCGGAGGTAGCTTCTTCTTCTATAGTATCCTTGCCTTCTGTGCTTCCAGCGTCATCGAATATATTCTGTGTAGTTGTTGGCCTATTAAACCCTCCAAATTGTCTTCTAGAAGGCAAGGAACGTTTGGTAGTTACTTCTTCAGTTGAACCACTATTCTTTATTGTTGTCTCATTTTCTTCGATTGTAGCTTGGGTAGTGGCTGAAGATCGATTTAGTTTTCCAAAGGGTCTTCTTGTAGGCAAAGTTCCTTTGGTTGTAGCTTCATCTATTGAAGTACTATCCTCAGTTTCTTTTTCAGTGCTTATATTTTCTTCAACTATAGCCTGATTGGTTGTTAGTTGATTAAGTCCTCTAAAAGGTCTTATTGTAGGCACAGTACGTTCGGTGGTAGCTTCTTCTTCTATTGTATCCTTGCCTACTGTGCTTCCAGCGTCATCGAATATATGCTGCGTAATTGTTGGCCTATTAAACCCTCCAAATTGTGTTCTAGAAGGCAAGGAGCGTTTGGTAGTTACTTCTTCAGTTGAACCACTATTCTTTATTGTTGTCTCATTTTCTTCGATTGTAGCTTGGGTAGTAGCTGAAGATCGAATAAGTTTTCCAAACGGCCTTATTGAAGGTAAAGTACGTTGAGTAGTTACTTCCTCACTATCCTCATTAAAATCAACTGTGCTGCCGTCTTTTTCGGTTGTAGATTCCGTAACTGTTGTAATGTCTTGATTAAAATCTTTAGAAGTAGTATATTTATTATTAACAGGCGTACTTTCAACTTCTTCGATTGCAGCTTTCACAGTAGTAGGTATAAATTCGATAGATTCTGTAAAGTTTTCAGTTGTGCTATCAAAGTTTTCATTTGTTCCTTTACTTACTGAACTATTATACTTTTCCATGCTTTCTGATTTATTATTGATTGAGTTCTCAGTGGCTTTATTATTCGAGAAAACTTCGCTATTTATATCTGTGCTATATGCATTATCGATTGAAGCTTCGGTGGGGAGATCTGTTGAATCTTCTTCATTACTTGAACTCTCCCTAACATATAATAGTGTGCTACTTATTCCTTCGATTGTTGCTTTAGTAGTAGCGTCTTGTGAAGGTTCAACAATAGTATAAACTTCTTCTTTTAATGTACTTTCGTCATTATTTTCTATTATGCTATTTGTTTCCACGCTTGTGGTTTCAGTAGTTGTGATTTGTGTAGGTCCGCCAAATGTCCTTCTTATGAGTAGTGAACCTTCCGTAGTATTTTCTTCTTTATTCTCCAGCGCGATTTCTGCCTTTTCAGTTGCTGTTTCAGTAAAAGCAGTCGTGGGACGAGTTAAACCTTCAAATGACCTTCTTGTGGGTGTAGTCTGTTTCGTAGTACTATCTTCTTTATCCGTAGTTATAGTAGAAGTTGTGTTTGATCCATTCAAAACAAAAGAACGGCTGGACTGAGAAGTTTCGGGTGCAAAAGTTTTTGTTGTGGTGAGACCGCCAAATAATGATATATTAGTTGAAATTCCTTTGGAGGAAACTTCTTTATCTTTAAGAGTTTTATTATTACTTTCTAAAGTGCTATTTATGTCCTCATTTACGACTTCCGTTGTTGAGATTTGAAATCTTTTAAAGCCACGTTGCGAAGTCTCTATTTTTTCCTGGTCTTTATCTTCATCCTTCTGATTGCCCAGTTTGTGACTTTGTGGTGTTGTTGTACCGTAACGTATTAAACGACTAAAAGAACGTTTGGTTGTAGCAATTGGGTTAGACGGACTTTCAGTAGTCGTTGTGATAGGACTTTTATTAGAAGTAATAAAATTTTCCTTGGTTTCTCCCTCTTCATCATTAGAGATTTCTGTAGTATTTTCTAAGTTTGAGTCAATTTCGGTAGCTGATTCTGCTTCAATTGCTGGTGGCGTAGTACTAATACGTTTTTTTACTAAAACATTTTTCGGACTCAAGCTTATAGTGGTAGCTTCCTCGGTAGTGAAAGCAGATTCTGTTGTTTCTTCCAGAAGGTACTTTTCCGATGTGCTTTCAAGTTCTTCTAAAATTTTAACGGTTACGTTCTCAACTTTCTTGATATTGGAATTCTTTGTGGAAGATTTAATAGGTTTAGAATTTTCAAATTCATGATCTGAAACAGATATTTTGTTTATATTATCAGTTGTAGGTTCAGCTTTAGTGTTAACTTCGAAATTTTCAACTTTGTGGGGAATAGAAAAGAAAGTTGTAGTTTCCTCGTTTTCTTCCGTTAGATCATCCCAAAAGGTAGATTCTTCAACTCGTTCGGTTGAAAAAGAAATGCCATCTGTAAAGCTTTCCGACTTTTTAACAACATCTTTAAAGGGCAACCTAGAAGGTCTTGCTTTATAAATGTTCGATCTAGTTGTACTTTCAAGATCTTCTTCATAATTAGTTGAAGTTTCTGGTTTCAAAGTGGTAACTTTATTTCTTGTTGAATACAAACTTTTAGTTCTTAAGATTATTTCAATTTCTTCGTTATTTTCATTTTCAGTTATGCTCTCCGGCATAAGTGTAGTGGGTTTTAATCTTGTTTGAGTCGAAGATAGAGCTGTGGTTTTAAATTCTGTGGCTCTAACTTGTGGAGCAAGGGCTTCAGTAGTTTTTGATAATTCTGCAGAGAAATTTTCCGTCACCTGTGTTGGTAGTCTTTTAACAGTCCCAAACGTTTTGCCCTTTCTACCCTGAGCTTCGTTTCCATCTAAAGCTTTTTTAAGACTTTCCTCAATTTCTTTATCACTGCCGTTTAATATATTTCCTCCTCTAACATCCTTTTCGTCCATTACCTCTTCGGCCGATGAAACATATGTGGACCCAAGAGATTTGCCCCCCAGGTACCCTAAATTGACCCGGGGGTTTTCAATAAAAAATGACTTAGTCCTGCATTAATCTCCTTAGCTTGTTCTATAGCCTTAAGTTCAAGAATTTCATCAGTTAGCTCTGATTCTGGTTGAATATGATCGTTGTTGGCATTAAAGACTTCGTGAATCTGTTTAGCAATATTAACATTTCTGTCAGCTGATGTCCTGGGGTTTACTGTAATAGGACTGACATATGTAATAGGTGAATCCTTGTAGTATTGATAGTATTTACGTCTATGATAAATGGGCAGCGAAAGATCTTGGCCATTCGAAAAGCTAGAAGTGATTTCGTTTTTCGTTACTAGAGCATCAGCTAGTTCAGTTTTTGTTACCTTTTCGGTTTCGATTTTAAAATTGTTAACTGCATTAACTAATTGATTTTTTAAAATACCTAAAGAATCTTCTGAAGCTAAATTTAAATTCCTAACAGTGGTTGTTTCAATAAATGGTTCATTCGTTGACTCCGGAGTAGTTATTTCAGAAACTGTTGACTCAATGATAGTTGTAAAAGGTTTATTACTGGAGGTAACGAATTTCTCCACAGTAGTGGTTTGAGTTTTATCGCGATTTAATCTTCCATTTCCGCTTTTGTTTTGTGTAAGCGATGTTTTTAAGGTTTCTTCAGTTGTAGTTGTTGTCTCTACAGTTCCTGGAGATTTTTTGAAAGCAGAAGTTTTTCTTGTTGTAGCATCATCTTCAGATAAGTTAGTAGTAGTTGTTACGAAACTGCCTGGTCTTTTAAATGCAAATGCACGTTTGGTTGTTGAAACTTCCTGTACAGTTTCTGTTGTTATAAAAGGTACTTGTGTAGTGCTAGAAGGACGTCTAAAAGAAACATTGCGTTTAGGTGTTGATACTACCTTCTCCACTTTATCCTTTTTAGATTCTTCCCTGGCGATCTTCGGGGCTGTGGTTGTAGTTCTAGTCTGTTGTCTTGTTGGCCCAGGTCTTTCACTTAAACGTTGTGGTGCCTCGGTAGTGGGCCTGATTTGTCTTATTGGCAAATCTTCTTCGAATTCTTCGACATATTCTTCCTCCTTAACAATATCTGGTTTGCGTATTAATTTCCTTCTACTCTTTATTGAAGTACTTTCACCATACACTTGTCTGTTTGACTTGGAAGCTAAATCTAAAGCCAACAAGGAAGACAAATCATTGCTTTGGAATCTTATCGAACCTCTGTTGCGTAGTAAAGGTCTTCTTGTAGTAGGGGCCAAAGGATTCTCTTCGTCTTCATATTCATATTCGGAAGCCTGTTTTGTAATGGTTTTGATCTTGGTTCTCTTAATAGTTTTCACTTTATTGTCAGCGGTATTTATAGTTTCAATGTATGTGGTTTTAATGCGTTTGCTGCCATCATCTAAAATTTCCACTTCCTCAGTTTTTTGTTGATTATTTTTCAAACGGGTAGATCCACGGCGCCCCGAGTAGTTAGATTTGCGTGTATTTTCTTGACTTTGAGATCTCCAGGTGTTACGGGATTGGAATCTTGAGTCTGAAGCCGAGGAAATTTTGTTTTGAGAGTTTTGACCTTTTTCAGATTCTTCTATGACAGATTGGATTGTTTCAGATTTAGTTTTAGTAGCATAGTCATTGGATCCAGAGCTTTGTACAAGAGGTTTGTTAGTTACACCTTTATTTGCAAAAGTATATTTACGATTTATTGAATTATAAGTGTTAGTTTCAAGAGAGCCAGAAGTCTGTTTTGCTTTGAATTTGGATGAAATTTCGTCTTGAATATCATGTACTTTAGTTGATAGAGAGGATACTGAAGTATTTTCATTCGCATTTGACTCCTTTTCAGCGTTAGAAGTCGTCTGGGAATCAACTGCCATGGATTTTTCAGAGCTATGAGACGCCACACTTCCGTTTTGGGCAGAGTGTTCTACTACTGTTTTAGTTTGAACAACAGGGTTCGCGGATGATTTTAATAATTCGTTAGATGTTACGATTCCAGTTTTGCCGGATGTCTCATTTTCATGATTAAAAGTACCTCCGCTTTCAGAATTATTAGATGATATATTTTCACTATGATTCTGTAATGGTTCCGAACTGATTATATGATTTGCCGCTAAGAATTGATTTGATTGTGATCCTGAAGCACTTTGTGTTTTAGATATTTCTGCAGATTGTATTCTTTTTCTTATTATGGTTCTTCTGCGTCCATTTACAGTCTCTGTGACAGAAGAAGTTTGTTGATTGCCTGCAGAACTAAAACGATTTTTGGCGTTTTTTGTATTATCACCACTTGCCTGAGTTAAAGCGTGAACTTCCAGGCGACGATTACCTTGTTGCTTCTTGGTCAAATTTAAAGCTGATAACGATGAAAAATTACTTGATTTTAATTTTTGATCTGAAGATTCTTCGACTGTGGTTTCAGTATCACCTTTAATTGCTGATCCTCCAAATTCTGCATTTTCAATTGTTTCTAAAGAACTACCAAGTCCATTTCCAGAAGTTGTGTTTTTAAATGTTCTCTTTTTAGTTAGAGTCGATGTAATGCCACCATTTAGGGTTTCTGAATTTTCTTCATTTGTATCCGCTAATTGGGGTCCATCCACTGGTCGACTTCTTTTACCATTGCCGAATTGTTGTTGCGATTTAATTCCATTTTTCTCTGCTAAATCTAAAGCTAACAAGGAGGACAAATCTCCCTTTTCTTGTGGACGATAGTTGCCTCGGGTTAAACTGGGATGTGTATTAGATTCTGAATCGTCAGCCTTGAATTCGGTTGCATTATTGACTAAAGAGCCACGGTCAAATTTTAAATTAGTTTCTTTACCTTCTGTAATGGTAGGTCTTCTGGTTATAAGAGTACGTCTACGGAAGGATGTTTGAGTTTTAGTTGATTCTGAAGTTTCCGCTGACACTTGTTTGCTCTGATAATCATTATCTACTTGTTCTGTTGCAGTGGTTTCCTGTGACACTGAGGATTGTGTTGCGCCAAGGGTAGGTCGTTTTCTCAACACGACGCGTCTGCGTCCTGTTTGAGTTGAGTTTTGAGAAGCAGTCTGTTCTTGGTTGTTGGTCTTTGCCTCTAACATAGCAGGTTCGAAAGTGGTTGTTTCGGTACTTGCAACCATATATTCTATTGGATTTTCAGTTCTTGGTTCTTCAGTTGTTGTAGTAGACTCCTCAGCAATTGAGGAACCGGTAGAAGTGGTTGCCGCTTCTGTTGTTGTAGTTGTTAACTCGGAATTTTCAGTTGTTGTTGTAGGCTTCTCTTCAGTTGTTATGGGGTTATTCTTGTTGTCATTTTCAGTGCTTTTTTCAATTTGAGTATAACTTAACGCTTCCATTGCATTAATAAGAAGATGTTCAGCTGTTCTATCTTCAGTACTTTCATTTTGATTTATCTGATTTCCGCTGGAAATGGTTCTTCTTGTCGCCTCTGTGGATGCAGAATCTCCAGCATGTTTTACAAAGCCTGAGATATCTCCTTCAGCAAGATGTACTCCTTGACTATTACGTAATATAGCTTTGTAAGGTATATTTTCTGTTGTGCTTTCGGTATTTCTATTGCTAACTATTGTAGTATTTGTTTTCTTTTCACTGTCAGTTTCTGATAAAGCAGAATCTTGTTCATAAAATTGGGTTTGGGAAATCTGACCTCTATTTAAAGCGTTATGAGTTTTAGCACTGCCATGACTATTTTTAGAGCCTTCTTCATGACTATCGTGTTCTCGAGCTATTTTGGTATATTGATGAGTAGAATTCGTCTGAGTTGGATTATCCGATTTAACATTATAAGAGTCATCACTTGTGCCATGGGTTCTATTAATGGAAATGTATTTATATTTGTTGGTTATTGAGCCATCAGCTTCTGAATGAGAACTATTTTTATCTTCTTCATATTTTTCTTTTTGAGAACTTTGGCCACGTGATATTTCGGTGTACTTATAAGTAGTCTTATTTTGACTGTAATCACTTTCATTATTGTTGGACTGCAAACCACTTAAAACCGAAGAACCGTTATTTAAGGTAGAGTATTTGACTTTGAGCTCATTGTTAGCTTCTTGGTTACCAGATCCTCCGCTAATTTCTCTTCCCTTGAGAGAATCTTTTCTTTCGCTTGAATTACCTTCGTCACTGTTAAACTGTGTTTTACTAGCAGCTGATTTAGTGGAGTCACGTGTTAAAGTAGTATATTTCACTTTCGTTTTCAAGCTACTTTCATTTTCTTGGGAAATATTTTCTTTTCCCTGTCCACTTGTTTGAAGACCTTGACCTCTAGAAATGTTTGTATATTCAAAACTTTTTTTATTCTCATCATGATCATTAGTTTTATTACCGTCATCATTAGCTTCTGATCCACTTGTTTTGCTGGAAACACTAGTTAATGCAATATGTTTAAATTGAGTTTTTAAACCTTCCTCATTTTTAAGGGAACTATCACTTTCAATGGCAATTTCTTCGGAGTTTGTATCATCTTTCTCATGACCAACTATTTGAGATTCTTGGCCACGAGTATTTTTTGTATATTTAAATCTGGTGAAGGTTTGATCATCATTACTTTGGGGTTCATCATAGCTAGTCTCTGAACCACCTGTAACTTTGGAAGTGGAGCCACGGTTGAGATTAGTATATTTGAATTTAGTTTTCAAAGCTTCTTCGCTTTCCTGAGAGCTGCCGCTAGCAGTTTCTTTAATTACGGTTTCCTTTGATTGTCCTCTTGTTTTGCCGCTATACTTCCAATTAGTCTTCGATAAATCTTCTTCACTATCTTCGTTCGATTTAGTTAACTGTGTTACTTTAAAGTTATCTAAATCTAATTCATCTTCTCCAATTCCCGTAGATTGTTTATTTGGCTGACGACTTCTGTTAATAGTAGAATACATTTTAAAAGCCCTACTCTCGTCTTCACCTTCAACATGATTTTCTTCCAAGCTTTTACTTTCTAAAGAACTATCTAAACTTTTACCACGATATTTACCTGTTTCCTTAACTAAATTATTTTGTTTATTATTAAATCTCGAGTCCTTTTCATTGTCTTTAACTTCATTCCCTATAGTGACATGATCAGGACCTATTATTTGTCTTACCCTTTCTTCGGTTATTACTTCGGTAGTAATAAGATTTTTCTTTTTCGGTGTAGGTTTGGTGGGACGTCTGGCATCACGCCAGCTATAAAGTTTTTTAGTTCCCTCATCTTGATCATCATCTACTTCTTGTACAATGGTGTGAGTTCTTATCTTATGTTCAGAATTATTAATATTATCTTTATTAACTAAATTATTAACATGCCTTAAATTATCGTTATTACCCTCAATACCATCTACTTGTACTACAACATGCTTTTTCAAATGTTCAACTTTAGTGTCTTTAGAATTAAGTTGCTCAGTGCTGGTCACTTCGCTCTCGTTCTTCTGTACATGCTCTTGTTGAGAGGAAGTTTCGGTAGCAGTTTGAGAGTGTATGGTATTGTGAGAACTCACCTTAGTTTGGCTGTTAGCGGCCGCATTTAATTTAGTAGTAGTTGAACTAGTTTTTTGTTTTTTTGCTAAAGTTTCATCATTTGATTTAGAAATTTCTTCGGTAGTAGTCATTATGCTAGCCGCACTTGTAGGCCTAGTACGTCGTTTGGGAAAACCAAATGGTCGTGGACTAGATACTGTACCCAGGAAGTCGTTATTTACAGGTTCTGTAGTGGAAGTGGGTATATCGGTAGTGGTGACACTAGACGTGGTCTTCGTCTGTGAAGAACGATTTAGTAAAATTTGTTGTCTTCTAACACCCAATTGTTTTTTGGCATTAGTAGTTGTAGGACTAGGTGTTGTTTCAAAATCTACGTTTGTTATGGTTGTTGTTTTTGGAGGTGTTGTTGTTGTGGTTGTTCTAGTACGCGTGTTATACAATGTCTTATTTTTTTGCTTAATTACTAAATTTACCTCTTCTTGATCCGTGTCATCGGTCTTCGTTAAGTTGTCGCTTTCATTTTTAACTATTTTAGTCGAAGAAATAGTCGTTTCAGTAGTAGTAGTCAATTGGCTGTCAATTTCCTGTTCTTTTGTATCTAGACCAGACTCCGTTGTAGGGAAGGTAGTGGAGTTTAGGGAGGAGGAGGTGGAGGAATCAGTTAAAAGGGAATCGATATCATGGGTTAATTCAATTGTCTCTGAAATCTCTGAGCTAATATCAATGGAACGGGGTGTAGTGGTAAGGGATTTTAAGGCATCTTCACCGTTTGGTTCAGATCTTATCGTATTCTTGGTAGTGGTTGAAACTGTGGTTGTGGTTGGGTTAGTAGTTGTTGTTATGGGAATATTTGTTGTAATTAATATAGATTCAGGTGTAGTGGTTTCTAAAATAGTTAATGGAGTTGTTAATAGAGTCTCTGTTGTAGATGTTGTAGGTGTTGCAGTTGTAAAGCTTGTTTTAGCCGCACTAGTTGTAGTTTCGGTTTCGTTTTCTGGTGGTGCGGTTGTGCTTGTTGTAGTCCTGCGTCCAATACTGGCATAGGTTCTTTGTGTATTTGTTGTGATTTCTTGTTGTGTTTCACGTGTATTTTCAATATTAACAGCCTTAAAATGTACCGTATTTTCCAGATTTTCCGATTCATGATCATCGTCATCTTCATCAGCGACTTTGTTGGATGATTCAGTTGTGGGACGAGTTGGACGCGTACGCTCCAAGTATTTATATCTAGAAGAAAATAAATACACATTTAATGCATTTTCATTCAAACTATTGTCTTAATTAGCATTTATAGCAAAATAGATTGACTTGAACGAAATGGTCTTAAAACAAAAAATTATATCTTAAAATTCCGTATGCATGAAGTTACAACAACAACGTAAACCAGTTTCCTACTAACTCAATCATAGAATTACGTTTTTCAGAGCTAATTTAGGGGGTTTCTCTCTCTTTCTGTTTAAGTCAATCTTCTATGGTTAATAATCTAATTATTTTCGCTCTTACCTAGGTGAACCAGCTGTAACTTCTGTTGCTTCAGGCAATTCTGTTGTAGTGGTACCACGTAGACGACTTCTATTCAGAGAACTGTATGACTTACGTTCCGTAACGTCTTTCTCTTCTACTTCGTCGTCATTGTTAGTTTCAGTAGTAAAAGGTCTGGTTCTTTTAATTGTAGAATAAGCTAGTGTGCTGGCAGCTGAAGGTCTTCTAGTTGATTTAACGCTTACTAACACTTCTTCCTCATCTTCTTCATTGCTTTCAGTGCTAAATTTGGTCGAAACATCCTCTTCCTCATCATCAGCTGAAGTTTTTTTAGTGCCTCGATTACGATTGATAGTAATATATTGTTTCTTTTCTTTAAGGAAACCATCAAACTCACTCAGTTTGTCTATCCCATCACTTTGTGGTCCCTGACGACTGTTTCCTCTCAAAACAGAGGAATATTTGCCTGAACCAGCTGAAGCTCCGGAGCTCTTGCTATCAGTTTCATGAGATTCTTCGTCATCTTCTTGGGTATTGTCTTGTGTTTTAGTTTGAGTTTTAGTTGTGCGAAAACTACTGGAGGAGGTGAAACGATTGCGGAAGGAATTCAAAGCATTTGGTTTACTCAATACTTTTTCATACAGGGATTTACTAATGGAGGATGGTGTAGTGGCTATTATAGAACTAGAACTACTGGAACTATTTTCCTTAATGGAAATGGTGCCATCGTCTTTGCGTAACAGGTGTTTTTCTAATTCTTCAATACCTCCTACCTTGCGTATGAGTTCAATGAGTTCCTTAATAACTCTAGGATCTTCTTCAGAGTCCTTGTCAAAACCTTTAGGTTTAGCAAAAGGTGAGGGTACATTATCATCTTCTTCCTCGTATTCAATATCATCTTCGACTGCTTCAGTAGTAGTTGTTGTTCTCGGAGTGGTTCTAAAGAAAGTGGTAGATCTGGAAGTAGCAGCTGTTACGCGGTACGAAGAAGTAGGTCTAGCAGTCGTGGTGGTAGTGGTAGCTGGATAAGTAATAGGTGCAGCAGTAGTAGATCTAAATGAGTAAAAAAAGTGATAACTTAAAAAATCTTAAATTTATATTGTCAAATTTACTTCTTTGTTTTGCACGGAACGTTTCTAGCAAAATCACAAGAATCTGCAGCGGGATTAAAGTACAAGCCAGAGGGACAAGTAAACATATGAGCTACAATACCCAAACCTGAGGGTCCACTATCTAAACACCAATAGTATTTCTTGCAATCTCTAGGATGTTGGAAGAAACCTTCGTCTTCGCATTTAAAATCTACAAAAAAAATATTTTTAATCATAGTGGTTTAAAAGAATTTTTTAATTCTTCAACATACCAGTGCCTGGATCTGGTGTTGTAGGTGGTGGTGGGGTGGTTGTTCTTCCTCCTATATACAAAGATGAACCCTCAACTTCTGTTAATTTGAAATTTGTTGGTGCACTTGTTGTAGTTGATTGCTGTCTGTTACGTGTATTTTGTTGAGTGGCCTGTGTTCGTTTCGAGCTTCCCTTGCGTTCAGCATATGTTAACTTATGTTCTGTAGTTGTAATGCGATTACGTGTTGATGAGGAATTCTCTCGTGCTCTAGAGCGTGAAGGTTTCTGCGGAGCACTTGGTTTAGAGACTTCATTGATGCCCAAACTGAAAAGCAAAATAAATGATTGGTTTTTTAATAATTAAAAAAGTAAAGTTTTTAGATGAAATACGAACAGGGCTGGGCAGTATTTGAAACACATGTATTTGAAATACATGTATTTGAAATACGTATTCAAAATACAAATACGTATTTTGTATTTGTATTTAAAATACATGACGTTCAAGTATTTTGTATTTTAAATACATGTCCAGCAAGTATTTTATGTATTTTGTATTTTAAATACATACAAAAAATAGAAGTAGTATTTGTATTTTAAAAACATAGTTTAAATGAATTATTGGGTAAGTTAAGTAAGGTGAGCACTTTCGCGGCTATGGAACTGGAATGTTTAGAGGAATTCATTATAGTTTTGAAACCTTTTGCCACTGCTTTAGATTACCGTCAGGGTAACAACTGTTATTACGGAAAACTTTTAACGACTTTAATGTCTGTTAGAACAAGATTAAATCGGTTGAATGGATACAATTTAAAACATTTAAGTCCTATTATACCACTACTAAAAGAGAGCTTGGAAAAAAGATTCGATAAATTTTTTAAACTTTCACCGGAAATAAAAATAGCTTTTTTGGCCTTCTGTTATCATCCTGGTTATAAGATGCGTTGGCTGCCAGAAAATATCACGACAGAAGAAAGGCAAAGTATCCAAAATCTTGCAATTTAAACTCTGGAGGAAAATTACAAAAAACTTAAAATTACACCTGGAAATATCAGAAGTAGAAGCACCAGTAAAGAAGACGATGATTTTGTTGTTTTCGTAGATAGGGAACATTCAATTTGGAGTTGGAATTTGTCAGTTTCCTTAGTGACAAGAGCAAAGACATTATCCCTTTTAACAGCTATCCAAATATAAAAAGAGAACTCATAGAATTTAATACAAGTTTGTGCTCATCAGGACCTGAAGAAAGATTGTTTTCTTTAGCAGGTTTTATTTATTCTCCAACAAGAAACTGTTTGTCTGATGCTACATTCAAAAATATGATATTTATAAAATGAAACTATTTTTTGGTATGAATACAAATGGTGTATTTCGTATTTTAAATTCATAAATGTACATGACGTGGAAGTATTTTGTATTTGAAATACGTACAATAAATGGAAGTATTTTGTATTTTATATTTTAAATATGTAAGTATTTTGTATTTTAAATACATATGCTGAAAGTATTTTGTATTTTAAATACATGACCAGCAAGTATTTTAAATACCGCAAACCATGTATTTTGCCCAACACTGAATAGAAATGACTAAATTTAATTTTGTAATTAAGATTGGTTTGAAGTTTTCATACTTATGGCTAATAAATCACTGATGGTTAAAAAGCTGGTTTAGTTGAACTAAACTTGAATTTATATATAGTTTAAACTCAACAACTGTAAATCAGTGTCCCATGTATTATATGTGGTAAAAAAAAAAAAAAAGCAGCACTACGATAAATCTTATCAAATTCATATGGTCTGTATTGGTAGTTTAAACGCCCAATTTTATGCGTTTAAAGATGGTTTATATGTTTAGTGATTTATAGATTTGTTGGTTTAAACACATTTTAAACCAAAAAGAGAGTTTAACTTGCTCTGATTTTTTAGCCCTTAATAGCGCAAATTAGTATGTAATGAAGTTATCTTTGTACATGTACTGATTTCCTGTTCATATATTTCCGAACGAAGACTTCGTTCGCTTAACGTATATATAAAACAAAACACAAATTATTAATTATTGTATTCGAATTAAACCCGGTTATTTTTAAAATGCTTAACTGAAACCCGGGTTTTTAAATAGCATCTATTCGAAAACCGGGGTTTCAAAAAAGTCGAATAATCGATCTCCCTTTTTTTGTTCCTATAATAAAAGGAACGTTACAATTTTAGCACAAATTGAAAATTTTCAAATCCCATCACTGCCCTTTACACGATCAAAAAAAAAGAAGATTAGATATTACGTCAAGCACACGTAAACGAGTTCATTGTCAAGCAATTTACTTATGTATTTTGCCCTTTAAGTTCAAAAAAATTTCTCTTAGGGTGTGTGTGAAACGGTAGCAAAGTACTCATTAGGGTATTCATTCGGTTAACCGTTAACCGGTTAACCGATTAATTACTACCCGATTAACTGATCGGTTAATTTAAAATTGCGTTCTTTCGATTAAAGATTAAACCGGTTAATTTCAGTCGATTAACCGATATAACAAAATTTTGAATTTTTTGTAGTATTATAACAAATTTGTTTGTGTTTTTTATTATTTGTTTCGTCTCATATTCAAAAGGTATGTGTTCAGAAAATATTTATTCATACAATATATTTTCTTCTACCAATACATTCTTAAGATACAGTACAAAAACAGAAACTAAGGGATTCGGAAATAAACTTTTTTGCAGAATGTGCGGTGCTGAGCTATGCCAGATGATGGCCGGACAACAGAAGAAACTCTCGATAGTAACCGACACAATTAGAAGTGATCAAAATTTTAAAAAATTAAAACAGTACTATAATGGAAGATTTTATTTGTTTAGAGAAATCCAGGAAAAATACTGAGAAATTAGATATTCTGTATTATGAATTGCTTTGGATATCTCTAACATTTTCGATAAATGCAAGAATTTTTCTCCAAGTCAAGATTTAACAAATCTAAAGAAAATAATCGCTTAAATGCTAACGGTCTAATTCATAAACATTTCTTGTTTCAGCTTTAATGAATACAATAGTTATCAAACACTTTTTGTTTTATAAACCATTAATAAAAAATCTAATTTATAAACGCTTAATAGGATTGGATTAACAATTAAACGTTTATATTACTTTTGTATTATTATGTTGGCAACATCATGATATTTTAATTGTAATTTTTGTAATACTGATGCATACAACTAGGGATGAAACGATACGAGTAAATAAAAATATACAACGAACGAATTTTAAGTGAATTTCTGTTTTGTTTTCAATTTAAAATGAATTTCTGTTCTTTAAAACGTTATATTTGAATTAATTTTATGGTTTTTTTTGTTAATAAAATACATACTATTGAAATAGAAGCGAAATATGTAAATCATATTTCAATATCAAATTTTTACTGCTTTAACTCTGTACGTTCCAAAAGAGATTATACAGCTTTATGTTTAATGAATAATTTAACCAATTTTAACCAGATGTTTTGAAAATAAAACCTCATAGGTTTTAACAAAACATTTTTAGCCACATATAACTGCCAAAATATTTTAAGTTCAAATGTTTTCATTTACCTGAACATTCGTTTATATAATATTGGGCAAAATTTGCGCCGTTTTTTTTTTTTTTTTTTGATATGTATGTGCGTACCAATAACGTTTGGGGAATTTTTAAATGTCTTAAATTCTCTCATTAGGATTGCTTCCTCTATAAGAGATGAAGGCATTTTAATTTTTCTATTGCCCCAGCGAGCTAAGGCACGAGCCACTCTGGCTGAAATTCTACACATCGTTGCTTGAGAGAACCCATGAAGATCTTCTCATTGTTTTGCTTCATTTGTCACTTTGTGTGCTATATTCAAAGCATGTAGGACAAAACATTTTTGTTCCGTGCGGCAAACCAGTAACCAACAGACGATATACTATGCGGTTTCTACTTTGTGTTTACTACAAATACTAGCTATACCTATTTGAAAGACATTTTAAAATATAAAAAAGAGGTTTACATTATTTTAAATAAATCTTAATAGCTTTTTATGCAAAAACTTTTAACGACTTTAAGTTTTAACAGAGAACATACATAAGTATCTCGCGACCCATGTTATTTTTTACAAAAAAATTCATTAAGCTGCTTATATTATATAAAATTAATTCAAACATTAGTTATCGTTTTTCTAGAAAAAAAAATTTTATGCGTATTAAACTTTTTTATTAAAATAAATAAGAAGACAAAAATGTTAATTTTTCATGCAATTATTAAAATTTTATTTTAACAAACATTTAAATATCAGTTTATTAAACGCTTAAAGAAGGGTAAAGGCAACAATAAATATTTCAAATATATGAAACGTTTAATAGGCTATTAAACATTTATAAATACTCTTTTTTCGACTTTTGCTTATTAATGACTTATAAAGCTGCAATGAAGTGTTCATGAATTAGACTGTAAACATTTAAACCAAATTATTTTTCGAACGTACGGGGCCGCGAACTTTCGATTTTTCCATATGTTTTTTTTTTTATTATTATCAACATGAATTTTCCCAAAAATATCTTAAAATTTCCTTAACAAAAACCTAATTCTCAATTTACAATTGATTGTAATGGAGAGATTGTGAAGAAAATGTCCAAACATAACATTTTTTTTTGCATGTAAAATAATTATATAAAAATGGCTTAAGATGTAGCTTTAATAAATATAAAGTTTTCCAGTTTCCAGCCCAATTTCCTCAAGTAAAACAGCTGAGATATGCTATAAAAACCATTCTTTTATAAAAACATAGACTTTTTTTATAATAATAAACAATGAAAGACGATGATTACCAACATTCTATTCTTTCATCCTGGTAGAACATTCTGTGGGAATGCCCATATGTATTAATTAGTATTGAATTTTCTTTGTTTGTTCATTTTAGTCCAAGAATTGTTTTGTTTGTTATGTTATTGTTTTTTTTTTTCACTAATAAACTCCAAATAATAAATAATTTTTGCATTTTTATTTATTGAAATTACTTAATTTATAACAAAAATTTATTAATCGGTCAATAGCAATATTAACCGATTATTAACCGATTAAACCAAAACCTCGGTTAAATAATCGAGCGATTAACCGATTAAAGCAAAAGCCCGATTAAATGACTACCCTAGTACTCATGGAAGTAAAATTTTGACACTATTGAGGTGAATAAAATTTCAATAGCCCTGGGGGCTAGTATAAATTTTGCCATTAGTGTAGAAATTTTTGACAACCACAAAATTATTTTTTTTTCATCAAATTTGTTTAAACAAAATAAAAAATAATATGGAAGCAGGACCAGCGGCAAAAAAAATTCAAAAGAATTGTACAAGATGTAAGTCTGAGTTCATACGGCTCATGTCTTATTGACAAGATTCTTCCTTGAACATGAAATGGCGTTCAAATGATTCATGTCATGTTGACGACATGTGCATTTTTAATATTTAAAACAATAACAAAATTAAACAACGAATGAAAAAGCAAAACGTAAAGAAAGTACATGCATCTGTGTACTCGATTCTTTTCCCCTCGTCCCTCTCGCCTATAAAGTAGCAATCTTGTCAATAAGACATGAGCCGTATGCACTCAGACTAAGTATTTAAATATGTATGTATAAGCTTTTTTGCCCACACTTTTTGCAAAAATGTTTAATATATCAGAACGAATTCATCAAATAGTTGGGACGATCTCATTTCGAACAGAATTGAAATGATTATTGGCAAACGTTTGTTTAATTTATTCATTTTCACAAAACTATTAGTAATTGTTTTTCTCTTTATGTCAAAATTTTACGTTGTCAAAAATGTTTCAATTTCACACAGCACAAATATGAAAATTTTCTACCACAAACAAATTTCATTTCACCATAGAACTTTTCTACCGTTTCACACACACCCTTTGTTTGCGTCTAAACTAAAGGCAGCGGTGTTTCCAGCCCTGGGAACAATCTTGGTGGAGAGGAATTGTCAACTGGAGGCGCCACTGCTATTAAGCATTACATTTTAAGTTGTTTTTTGAATTTTTATGTATTTTCGATAAGTTTTTTTTGTTAGCATAAGAAATTTTTCGGGTCATATTATTTTTTCGCCATAGTGAAGAGTCACTGTTTTTTCTTAATATTTTGAACTCGTTAAAATACACTAATTATACTAACCATTAAACGCTAGATACATGTTAAAACTGAATACTTAAATAAATAAACATTTATAACGTTTGAAACAAAAATCCATAAGGAGTTCTTCTTGCGCTCTGAAAATATTGCCAGGTGGTAGAGACTAAGCATTGTGTCCCAGGATCCCAGCCATCCAGTCCATAACCCGTAGAAGACATTTTTATTGGTCTAATCGAACCGGATATTTCGAAGTTGTGGATTTTTAGAATTCAAGGAGAAAAAAAGGTGATACTTTCTAATTATTTTTTTTTAACATTGTATTTTTTTTTGTAATATTTTGTTACAAACAACACAAAATTTTGCAAAAACAAAATTATTGTTTGAAATCCTTTGCACTTACCCAGTATTTTTGGTCGGGATAAGGAAAAGGTGTGTGTCTGTGCTGTGAAGATACGTTATTATCGACTTAACAACTCTTACGGCCATAACTAATGGACTGATATTTTATTTGCAACACTCTGTTTTGGTGACAGATGTCATTCTTGGTTGACTTATTTACATAGCCATTTTAGTGCCAAATAATAGAGAGCCATTTTTTTTCTATAGTTAAATTTTTCTGGTGTTATACATATGTACAAAATTTTCATATTTAGTTAGTTGTTTTCAGAAAAATAAAAGTGTAAAAAGTAATTATCTAGTGTTTTGTAAAATAAATCGGAATTTGTGTAAAGCTAAACATTGGGATACAAATTTTCTAAAGGGAAACGATTTTTATAAAAGGCTGAATCAGCTCCCTATTTTCCAAATAAAATTCTGTTTTCTTTTATAAAAAGGTCGGGCACAAGAGGAACAATTCTTTAGTTATTTTTTGTAAATTTACCGGTTGTGAGCCTAATTAACTACAAAAAATACAATTCATCAAATTGCAACGGGAAGGAGTTGTTACACAAACCCCAACTGCAAACTTTAACAACAATCAAAACAGCGGGAAAATAAATCCCGCAGACAAAATTATCAGATTGCAGGAGGTGCTTGTACTGTATTTGCTTCAACTTCTACACACTTCATTGGTATTATTTGAGACCACAGACCATCGGTAAGACAATCTGTCTTTGAAGGTATGTTTTCTTTGAATTTTTATGACTATTTGGGTTTAAAAATATTTTTATACATACTTGGAATTGTATGTATGTATGTAGTTTTTATTTAACTTTATCAAAATTTTTATGTTTCATCGGAAATTACGGGGTGGAATATTACAAGTTTGATTTGGTTACCCGGCTTATTAATTAAAGCAATACTTCGGGGTTCGGTGTGTGTTTCTAAACTATAACTTTCTTTGGTATAATTTATTTGTAAAGTTTTAAATAGCAAATTGATTATTTACATTGTATTCGTGGGTTTAATGAACCATATTGGGTAAAAATCTTGGTTATAATTTCTCGTTTTAATTTTTATCAAATAGAAATCGAATATATATGAACATAATTTAGATGAGAATAAGAAAAATTTATTGTGGGTCATAGAACTGGGAAATTTCTTAAATTTGTTGGGGATTTACCCATATACATACTTACAGCCGAAATTAATTTGTTAAGATTTGAAAGTGTGATTAGGTATTTGGTGCAATACTTGTGGGTGTGTAAATAAACATTAGAACTTTTTAAATCGGCTAGTACTCTTTTGTTGATTATTATTAAGTTCGATATTTAATATCGAACGTAATTTGTGTCATTTTATCCATTTCTTTGAACTGAAAATTTAGATTTTTTTATTTAAAATTGTGGTAACATACATCTGTTCACTACTTTTTTTCGGGACTTAGTTTGAATCTAAATGTTTTTAATTGCATTCGGGATTTTAGAGACGTGTTGAACTGAATTGAAGTTGAAAATTTTTTGGAAGATTGAAATGGTTAAATCTCAGGATTTAGTGAAATTTGAAAAGCTAGCGGCTCTTTTGCTAGAGTTTGAGACCGATTTTTTGGACGCATCTCAGTTGAATCAAACTGCGTCCGGGGTTGATCTTCAGAAGGAGGAACTTAAAATTTTATGGGAGAAGGTTAGGCTTGCATATGAGACCTTTACTACCAGCAATGTAATTGCAGACTCCGATGAGGATTGTGGAAATGCAAAGGATTTATATAAGGAATGTAGACTGGCTTACATTACTATTGCTGCCCAAATGGGTGAGCTGTCCCAAAGTTTTATAAATAAATCCGTCCTTTCATCCACACAGTGTAATACAGGTATGAACAGCGCTTCAAACACTGTAGTAAGTCGGTCCTCAAGTCATTTTCTCAATTTGCCTCCTTGCAGAATAGAAGTTTTTGAGGGTGATTATAAGTCATGGCCTACGTTCCGTGATATGTTCACGGCGATTTATATAAACTGTGAGGAACTGACTGATGTGCAAAGGTTATGTTATTTGCGTCAGTTTACAAGACTGGATGCTCAGGATATTGTTAGTGATTCAGATTGGACTAACGAGGGATTTAAAGGAGCATGGGAAAATTTAGTTGATACCTATGAGAATAAGAGAATTTTGGTTAATAACCAGCTTAAGCTTTTGTACAGTTTATCTCCTGTGAGATCAGAATGTGCCAAGGATATAAAACGCTTGCAAAGAGAGATAAAAAATTGTATTTCGGTATTAACTTTGAATGGGGTAGATATTTCGGGTTGGGATGCAATTTTTGTATTTTTTTGCTCTATAAATTTACCAGTTCTGTCTTTATCGTTGTGGGAACAATCTGTCAAAAATAAAAAAGAAATACCTAAATGGAAAGATTTTGATGATTTTTTGACAGCTCGTTTTCAATCATTAGAGACCGTTTTTGATCTCAGAAATTTTGAAGAATCCGATAGAAGGCGACCAGGTGGTGGAACGGCTCTAAGGAAAGTTTCGGGTTCTAACAATGCTGAACCCAGTAGGGAGAACAGATCAGGATATTCTAATGGAAACTCGTCAAAGGTTAGGAGTTATCAAACAAGAGTCTCGAAAAGAGCTTGTCCCTTGTGCTCGAAGGATCACTTAATAAGATTTTGTTCTGAATTTCTAAACATGAATCCAGATGAAAGATTTATGGCTGTAAAAAGACACAATTTGTGCATTAACTGTTTGGCAGAGGGTCACAAATTATACAATTGCACGAGTGATTTTAGTTGTTCTACTTGCAGATTAAAGCATCATTCTTTGCTTCATAGGGAGGTTTCTGTGGCAGCTGCATCTGCCATGGGTCAAAGTGGTGAGGCTCCTGGGCCTTCTTCAATTACAAGTACTTCAAGTGGTCAAAATGACCAAACCGTTCAATCGACAACTCTCGTCCAAAATTGTTTTGCAGCTACTTCAGAACAGGTTCTTTTAGGCACCGCGTTGGTGAATATTATTTGTCGTAATGAAGTTTTTGTGGCGAGAGCGGTCATAGATCCAGGCTCTCAGTCAAGTTTCATATCCGAGAAAATTCAAAGGAAACTTAATTTGCCTACTAGGGCAACTAACATAGAAATATCTTCTTTGAATGATGCTAATCCAGGCCGTGCTGTAAGGGAATGTGCGTTTACACTTGGCTCTCGTATTGATCGGCAATTTAGTCTTGAAATGTCTGCCTTGATATTGCCTAAATTGACAGGTAATTTGCCAAATAAATCTATGGATAATTCTGGTTTGCGATCGGCATTGAACATTCAGTTAGCAGATCCAAATTTCGCAATAAGTCGACCAGTAGATATTTTGATCGGTTCCGACTATTATCCAAGGATAATGCTCGATGGTTCCAAGCAAAGGGTGTTTGGAAATTTGATGTTGCATGAGACCTATTTTGGGTGGGTTTTAATTGGCTCTATAACGAACGAGTCGGAAACTCTTTCGACTGTTCGTTCTTTTTATACAACAATTAGCTTAGATAAGCAAATAGAAAAATTTTGGCGGCTCGAGGAGCCCCCACAAGCTTTAGGGTTAACACCTGAAGACGAATATTGTGAAGAGTATTACAGAAAGACTACGAGGAGGAATAGTGATGGTCGGTACGTGGTTTCATTGCCTTTTAAGCCACAATTTGTAGAAGATAGACAGCTTGGTTCTTCTAGGGAAAAGGCAAGCAGACAATTTTTAAGAAATGAAATTTCACTTTTGAAAAATCCTGAACTAAAATCGGTTTACGATGATTGAAAACTGTTACTTTTGGGGTCAATTGTGCTCCCTACTTAGCAATAAGAACTTTGTTGCAATTGGCTGACGATATCCGAGAAGACTTGCCATTGGCCTCTAAAATTTTGCGTCGTATGATGTACGTCGACGATGCGTTAGTTGGAACACATTAAATTTCGTTGGCAATTGAAGCTCGTAATCAATTGATATTGGCATTATCATCGGCAGGTTTTTCCATGAGAAAATGGACATCTAACGATAGAAGAATTTTGCAAGGGTTACCATCGGATCATTTATTGCGTGAAAATTTTTTGGAAATAGAAGATATGAGCACCGCTAAAACCTTAGGTGTGAGATGGAATGCTAAAGCGGATCAGTTTTATTTTGTGGCAGCTCCAATTACTTTGAGGGACAAATTTACTAAGCGAGAAGTTTTGTCAATCATTGCACGACTTTTTGATCCAGCGGGTTGGTTGGGCCCTATTGTTATTATTGCAAAAATGTTGATGCAACAGGTTTGGTGTGACAAGACTGATTGGGATGACTTTTTATTAGAGGAAAGTGCTGTTAGATGGAGACAATTTCTTTTGGATTATAGTGCCATAGGTAATATTAAAATTTCTCGTTGGATCGGATTCAAACCTACTGCTCAATTAGAAGTCCACGGGTTTTCGGACGCATCCGAAAGGGCGTATGGTGCCTGTGTTTATGTTCGGATTGTTCACTCAGACGGTTCTGTGCAAACTAACTTGTTGTTAGCTAAGTCAAGGGTAGCGCCCCTTAAAACTATATCACTGCCTAGGTTAGAACTTTGTGGGGCGTCTTTATTGGCTGAGTTAATTGACGTAGTAAGGAAGGATCTGAATTTTGATAAGAATAGGACAGTTTTTTTTGCCTGGAGTGATTCCATGATTGTGTTAGCATGGTTACAGAAACCGCCTTCGTCTTGGACAACGTTCGTTGCTAATAGGGTTTCAAAAATAGTTGAGAAGATGGGAAAGGAGTGTTGGGGGCATGTAAGCTCTAATGATAATCCAGCGGATCTATTGAGTAGAGGTGCTCGACCTCAGGACCTGGTTGAAAATTCCCTTTGGTGGCATGGTCCTTCATGGCTCGGTTCAAACTCTGGTCGTTGGGAATCCTCGTTAAGTAAAGATTTCTGTACTCAGGAGGAGCAGAGGGTGCATAAGGCTTTTTTCACGTATTTTAAATCTCATTGTGACTTGACTGAAAACTTTTCTTCATATCCTCGGGCGTTGCGTGTTATGGCATATGTAAGGCGGGGGATTAATGCTATGTTGAAAATGAAAGAACCACGATATACATCTCTGGAAATTTCTTTAGAGGAACTGAACTCTGTCAAGGAAAAGTTTATAATAATTGCTCAGAAAGTATCGTTCTCGACGGAGTATTATAAGTTATCGAGAAAGGAACCTATTGTTGAGAGTAAGATTTTAAATCTGAACCCATTTTTAGATGAAAGGGGTATAATCAGAGTTGGTGGTCGTTTGGCGTATGCGGCAAATTTGTCTTATAACGAAAAGTTTCCAATTTTATTACCTACGAATTGTCACTTGGTTAGGCTGATTGTAAATTTTATTCATAGAATTACGTTACACGGAGGAAACCAGTTAATGCTAAGGGTTCTAAGGACTGAATTTTTTATTCCTCGTGCGAAGAACGTAATAAAAACAACAATAAGTCGTTGTAAAATATGTGTGATTCAGAGGAAAACGACACAGAGTCAGATTATGGCAGCACTACCGACAGCGCGAACAATTATTTCTAGGCCATTTAACGTCACTGGGGTTGATTTTGCTGGCCCGTTTAATATCCGAAATTATACGGGACGCGCCTGTTTATTAACTAAGGGTTATGTTTGTGTTTTTGTATGTTTCGCCACCAAGGCGACTCACTTGGAAGCCGTTAGTAGTTTGTCAACTCCTGCCTTTTTGGCGGCATTTGCTAGATTTGTAGCACGTCGCGGGTATCCGAAGGATATATATTCGGATAATGGTACCAATTTCGTGGGTGCTTCTAAGGAATTGAGAGCTGAGTTTCGGAGTGTTCTACGGGACATAGGCTCAGAAGTAAACTCAGGCTATGCACCTCAAGGGTTGCAATGGCATTTTAATCCAGCAAGCTCGCCTCATATGGGAGGTCTTTGGGAAGCGGGTGTAAAAAGCTTCAAATATCATTTTCGAAGGATCGCTAGTGCTTTAAATTATACTTTTGAGGAGTTTTCTACCTTATTAGCTAGGATTGAGTCGTGCTAAATTCGAGACCGTTGTGCCCGTTGAGTGAGAATGTGGAGAGCTTGGATGTGCTTACACCGGGGCACTTTCTGATTGGAGGCCCTCTGTTATCTGCTCCGGAAGTTGAACTTTCGGAAGCTCCTTTGTCTATTACAAATCGTTGGCAACGAGTAAAGGCTTTAAATCAACGTCTATGTATGAGGTGGAAAGACGAATATTTAAAGGATTTACAGAAACGTTATAAGTGGAAGTTTATGCAAAGAAATATTGAAATTGGTGATATGGTTGTAATTCGTGAGGATAATTTACCGACGAACGAGTGGCGTTTAGGTCGGGTGGAGAAAGTCCACAATGGTAAAGATGGTCATGTCAGAGTTGTAGAGTTGAGAACGGCGCGTGGCTTAGTTACCAGACCAGTTGTGAAGCTTGTAGTTCTTCCGACTCATTAGTTTTTTTTTTGTGTTTATTCCTTATATTTTTTAGTACCATGGTTTCTCCCAAAAAGTACAAAAAGGGTAATCGTACCACTAAGAAAATGGTTTGCCGGGTATGTTTAGAAGACCACCCCATTCGGTTTTGCCCAAAGTTTTTACAAATCGATTACGTCGAAAGGATGAGACTTGTATCTATATATAAATACTGCGCTGGTTGCTTAAGCCATGATCACACCTGGCGTACTTGTCAAAGTACGGGGGCGTGCAAACGATGTGGAGACATGCATCATACGCTTCTTCATAAACCGGGAACAAGACCTCGTTCGTCTTCCCAAAAGAAAAGACAGAAGAAGTTGAAACGTTTGCAAGGGGGACATAGTTCATCCTCCAGTCCAAAGATCGGTGGTCCAAGTTCGACCCAGAAATCGGCCAGGCGACCTCGTTCGTCTCGTGATCAGGAGAGTGACGGACCTAGTACGTCTCGAGCTCTGGTTCCAAGTCATTCAATGAACTCAAAGGCAATCCGTAAGTCGGGGGAAAGAAGAACGGATTCGAAAAATGAGATGTCCTTGCCGATTTACCAAATCAACCAAATGGTATTGTTAAAGCCGACCGCAGTAATACGAATTGTCTCAGGAGAAAGGTATATAACTGAACGAGTTTTGATTGATCCAGGGTCAGAGTCCACTATTGTGTCAGAAGATGTCGTTTATCGTTTGGGATCGAAAACAGTTCGTGTCGGGAACAAAGAAAGGAGTTTGCTGATAGTTCGAGGTAACTATGGAATAAGCGCCACTGTGGAGACGTACGCAGTTGTTCGTCGGGGACACTCGCTTTTAGTCCCACAGAAGAGCGTGGATGAGAGGATTGTCGACGAATTTCCAGGGTTGCAGTTAGCTGACCCTCAGTTTCATATATCAGCTCCAATCCGTATTACCCTTGGTGCTGACATATATTCTCGCATAATAAGAAACGGTGTTGTGGGTGGATCTTTTGGCAAACCATTGGCTCAATTTTCTATTTTTGGGTACATCATTTCTGGAGCATGTGCACCTTAATGGTCAAGTTTGTATGTAACACAACTGTATTTTGATTTGAGAATGTAACTAACGATGGAGAAATCTACTTGGTCATTTTTTTATTATTTTCTAGTTTATTTCTAGTTTGAGTATTTTTTGATAAAGGCTTCCCAACTATGGAGGAATCAGGGGGACTCATTGCCAGTATAATATACGTTTGAGTGAAGCAAATCATGAAGAATAAATTGATTTTTTTTTTAGTTTATATCCTACTGGCCTTGATCTTTTTTTTGGTTTTTATTCTTTTCTTTATATAGATTTCTAGATGGACTTTTTGATTGCTGTACAGCAAGGCCGGCGGGATGTTTGCGTCTAAACTAAAGGCAGCGGTGTTTCCAGCCCTGGGAACAATCTTGGTGGAGAGGAATTGTCAACTGGAGGCGCCACTGCTATTAAGCATTACATTTTAAGTTGTTTTTTTAATTTTTATGTATTTTCGATAAGTTTTTTTTGGTAGCATAAGAAATTTTTCGGGTCGATTCGTTGTTCTACCGCCATAGTGAAGAGTCACTGTTTTTTCTTAATATTTTGAACTCGTTAAAATACACTAATTATGCTAACCATTAAACGCTAGATACATGTTAAAACTGAATACTTAAATAAATAAACATTTATAACGTTTGAAACAAAAATCCATAAGGAGTTCTTCTTGCGCTCTGAAAATATTGCCAGGTGGTAGAGACTAAGCATTGTGTCCCAGGATCCCAGCCATCCAGTCCATAACCCGTAGAAGACATTTTTACCCTTAGTAGTAAAAATGATTCTCAAATTGTTTTTCAACGTATACAATTGTTATTTTACTTAAAGAATTTTATTTCAGTGTTGCCACCAGTGAAAAAAAAAGTTACACAGCTGTTGGTTCAAAATTATTCAAAACCTTATTTAATATACAAAAAATATTGAAAAATGTCATTGTAGATTTTTCGTTGCTGCAAAACGTTCTACACAGAAAGAACTTAATTTTCTAAAGTAATAAATTTTGAAAAAGATTTTGTTATTCGTGCTTAATTCCCAGTTTTTATTCTTGATAAAAACACTTGAAATTTATTGTTGATGGGATAAGCTATTCCTATGCATTTCACTGGTTGCTTAGGCCAGATCATCAGGAAACTTCATCCATAAAGATTTTAGAAAAACTAAAGATATTAAACCAAATAAAACTGTTAAACGTATAAGACTTATAGCAACAGTTTTACTTGTAACAATATCAAAGCTTTAACAAAACACATCAACAATAAAAAAGTGGGTTTATCTCATCTTACATTCCCCCCTACAATTAGTTGAAATTCTCTCAACATTAATTGTAGTTGTAAGTAGGTTAAGAAAAACAAAATAAAAAACAAACAACAACTTACAAAAGATGTTGTCAATTAAGTGTTTTTTTAGGCCGTGCACTTGCCTGTTTATTATCAAAAAGTAATTTAAATTTTTGGGAGTACAAAATTTTAATTTCAAAAGATTTTGTTATTCGTGCTTAATTCCCAGTTTTTATTCTTGATAAATAAAAACACTTGAAATTTATTGTTGATGGGAAAACTACAACTACAACTACAATGAATGTTGAGAGAATTTCAACTAATTGTAGGGGGGAATGTAAGATGAGATAAACCCACTTTTTTATTGTTGATGTGTTTTTTTTAAAGCTTTGATATTGTTACAAGTAAAACTGTTGCTATAAGTCTTATACGTTTAACAGTTTTATTTGGTTTAATATCTTTAGTTTTTCTAAAATCTTTATGAATGAAGTTTCCTGATGATCTGGCCTAAGCAACCAGTGAAATGCATAGGAATAGCTTATCCCATCAACAATAAATTTCAAGTGTTTTTATCAAGAATAAAAACTGGGAATTAAGCACGAATAACAAAATCTTTTGAAATTAAAATTTTGTATTCCCAAAAATTGAAATTACTTTTTGATAATAAACAGGCAAGTGCACGGCCTAAAAAAACACTTAATTGACAACATCTTTTGTAAGTTGTTGTTTGTTTTTTATTTTGTTTTTCTTAACCTACTTACAACTACAATTAATGTTGAGAGAATTTCAACTAATTGTAGGGGGGAATGTAAGATGAGATAAACCCACTTTTTTATTGTTGATGTGTTTTGTTAAAGCTTTGATATTGTTACAAGTAAAACTGTTGCTATAAGTCTTATACGTTTAACAGTTTTATTTGGTTTAATATCTTTAGTTTTTCTAAAATCTTTATGGATGAAGTTTCCTGATGATCTGGCCTAAGCAACCAGTGAAATGCATAGGAATAGCTTATCCCATCAACAATAAATTTCAAGTGTTTTTATCAAGAATAAAAACTGGGAATTAAGCACGAATAACAAAATCTTTTGAAATTAAAATTTTGTATTCCCAAAAATTGAAATTACTTTTTGATAGTAATAAATTTTGTTTAAACAAGAAAATCCATAAAGTCTCAATTTTAATTTATTTGGTTCGTATTTAGTAACATTTTCTTAAGTAAAGAACCATTTTGCTTAAACCAAGCCATATATACATATTTAGAATAAGTAATTTTTGGCTTGGACGAGATCATGCAAAATTGTCTTGGTTCAAGCTATATTTTCTGGTGATTTAGTAAATAATTCTTTCTGTGTTCCCTCACCAAAATAAATTCGCCTGATACAGCTGACACTAAGTAAGCACCTTTCGATACATGTCAATTAAAACTTTTTTAAGAGAACGTTGTCATACCTCGCGTTTTCACATTTATAAGATCCAGCAATGAAGATAACGACATTAGTATAGAGATCACAAAGAATACAAAATAATTTTCTAATCCGATATAATCCTCTTACAGCTACAAAAAGCTCTCCGCTCTTGTTTAGGTATGGCTATAAGGGTTCATCATGATCAAATAAACCTTATAATACCAAGTAGGAAAGTATAGTCGGTCAAGCCCGACCGTATGATACACTACACCACATTATAAAAGAACAAATTTTTGCAAGTATACCCTATTTGGGACCCACGGGCACTCATGGTCCTGCCAGAACAAAATTATGTTAGAAGGTTAAGATTCATGTGAAAGTTCTCCGTGCCGAATATTATTAAAACATCTTTATCTTTATGAAACTTTCCAGGCAGAAATTACGACTCTTTTAAAAATTATGTACTGCCACAACCCTGTAAATACAAAATTGTGACTCTACCAAAAATATGATACCATCACAACACTGTAGATACAAAATTACAACCTTAGTTTTTTAATACCGTTTTTAAATAAGATTCAACACCGGTAAAACACCCTAAATACAAATATACGACTTTAGTTTTTTAAAGTCGTATTTACCATAAAACTATACCGCTACAACACTGTACATAAAAGAATTAAAATTTTATTTCCTAATACCGTGCTTATAATAATTCTATACCGCTACAACGCTATATATACAAAAATTTAGTCTTATTAATTTAATAGTGTCGTATTAAAATGAAAACCCAAAAACTATTTTAGGTTAGAGAGTATACAAATTTTTGCTTGTTTATTTAGCGAATTTGTATTTGTAACAATATTGAAAATAAGAGTCGGAAGACGGTTGTGACTACGTTGTAAATTCGTGAATCCAACATTGTAAATTTAGATTTGCAGTACTGTGACAACACTAAAAAGAAGAGCCGGAAGACGCACATTTGGCGTTATCATTTTAATATTGCGACAACATTGTACATTTGGTAAACAGTACGTTGTATTGATGTTGATAGTACCCCCTGCAACTTCGGCACATCGTCGTGGTGATTGTCTTTTTCTGCCTGGGTTGTTTGCCTTTACGTGATTCGTAAAGGTAATTGCCTAATTTCAAAGCAAGTAATGGCATTAAAAGCTATTTTCTGAAGTAGTATTTGTATGCGAGCTATGGTTTAATATGGACCGATTCCAATAAAAGTTGGTAAGATGAGTTTGACTGGAATAAAATTAGTTTGGACCCAATTTAATCTTAAAACCAACATAATAAGATAGTTCATGGGCACAATACCCTATCCCAGAATGAATTTTGTATAGGAGCTATATGCAATTATGGGCCGATTCGCCTCATTTTTATTAGGCTTGGTCCAAATTTCATCAAATTATCTCAAAAATGACGACCAGTACTTTGCGCACGAGGTTTACATGGGCAGCCTGCCAGACAGCCGAACGGACATTGTAAGATCGAGTCAGGGCCTATTTCACTAATTCTATTTAAAATTATTCTGAATCGATCAGGGTACTCAAAAGTGGGTCTAGGACTAATATTTTAAGGTGTTACAAAAATCAGCATAAAAAGAACAGCATATCTTTGTTTCGATTTAAAGATGAAGATTTTTTTCATCGGTGACCCGGTATGTACACCATTTCAAGCAGTTTGAATAAAATCTTAAAGGTATGTTCAGACCAGAAAACGGCTTTATGCGATTGCAAAAAATTCGCATTAAAACAACAACATCAAATACACTCATTTGTAATCAAACTTTCTCAGCCACACACATCGGTGTTGTTTTAAAATTCATTCAAGTCATGCCCAGCGTATTGGCTTTGCCATTCATACTATGTTTAGCTTCGTTCGTCAATTATTGCTTTGGTAAAAATCATATATGTACATAAGAGTGGGTCAATTTTTTGCCCACCAAGCGTATAGCAAAATCGTAATCTACACATAATTCTAAGAACTTTTCCTAAAGAAACCATGGTTCTAAAATCAAAATCGAGCTTCCGGTTTTTGACTTGAAAATTTGGTGCTCAGAAAATCTGGAAAAAATAATACTTTTTTGGATATATTTATTGCAGTTGGTGAATAGTTGGCCTGTATCTCTGAAAAAGGGCTTGTTTAAAAGAAAATTCTCTCAGCTTTCTATATCTGTGCTCATTTTTAGAAAATTCTGTACATAAATAATTGGTTGGGAGACTTTTGTCAAAATGTTCATAGTCAAGCTGGTAAAATAAATTTATTTTATTTTTTATTAAAACCCAATTTTCTATTTTAAAAATTCACTAACTTTTTAAAAAAGAAACTAAATGAAAAAAAAAAAATTTTAATAACCCAATAAAAAATTTTCTCATTTAATGGTACATTTAAAAAAATAAGCTCAAGACATACAGAAATACAGTAAAGTAAGTGAAAGAACTCTCAAAAACTTTAAAGAAAAATAACATTTCAAGTGCAACGGTTTGTAAGGGAGAATTTATGTGTCAAAAATGTATTGCTTCAAAGTGGGAACACGCCGTATAAAATGCATGTCTTCCGTAAGCGCAATGGTAAGCTAAACTTTTATGTTTCTCCCTTACAAACCTGCTTTGTTCGAAGCTCCATTTTTAATTTTTTTTTTTTTTGGGTAACAACTTCAATAAACATGTCTTTAAAAGAAAAAATACTGTCCAAACCGGAAATTTAAGCTAAACAATTTTTAATTTCATATGAAAGGCATATGAAAAAGTATTTTAAAACCAACTGTTTCTTTACAAAAAAATTAGACAAACAGCACGATATTTTAACTGCGGGTAGATATGACTATTACATGTCGATTTCTTTCAAAAAGTTAAAAAATAAAAATTTTGAGTTAATACAGTATTGTTGAACAGGTGCGATATGTTTCTTACTACACCATTTCGAATTGTGTTTCAGTATTTTCTAACTATATTTCAGAAATTTCCAATTTAACTTCAAAAACTTCCAATTGTAACTTCTGAAAGTGTCCAATTGTATTTCAAAAATTTATGTTTTTATAACTAATACAAATTTCCAAATTAGAAATGGACGATAGCATTTTGTCTGAGCCGCCATTTAGCATCTACCGTTTACTGATCTTGGGTAACCGGAACATATTCAGGGAACTGAGCGATTTGTACAATTGCTTACCAATGTTTCCCACGTGCCGTAGAATGTAACCGCGATGATATTTTGGCAGTTACTATTAAAAGCCGCAACAACATACCATGAATGGATAGGAAAAAAGATATTGTATGTAAATTGCAGCTATAGGCCGAAACTTTATTTATTTACCCCCGGCTTGGCCCGTATTTTTTTATAAATTTTTTATTTTTATTTTAATCGGTTCCTTTTTTTTGTTGTGAATTTTCAAAAAAAATTGCGTTTTAATAAAAAATAGAATAAAAAATTAAAAATATTTGTTTTTTTAATCTTTTTATTTTCAGTTTTTGCTTAAATTTTATTTAAAGAAATTTTCGTTTAATGAAGTTTTGATTAATGAATTCTATTGCATTTTGACAAAACATCTTAAGTCAAAATTAAAAGTTGAAAAAAATGATGTTAGTCGTACGAATTTTCATTCAAAAAACATTTTTGCTTACGTTTTTAAAATTTTGTATTATAAACAAAATTTTTCGTTAATTCTGGTTATATTATTAATTGAAGAAAATGCTTTTTTCACCGAGTTTTTTTTAAATCTTTTTTGCTCTCCTATCTCCACTTAAGATGTTCTGTCAAAATGCCGCAGAATTGTTTTATTTTATTCAACTTTGAATTAAAATTTAGTTAGATTATTTTATTTAACTTTTGTGTATCAAAATTGTAACAGTTTTAGGCTTCTTATCAGCTTGACTATGATTATTTTGACAAAAGTCTCCTAACCAATTATTTATGTACAGAATTTTCTAAAAATGAGCACAGATATAGAAAGTTGAGAGAATTTTCTTTTAAACAAGCCCTCTTTCAGCGATACAGGACAACTATTCACCAATTGCAATAAATATTTCCAAAAAAGTATTATTTTTTCCAGATTTTCTGAGCACCAAACTTTCAAGTCAAAAACCGGAAGCTCGATTTTGATTTTAGAACCATGGTTTCTTTAGGAAAAGTTCTTAGAATTATGTGTAGATTACGATTTTGCTATACGCTTTGTCACTTTTTTTGGGCCCGAACAAATCGACCCACTCTAATGTACATACTACAAAGAAAAATACACAAAAATCATTGCTCAGATGACTATTCAGCAGCTGAAACAATTTCCATAGAAACAGAAGACGTTTTTATTTTTTATCATTTCTTAAAAAGTACAGTAGTTCTGTATGTACAATGTATTGTTGTTTTTGTTGTTAATGTTGCTTGTAACGCTTTAAAAAAAATACCCTGCAAATAATAGGACTAGTCCAAACACGCGTGTAAAATGTAGCCCACAAGGGACTAGGACTAGTCCAAAAGTAACCCAAACGTCCGGAAAAAACATGGTCTATTTAACATTACGATGTCCTACGGCAGGACCATATAACCCAGCTTTGGATTACAAAGCAGTAGCATCAAAACTACTCCATGGTATACTGAAGAGGATAAGTTTTAAAGTCGTTTAAAAACGAACACATTTCGTTAAAAAACGAAGACATGTCGTCTCACCAAAAACACTTTTTATACCCACACCACAATAGTGGAGAGGGTATTATGCATTTGTGCTTATGTGTGTAACGCCCTAGACCCACCTTAAAGTATACCAATCGTCTTAGAATCACTTTCTGAGTTGAACTAACGATCTCCGTCCGGCTGGCTGGCTGTCCATGTAACCTTGTGCGCAAAGTACAGGTCGCACTTTTGGAGATAATTTGATGAAATTTGGGTTATAGGTTCTTATTGGCACAAGGTCCAAGCCTATTGAAAATGGGCCGAATCTTTGGACCACGAGGGAAGATAGGGGAAATTTCTTCCTCTCAGAAACTATCAAACCGATTTCAATGAAATTTAAAAAATAGATAGAACCATATCTATATGGACACAAAATCTATAAATTTTTTAAAAAATAGGACCACGAGGGGAGATAGGGGCAATTTCTGCCTCTCACGCCGATTTTAATGAAATTTAAAACATAGATAGATCCATATCTATATGGACACATTAGCTATACAGTTTTTCAAAAATAGGACCGCAAGGGGAGGTAGGGGGCAATTTCTGCATCTCACAAACTTTCAAACCGATTTTCATGAAGTTTATAAACATAGATAAATCTATATTTATATGGACACATAAGCATGATGTGTTTTAAAATACTGTGGTGTAGGGTATCATATGGTCGTGCTTGACCGATTATACTTTCTTACTTGTTTACAATGGCATGGTCCATGCTTGCATTACATTTGATCAAAATCAGATGGTCCAATAAAATTTGCAGGGTAAACACAAAAACAAATTGGACACTACAATTAGTTTATTTGAACTTATGCCTACAACAATCATACCAACAAAGCGACTCGTACCCATACCAATTTACATTCTTCGTTGTGTCATCGAGTGGAAAATGACTACTTAAATGCAAAAGCAAAAGAATAAATGCCGTTTAACTTTTAGAAATTGTGTTATTGCGTGCGCAACATTAAATGCAAACAAGCACTTTCAATAAAAAACTCACACATGCACAAATCAAATGTGTACAAAACGATGTCAAAATTACCAACGTTGAACTTCGTTTTGCAGGCATAGAGTTAATGCAAATTATAGCGTATGAGAAAATCATCAAAAATAGTGGATTTTGCAGTTCTCTGGTTCAGACCTAACAAATATTTGAAGAACAAATCAAAAAAAGCGAGACCCGTTAATTTCTGAAACTTTAGTTTTATTTTTAACAATTTCTATTGGTGTACAAAACATTATTTGTAAAAAGATAATTGTATAATGTAATTTAGAAACCGTTAAATGGTGTTTGATCGGTCCAACGTTTTTCAAAAGCAAATAATTCTTTAATATAAAAAGTGGTTACGTGTAGGACGTCAAATATTTAATAGGTGTGAACATAGCTTAAAGCTATGGTCACATTTATTTTACATTTGACCAGCTAAGCATAACCACTCCTTTTGTTAATAGTTCGTGAGATTTAACATAGTCTAAATATCACAAAATAAAGCTAAGATGTGGTATTATTACCAAAATTTATGTTGAAATTAAAGAAAATTATATATGAGGTTGCCTGTTGGTCACGTCTTTTTTATCAAATATTTGCCAAGTGTGACTGACCATAGCTTAAGTCTAATGAAAAAGTTTGGTCAAATAGTGATATTTTAAACAGAAAAAGTATCTTTCTTTAACTTGTTTTTTTTTTTTCTTATATGACTTTTAATACAAAATCATCTTCAACTATTTTTATGAGATAGTTAAATAAACATTAAGTAAATCTTTAATTAACTTCACGAAACCTAATGAATGTTTGTAAAGACGTAAGGTAAGAGAACCGAGCGTGCGATTAAGGTGGTGCAGGATATGTATGCACTATGTAAAGCCCTACGCACATTTAATTTAAAGTTTATATCTTAAAATTTTAATTATTTGTCGTTGATTTTAACATTAAAAATATATATGAAACTCTATGTTTGAAAAATAATTAAAGCAATAATAATTTTTAATAAATAAAAATTTAAAGCAGTTTAGAAATCGCTTTCGTAGCTCGTGCTCCCGAAATATGGGCCCCTAAAGTTTTTGAATTTTTTTGGAAAGGCGTTTGGTATAAGTCAAAAAAAATATACTTAATGTACTTCTGAGCTAAAAAGTAATTCCAGATGTCTTCAGTAGAATCGTATGGCGATTCTTTTCTTAGAATTTATTAACCCTCTAGCTCTCATTTTAAGAGGCCATTTATGTCCTTTTCCCCAATTCTTACACAAAAGTATACTAAAACGCCACTTTTAAGGGTTAAAATGTTCTACAAATATTTTCTAGGGGTCATCTAAGACCACTTTGCTCGATTTTAAATCTACTTCATTTCGATTTCTTGATCATGCCCGAATGACTCAAAAATGGATTTAAAAATCGCTCGAAATGTTTACCTTTTTAAAACATTCGATTTGAGATCAATTAATTTTCATCACTTTACTGATAATTAGGAATTTAAAATTCTTTATAAATATTTTTTTTTTAATATTACACAAAAAATACACAAGGATGTCTCAAATAACTTTTAAGAAAGTGGCACCACTAGTATGATTATAAATGACATTGAGAAAATGTTTGTTCTAATTAAGTAAATAATCCAAAGATTTCAAAAAAGAAGAAATAAATACTTTTCCCTGTAACAAGTTCAATATTCGTATTGTTGAAATTTACATTTTGACTATTATGTATCTATGTATGTATATGTACTCACCCTAATGCATCTAACATAGATTCCTTAGCGGCCTCAATCAAAGGATATGGTTTGCCCGTACAAGTACCACGGAAATCGTCATTATCAATAGCCCAAAACATTATACCACCCAAACCATTATCGACCACATATTGAGCCTTTTTGCGTACTATAGCTTCATCATCATAGCCAACCCATTGGTTGCGCCGATAGGCATAAGGACCCATAGCATTAGAGTTAGGTTGTACAACAGTCCATTCAGGATCTTCCTTAAGATTTTGGCAAATTTCATAGTAAGCCAAATAACCCTTTTCCCGAGTAGCATCACCCTGATCCCCAGGAGCTTCAGCAGGGGCACCAATTTCCGTACTCTCTTCATTAATCAAGGTAAAAGAACGACCATAGGTGGGAATACCTAAAACCAACTTATCTCGATCTGCACCAGCATTAAGATAGAATTTAATGGAATAGTCCTAAAAGAGCATTTGAAATTATATTAAGATTTTGTTTAAAAGGGTTAATATTAAACTTACAATATTCAATTCGGCATCATAATTATACTCAGACTCTTCTTCAAGCGAATACAAGGGAGCATGATGATTAACTGAAGGCTCATGGGATGAATGGAAATCATAGGTGAGTACATTAAACCAATCCAAATATTTATTTAACTTTGGTATGTCATAACCTTTTTCAATGTATTCAATGCCTGCTGGCACAGCCATGGTAACTAGCAGACGTGGACGTCCGGTTTTCTCTGATTCCCTTTCAAATTCTGCCCTCAGCTCTTGCACAAATTGAGCGTAATTGTCTCTGTCGCGAGGTTTACCGCCCTCACGGTGAGCAGGATATTCCCAATCCAAATCAATACCATCAAAATGATTTTGTCTTAAAAACTTTAAAATATTCTTAATGAACTTTTGTCTGCGTTCGGGATTTGCTACCAAGGGAGAGAAGCGTGATGAGGCCTCATTCCAGCCGCCAATAGCAATCATCGTTTTCAATTGCTTATTGTATGTTTTCAGGCCAGTAAATTTGGCATAACCCCCTAAAAAAAAAAGAAATGTTTTTAATACAAGTTATAAAAAGGGGGAAGATAAATATGTAGATGCAACACTAGTAGCAGCAATAAAGTTAGGAAGCTTAATGGCAATTGCAAAAATGTGTGTGTTTTACTTCAACATACAGATACATTTTTATTTTGCAAAAGCTTTAAGGCATAAATCATTATTTGATTCTTTGTCCTTTTGACTGGATGGTGGCCTTAAAACTTTGTCTATGCCGCCCCACATGCAGTTTGGGCGGCACAAAAACGTTTATAAATATGTGCATACATACCTTGTTCAATATCCTGATATTTATCAAACGGTTTCATTTGATTGTCTTTCGTAAATCCTCCAAATGCGTAAATCAAATGTGTACACAAATATGGATTTATATTTTGTGGATTAAATTTCGCTGTGCCCGGACGATATACACTCCAGTTGGTGTAATAACATACAACTCTTCCATCCGAACGGACCCCTGTGAATATTAAAGATTAAAAATATTTTTTTTTTTTTTGTAAAACTTTTCCTTTTTATATTTCCTTTGCAGTTGTATTTGAATTATAGAGTATTTACCATTTATGTAGAGTACTGCACAAAATAGGAAGAGTAGTTGCCATACCACTCCTCGAGGAAGCTGAAAATATAAAATTGAAAAGAAGGATTAAACATTAATAAAGAGCGTATTTAAGTTGGTGGTTTAAAATAAAGGTTGGAATAAATTGACTGTAGAGAATGATTTTAAATCAAGTCTAAAATGTGCTGGTAGCAGTAGTGAACAGATGACTAGCAGAGAAGGAAGGTGTGAATTGTAGAAGAATATAACTAGAATCATAACAGTTTGAGTTAAATGCAAAAGTGTTAATCAAACTTTAAAAACTTATTACATATGTCATACTAGAAAATTATAAAGTGTTATTACTATGTATATTTAAGTGTTCAATTTATTGCAGCTAAGGCTTATTTTAGAAGCTTCTTTTTTATCTTCAACGCAGACCATCCACTCCAGTGTTATTTAATGCTTTGGCGAGTTACCATAGAAACACACATACACCGTATGAACGTAATAGCGTACGACGTACGTAAGTTGTCAAATTAAGACCAATACCATTTCATAAAAAAAGCGTATCCACGCCGAGATTTAAAAAAAAAAATGGAAAAATGTAATTCTGTAATTCTGTATTTTGTAAACGGTTAGTCGAAATACAATTCCATATGACAATCAAGTGTAAGTTTTGGATCTGGGGTCTATATACATATCAGGAAGGAAAGTTCGTTTTGTAGATAATTAGTTGGCTGGCTGGTAATTAAAAAAAGCATATTTCAAAAAAATCATGATAAATTTGAGTCTTATATTTGTAAAATACTAGAAGAAGGTAGGTCAAAAATTGCAAGTCTTCGGCAGTTTTTGGCGGCCTTCGATATCTCTATAGTCCCAAAATCCAAAACTTAAACTAAAACATAAGTCCCTAATTGCCACCTGCAGTTTTTTTCCAATCGGAATAACAGTTTACAAAATACAAAATTATTTCCAATTTGTATACCCTCCACCACAATTAGTTGTGAAGAGGGTATACTAAGTTTGTCATTCCGTATGAAACTTTTTTATTATTTAGTATATATATTATTTATTATTTAGTATATATATTCTGTCTTCTTGAGTAAATCTAAGTCAATTTAGCCATGTCTATCTATCTGTCCGTCTGTTGAAAACACGCTCACTTTCGAAAAGCTCAAAAGAACTGAAAACTTCGTATCAAATTGCTTGTAGTTATACTAAGCAGTTTGAGATTGAAATCCAGCAAAATCTGTTCACTAGGATCAGAGCTATGAAACAAAATCTGAAACCACCACTTTAAAAAATGGATAATGTTGTTGCAAACACTAACATAAATGGTGGAACAATGCACGGAATGATATAAGATTTTGCAAAGTTCGTTTTATTCGACAGGAAATCACACTGTAAGATTTCGTGAAGATCGGTCCATAATTTACCCTAGGCCCCATATAAACCCTACTCGCGGAAAACAGTTTAGTACGCCTAAAACCATAACTATTAATGCTAGCATAAGAAAATTTGGCACGTCACAGTTATTTAGAACTGTAAATGACGCTGTCAAATTTCATGAAGATCGGTTTGTAATTTACCCTAGGCCCCATATATACCGTACTCCCGGAAAATAGTTCAGTACGCCTAAAACCGTAATTAGTAATGCTATCATAACTTAATTTGGTACGACACAGTTTTATAGAACTATAAATGGCACTGTGAAATTTCGTGAAGATCGGTCCATAATTTACCCTAGGCCCCATATAAACCCTACTCGCGGAAAACAGTTTAGTACTCCTAAAACCGTAATAAATAATGCTATCATAAAAGAATTTGGTACGTCATAGTTTTATAGGACTAGAAAAAACACTAATAAATTTCGTGATGATGGGTCCATAATTTACTACAGGCCCGATTTAAAGCCCACTCTGGTAACTTAATTAAATACGCCTAAAAACGTAGCAGACATATTTATTGTGGTAAAATTCTTTCCAACTTAGCTTCATATGGCCAGAAATAATATTATGAATTTTATGATATGCGGCCCATAATTTACCTAAGATCGCATATTTAGCAGCCTTCACTGCAAACGCTATACAAATTTCACCGCTGTTTTGAAATGTATTAAAATTTATGTTTTTAATACCAGGAATCACTCTGCAGAATTTTAGGATGATTGGTTTATAACATACCATGGCTCCAATATAAATTCCCCTCCTAAAAATTATTTAAGGTTGGCTTAGACTTTTACGAATCATGATATTTTACTCAAGCTAGCTAAAATTGCTAAAAAAAAAAAACATAAAACAATCTGATTGTCGCTCAATAATTAAACATATGTCGAAACCGCTACCAATTTTAATGCTGATGTCTGTTTTTATAAAGATAAATTAATAATAAATAGATATCATATAGATCCTATAGATTAGTCATATAGATATAGATCGGTGGAGGGTTTCAAAGATTCGGCACAGACGAATATAGCACTCTAACTTGTTTTTTTTTTTGAATCCCCTACTGTTCTTCGTGCGTTGATTTAGATTTAAATCTATTTCAAGCCCCAATTGCGACCGTATTGTCATAGGAAAAGAAAAATGAAAGATAAATAAATTATTTTTATTTTTTCAAATTGATTATTTTAAAACAAAATATGAACCAAGGGACTAATTATGGCAGTCATGATCAAAAACTTTTTCGCTTTGAAAGCAATTTTATTTCAAATTCTTTCAGTCAATACTGAACGAATCGAAATTATTGTTACAGTGTTGTGAAAACTGAAATAAATGCTTTAAATAAATTCAATTCGTTCAGTATCGACTGAAAGACCTAGAAATCAAATTGCTTTCGAATCGAAAAAGAATTGATTCACGGCTGCCAGAATTAGCCCACAGGAGAAAAAATTAACAGCATTTAGGATAAATTTTGATTTTAGTTTTTAGAAATTTACCGTGTTACTTTCTACGTTATTACGACGTACGACAAAATTGTGTTCCTAGCATACTATCGGCCTTATTTTTAAAAATAACAGGTTAATAAAGGGTTTATGCAACGGATTTTGTATGAAAATTTGTTTAATAAACCTTTTATTAACCTGTTTTATTTTTTAAAAATAAGGCCATATTAATATAAAAAAAATTTATTCTTAAAAATATTCTTAAAAATATTCAACATTTTTCATTTTTCGAATTTATTCTATGAGCTAAATTTCAGTAATGTATTTTATAAAACTTTTTTGTAATAGTCCTATTCCTTCAATTTTTCAGAAAAAAAAATACAATATAATAGTCTGGTAATCTATAAAGTCATTTCTGAAAAATTGAAGGAATAGGACTATTACAAAAAAGCTTTATAAAATACATAACAGAAATTTCGCTCATAGAATAAATTCGAAAAATGAAAAATGTTGAATATAATATCGAGTCATAACCGCAAAAAAAGCTTAAGTAACACCATTTTCCATTTTCGTTTTTTTAATAAACGACTTTATTGGCAACACTTGCATCATCTCCTAAAATGTCATGGTCACATTAAGAACCGTTACGATTTTATAGCAAAAACAATTTTATCTCAAGCGACAATATTCATACAAAATTTTTATGAAATAAAATAAAAAAAAACCTTCTCCTGTAAAATTTTGTTTTTGTCATTTAAGCTTTTTTTGCGGTTATGACACGATATAAAGTAACCTTCGGAATGAAATAATTCCCAGTTTATTTTCTTAAAAATATTTATGTTTCTTTAGAGCATTTCAATTTTATGTTCCCTAAAACTACAATTCATTTGAATTAGTAAAAATAGCTTTTCTCATATGCTAATTATATTTCCTTTTTTTTGCATTTTTTTAATACAGATACATATACATCTGTATTAAAAAATTGATTGAAAAAATAACAATTTATTTTAAATGCCACTGTTAGTGGTTTTGCTGGAGTTACAAAACTAATCATGTGGTTGATTTAAAAAAATATATATACATGATCAAGAGATAATAGGTGTGTTCATTAACTTTTAGTGTCTGATTGAACGGACTTTTTCAGACCGAACCCGAACCCAAACCCGAACTGCGGTAGATTTTTCAAACCGAAACCGAACTTTGTTTTATTAACCACAAAAAATTAAAATTTTTGTGAAATTCATGATATAAAAAAGTAGTTATACCTTAAATGTGATATTGCTAAAAAAAAACTTTTCTTGAAAAAGTTAACCGATTTATGCAGTTAAGGAATACAATGTAAATGAAATACTCGAGCTCGAGGTCAGTTGTTTAAATAATTTATAATTTATTTTTCCGATATTTCGAAATTCATCGAATTTCATCTTCAGGGATAATTGTAAAAATTAAACAAACAAATAAACTTTCAGCTATAGTTGTTTTTACATCGTCGTTTGGTATTGCACTCTTTGTTAAGGAATACATTTCACACACAATATAAATCCAAAATGTTGTGAGGATACAAGAATTGAAAGAAATATACTCCTGATAGTGCTTGCTTCTTTTCAAAACCTTTCAATACAGTAAACAAATTTTACCTTTACCCCTAGTGTTTGAAAATTACCTTTTGCAGTATGCGAGAATATGTGATGTTAACTTAACATACAAAATATTTCGTTTATACACATCCAAAACTCACATTGAAAAAATAAAGAATGTGTGAACTTTTTGTTCCCACACTAATTGCTGCGTGTATTTTTACTCCCTCGTTAATTTTTGAGAGTATTTATTATACCCGCACTTTTATTATAGAAAAGAATTTGTGTTTTGCTTCTACACGTTTACCGAAGGTGAAAATATATAAGTTTGTCATTCCGTTTGTTATTTCTACAATATTGATCTTAGACCTATAAAGTATATGAGAAGGTGCATTGCAAAACTCGTTCGTTACAAAATTAAAAATACGAGATGACAAATGATTCCCACAGTTCTTTTGGCACTTTATGAGAAGAAATATACTAGTTGTATTAATGCAAGTCCTTGGAAAAACATGGAAGAGGACATGTATTCATACAATTATGATATTTCTTCTCATAAAGCGCCAAAAAAATTTTAGTTTGTCATCTCGTATTTTTAATTTTGTAACGAACGAGTTTTGCAACTAACCTACTTTTATATATTCTGGGTCCCTATGAAGAGCGCGGTTGATTTAACGATGACCGTCTGTCCGTTGAAATGGGGTTTCCCAAGACGCCGAAAATCAAGGCGGCTTGGTAGTTATATATTCATATCACATGTAGTCCGGAATCGTTTGCTATTAAAATGCAGCATGATCGGTCCACAAATGGCTGAGATGTGAGCATAAAATCACGACTGCCTCTAATTTTAACCAAAAATACAGCGTTTAAAGAACTGCAGTAAAAGTAGAAAAACTGCCATTTCTTCCACATCTTTATTTGTCATTTGCCAAAAACCAAAAGTTGTACACAAATTTTAATTTTTTGGTCGACAGTTTTTGATTTGGACTGCAGTTTTTAAGCCCTGCAAAAGTCTCTTGTTGTTGTGTTTTTAATTTATTTTATTTGTTTATCTCGAGAACGGCAGGAGTCAAAGTTTTCAAATTAGGTACAAGCATCTTGGTTATCAAAACATAACATCCGACAAAATGTGGGCGGGGCTGGACAAGCGGGCGTGGAACTTCCCATACAAAAACACTGTGGATTTCTTTTTTTCTGGAGAATAGCAGGAGCCAAAGTTTCGAAATTAGGTACAAGAATCTTGGTTATCAGTTCACAACAACCGACAAAATGTGGGCGGAATTGAACAAGTGACCTTGGCAGAAAGTTGATTTAATTATATCTAAAGACGGGATTGGTATATAATTTCGATATAGCAGAATAAAGCACTCTAACTTTTTTTTTTTTGTAAAATGTTTTTTCTTTCGGAATAAAGTTGTCCATCTCTTAAGGTGTTTTCCAAACAAAAGACGGCAAATCCATTTGAGGAGATCGAGTGGTTGCGATCGAAACATGTCATGGTAACCTGCCGGCCAGGTTTCGAACCCGAGCCACGTCAAGAATGAAAGATTATCAATAACAATTTTAATTAATTTTCATGTTGTAAAATTCCTTTCTTCATAAAAAATAATTTAATAAAAATTAAATTTCATGAACTTAAGCCTAATTAAAAATATTAAAAATTTGGTTAAAAACCATAAATAGTTCAACAAAATAACCACAATACTAATTATTGTTAAAGCTAAGGCACGAGCTCTATGTGTACATTTGTCCTTCAAGTTGTGCTGAAAAAGGTCAACAGAAAAGAGAAAGACAAAGTGAAAAAACAAAAAAATGTACTTGGACTTCAAGAAAAATTCTTGACGAAAGTACGAAAAAACAGAAGTAAAGGAAAAAACATGTAAAATCAATTAAAATGGATAATCATTCAGGAAAGCAAATTTCGATCTACCAAATGTTAAAATACAATTTGGTTTAAGGATTGATGTTTGACTAGTGACGTCAGCAGTCGTCGATGGCTGCGAGTGTAAGACGGCAAATCCATCTGAGGAGATCGAGTGGTTGCGATCGAAACATGTCATGGTAGCCTGCCGGCCAGGGTTCGAGCCCGAGCCACGTCAAGAATGAAAGATTATCAATAACAATTTTAATTAATTTTCATGTTGTAAAATTCCTTTCTTCATAAAAAATAATTTAATAAAAATTAAATTTCATGAACTTAAGCCTAATTAAAAATATTAAAAATTTGGATTAAAAACCATAAATAGTTCAACAAAATAACCACAATACTAATTATTCAAAAGAATTATAAATAAGAAAATGAGCAATGCGTCACCCGTAACCACCCACGTCATTTTCAAAACATTAAAATTTTTTTACAATGTTTCGGAGAAAGCGTCGAACATCAAACGAATATAGTTTGCTTTGTCAACAAAAACTTTAAAATTTAAAGTTAAAGTTAAAAAAATTCTAATTGGTAAAAATTTTTAAAACAAATTTTTGTCTCTCAAATTTTTTCGCTGTTTTTTACTCTTTCGTTGTAAATTTTTCGAGATCGTGAATACTTAAGGCTTCGTTACTCTAAAGTAAGCGTATACTTTGCGGATCAGCTGTTCCGTTTTCCTTACCAAGCTTATGTATAAATAGGTTTTCTAACATTAACGTGACGTTGCGTTGCAGATGAACCTGATAAAATTGAAATTGTTCTCCGTTTGTTAATATCAGCTTTATTTTATGATTATGGGTTAAGTGAAGATTTCATCGACGCACACGACGCACATTGGTAGAAGTTCATAGAACGAGCGGCAAAAAATAGAAGAAGTTTTCGAAGGATAATAAAACTTGGCACATAGGCATTTTTTGTTTAAATCAAGAAAAAAATGGAAAACTCAAAATAATCCGCCCAATTTTACGCCCACCTCCCATACAAAGTGAAAATAAAATTTTGACCTACGGCATTGTTTTTTGGCACATAACATTTTTAAACACTCATCATCATTTGTGTGAAATTCGAAAAATATCCGCCCACTTTTACGCCCATTTCCAATACAACTTGTATTGAAAAAGTAGCATGACTGCCTTGATTTTTTATGCATCAAAACAATTTTCACAAAAAAGAAAAGTAATAATTGTAGAATGGGCTCCTTAAAAAATATATACCTGATCCGCCCACTTTTACCCACACCTCCCATAGAAAAAACAAATAGAAAAACATGAATACTCAATTAAATCATAGCCTTTTAATAATTTTTTAACATCATATTCGTACTCCAATTTTTTGATTTGCAAAATCTTCTTATAAATAAGTCTGAAGACAATAAACGATTATGCATTACTTCTTCATTGGTGGCTACACGTCCAATTCTTCGCGAATGATGTAATCTATGTTTATAGTCTTTATTCCTCGCTTCCTGAGCTTCCTCGGACAGCATACCTGATACAAATAAATTTAAATTCAATTGAAGCTTATGCTTTTTATAGGGCTTCCAATCGGGATTGGTTTTTCTGAATCCCGGGATTCGGGATTAAAGAAAATATTTCGGGATCCCGGGATTTTCGGGATATTTTTAATCCCGGGATTCACGGGATTTTAAAAAAATTTCGGGATATTTCTAGTTTATTAAATTTTTTTTAATCCAATATAAAAAGAAAATTTTAAACTGTATAAAAAACAACTTAATTTTCGAGTTAAAATACACATTTCATGAACGTATATTATTTATTTGTAAAAATATAATAAAAAAAAAATTAAATTATTAATTGATCAAAATTCATAAAGACAGTGTAAAGCGGCTCATACACTTGCAATAAAATTGTTCAATTTGACGTATTGTACTATTATATCGCCAATGTGTATGTGCTATTCGAAGGTGGCACAATATATTGGCAACAATCAAAATACTCTTAATTTTTATTGCACAACAATAAAAGTGAAATGTGTTGGCAACATTGTACAATACTGTTTATGTTTTTCCTATAGGTTAGTTCACCTTTTTATTGAATGAATGAAACCATTATGCGACTTATTGCATAAAGTCTGTTCAACATTTTACGTGAAATGCTGTCAAAACGCATGTGAAAAAAACTTGTGCGGAATATCTATGAAATAATGTTTATGTTAACCGCACTAACACAGAGTTGTAAATCATAATACAAAAACTGCAAAATTTCAACTGAACTAGAGTTGAGTTGTATTAAAGACCAACATTTTAAGCAAAACTAAGCTGTTCCGGCAAAATTATGTATACAAACTTTGTTATGGCGGCACAAATATGTTTTCAGATTAACTAAACCTAGTTTAACTGACATCTCAAAAACCTGAATGTATTTTGAAATTATCCAAATATTTTAAATTTGTCAAATATATTTTAAAATTGTCCGAATATACCTATTAAAAATTTTCAAATACAATTTAAAGGGCCATGTCACAGAGTACAATTCCGTTCGGAATTGAAGAAAACATATTTGTTTGTTGATGGAAAGTGTATTTTGATAGTTTTCTGGCTTTTCAGATACAGGCAACTCCCATACCGTTGATGAAAACAAAAATGGTTTCATTCCGAAACATTTTTTCGTCATTTTCTGAAGCACCAAAATACGGAATGAATTCCGTTTCCGAACGGAATTGTACTCTGTGACATGGCTGAAAATTGTCCATATGTATTTCAAATCTATTCAAATGTATTTTAAACTTTTTTTGTCAACAAATACACGTATCTTTATACAAGTTATTAAAAACAAGTTAGAGTGCTATATTCGGCTATGCCGAATCTTTGATACCCTCCACCGACAGTTCGAATGTTTAAGGAGTAATATCTGTATGATGTTATTATTATCTTAAACTGTGACGATTTGTTATTAATTATGGTTTTAGGTGTACTAAACTGTTTTCCGGGAGTAGGGTTTCTATGGGGCCTAGGGTAAATTATGTACCGATCTTTACGAAATTTCACAGTATCATTTATAGTCATATAAAACTGTGACGAGCCAAACTTTGTTATGATTGCATTATTTTTTACGGTTTGAGGCGTACTAAACTGTTTTCCGGGAGTAGTGTTTATATGGGGCTTAGGGTAAATTATGGACAGATCTTCACGAAATTTAACAGCATGATTTCCAGGCAAATAAAACAAATTTTTGCAAAATCTTATCTTATTACGTGCCTTGTTCCAGCATTTATGTTATTTTTTGTAACAAAATTATCAATTTTTTTAGGTGGTGGTTCCACATTTTGATTCATAGCTCTGTTCCTACTGAACCGATTTTGCTGGATTTCAATCCCAAACTGCTTAGGATAACTACAAGCAATTTGGCACCAAGTTTGTTCATTTCTTTTGAGTTGTTCGAAAGTGAGCGTGTTTTCAACAGACGGACAGACGGACAGACGGACAGACAGACGGACATGGCTTAATCGACTTAGAATTACTCAAGGACCCAGAATATATGTACTTTATGGAGTCTGAGATGAATAATAAAAAAGTTTCACACGGAATGACAAACTTAATATACCCTCTTCACAACTAATTGTGGTGGAGGGTATAAAAATTTAAAAATAATAAAGAATATAAAAAAATCGGGATCCCGAAAATCCCGGGGTTAGAAATCAGAAATCCAGAGAATCAGGATTCGCCTAATCCCGAAAATCCCGGGATTTCTGGGATCGGAATTTCCCAATTGGAAGCCCTAGCTTTTTACAACAGTGAAATACATATATATAAAAGAATTAACACTATTGCCTAATATGTATATTACATTATGTAATAATTTTAAACAGTAAAAAATTATGGCAACAACAACAAGCATGAACGAAAATTCATGTTTTGTTACTTTTTAATTTTATAGTTTTTACTGTTTTTTTGAATTTGAGCGTGTCTGTCCAAACAAATAATAAATATATCAGCCCTTATATTACGGAATCATAATATTCAGATATCTGCCAACCAAATACCAAAAAATTATCCAAATCGGCGAAACATGAAAAAAATTAATTAATGCCGCTCTTCAACCATTGTACTAGAACCGGTCTCTACCACCAAACCCCTATCACGGGACAACTTTGGTGCCAGTTTGCTTCCCTCTAGGGTACCATCTATAGAAGCCGGCCCCAACGATAATATGTTCGCAACATTAACGTATTGGTAACGAGGTTTTTACTAGAAACAATTATTGCAACTTAGCAATAATTTTCAATTACTGAATAGACCTAATGTTAAAAAAAATGTTTCCCTTCTCCCATTTTTCCCCATTTAAAATCAGTTGTTAAAAAAGGGGAAAGTAAACAAAATCTCGGGAAATTTTTATTCACAATTGTGTTTAAAGTTATTTTTTTCATATTTATTAATTGAAAACAAATTCATTATTGGCAAAAATTTTATAAAAAAAACCACGTGGTTGAACAATAAACACATTTAATCGTATAAATTTTGCCAATTAAACTGTTTAAATATTGAGATAAAAGTTGATAAAAGTTGATAAAAGATTTCACATGAATGCATTTTAAAAGTTTAATGTTTAGACAGAGTTTTAATTAAGATTTTTTATAAAATAAATTACAAATGAATAAATTTGCAGATTAATTATGTTTGTTTTGTAGTGTTGTGGTTTTTAGCAATCAATTTTGGTGAAAATTTAGTGCGTTTGTTCTAAAGTTTGTAGCGTATAAAAATTAAATAAAAATCGCTGTGTTAGTCGGTCAATCCCGACCATATGATACCCTACACCACATTATAAAATAATTTATTTTGCAAGTGTACCATATTTTTGACCCATGGACCCCCAGAACAAAATTATGTTAGGAGGTTAAGATTCATGTCAAAGTTCTTTGTGCAGAATATTATTTAGATATTATCATTTTTATGAAATTTGTTTGCCTTTAAGTGATTTAAGGAAGGGGGTTTATATGGGACCCACTAGCACAAACTTTTGTCATGACATAGTAGCTATCGTAAAGGTCGCTAATTTGTATGTAAATACTAACATTTCTAAGAAAGTAATAGCACTAAAAGTTATTTGCGGGAGAAGTAATTGTATGGGAGCTATAGTTAAATATAATAAAATAAGTTTGGACCAAATTTAATCTAAACACCAACTTGTACGGGGGCAATGTGAAATTATGGACCGATTCGACCCATTTTAGGCGTGGTCCTTGTGAGCATAAGTACCTATAAGTCCGTCCAGCCTGCCAATCAGCCGGACGGACTCCTTAAGATCGACTCAGAAAGTGATTCTGTGTCGATCGGTTAACTTGAAGGTGGGTCTATGTCCGATATTTTAAGGTTTTACAAATATCAGCTCAAATGCATAATACCATCTCTACTATTGTGGTGTAAGAATAAATAAAGGGTGATTAATCGACGTACACCTCTTCCTTCAAATAAACCCAAATAAAGAAGTCTAACGGAGTCAAATCACATGACAATTGACATGGTCACCACGTGAGATAACACGGCCATTGAATTTGTCGCGCAAAAGAGCCATTGTTTCGTTAGCTGTGTGGCAAGATATGTTTTAATAAACTTACAGGTTTTTCTAATTTTGACATAATGTAGAAATATGTACAAATTTATTTGTAGAAATAAAAATTTAGAATAATTTAACTTCCAAATTTTTTTTTTCTCTATTTTACCTTTTGCAAAGAATGTAATTATTAGAAAATTTTAATATTTTTTTTAATGCAATTATTAAATTTTAATGAAATTTGCTATAAAATCTTTAGCTTTGCAATTGTTGACAATATGTAAAATTTATGTACAGTGGGAAGTAATTTAACTACACTGAAAAAATTTTCTTCACAGATCCAATGAAATATACATTAAAATTCAACCTATGTAACCTTTCATTGGATTAATGAAGGATTAATTAAATCAATGACAAAATTTTCATTGATTTTATGAATCCTCATTGAAAAAATGGATAAAATAAACGTTTGTCATTAAACTAATGCAAAATTTTCATTGATTTTATGAAACATTTCATTAATCCAATGAAAGGTTACATAGGTTGAATTTTAATGTAAATTTCATTGGATCTGTGAAGAAAATTTTTTCAGTGTAAGTTCAGTGTTGCCAATTTAGCTATTTAAGGCCATTTTAGACTATAATACTTTGTGTTAAGACATGTCAAAAACTTACAAATCATTCATAATCAGCTATGGGCAAATGCAAAATGAAAATGCTAAAAGAGCGAACGATGTGTATACATACACAAAAAACAAAGAGCAAAAGAGCGTAAAACCAACAAATGCAAACGTAAACAAACCAATACAATGCCACACATGCAAAGCTTTCAATGTAGTGGTGCCCATACTTGTTCATAATGTATAATAGTGTAAAAACATTTTGTAATGAAATGTCAAAAAATACGTAAAGAAATTTGGCAGTCGTATGGTTCTCTCTATTTTTTGAAATTTTTCTAAACGATTAGATTTTTCATTTTATCAGAATTGTGTTTTTACAAAAGCACAAGAAGAAAATCAGGGATGGAAAATTAAAATTTTGTGCACAAATATTCACTTTTATTTTTTCTAATAAATAATAGCAAAACGATAAAAAAATATAAAATTTCAAGTGAATTCTTTTAAAATTTAAATAAACCACAAATATTTGTTGTAAAAAATCGTTAAATACGGTACACAGACGAAAAAAAAAAATAAAAAAAATATGATTGTATCAACTTTTCCACCCTAGAAGAAAATAAAAAAACAGCTGTTGAATAATTTGCCGGCCACATCAAAATAAAAATTATTAAATATTAAAGAAATATTAAAAATAAAGCAAAAATATATCTGAGGACCAAGGTGCAAGTTTAAATGTGCAAGTTAGTGAATAATACGCCAGCTAACAATGTTCCAATGCTTAATAAAATGTTTTTTCGTCTTTATTTTGTAATCTAAAGTGGATCTCATAAATCACAAAGATTTTACTTTTTATTTGAAGTGTGATAGTGTAGAAGCAAAATATAATGAAAAAAAATTTCTCTTTGTTTTTTTGACAATCAGACCAAAAATCATTTCATTTTGTAAGACCAAAAGTCTTAAGACTTGTGTGATAGTGTAAAACAGCCTTTAGTGGCTAGATTTAGCCATTTTTCACCCTGTTTTTTTGCCGCTTTTCTTTTAAAAGAATACTTTTTATTTGATTATAAAAATTTATAAAAGTAAAACAAACATTTTGAACAATTATAACGCCTTTAATTTAAATCACAACTTTTACAAATTTTGAAAATCGCTATAAACTATGACGCTGAAATATCTTACAAAATAAAGGAACAGTATTCCACTATTGAATTTATAAAATGGATCAACACAAACATCGCTGTTTCTTTCTGGTTGCAAGTATTTCAATAAAGGGATGCAGGCGGTAACAAAATTGTTTTAGAAATTTCAGAATTGACTTTAAAGTTGCTCTCACCTCCATGGTCTAATGCTGAAGTAGAGAGGGTGTTTAGCCAAGTAAACATCGTTAAAAGTAATTTTAGAAATAGGTTACATTAAGCAACCGTTAATTCAATTTTATCAATTAGGTAAATATTTTTACCATAACAATACAATATTTATACCACCACCACAATAGTGGAGAGGGTACTATGCGTTTGTGCTGATGTCTGTAACACCTTAAAATATTGGTCCTTAGCCGACCTTTACGCATACCAATTGACACAGAATCACTTTCTAAGTCGAATTGACGATGGTTGTCCGGCTGGCTGGCTGTCTATGGAAACCTTGTGCGCAAAGTACAGGTCGCAATTTAGAGATTATTTTATAAAATTTGGTACAAAGGTTCTAATGTGGTGTAGGGCATCATAAAGTCGGGTTTAACCGACTATTCTTTCTTGCTTGTTTTTTATTATAGATCTGGACTCAAAAGGTTGGGTAACTGTTGTCGTGATTATGATAATTTGAAACTAATTAGTGATTCCTATGATAATATTTTTAAAACCATTAGAAACTGGGAATTATTTCCTTGTGAAGGTTACTTTATATTATATTAAACATTTTTTTCATTTTTCGAATTTATTCTATGAGTTAAATTTCAGGTCTGTATTTTATAAAGCTTTTTTGTAATAGTTCTATTCTTTTAATTTTTCAGAAATGACTTTATACACTATCAGACTATTATATTGTATTTTCTTTTTACATTTTACCTTAGCCTACCTTTGGAAAGCAATGAAGTATATTGAATGTACAGAAAAATTTACAATTATTAGACACCAGCAGAATGTAATGCATTTTCTGGCCCGCTACGGCCTTCGTCAGCATTCTTTGTGTCTCACTGGATAGTGTTACTTTATAAATTGAATGTATTTAACTCAACTATTTTAACAATTAGAAACCTGAAATTAGACCTGAAATTTAACTCATAGAATAAATTCGAAGAATGAAAAAATGTTTAATATTTTTAAAACCTTTTCTTTAGCTTCACTTCGGAAAAGCAAATCTTGTAACGTTAATTTAACCGCCTTATACTCAATGCAAATGGATGAAACTTTGCAGGCATACATATTCCCGATGACAATTCACGAATACATGGGCGTAGCCGGGATAAAATCTAGGGGGGGGGTGGGGCAAACATTTTTTTTTTTTTTTTATAAAATGCTTTTTTGACCGCCTTTTACTCAATGCAAATGGATGAAACTTCGCAGGCATGCATATTCCCGATGACAATACACGAATACATGGGCGTAGCCAGGATAAAATCTAGGGGAAGGGCAAAATTTTTTTAAATGTACTTTTTTAAGAAAAGTGTTTCTTAAAAAAAATTTTTTCAAATGTTCTTATTTAATATTAATTATTCTTATTTAACAAATTGATCATAACTCACAATTTCATCGTAAACAACTTTAAATTAATTATTTCTGTTTCGTTATTGAATATTAATGTGTTTTTATTTAAAAAAAACTTTTTGCCATTTTTTAGCCATTTTTTCTGTAAATTAAGCAATTTTTGGTCACCAAGTTTTGGAAACACTGACTAGGTAAAACAACCGAGTTCATTTCAAAAATTAACATTTTTAGATTGTTACATTATGTAAATATTGGTTTTTATAATTTTTTTTTAAAGAAATAATATTTTATATAAAAAAAAAATGTTATTAAATCCTTTAAGCACTTTTACCCATTTTCTTTTTCAAATAAGAGCTTTTTGTAAAAGGAGTATAAAGCAAAAATCAAACGTTTAAGGTACATTTTTTTCTGTAAAAGAGTACAAGATTTTTTTTTTTTTTTTTTTTTTTTTTTGGAAGAAACAAATGAAACCTTTTAATCATGTTTGAGAAATAGTATACCATCCAAAGAAAAACCTTTGAAGATTTATTTATGTATATAAAAATTCCTTTGAACTAGTTTAGTACATAGATTGCATTCCAGTACGCAAAATATTTCTGTTGAAGATGCTTCGCAAGTGAATGACTTGCAAGTATTAAAACACTTTTCTGAAAACATGTACAGATGCTTAAAGATCTTGATTGTATACAGAAACGAAAACAATTCAGTTTTTAAAGTTATTAAAAAATAAATCGAATAATGTAAAGAAGCATATTAACTTAATACAAGGCGAATTCATACAGGTGACCGCGTCAGAGAAACAGAGTTATGCAAGCTGTTTTTTTTTTTTTTTTTTTTTGTATGTAGGTATATTTTTTCTTAATGTCAAACTGCTTGGCTTAACCAATGCAAGTTCAATATTTGTTTAGGAAATGGTGCTCACAGAGCACCTTTGAGTACATAAAAGACTTAGAATCCTTTTTTTGAGGCGATCTAACGATGTCCGTCCGTTCGGTTGGCTGACTGGCTGTCCTTGTGCACAAAGTACAGCCTGCAATTTTTGAGAATATTTTATGAAATTGGGTACCTAGGTTCCAATTGCCATAGGACCAAGTCTATAAATAATGGTGATAATCGTTCCATAATTTCACAAAGCCCAATGGTATCTTAATTAAATTTGGTTCAAATTTATTCAATTGCAATCTAATTCATCTTAGCAAATGTTGTTGGAATAAGTCGATTCACCTGAAAATGGCTTTCAATGCAATAACTTTCCTATAAATATTGGTATTGGCGTAAAAATTGGCAACAAAAGCTTTTACGATAGCTTCTATGCCATGACAAAATGTGCTAGTAGCGACAAAATTAAACATAAGTTTCAAATAAATCCCTTTAAGGCAGACAAATCTCATATAGTTGGTGGTCAAATCAAAACGCACGATGTTAATTGTAGATAAAATAAATTTTTAAGAGAATTATCTTAATATGTTTTTTATGATAGAAGGTTCTATGACAATTATGTGCGAAACAAAACATAGGCCAAATGTTTGCCATGGCTTTGGTGGCACGCCTCTTTCCGATGGTCCACATTTTCAATGGCTCTGAGACATAATTGAGGTTCAATGTCGTTAATGTGCCGAAATTTCTCATCCTTTAAGCCCCCTTTCACACTCGGCAAGTTGCGCAAGTTGCTTGCCGACAACAACAAAGTCTGTAAGGAAAAAAAAAATTTCAAAAAAATTTTTACAGATTTATTTATGGCGTATTGACGTAGATTTTTTTATTTAAATATCCGCAAAGACGGTGTCAAATAACATGATCGTGGCGGCCAATTAACATCGCCACGACGTGAGAGAACACGGCCATTGAGTTTCTCGCACAAAAGAGCCATTGTTACATTGGCTGTGTGGCAAGTGGCACCATCCCGTTGGAACCACATAGCGTGCAAGTCTATATCCATATCTTTGGTCACAAGAATTCCGTTATCATCTCGCGATAGCGAACATCATTCACGGTAATGAACAAACTGAGCGAGCATGAACAGGAGTTTTCACATTTCATACAGACCCGGTTTGCTGATATTTGCGCACAATCCTCCCGATTGTGTACACATGTAACATATTATTCTGACCAAACAAATCACGAAGTGCACGAAATGCATTTTGATTTGAATGCCCATTTTCGTAAAAGGCTGCAACAATCTTAATGCGCTGCTCAATTGTATACCTCTCCATGGTTGAATTTGTCAAACACTAAAACAAAGAAATGCCAAATTAAGTTGGGCAAACACTTGACGTTAAGGTGTGTCTTACAATTAACATCGTGCATTATGTTTGAACCAACCTTTAGATAAATTTATTCAAAGAATATTCGGCACAAAGAACTTTTACATGAATTTTAACTTCTGGCGGGTCCATGATTGCACAACTATTTTACTCCCAAAAATGAAATATTTAAGATATTTGCTAAAAAGGAACCAACAAGGTCTCGTTTAACTAACAACCGTTGAAAACTGACTTCTTTAGCCGGATTTAACTTAAAAAAAGTATTAACGGAAAATTATTTTAAATTCCTTTGTATTTTTTTTTTTTTTTTTATACATACACATTTTACATACGAGTAACAAATATTTATCGTGTATACATTTGTATGCATGTTTGTATACATTGTTATGTCATAAATAATTTTACACACTTATTAGCTGTTGTTACTACAGTGGTATTTATTATTGTTGTTGTTGTTTTCTTATTTAACTTGGTTATGATTTTTTTTCGTTTACCATGTCTTGCTGCCAGTGAACTTACGACTTATGGGAGTTTGTTTTGTATGGGAATCGAGACAAAACGAAGAAGTAGTGAGTATGTGTTCCAATGGTAAACAATTATTTGAAATTATAAAATAGTAAACAAATCTTAAGTATGAATCACAGTGCCGCGGCTAAGATCAAAAAATTGTTGTAATTTGAAAAAAATTAAATGTATATGGGTGTTTCTCTGGTTATGCACGCGACATTTGTACGCGTTTTATTGTGTTTGAATATAAAAAAAATAGAAGTGGATTGGAATTTTAGAATGAATTCTAGAATCGTTACATTGTTTGTGATGAGTTCTTTCTAAAAAGTATATTTAATGGTAAATTGAGCACTGGGTACCCAAATGCCATGCAATCAAAGTTGACTTACTCACGTGACAAAAATAGAAGTGCCTTTTAGGACCGTAAGAAAAAGTGCGAAAGTAAGTGAATTGTAGGAGGTTTTTATTTCGGAAAAAATGTTTTTATAAAGGTTAGTAATGGGCCTTTATAATCATGTTTTGTTCAAAAGCAACTATGCATGGGTTGGCGAAGAAAAAAATAAATTGTAAATTACGCACGTGACATTACGCACGTGACACTTTTTCCATATGTTTTTTTATTGTTATCTCCACGCATTTTCCCATAAATGTCTTAAAATTTGCTTAACAAAAAAACTTAATACTCGTTTTACAATTGATTGTAATCGAGAGATAATGCACTGAAAGAAAAATGCTTCATATATTTAATGAATCATTTTCATAAAAAAGTTTTCCTTGGGTAAATGAAAATTTTCATTGTCTAAATGGAATTTCATAGGTTTGATGAAGTATTTTCGTTAAAATCGCTTCATTAGATTTCGTAATTACGTTTAAAATTTTCATTGGATATATGAAAACTTAAGTTTGTCTAAGTAAAACAAAAAATTTTAATTGGGAACACAAAAAATCAATAAACAAACATAACTATATTCATAAATTAATACAAAATTATAGTTTCCTTAAAAAAATGTTTAATTGTTATTTAAAAAATGTAAGATTTAATAATTTCATACATCTAATGTTACATGTATGCCATTAAATTTATGAAATCAAAAATTTTTTTTATAAAAGCAACATATTTCAATAATTTCCTTCATAAATTTAAATTTTCATTATGACAATAAAAATGTCATTATAGTAATGAAACAGATACTTTCAATCCACTTTCAATCAACGTTGTTATTGTTATTATGGACAATTTAATCTCATATTTACGCTCTTAATTGAGAACAAAACATAGTTTTTTCATACAAAAACTACACTGCCCCTGTAGACTAGCTGGTAGTGAGCTAGTCTATCAGCACCGAGGTTGCATGTTCGAATCCCACCAGAGACAGAAAAAAAATAAAAAATAAAATAAAATAAAGTAAAATAAAATAAGAAAAAAGAAAAAAAAGTAATTAAAAAAAATAAAAAAAATAAAAAAATTTTACTTTATTGAAAGTATTAATCCAATGAATAATATTCATGGATCTGATGTAATGTTTCATTAAGTCCTTTTAATGAAACAGGTTTCATTGATCCAACGAAGCGCTGCATAGGTTCCTTTATAATGCAATTTTTCATGGGATTAATGTCAAAATTCGTTAGTATTGCGAAGAAAATTCTTTCAGTGTGAAGAAAGAGTGTAAACATAACATATTTCTTGCATGTAAAATAAGTATATAAAAATGTCTTTAAAAGTAGAAAATACAGAAAATTATAAAATTTTCCAGTTTCCAGCCCAATTTCCTCAAGTAAAACAGCTAGGGAACCATTCTTTAATAAGAACATAGACTTTTTTCTAATAATAAACAATAAAAGACGATGATAATCAACATTTTTTTTTTTCATCCTGGTAGACCATTCTGGAGAAATGCCCATATGTATGTATGTACATTAAAATGCGTTAAAAAAAGTTTTGCCAGTCACCCTATAGAATAAGAGATATTGCAATAAAGTTTCTCAAAAAAAAAAAAAAAATTTTGTTACGCTGCAATATTAAGCGCTTTTAACTTTTTATATGCATATAGCGCCGTTAATTAAAGTCCGATCTCAACATATCATATATCATTCTTAATTTCATGACTATAGCTTTATTTTTTATTGGATGGCTTTCTAATCCGACATCATTCTAGGCGGCACTTATGTCATCTCAGATCCTAACGTCCTGGTGTCAAATTTTTTCGCTAGTTACAAGTAAGTTCTTCTAAAACTTAGGCAAGGTCAAGCCAAAAACAATGATATGCGAAACGATGAGATTGGACTTTAAGTAGCGGCACTATATATAAAAACAAAAAGTGCTGTATTCTGGGGTAAGGCAAACAAAATATTTTCCTGTTCTGAAGCTTCACTGAAAAATCTTTATGTTAGAGTTGTGTCGTTCCGGAACGACCTCGTTCCAATGCGATTCCCTAAAAGGAAGGGTGCGGACTTTTTAAATAGTTACTTATGAATCGTTCCTTGTTCCGCAATTGCAATCCGTTGGATCAACCCATGTATTTCGTTCACTTATTTCTGTACACTTAGAACAAGGTTGATTTTTTGTGTAAGGATCAAGGTTGTCCACTTTATTGTTTTTATGTGGTGACATATAATACAAATTCGTAGTTGAATCAGGTACAAATGTGAGCAATATATTACCCGCTCACCACCGGCAACGGCATCCAGGTACTCGTAGATTTAAACAGGTACAAATTTACGAAATTTTTAATACATTTGCAATTAAGTGAAATAGTTATTATTTTTTACAAATACATACTAAAAAAAACACATTATAATTATTTTTTAATTTAACAGTCATTTGTTCGTTTGTTTTTTATTTTTCCTTTCGCTTAATAAAAAAAAATTTTAAATTTTTAGAGTAAGTAATTTTTGACATGATCTCACAACACTGTGCCAACTTGCTAGTAAGCAGTACATTTGCACGTGTCGTTTGACAAACAGGTGTTTAATTATATATTTAATTGGACCATAATACAAACAATTCGTTGACAAAACTTGAGATTGATTTTAAAGTTAAAACACAATTTAAAAAAATTAAAGACAGTTTTGTGTTAAAAAAAAAGAATAACAACAACTTCTATAGAAATTATAACAAAAGTCGTGATTTTATTTTTCAAATATTGCTGCAACGTTTCGTGAAATATATTCGTGAAAGTTGTAGTTATAAAAATAAAAGTATGAAGATCCTCATGCATGATTTGGTTAACTTTGACACATTGTGATTGACTTCAGGTTTCAATTAAAAAATATTTTTACTAAACATCCTAAACATAAAATTTGGGGGGATGTCACCCAAATAATTAAAACTAAAGCACCGCGCATTTTTCTCTTAAGTGTGCTTGCTTCTGTTTTCACAGATGATGGTTGTGTAATCAATTGCTGGTTGCATTCAATTTTGCCGTTTTGTAATGTTTTTATATTTGTTTTTAAAATGATAAAATACATAATCTGTCAGGGATCAAAAAAAAATTCTACGGGCTGCAATTTAAGATTTATGGGTCGATTACGGATGGTAGCACAACTCAGGCAATGGCGCTCATGTTAAAATATACAAAACATTTTTTTTATTTTGTATTTTTAACAGCGGCGTTGCCTGATTTCGCCGTAATCGACCCAGGTTTTTGAATAATTTTCTACTATTTTTGTAAAACAAAAGCAGTCTCCTGGTAACACTGCTCACATTGTTCTCTATTCTCACCAGGGTTTAAAAAACTGCAGTCGAAACTAAAAACTGTCGAACAAAAAACGAAAACGTGTGTACAACTTTTAGTTTTTTGAGTTGATTTGACAGCGACGGTTTACATTTAATAAATCAAAAGTAAAAGCAACAGTTTTCCTGGCCAATGACGAAGCAGAAGAAATGGCAGTTTTTCTACTTTGACTGTAGTTTTTTAAACGCTGGTTCTCACTTATGCTACTAAAATATTTATTTTTGTGCTTTCCGATCTCTGATCGCCGTTTCTCGAGGTAAGGACCATAGCTTTATCGACAAAGCGAACCAAACAGTGATTTTTTGCGAAAGCTGTGGTACAAAAAGCCTCTCGTTGACTTTTCTCTCCTTAATTTCGTTTATTTTGCTTGTAGACGTTGCCATAGGAAAAAAGTTTGCTTTTTTACTAAAAGGGGTATTTCGAAAGACATGGATTGTTTATATTTCGAAAATAAATTTACATAATTTGTAAGCATTGTACTGGCATTAGCCCACTAGTATTATAAAATGACAAACTTAAGAGAATACAAAAAACGAAAGAGTTATCTGATCTAAAAATGTCGGGTAGTTTTATTCTTTAAGGCCCGTTTTCACAACTTACCGATAGCTAAAGGTAAGATTTTATCGGCCGTATAAAAAGTGTTCCATTATAACAACTTTACTTTAACCTACCAGGTAGGATTAACCTTAATCTACTTTATCTCACTTAAGGTTAAAGTAAAGTTTTAATAATGGAATACTTGTTAACGGGCCATTTAAAGTCTACTTTAAGCTATCGGTAAGTTGTGAAAACGGGCCTAAGAATATTAAAACCTATAAATAAACTTTTCTTCATTATAAACTTATCATTTTTTTAAAATTTTTTATTAATTTTCAATTATTCAATTAATTCAACAATTTATTTTTCAACGACACAATTTTTTTTTTTTTTGTCTCCCACTGTAAGTTTACACAAAGTGTGTGTCAATAACTAAAATCGGAAAAATGTCGTTAACATGAATTAATTAATAATTTTATATAAAAAAAATAATCGAAATAAAAACAAACACGACATACTCCACACGTTAGTGGTACGTGCACAGAAGTCAACACAATATGACTAAGAAAACCCATTGAAGAAATACAATTTGAAAACAAAGAGCAACAACAAAAAACAATATTTGACATGTGTATACAAAGTTAAACCGGTACCGATGTAACTCTAGTACTTTGTTTAATGTAGTAATGCAAAACTGTATTTAATAATGAGTTTTTTTGTAGGTCTCTAAGGTGCTTTTTACGGATTTCTACAACCAAAATTTGTCTTTTAAGTAACAAATAATTTGCAATAAATTTAATAAGACAAATTTACAAATTGATTCATATTAAAAAAATGGGTTTAAATGTAGTTTTCCTAAAAAAGACAGGGTGTTTAAAATTTTATATTGAACAAATATACCGACATTATCGGTTTAAACTTGCGTGCCATGAAAGGCAAGTTCGTAGTAATGTGGTCTATCAGTGTTAGGGTTGCGGCTCCCGTTAGATACTCTGGTCTGTTTAACTACAAGAGGCTAATGCCCTTGCAATGCTCTGTTAGTTTAGTTTAAGATAATATGTAGTTGTATTTGTTATATTTTACAAAACGGTAAATAATAAAATAAATATTAATTCAAACAAATAAAAAATTACATTATTTGGAAGATGCCATATGTTGATAGAAAATATCGGCATTCCTGTTCACATTATCTCACACAAAGAAGCTATATTCTGACTTTCCATGCAAAGCCCGTTTCACGTACTTTTTTCTCCTAGTTCTGGATACAGTTTTGCAAGAGACCAACACATGGGAGACAAGCGGAATTCAATGGCATCTAAATCAGCGACTGATTGACATTGACTATGCAGATGATATATGTACATACATATTTTTACACTTTATACATTCTCCAGTAAAATTGGAATGTGAAATCAAGTGAATATTAGTAAAATATTTTGAAACTTGAATAGCATTTTATAATACGTTTAATACGCTTATTTCCAATTAAATTTTAAGCACTTGAAATTTTATTTTTTTTTTATTTCATTATAACAAAGAAATTTTTTAATAGTCAAATATTAGGTTTATTTCTTTACTTTTCCTTTAGAATTCGGCAAAGCAGGTCATACACTGTTCCAGCATTCTGGCACAAGCAACCCAGCAAACAATATGAGTCCTAAAAGAGTCTTTTAGGACTCCTTTTTATGAGCAAAACGTTCATAAAAAAGCTCCTAAAACCCTCAGATATGAGCGTGTTTTCCTATGAAACCGTCAAAAAAATTTGTACTGAATATGAGCGTTTTAGGACTCATAAATTTAACAATTTGTTTGGAAAATTGTGAGCCTTTTTGATAACAAATCAATCACAACAACCTCTTAAAAGAGTCATTAAAGAGGGATTTCGGAGCCAAAAAAGAGTGTTATAAAAGTGTTTATTTTTCTGGAAATTAGGGCATTCATTTTATATGTAAATTTGTGCTTTTTGGCTTTTAATGGAAAGGTTTTATTAATATATGTTTTGTGCATGGAAATCATAATCATTTTAAACAAATTTACGCGGACAAAACCACATAATTTTCTTTTAACAAACGCTTCAAATGGATAGTTTTTTATTTAAAAACACAGAAATAAACCACAACCGAACAGCACAAAATGATCACAATAATAACAGACAAACGCAAAATATTGAAATTATCAAGAAAAAGAAAACAAGCTACCTTTGCCCCTCAGAAAACCCTCATAAATAAGAGTTTTCTAGGAGTATGCTCCTAAATTGCTCATAAAAATTAGTCTTTTCGGAGTCCTGAATTCTACAGGCTCCGAAATCAATCAGAATTGCTCATAAATTAGGAGGGTAATCATAAGACCCTCAAGAAAAGGAATCTTTTAAGAGTCATATTTAGGAGCGCTCCGCAAATTGTTTGGTGGGAAGTGATATTAACATACTGATGCACATACTGATACAAAATTAATTTCTAGTATCCGACTTAATGCTCGGGTTCGGTTAAGGAGTTTGGCAAACAAAAAATTATGTTCAGCCAAAGTTTGGTGTTCGGCGAAATTTTTATAGCACTTTACTGAACACTGAACTTTTTTTTTATGAGATAACATAGTTATTATTATGTGTGCAAATGAAAGTAACACGAAAGCACCAGATGTAGAACTCTTAGAAGAACAAGGCGAAAATGTTGTTAAAAAATAAATCAATTGGGGTATTCAAAAGACCCCTTGTATCGTTGTATGGGTTGTTTATTGTATTAGGATTCAATCGTGAATAATGTATTTAAACACATACAACAAACATTAGGTACAACGATAAAACGGATCTTGTGAATAATCCAAATATGTATTTGACTGAACTTTTAGGTCCTCGAAATACAGAGATATTTCAATAATAGAACTTCAGTCCATTTATAAATCTTTAGGACGTCACCAGAAAGAAACTTTCAGGGGTTTAGTGCTGCTGGACAACTTTATTCAGACCGAAGAATCAATCTTCTTAGCGTTAAAGCAAAAAACTTGCTCTTAAGCCATTATAATATTAAAATATACAATTTCCAGTACACTAATATGTATTCTTTATCGAACTCCTGTACTATAGTACCATGGCTTTTTCTGCGTATAAAATATTTTAACAATTTTAAAGTGTGATTTATCTTGTCATTTTGCATATGAAATCCTGCAATTTTATTTGGTTTTAAATGAATAAATTACAAAAATTATTCGGTTCGGGTTCGGCTGAACTTGGCAAAATTTACCGAAGTTCTGGTTCGATTTGAAAACGTGCGTTTGGTCTAACACTTGTAATTTCTTTAAAAATTTTGAACGGATAAGTTGTTACAACTACAGTGCACCGCATTTATTATTGCTATTATTTTAAAATTAGGGAAAAATCCTGTTTTTTATTGAAAATTCGTAATGAATAGTGACACAGTTTATTGGGTTCACCCATGGGTTAAAAGTGTTAAGTACAATGTTGCAATACGAAGGTATTGAATGAAATAATGTTTCTTCAATAAATATGCATAGTGCCCTGATGTTTACTCTTTCAAAATGTTTCTCAACTGAGCCAATTGCACCATAAGCAAAATATTGAACTTTGTTTGAAATCGATAAAGCAAAGCGTACAATCACATAAAATACCCATACACGACCGAACGTGGCACTAATTTCGGATTGCGCTTGCATGTTTTGTGGTGTTTTCTTTTCCATGTATGCTACCTAGGGTGATCGATCGAATAGTATTCGACCGGTTTTAACTGTTTATTTTAGTTTTGCCCAAATCGAATATTTTAAAATGTCCATTTTTCGAACATCGAATAAACCGGTTATTTTGGTAAAATAAACCGGTTATTTTGGTATAATAAACCGGTTATTTTAATTTATATACTTTTTCCTAACTTTTGGTAAAAATGTACCCGTAATTTAAGTATTTTTCTAATTGAATATTTGGCAAACTTAAACTTATTATAAAGAATGTCAAAAAAAATGTAACAAAAGTCAAACAAAAACATTATGAGCAATGTAAATAAAAATCGCTTATATAAACATGTGTTCTAGTAACAAAAACCAAAAACAAACAAAAATACTACAAAAAATTTTTTTTTTAAGTTAAAAGTATTTAATTTGATAATGGAGACTGCCAATAATACTTTACTTAAATATGCTGCCCATAATGAATGAAAACTCTTACAGCCATACCTAAACAAGAGCGGAAAGCGTCTTCTAGCTGTCAAAAATTCTCATGCCCATACAATTTGTATGAAGCATCCCTAAATAGCGCGGTGTCAACGCTTTACAATTGGAAAATCCGATTTTGACAGAGCGATTAATAGTGAAGTTGGCCGCTTTGTAAATAAATAATGTCAATTTAGCTATTTTTTCGACAATCTAGCGGTTTTTTCTCTTCTTTTTTTCTATTATGTGGGGGGGGGGGGGGGGGGGGGGGAACAAGAAAGTTAACACTTCTGTTTGTGGTACAACGTTGATGCTCTTGCTTAGGTAAGGCATATCAGTGCAAAAGCTAAGCGGAAGAAAACGTTGCGCCTTCCGCTCTTGTTAAGGTACGGCTGTTAAGTAGTTCCAGCATATCTTCATGCTTAAAACTACAACATACCGACGGAACCAACGATGTGGAAAAATTCTTCAGTTTTATTTATTAAAACACCAGGAACTTAAAACAAAATTGAAGGTATCAAGCAATGTCATGGAAGGATTTAAATTGGGGGTGCTTTAATACCATGTGAGATAAGGTCATGATTCAATAGGGAGATAAAGCCTTTTTCCATTTGAATGGGAGATTAAGCCATCATGGCTTTAGCTCACATTAGCAATATTAGAAAATGGCTTTATCTCTCATTTCAGTTCCGGAGAAACTAAAGTTAAGTATTGAAATCTGGCTTCGCATACTAAAGTTTTTCTGCGTGGCGGCCTGCGGCCGTGCTTAGGGGTTTTTTCCTCCAGTAGGACGCGGCAGGTGGCTTCGCTAAATAAAGTTTTCCTGCGTGCGTCACAGGAATAAAAAAATGTTTTTCAATGATAACTAAAGATTTTTCCTTTTACAGAATGTTTATGCCATGCATAACAATATTCTGAAAAATATGGCTTTATCTCTCATTTGCGAAAAAAATATGGCTATATCTCTCATTTCGCAAAATTTTAAATATGACCTTACCTCTGAATGATTGGGCAATGAGGCCATTATCGCTCTATCTCCCATTCAATTGAGCAATAAATCCATCATGGCCTTATCTCACATGGTTTTAAAGCACCCCCCCCCCCCCCCCTTTAAAATGTGATCGAAGAATTGACAGATATTTCATGCAAAAAGCATGTTCATATTACTATTCGTTTCTATAATACTAAAACCAAACAATTTGAAATATATAATCCTGGATAAGAGGTTATGTTTGCAACTTTTCAAAAATATGTTTGAAGTCAATTGATTCGTATAGATATGCTTAACCAGCAAAAAATCATCTAAAATAAAATGGGGGGAATTTTTTAAAACCAAAGTTTTCAAAACGTCTACAGCTATATTTCTACTGGTCACGCTTTTTTGGATTCTATCGTCAAATATATGTATGTTAGGTCTGATCATAACTTAAGTCATATCTATGTATTTTGTTGGTTCCTTACCTTCGTGAATTGTTTTCTTTTTATTTTAATTAACTTTTTATTACAAAAACTAATTTGATTTTTGTATGTTTATGTATTCGAACTTAAACCGGTAAACCGGTTATTTTCAAAATGCTTAACCGAAAACCGGTTTTTTAAAATAGCAACTATTTGGAATATTTGAAAACCGGTTATTGAAAAAAGTCGAATAATCGATCTCCCTAATGCTACCATTCCCGTGGGTTTTTGTTCTATTCTAAAAATATATGCAAAAATGTGAAAAGTTGTCGTTTTCCTTTCTAAATATGATGCAACAATAAATGGCGAATTTGTTCCATTTCTTACCCCTAGTTATAATTGAGGGTGAGATAATGCCCTTTTTTGCATCTGCGTGAAGTACTTTTTTATGCATGCAAGTATTTTTTTTTTATTAATTTTTTTCTTGTGTTTGCGTACAATTTGTGATTTTTGGTTATATTGTGGTGGATATAAAAACTTTTTGTTGTTCGTGTGTTTTACTTTTATTTAAAAATAATTTTTTTTTGCGCAAAATTGTTAACAACAGCTAACATTTATTATTAAAAATCAGTGCTATTAACGCTTATGGAATTCAAAGTAAATTTAATGTTGAAAACTGCTACAACTGTGGTGAATATTTTGTTCCATTGTAATTTAGAAAAATGTATCACTTTGTAAGGGTATGTGTAACCTGATTTATATATAACACAATATTAATGCATTATTATTTTTTAGAAAAGAAAACACCATTAGTCGTGTATGGGTCCTTTAAAATTACAATGAATATTTTGAAATTCTGTTGTTGCTTTCTACAGAAATTCATGTACCGTTTAAAAACTTTCAACGCCACAAGCTATGAGGCGTTTAAAATTTTAAAACGCAGTGTGAATTTCTGTAGGAAGCAACAAAAAATTACAAAGTATTTATGACTTTGTTTTTGCTTTTAATGTAATTCTTTGAGGTTGCGATTTACATTGTTTTTTTTACAACTTAATATACCCCAAGAAAAAGAATGTTCTGTTTTTTGCAAGAAAAAAGAAGAACAATTTTCTCTCAAAATCGTTCTTATTTCACAATCGCGTACGATTCCAATACAGGACCAACCTAATATATAAATTTGTTTGATACAAATAAACATAATTTAAAATTTACTCTTAATCTAATTTTATTTTCAAAACCAGTTTTATCTAATTTAAATTTCAATATATTGTAATTATTTGTATTTTTTTTCTTTGCCAAAATTTATTATGTTTGTTAGAAAAAAGTGTCTTTAACCTCGAACGGCCTTTCCCATATTTATTTAAATAAATTTCTAAATGCCAATTTTACTATTTTGAGTTACACACCATTATAATTATTATGTATATTTTTTCAGTTGTTTTTGTTGGCAAATTGTTGTTGTGTTGTGTTGTGTTTAATGTGTGTCTGTGCCCGCCTGCCAATGGCGATTCAAGCCAAAAAATTTACAAACTGGACATGTAAAATAATATTGAAAACAAAACACACCAAAAAAAAAAGATAAGACAAAATAAAATAAAACAAACGGAAATACGTTCAGACTAATTACCCAATTTCAAATGAAACAATTATTTATGGTTAATTGGGTGACGGTAATAAGGTTATCGCTATCCTAATTGGGAAGCGTTAAAACGTTGGGACGACCAAAAATGGTAGAAAGATAAATAAATTATAGAAATTCAAATAAAAAGTAAAAGGGTTGGGCTAAAAGTGAAATAAATTTAAATTAAGGTTAAGTAAGTAAAGGTTAATTTAATTGATTCACAACAAATTTTTTTGAATCGATACAAAATCCACCTAATCTGAAAAAAATCATATCATCAAATTAAAAAATTTTCACTGTGCTCAAAATCAGGACCCCCATGGGGTACAACTTTCTTCGTTAAAAAAACTTAAAAAACAAGAATTACAAAAAATATAAGAAATCTGGATCCCACTGCGATTACAGCAAGTATTCCGTCCTTTTAGCAAAACATAGTTTGCTAAATGCTAAATTATATAACGATTATTTGATTAAAATAAAAGAAAACTTAAAATACGATCCAAGATCATTCTATAAATTTGTAAAATCGAAAAGATCTCTGGCGCACCGAAGGTCATGAAACATATGGGTACTGGAACACACGATGAAAAGGAAATCAGTGATTTATTCGCCGACTTTTTTCGTCCACATATTCTGATGCACATTGTGCTGAAAATGTCAATTATCCATTTAATATAGTTACTGGTCAAACTATTTCATTTTCACCAATAACCACACTTAATATTATCAATTGCTTAACATCTTTTAAATATTCATACTCATTGGGTCCTGATGGTATACCAAGCAGTATTTTAATCAAATGTATGGAAGCTTTAGCAATGCCGTTGTCAATTATTTTTAATATTTCTATGAAAAATGGTTATTTTCCAAAAATATGGAAAGAGTCATATTAAATTCCTTTGTTCAAATCTGGAAATAAATCAAATATAATTAATTACAGAGGTATAGCCAAACTTAGCGCAATTCCAAAACTTTTTGAAAAATGCATTTTAGATTCATTGGTTCATCAAGTTTCACCGTTATTAACACCTTTTCAACACGGATTTCGTAAAGAATCATCAACTATGACAAATATTTTAGAGCTGACAACTTTGGTAAATGAAGGATTCGTCAACAACCAACATACCGACGTTATATATACCGACTTCAGTAAGGCATTTGATAAGGTAAATCACAACCTTCTGAAAAAAATTGATATTATGGGTTTCGACAAAACTTATGTAAGCTGGCCCAAGTCATATCTGCTCGGCAGAATACAATGCGTAAAATTTGGGTATTCAACTTCTAAACCTATATTGGTAAAATCCGGTGTTGTTCCGCATGCCTGATATTATTAAATATTCACATATACTAATGTTCAAAATTTTTTTAAACTTCACGAACTCTTTAGACCATATTTATCTTCAAAAAGACTTGGATACCTTCTATAATTGGTGTAAACATAACCTAATGAAATGTAAGCATATGCGCTTTTCTAGAAAACGTAATATTTTAATAACTATAAACTCGGTGACTATAAAATCGAGATAGTTGACACAATTATGGTCTTGACATCTTACTGGATTAGGGTTGCCATACGTACTGTTTTAAGCAGTACATGTACTGATTTTTTGCAATTGTACTGTTTTATGCACAACTCCTAAAACAGTACGCAAATGTACTGTTTTTTACACTTTGTACTGTTTTTTGTACTGTTTTTTTTTGCTTAGTCTATATTTAACAGAACTGGCTTACAAAAAATTATGTTGTGTTAAAAAAAAAAGTTCTAAAATAATAAGAGTTTTTACGCTGTGGTCATTGTTTTCTCATAAATACACAGTAGAAATCTAAATTATAATGGGTGGCTCGTAGCAGTGGTATATTTTCGTGTTGTATTGATTTTATGGCTACCTCTTCCAATAGTCTTTCCCTTTCCACACCTGAGAAAGACAAAAATAAAATCTAAATTTTTTTAAGTACTAAAAAATACTTATTCCAAAACAGTTATCGTTAATTTTTAGAACTTTTTTAATTTTCGGGCATGTTCTGGATATCGAAATCACGTAAAATTGAAAACAAACAAATTTGGAAAATTCTCCGTGTTAAAAATTTATAAAAATACCTAATACCTTTGAGGACCACTTTTCTTTACCTAAACTACTGAAATAAGAAAAAGATAAGTAAATTTTTAAAAAAAAATTTTTGAAAATATTCATCGTTTTCAATTGCACTTGATTTTAAATATTTTTAGATTTTATGAAATAAAAATAAACCAAACTATTTTTTTTTTGGATTTTATAGATTAATGGCCAATTTCAGCAAGTTCAGGTTTAATTAACTTTCATTATAAAAGTCAAAAAACCTATTGTTTTAGTAATAGTTAATTATAGCTGAACTTGGTAAAATTAGCCGTAAATAATTTAAAAATTATTTAAAATTGGAAAATTAATTTAGGAAACAAACATTTTCTCAAATTCTATATGATTTGTGCAACTATGTGGGTAGTGAAAATTGCTTTAAATACGAATATGTTTAAAGAAAATCGTACTTACAAAATCAATGAGTTGATTGTTTTGAGCTAAGTAAGGCTTTTCTCCTTTCATATATGGCTTACTGAACAACCTAAACAAAATCGGCAAGCGTTTTTTTAAACATGAAAATTTTATTTAAATACAATTTCAATAAAACAAACCGACATAGCGATCTGTCAAATAAGATTTATCAGCCGGGTGGTTTCTAATTCGCATTCTAATGGTTTGTTTCGTATAAATTGTATGCAGATGAGAAGTTTTGACATACAAAAAACGCTTCCGCTCTTATTTAGGTTGCTCAGTTACAGCAATGTTATGTTTTTCCTGGCCAAATGCTTCGTTTGTGGTGTTTGCTTTTTAAACGCAAATGGAGTAATTTCATATGTATATTTATGAAATGCCATAAACTGGAAATAATTCCTTTGACGTTACACATTTTAAGTGTATTTCTTTCTTTATATAATTGTTGTTGCATATTCAATCAAAAGTTTAAAATATTTACCCCAATTTCACCAATTTCAGTTTAAACTAACTATTACTTTAACTTCCAGCTTACAATATGTTTTGGCAGCTTGAACTGATAGTTAATTATAGCTGAACTTGGTGAAATTGGGGGTTACTTATTAAAACAAATGGTAATGTTGTCGTCAAAAAAAATGTACTGTTTTTTTCTTGACTGTACTGTTTTTATGTATTCAATGTACTGTTTTTCCGAATTTAAAATCTGGCTACCCTATACTGGATGTAAAATTGGATTTTATTCAACACATAACAATGACTGTCACAACAGGGCTCGTTGTAATCTGGCTTTTATTAAACGTTGGGCGAAAGAATTCAATGATCCTTTCGTCACTAAACAACTTTACACATCTCTCGTTAGACCAATCTTGGAATACGGTTCGATTGTATGGGATCCACATTATATGGTTCAAAGTGATCATATTGAATCCATTCAAAAACAATTCTTGCTTTTTTGCCCGAGAGATACATATCGAGGATATGATAATCTACCCTCATATTCTACAAGATTATCTTTAATACGTTTGCCAACACTGAAAAGTCGCAGAGTTATGCTAAATGTCTCATTTGTAATTAACTTAATAAATGGAAAAGTATGCTCGAATTTTTTATTAAGTAGTTTATCATTTAACATTCCACGACGTACGGTACGGTACTATAATCCCTTATTTATAAAAACTTTCCGAACTAACTATGCTATGGCAGACCCATTTAGGAAACTGTGTTGTTGCTTTAATGAAATGTTTGAATTTATTGATTTTTCTCTAGTTTTAAATATTGTTAAACGTAATATTATACTTAAGTTAAATACTCATTTGTATAAGGCTGTAAGGATTTATCCATAGACCTAAATATATATTAAATAAATAAATAAATAAATGAAGATAATTTGTACACAAACTTAAAAACCTTCCAACAAGATTTAGTAGTGGCATGTCTTCCACTATTGCTTCGGTGTTAAGAGCTTTGTTTTGTGTGTGTTTTTTTAAATATTTTATTTAAGCTTCTGTATTTCTACAATTCAGGGGTGTTCTGGAAATCGAAAATGCAAAACGCAAGAATTTAAAAGTCGTTTTATTTTAATAAGATATTTGTAAGTAAAGTGAGAATAATATACAAATATTTCTCTATTAAACAGAACTAGATGACCCGTGCGAATATTTCGCACCGTAATTTTTATCAATGAAAATATTAATTTTTCAATTTCTAATTATTTTTCGTCATTAGTGTTAGAATTAAGCTTTAAAATGAGATATCATTCATTAAATTTGATGCGGTGGTATGGAAGATATTTGCAACCGACAAAAAAAGTGCTTTAGAAATAATATATATGATTCTATGCGAAAATTGTAAAAAATTGAATTAAGAGTGTATTAAAACGAATTTAAAAATTCTTGCGTTTTGCGTTTTATATATCCTTTTGCGGCTACGAGTTACATGAAATATTCGATTAGTCCAATTGTTGACTATTTTTTTGTCACAAAACCTGGCCTGGCCATATGGTTCCAAAGTGGCTTGATTATTGGCTTCCAATGCTTCAAGAGTTGCTGGTTGCCGCCATAAGCCGATAACTTAACAAAGCCCCATGAAAAGTAATCCAGAGGCGTTAAATCGCACGAACGAGGGGGGCCAGTGAACAGGACCACTTCTGGAAACAAAATTGACACCAAATTGATTTTGCAATAAAGCGATTGTTAATCGCGCAGTATATCAAGATGCGCTGTCTTATTGCGCTTGCAATTCACCGCAGCAAACAGTAAATTTTAATGGATGTAATGTTTACTCGTTAACGGCTTCGCTCCAAATGTCAACACAGTTTTACATTCTCAGCTGTCAAACCATAGTTATCTATATCGAAAGTTCTAATGCAACTTAAAAAAAAAAACACCCGATATAACTGTGAATATTGAACGGCAAACCTTTTATAGGATCGTCCTCATCTTCTTTAGATGAAATACACTGTAGGGAGTTCAGTTTAGATTCTAGATCATGTATGGATGAAAATAGGACTAAAGAAAAAAAAAAAAAAAAATGATCCACGACTTTTTGGCGGCATATTTTTATTGGCAAATTAAAAAAAATTCAAGTCGTGGATCATTTCTTTTTTTCTTTCTTTAGTCCTATTTTCATCCATACATGATCTAGAAACTAAATCCGGTATCATATTAGAGTCACTTCAAAATTGCATTAATTTGCAAAAATCTAAATAACTTACATGCTAGGATGATGTACTTGGCAAAAGACAAAATTTGATACCCATATTGCCCTATTTAAAACGAAGGGTTACCACCCCATTGCATTTTTGTCAAAACGCGAACCAGCACGAATTTCAAAAAAAGCTGAGACACGTATTTAATTAAATCGACTAAAGATTATAATATGTTAATTCGGCACTTTTATTACAAAAAACCCCGAACAAAAAATTCAAAAACAGTTTTTTTACAGAAAATCCTTAAAAAAAGGATATGGATGATCGTCCTTGGACAAATTGTATATACGGTTGGACGCGCCTTGAAAAAAAAACCTTTCTTACGATACCCAATTTGCGGCTCCGTGCAATAACTCCCAGGTGCAATAAGTCCCAAGAAAAAAATTAAATTAGACCCAAAAATTTTTCATACAAATGTGGGAGTAATTTCATTATGAAATAGCTCCCAGCCCTCTCGGTTTTATTTCATTTTTTTGGAAGTTATTTCTTTTTTTGGCTGGAAGTTATTTCATAATGAAATAAAATCCAAATGAAATAAGTCCCCGAAAAAATTAACGTGGAAGTTATTTCATTTTATTTTGGTTTTCGGTGTTATTTCATTTGCTGTGGGAGTTATTTAATTTTTTGTGGGAGTTTTTTCATTTTCAATTATTTGCAATTTCTTAAAATTGTTTAAAATTTTAAACGGTATTTATAACGGGATATTTCAAACTATTTGAATACAATGACTTAAGTTTATCAAAGAAGCAAATTTTGCTAATTGCAATTGCAGTGTCTTATGGTTACCGGCTATGCAGTGAAGCTTTAGTTAGCAAAGCCGGTGTTTGTTATACCATAGAGGAGAAAATCCTTGCGCCCGGCCGAAGGCCGGCTATGCAGAGAAGCTTTAGTTAGCGAAACCGGCGTTTGTTATACCATAGAGTATAAAATCCTTGCGCCCGGCCAAAGGCCGGCTATGCAGAAAAGCTTTAGTTAACGAAGCCGGTGTTTGTTATACCATAGAGGAGAAAATCCTTGCGCCCGGCCGAAGGCCGGCTATGCAGAGAAGCTTTAGTTAGCGAAACCGGTGTTTGTTATACCATAGAGTATAAAATCATTACGCCCGGCCGAAGGCCGGCTATGCAGAGAAGCCGGTGTTTGCTTTAGTTAGCGAAGCCGATGTTTGTTATACCATAGAGGAGGTAATCCTTGCACCCGGCGTGCTTAAGCTGCAGGTAGTTGCCATTGCAGGAGGTCAGGATATAATAAAATGCCCCATTTGTTGTCAAAATATCGAGGACTCAATGTTAGTTTTATGGTAACCTATTATGTAAACATTCAAGTAAAACGAATACATATATAATAAATTTCTTTAGAAGTTGTTTCATTCTTTTTGGATCTTATTTCATTTCGATGGACTGTTTTTGGAAGTTATTTCATTAATGTCTTTAGGAGTTATTTCATTATGAAATAACTCCCAAAAGTTGGGGTTTGTTTCATTTAAGACTTGGAAATTATTTCATTTGTTTTGGGATTTATTTCTTTTTTCCAGTTTGGGACTTATTTCATTTATTTTGGGATTTAATTCATTGGGAGTTATTGCACTGGGACTTATTGCACCTGGGACTTATTGCACCTGGGAGTTATTGCACGGAGCCCCAATTTGCATATGTTGGTAAGGAAACAGATTCTCAATGTTCACATCTGAACAGAAGGTAGCGGATTTCCCATCTCTGGTGTCAATTGTGTGTGAAGGGAGTTGACAACTTGAGGCGCCACTGTCATCATGTTTTATATTTTAAAATTTTCTTTACGTTTTACATATCGTTACTTTAATATAGAAAAGACCTTACTAACATTTTGCTTACTTTACAGGAGAAGGAAAAAACTTAATAAAAATTATAGTCTTGTAGTCGCGATTTTTTTAAACGCAGTTTTTTATTAAATTGCTTAGAGAATTTAATGAAAAACTGCTTTAAAAAAAATCGCGACTACAAGACTATAATTTTTATTAAGTTTTTTCCTTCTCCTTAAAGTAAGCAAACTGTTAGTTAGGGCTTTTCTATATTAAAGTAACGATATGTATTTTTGGTAAATTTTTTATTATGACTTTTAAGTCGAATCGTTGTTTAAAAGCCATATTGGACGGCTGTTTCTTATACTCGCGCTTTAACTTAAATAATTCAAATTGTTTTGATATTTAATATTTTGTAATAAATTTTGTATTTTTGCATTAAATGGAACCTTTAAAACGTTTCGGAAAACAAGGAAAGTGTTTTTATATGGTTAAAAGTGCTTTTCTTTCGTTTTAAATATCTGTGCCTTTTTCTGGTTCTCTTTTTAGCCTTTATAAAATCACCAAGTTGCTTGGATACTTGGTTGATATTTTACCGCTAGATCTCGAAGCTACCCTACACACTCCACGAAACGTATCGGCGTTTTGCCCGGACCACGCAATCGGCGTTCTCTCGGGGAATTTACCAAGGTGTTTGGATCCTTGGCTGGTATTCTGGAGCTGTAGTCCAAATACACCCCTATATACAGTCCACACACCACGACGTTTCGTCCGGACCATTACAAGACGTAATCGGCGTTTTTACTCAAATTAACAAAACATGCAAAAATAGACCCTTTTTCAAACTGGTCTAGCTCACGAGAGGTCAAAGCTGGAGCCGAAATATTTAAAATGTCATCTTAAAAAAGTCCAAGGTTCATTTTTAGGAGGGTACATCGAGCACTTTTTTTTGGTGAGTCGCTCTAATGTATATAGATGTACACAAATAGAGTAGAAAGAATTTATTAACAAATTTATAACAACAAAAAATTATAAAAAAAGTTTTGGAAATAATTTTTTTTTAATTAAAGTGGCATTGCTATAAAAAGCTCATTTTCGAAAAAACATTATATAGCACTATTTGAATTTAATATGGTTAGTATGTAACAGAGATCAGCAATGAGTAGTGAAAAAGTGAGTAGAGCTAAATCATGACTCATAAATTCTTGTACTTATACGCACTCATACTTATTCCAATGTGATTCAAACTCATATTCACTCAAAAGTTTTATTTTATTCATCGTACTCATATTTACCAACATTTGTAGTGTTTGATTTAGAATCTACTCAAGTCAATGTGTATAGGCGAAGCAAAATGCGAGGCTGCCAGATTTGTCCCCGAAATAGCAAAGTGACGATTTGGCAATTACAGTTTACTAAAGAACATGTATGAAGTAGACGATTTTTCGGCAAATTTATCTGGCAGCGCTGATTATTAAGTTGTGTGTTTTCTCTGTTGTGTTAAAACGGTAAATGGATGAGCTAAATGATTTGAATCATTGTGAGTATTATAAGTATTTTCTTGAAATTATAAATCAAGCTGAGGTCATTTATGAGTATGCGTATAATGTCGACGTCGCACTCATAAATATTTCTCTTGTGAGTATGAGTGAATCAGAGTAGTTTAGTTTAAATGATTTCTACGCACTTATACTTACAATTGCATGAGTCAGTATGAGTAGCGAAAAAGCGATTCATTGCTGATCTCTGGTATGTAATTTTCAGCTACTGTATGTTTTCCAGCTATTAATGCGTCAAATATTACACAACGGCAAATGTGTGAGTTAGCAAATGAGTATGCGAGTAAGGGAAAGAGAGAGCTGCACACAAACATAATTTGTGGTCGAAATAAATTTTTAAATCGATTGTTTTTAGTTGTCTAATTTATTTATTTTTAATTTTTAGCCTCAAGTAATAAATTATGTTTAAATTGTCTGTCTGCATAAACGAAGATTTGCATATTTTTTTGAAAATAAATATTTTAGTGTAACAATTTATTTGTTGCTACAAAAACATTTCTTTATTACCCTTAATTAGTGATCTTTTTTGATTGCAAATTTTATTATTAAATTTTTATTTAATTTTACCATATTTTTTTTTTTTTTTGTACGAAAATCCCCACAGGTGCTAATTTCTTTAATCAAGTTAGACATACCAATTTTATAGCAAATTTAATTGCACTTAATCAAAATAGCATGAAAGCTTTTAAAAATAAATTTCAATTGAATTGACTAATAATAAAATTCTTTTTTTTTGTACTACCAAACTTAAAACGAATACAATGTTGTAAGTCTTGTAGATTTAGGAAAACTAAAAAAAAAAAATTATTTTATTTTTTTACTAACAATTTATGAAATTTCATTATCTTTAAATGGTCAATTGTGAATTGCAAAAATACAAAAATTTGTGAGTAAAAATAAAAACTAGAGAAAAATGTTTAGATACTTGTACAAGTACTAAAATTTAATTTACACACATGTACTAATCTCTACTACACATATTCACACTTGCAATAAAAAGTTTTTTTTTTATGGCAGGCAACAATATGTTGCAATTTATAGAGTTTATGTTGCACTAATTGCAAAAGATGTTTAAATTGAGTTTAAAAAATTTGAAATTAAAAATTAATTGCAGAAAAAAACTTTAAATAATTTTTTAGAAATTTTGAAAATTAAAAATATATTTGCGATTTTGAAACTTCTTAAGGAAACAACGATATATCAAACAAATCATACAAATCCTGTAGTGCGATTCAATAATTTTAAACGAATCGACAATCGTTACATTTGCCGACATATGTATTCGCTTGCAGTTACGATTGTGTGATTCTGTAATTTCTTTTTAACGATAGTATCCAGCTGTATTTGAGTATTCATTTAATTTAATATCTTGTGGTTGCCAGCTCTTATAAAGTGCATACATATCTTATAAGAAATTCGAAAATATAAGAAACTTTTAAACTTGCACGCAGAGAAAAAATATGGTTGGGCACGGTTACGGCAACTACAATATGTTTATTGTGACAATATATTGTTGTCGTACACAAATAATTGTTATTTTTTGTTTTAAAATCAGCAATATTAAAGTTACTGTAAACATATCAATGTTTATCGCAATTATAAATATGAGTATTGTTGACTGAAAAATAATTATTTTTCTTACAACTAAATAATGATTACTTTGAAAACATATTATGTATATTACTCCCAACCATTTCATGATATTTTAAAGTCATAACATGATAACTTTCTAAACGTGTAGTCATAGCATGCTTAAGAAGCGAACAAAATATGTTTACTTCAATAATATAATGTAAGCGCCATTTGTAAAATAATTTTTAATCAGTTATGTCGTTTGTTTTAAATATGCCTATCGAATTATTTAAATTATTTTGTGTGAGTGTTAAAACAATTAAAAATAAATACTCATTAAAAAAGAAGCGTTAAGAAATTAAAAAAAAAAAAAAATATAGAAATTGCATTTACATAAAAAAAAAATTGTAAAGTGGCACAAAATAAAAAATCGATGCAACAAAATTTATTTTATTTTTAATTATTGTGTATCATAATATGACTACTTCTTATCTTATTATGATTTACATGACAATAATATGATTACTTGGTAACTTATTATTAGGGATGCGATTTCCATGCAAATTCATGTTTTTTGTCGATAGTATAAGATCGATATCGACCAATTATCTTTCTGAATCATTAAATTTGCGTTATAGTGGCATCGATTTGTTTTTGCATATTGTTGCATATTTTGGTGAAAATGCATATATTTGCATAGTTTCGTTTTAAGTGCATATTTTAACATTTTTGAGTGATATATTTTTAAAATTTCGATATTATAAAATAAATTTATAAAAAAAAAATTTACAAATACACAAAAAATTTAAGATCAATATATAAAGTCTTTTTGGAAAATATTTTCAAAATTTAGGCAGAAGATTCTTCTATTTTTAACCGATGAAGAACCTTACATATTTAAGGCTGCCAATGAGCTTAAAATATTTTATCCAAAACGGTTCACATGTTACTTGCTTGGCATATGGGTGGTTCTAAGATGTAGAGGAAATTAGAAGCCAATTCGATAGTATCGATTTATTGGTTTCATACGTGAATATTTTTAAAGGTGCTTTACGAGTTGCAACTTTTAATCAAATGTATCCCTTGGTACCCTTACCACCGCAGTCAGTATTAACCTGGCTAGATGCTGTAGAATACTATTCAAAAAATTTTGAGCAATTAAAAAATGTTATTAAAGATTTTGTTGCTACCGGGGCTTAGGTAAAAGATATATTAAATTTAAATAACATTAAAAGTTAATTAGGAGTTGTATTTTCCAACTACGGATATATTGGTGTAACAATAACTAAATTTGAGGAATATTGTTCACTTAAGACAACTCAAGTCAAATTAACTGATATGCAGAAAGTAAAATTAACAATGTGGAAGGAAGAATATCGCGACCAATTAAAAAAAATCCAAATGTTTTGCAAAAAAATTAAGGATTTCAAAAAATAAATGAAATTTCAACTATTTTTGATCTGGAATCAAATGTGGGATTTGAATTAGAACATTAATATTCTCCAATTGAATTGGTATCCTTCAAGTATGATGCTTTAACTTCGGTTAGCGTTGGGAGCTCATTTTTCATGTACGTTTTTGCTGCCGAACAGACAAAGGCTTACTTTTGATAATATAAAAAAGTATTCAGTTGATGCTGTACTCTCGTGTGATCAAGACGTATTGTGCTTTGACTAAATCAAGAATAAGTAAACATAATAATAAATGAAAAAAGAAAAATAAAAAATCAACAATTAAACGTGGTCGCGAATATGATGCTAATGCTTTCAATTTGCAAGCTAAAATGAGAAAAACAAAAAATATTGTTAGCGGTAGTACCGCTACAAACAATAACAATAACTACTATTAGCCACTCCAAACATTGGAAGATGACAACAATGAAATATTAGTTGCTAAAACAACAAAGCAAATAATTCCACCTCTTACTATACTTAAGTGTAGTATTGATAAACTACATGAACTATGCAAAAAATCAAAAGTTGCAGAACATGCAATTAGAAAAATTTCGATTGGTTTGAAACTTTTTTGTCAAACTCAAACTAATGTTGAAAATATAGGCGAAATGCTTAAAGTTGAACAATTACAATTCTTCACTTATGCCACATAAAGCTCTACTTTTTGGTCTTGATAAGGTTAATTTATCTGAGCTTAAGTGTAAATTAATTACTATGGGATTAGATTGCACAGACTGCAAAATGATAGAAAAGCCCGGCCAAGGGAATACACAAATCATTTCTTATGTTGTATATTTTAAACGACAATCAACAACTCTTAAAGAGCTTAGACAAAAATACTCTTCTATAGACCATTTAAAAGTTAAATGGGAATTTCACAGAAACAGGAAGAACAAGGCAACTCAATGTTATAATTGTCAGATGTATGGCCATGGGTCGTCTCATTGAGCTGTTAAAATTTTTGCTCAAATTGCTCAGGTGAGCGAAAAGCCGCTGAATGTATATCAGATATACTTAAATGTGCTAACTGTGGACAAGCACATAAATCTACTTCACCTGATTGCCCAAGTCGTAAAAAATACATAGATATGAAACAACGTTTCATTACTCAAAATGCTACAGCCCCTAGACAACGTAATTATGCAAATCGTCAAACTAATGTTCCGTCTGTGCCGCAAAACTCTGACAGATCGCATTTTCCAGCTCTTCATGCTGAAGAAACCCCTGTAAATAATAACTGGTCAAATTTAAGAAATAACAATTCTAATGATGACTTGTTTTCATTTGATGATATCAAAAATATAACACTTGAATTAATTCAAAAGTTAAAAGCTTGTAAAACAAAACTTGACCAATTTGAAGTGGTGTCAAGTATTGCTCATAAATTTCTATCGTCATAATGGAACAACAACATGATTATATGGAATGCGAGAGGCATACGACACAAAAAAACTTAATTATTTGATTTTTTATTAAGACACGATATAGACATCTGTTTACTATCAGAGACAATGTTATCATCAAAAGTTTCGATTGGAAATAATTCATATTATTGTTATAGGAACGATAGAGAAAATTCAAGAGTGGAGGTGTAGCAATCATTGTTAAAAAGACTATACGCCATAATTTAATCCCAATTGTTAATACTGTACTGATTGAAAACATCGGTATTAAATTAGAAACAACTGAAGGGCCAGTTCTTATATTATCATGTTATTTTCCTGGGGGGTCCGCTGGTCGTGACGGCATTAAAAAGAACAACTTTGCTGCAGATATTTTAAATCTAACTCGTACTAATAACAATTTCATTCTAGGGGGTGATTTCAATAGCAGACATCGATCGTGGGGATGTTTGCGTGCTAACTGCTGAGGAAATATTCTTCAACAGAAAATTGAAATCAACTACGTTTGGATTAAGCACCCATGTGACCCTACATATGTGCCTTCTAACCAATCTCACCAAACATCAACTTTAGACTTTTTTTGACCAATATACCAATGAAGCTTTCGGAACCTGTTGCTTTGAATGTGTTAACCTCTGACCACCTACCGGTTAAAGTAAACCTTTATGGCTCAAATTATCACACTGCGAACCTTGTATACGATTTTAGTAGAGCTAACTGGGCGCAGTTCAAACATCATATTAATAATTACATTTTAGAATACGATTCTGAATGTATGAATAAAAACGAAGTTAATACGAGGATCGATAACTTTAAAAATGTAATTAAGAATGCCACAGAAATAAGTGTCCCAAAAAGAAATATTTTGCCCAAAGCCAAACCTCTACCTACACATATCAGAATGCTGATCGTGAATCGTAATTTTTTTAGACGACAATGGAAGCTGAATAGAGAAAATGCAGATAAAATTGAAATGAACAGACTTCATAAACAAATTAAGCAAGAACTCATTATTGAAAGAAACAAATCTTGGAGCAATGTTCTGGCATCTCTTGATAAAAATTCTTTTCCCTTTTGGAATATTTCAAAAGTGCTACGAAAGAAACATAATGGTACTCGTTACTCTACTGCTTTAGAAAAATGTCAATTGCTTGCTAACACATTTAAATCAAACCGTATGCTTTCATCAAGCCTAAGTGAGTTCACCACAATAAATACGGTAAACAACGCTAATGATTCTTTCCAACACGTGCAATATGCTATTAATAACACTGCTTTACAAATTTTTAATTTGGAAAATTACCAAGAACGCCACGTGCCTAGATAAGTTAATTTTGACCTCCTGAACACGAAAAACGCTGTAATTTTTTTTTTTTCAAAAGTAAAGTTTTTTAGATAACGGTACTTTTGTGTTTTTCGGTGTATGGTCCCACTCAAACCCTTGTGGAGCCCAACCGAATGCTAAAAATTTTTATCTGATAAGAATTGGCTGAGTTATGGCACCTCAAAGTTCGAAATTTGCCTATTTTTTACGTTTTTTTCAAAATTTTTCATTTTTGTTTCGTTTTTTTTTTCTACGTTATAGTAAATATCTGGAATGTTTTATTTTTTAACCAAATAGTTTATTTAATTACCAACATTTTAAGCGTAAGATGAAAAATAAAGTTTTTATTAAGGATTTTGTGAAACGACAATATTTTCATCGCATATAAAATTCCGTCTTTTTTTAACCATCAGTTTTAACGTATTTAAAAAAAAAACGGAATTTTATATGAGATGAAAAATATCGACGGAAAAGGCATTCAATTACCTTTCCAACGATATGCCATTTATCTCGATCGGACTTTTCGGTTGGGCTCCACAAGGGTTTGAGTGGGACCATACACCGAAAAACACAAAAGTACCGTTATCTAAAAAACTGTACTTTTGAAAAAAAAAAATTACAGCGTTTTTCGTGTTCAGGAGGTCGAAATTAACTATTACTATGTTTCAATTGAAAAAATAAGAAACATAATCAAACGTTTTAAGATAAAAAAATCACCTGGTATTGATGGTATCAGTAATAAAATATTAAAGGCACTTCCTAAAAAAGGGTTACAAAGCTTGGCAAATATTATTAATAACTGCCTTAAATATAGTTATTTTCCAGACTGTTGGAAGGAGGCAAAAGTGATTGCTATATGTAAACCGAACAAAGTCGCATCGTGTCCATTATCATATAGACCAATCAGCTTGTTATCCTCTTTAAGCAACGTCCTAGAGAAAGTTATCAAATAAAAAATATTAAAATTTGGTGACGTTAATTAGGTGTTCCCAACGCAACAATTCGGATTCCGGTCTGGTCACAACACCTCTCATCCTTTATACAGAATTAAATCTAAAATCAAACATAACTTTAATATTATGAAGTCCACGGGTAGAACTCCTCTACACAAATTAATATTCCAGCGGGTTGCCCCCAAGGATCTTGCTTATCTCCAATATTGTATAATATATTAACGTCTGATTTTCCTACATTGTTTGACTGCACTTCATCTATATTTTCTGACGACACGGCGATTCTCTGTCATGGGGTTTATGCTGAAGATATCATCGCAAGCCTACAAAACGCGTTAATTAATTTAGGAGAATATTTCAAGAAATGGAAAATTCTTATAAATCTACAAAAAACTCAAGCAATATACTTCACTCGCAGAAGAAATTCTTGTTTTATCCCACAAAGAGATTTAAGCATTAATAACAACACAACTAAAATGGGAGTCTGAAGTTAAGTATCTTGGAGTAATATTGGACTCGAAAATTAACTTTAGCAAACATGTTTCTTACGTCATAAACAAAATAAATAATGTCACAAAACTTTTGTATTCTTTCATTAATAGAAAGTCAACATTAAGTCCAGATAATAAATATTCAAAGCTATTTTTATGTCCATACTTAATTATGCTGCCCCCGTGTGGAATGATGTCGCAACCTGTCATGTCAAAAAACTTCAAATAAGTCAAAATAAACTACTCAAGATGATTTACAATCTTCCTCGGCATTATTCGACTCAACGATCGCACTCCATAAACGGTATCGAAATGGTCAATGATAGAATTTTAAAGCACACTCACAATTATGATATCAGATGTCAATTTTCTGAATATTTACACATTAACGAATTGTCAGTTAGCACGTAGTTTTAAGTTTTATCTTAAGATTAAAAACTTTTTTTTTTTTTTTTTATTTTTAAATAGGTTTTGTTACTTTTTTTCTAAACATAAAAAAAAATATTGTAAAATTTTTAATATTTTTAATTAGGCTTAAGTTCATGAAATTTAATTTTCATTAAATTATTTTTATGAAGAAAGGAATTTTACAACATGAAAATTAATTAAAATTGTTATTGATAATCTTTCATTCTTGACGTGGCTCGGGCTCGAACCCTGGCCGGCAGGTTACCATGACATGTTTCGATCGCAACCACTCGATCTCCTCAGATGGATTTGCCGTCTTACACTCGCAGCCATCGACGACTGCTGACGTCAATAGTCAAACATCAATCCTTAAACCAAATTGTATTTAAACATTTGGTAGATCGAAATTTGCTTTCCTGAATGATTATCCATTTTAATTGACTTTACATGTTTTTTCCTTACTTCTGTTTTTTCGTACTTTTGTCAAGAATTTTTCTTGAAGTCCAAGTACATTTTTTTGTTTTTTCATTTTGTCTTTCTCTTTTCTGTTGACCTTTTTCAGCACAACTTGAAGGACAAATGTACACATAGAGCTCGTGCCTTAGCTTTAACAATAATTAGTATCGTGGTTATTTTGTTGAACTATTTATGGTTTTTAATCCAAATTTTTAATATTTTTAATTAGGCTTAAGTTCATGAAATTTAATTTTCATTAAATTATTTTTATGAAGAAAGGAATTTTACAACATGAAAATTAATTAAAATTGTTATTGATAATCTTTCATTCTTGACGTGGCTCGGGCTCGAACCCTGGCCGGCAGGTTACCATGACATGTTTCGATCGCAACCACTCGATCTCCTCAGATGGATTTGCCGTCTTACACTCGCAGCCATCGACGACTGCTGACGTCAATAGTCAAACATCAATCCTTAAACCAAATTGTATTTAAACATTTGGTAGATCGAAATTTGCTTTCCTGAATGATTATCCATTTTAATTGACTTTACATGTTTTTTCCTTACTTCTGTTTTTTCGTACTTTTGTCAAGAATTTTTCTTGAAGTCCAAGTACATTTTTTTGTTTTTTCATTTTGTCTTTCTCTTTTCTGTTGACCTTTTTCAGCACAACTTGAAGGACAAATGTACACATAGAGCTCGTGCCTTAGCTTTAACAATAATTAGTATCGTGGTTATTTTGTTGAACTATTTATGGTTTTTAATCCAAATTTTTAATATTTTTAATTAGGCTTAAGTTCATGAAATTTAATTTTCATTAAATTATTTTTATGAAGAAAGGAATTTTACAACATGAAAATTAATTAAAATTGTTATTGATAATCTTTCATTCTTGACGTGGCTCGGGCTCGAACCCTGGCCGGCAGGTTACCATGACATGTTTCGATCGCAACCACTCGATCTCCTCAGATGGATTTGCCGTCTTACACTCGCAGCCATCGACGACTGCTGACGTCAATAGTCAAACATCAATCCTTAAACCAAATTGTATTTAAACATTTGGTAGATCGAAATTTGCTTTCCTGAATGATTATCCATTTTAATTGACTTTACATGTTTTTTCCTTACTTCTGTTTTTTCGTACTTTTGTCAAGAATTTTTCTTGAAGTCCAAGTACATTTTTTTGTTTTTTCATTTTGTCTTTCTCTTTTCTGTTGACCTTTTTCAGCACAACTTGAAGGACAAATGTACACATAGAGCTCGTGCCTTAGCTTTAACAATAATTAGTATCGTGGTTATTTTGTTGAACTATTTATGGTTTTTAATCCAAATTTTTAATATTTTTAATTAGGCTTAAGTTCATGAAATTTAATTTTCATTAAATTATTTTTATGAAGAAAGGAATTTTACAACATGAAAATTAATTAAAATTGTTATTGATAATCTTTCATTCTTGACGTGGCTCGGGCTCGAACCCTGGCCGGCAGGTTACCATGACATGTTTCGATCGCAACCACTCGATCTCCTCAGATGGATTTGCCGTCTTACACTCGCAGCCATCGACGACTGCTGACGTCAATAGTCAAACATCAATCCTTAAACCAAATTGTATTTAAACATTTGGTAGATCGAAATTTGCTTTCCTGAATGATTATCCATTTTAATTGACTTTACATGTTTTTTCCTTACTTCTGTTTTTTCGTACTTTTGTCAAGAATTTTTCTTGAAGTCCAAGTACATTTTTTTGTTTTTTCATTTTGTCTTTCTCTTTTCTGTTGACCTTTTTCAGCACAACTTGAAGGACAAATGTACACATAGAGCTCGTGCCTTAGCTTTAACAATAATTAGTATCGTGGTTATTTTGTTGAACTATTTATGGTTTTTAATCCAAATTTTTAATATTTTTAATTAGGCTTAAGTTCATGAAATTTAATTTTCATTAAATTATTTTTATGAAGAAAGGAATTTTACAACATGAAAATTAATTAAAATTGTTATTGATAATCTTTCATTCTTGACGTGGCTCGGGCTCGAACCCTGGCCGGCAGGTTACCATGACATGTTTCGATCGCAACCACTCGATCTCCTCAGATGGATTTGCCGTCTTACACTCGCAGCCATCGACGACTGCTGACGTCAATAGTCAAACATCAATCCTTAAACCAAATTGTATTTAAACATTTGGTAGATCGAAATTTGCTTTCCTGAATGATTATCCATTTTAATTGACTTTACATGTTTTTTCCTTACTTCTGTTTTTTCGTACTTTTGTCAAGAATTTTTCTTGAAGTCCAAGTACATTTTTTTGTTTTTTCATTTTGTCTTTCTCTTTTCTGTTGACCTTTTTCAGCACAACTTGAAGGACAAATGTACACATAGAGCTCGTGCCTTAGCTTTAACAATAATTAGTATCGTGGTTATTTTGTTGAACTATTTATGGTTTTTAATCCAAATTTTTAATATTTTTAATTAGGCTTAAGTTCATGAAATTTAATTTTTATTAAATTATTTTTGTGAAGAAAGGAATTTTACAACATGAAAATTAATTAAAATTGTTATTGATAATCTTTCATTCTTGACGTGGCTCGGGCTCGAACCCTGGCCGGCAGGTTACCATGACATGTTTCGATCGCAACCACTCGATCTCCTCAGATGGATTTGCCGTCTTACACTCGCAGCCATCGACGACTGCTGACGTCACTAGTCAAACATCAATCCTTAAACCAAATTGTATTTTAACATTTGGTAGATCGAAATTTGCTTTCCTGAATGATTATCCATTTTAATTGATTTTACATGTTTTTTCCTTTACTTCTGTTTTTTCGTACTTTCGTCAAGAATTTTTCTTGAAGTCCAAGTACATCTTTTGTTTTTTTTTTTCACTTTGTCTTTCTCTTTTCTGTTGACCTTTTTCAGCACAACTTGAAGGACAAATGTACACATAGAGCTCGTGCCTTAGCTTTAACAATAATTAGTATTGTGGTTATTTTGTTGAACTATTTATGGTTTTTAATCCAAATTTTTAATATTTTTAATTAGGCTTAAGTTCATGAAATTTAATTTTTATTAAATTATTTTTGTGAAGAAAGGAATTTTACAACATGAAAATTAATTAAAATTGTTATTGATAATCTTTCATTCTTGACGTGGCTCGGGCTCGAACCCTGGCCGGCAGGTTACCATGACATGTTTCGATCGCAACCACTCGATCTCCTCAGATGGATTTGCCGTCTTACACTCGCAGCCATCGACGACTGCTGACGTCACTAGTCAAACATCAATCCTTAAACCAAATTGTATTTTAACATTTGGTAGATCGAAATTTGCTTTCCTGAATGATTATCCATTTTAATTGATTTTACATGTTTTTTCCTTTACTTCTGTTTGACGAAAGTACGAAAAAACAGAAGTAAAGGAAAAAACATGTAAAATCAATTAAAATGGATAATCATTCAGGAAAGCAAATTTCGATCTACCAAATGTTAAAATACAATTTGGTTTAAGGATTGATGTTTGACTAGTGACGTCAGCAGTCGTCGATGGCTGCGAGTGTAAGACGGCAAATCCATCTGAGGAGATCGAGTGGTTGCGATCGAAACATGTCATGGTAACCTGCCGGCCAGGGTTCGAGCCCGAGCCACGTCAAGAATGAAAGATTATCAATAACAATTTTAATTAATTTTCATGTTGTAAAATTCCTTTCTTCACAAAAATAATTTAATAAAAATTAAATTTCATGAACTTAAGCCTAATTAAAAATATTAAAAATTTGGATTAAAAACCATAAATAGTTCAACAAAATAACCACAATACTAATTATTGTTAAAGCTAAGGCACGAGCTCTATGTGTACATTTGTCCTTCAAGTTGTGCTGAAAAAGGTCAACAGAAAAGAGAAAGACAAAGTGAAAAAAAAAACAAAAGATGTACTTGGACTTCAAGAAAAATTCTTGACGAAAGTACGAAAAAACAGAAGTAAAGGAAAAAACATGTAAAATCAATTAAAATGGATAATCATTCAGGAAAGCAAATTTCGATCTACCAAATGTTAAAATACAATTTGGTTTAAGGATTGATGTTTGACTAGTGACGTCAGCAGTCGTCGATGGCTGCGAGTGTAAGACGGCAAATCCATCTGAGGAGATCGAGTGGTTGCGATCGAAACATGTCATGGTAACCTGCCGGCCAGGGTTCGAGCCCGAGCCACGTCAAGAATGAAAGATTATCAATAACAATTTTAATTAATTTTCATGTTGTAAATTCCTTTCTTCACAAAAATAATTTAATAAAAATTAAATTTCATGAACTTAAGCCTAATTAAAAATATTAAAAATTTGGATTAAAAACCATAAATAGTTCAACAAAATTACCACAATACTAATTATTGTTAAAGCTAAGGCACGAGCTCTATGTGTACATTTGTCCTTCAAGTTGTGCTGAAAAAGGTCAACAGAAAAGAGAAAGACAAAGTGAAAAAAAAAAAAAAAAAAAAAAAAAAAACAAAAGATGTACTTGGACTTCAAGAAAAATTCTTGACGAAAGTACGAAAAAACAGAAGTAGAGGAAAAAACATGTAAAATCAATTAAAATGGATAATCATTCAGGAAAGCAAATTTCGATCTACCAAATGTTAAAATACAATTTGGTTTAAGGATTGATGTTTGACTAGTGACGTCAGCAGTCGTCGATGGCTGCGAGTGTAAGACGGCAAATCCATCTGAGGAGATCGAGTGGTTGCGATCGAAACATGTCATGGTAACCTGCCGGCCAGGGTTCGAGCCCGAGCCACGTCAAGAATGAAAGATTATCAATAACAATTTTAATTAATTTTCATGTTGTAAAATTCCTTTCTTCACAAAAATAATTTAATAAAAATTAAATTTCATGAACTTAAGCCTAATTAAAAATATTAAAAATTTGGATTAAAAACCATAAATAGTTCAACAAAATAACCACAATACTAATTATTGTTAAAGCTAAGGCACGAGCTCTATGTGTACATTTGTCCTTCAAGTTGTGCTGAAAAAGGTCAACAGAAAAGAGAAAGACAAAGTGAAAAAAAAAACAAAAGATGTACTTGGACTTCAAGAAAAATTCTTGACGAAAGTACGAAAAAACAGAAGTAAAGGAAAAAACATGTAAAATCAATTAAAATGGATAATCATTCAGGAAAGCAAATTTCGATCTACCAAATGTTAAAATACAATTTGGTTTAAGGATTGATGTTTGACTAGTGACGTCAGCAGTCGTCGATGGCTGCGAGTGTAAGACGGCAAATCCATCTGAGGAGATCGAGTGGTTGCGATCGAAACATGTCATGGTAACCTGCCGGCCAGGGTTCGAGCCCGAGCCACGTCAAGAATGAAAGATTATCAATAACAATTTTAATTAATTTTCATGTTGTAAAATTCCTTTCTTCACAAAAATAATTTAATAAAAATTAAATTTCATGAACTTAAGCCTAATTAAAAATATTAAAAATTTGGATTAAAAACCATAAATAGTTCAACAAAATAACCACAATACTAATTATTGTTAAAGCTAAGGCACGAGCTCTATGTGTACATTTGTCCTTCAAGTTGTGCTGAAAAAGGTCAACAGAAAAGAGAAAGACAAAGTGAAAAAAAAAAAAAAAAAAAAAAAAAAAAACAAAAGATGTACTTGGACTTCAAGAAAAATTCTTGACGAAAGTACGAAAAAACAGAAGTAGAGGAAAAAACATGTAAAATCAATTAAAATGGATAATCATTCAGGAAAGCAAATTTCGATCTACCAAATGTTAAAATACAATTTGGTTTAAGGATTGATGTTTGACTAGTGACGTCAGCAGTCGTCGATGGCTGCGAGTGTAAGACGGCAAATCCATCTGAGGAGATCGAGTGGTTGCGATCGAAACATGTCATGGTAACCTGCCGGCCAGGGTTCGAGCCCGAGCCACGTCAAGAATGAAAGATTATCAATAACAATTTTAATTAATTTTCATGTTGTAAAATTCCTTTCTTCACAAAAATAATTTAATAAAAATTAAATTTCATGAACTTAAGCCTAATTAAAAATATTAAAAATTTGGATTAAATTAAAGTTTTTAACACTTCTGCTAATGGAAAATATATTTGCTGATAACCAAAACGAATTTCGGTACCTGCATCACTACCGATATTAAACTTTTGGCTATTTAAGTATCGGTTTCAAAAAAGGTATTCAATGCAATATTCAATAACGGGTATCTGTTGCCAACCTTGGCTGGAATGCAGGGGCAGGATTTTGAAAGACTTTTGAAAATTGTAAAGTGATTTACTTAAAACATATTTAAAACTGAATCTGAGAATTTATTTCTTATGGTGATAGTGCATAAGTAAAATATTGAACGAATAAGACTATTAAATTATAAAAGCTTTTAAAATTGTAATTTGACTTAAAATACACATTCGAATTAATATGAAAATTTACCAATTTAAAATGTTTGTGATGGTAAAAGATTCTCATAGAAAGAAAATAAAATCAATGCTTTTTTAAACATTTTTAATTCAAACTTGTAAAAGGTGTCCAAATTTGAGGTAACATCGCTCAATGGAAATCGCTACAGGCAGATGATTGGAAGCTTTTTGTGTCGAAAATTTATGATTTATACGTAGAAAAATTACATGATTTCAACAAGAAGGTGCCACTTGTGCCATACAGCAACGGATCTTTTGAAAGTAAAGTTTAAAACCGCATTATTTATCATAGAGGAGGAGTGAATTTGGCACCAAGATCGTGAGATTTTACACCTTTTGATTATTTCTGTGGGGTTTTTTGAAATTGAATGTGTATTGCAATCAGGGTTACCGTTGGAAATTTTCGAAAAGGGTCACAAAAAGGGGGATTTTCCAGAAAAAGGGGTAAAAAAAAGGGTATTTCAATAAAAAAAGGGTCAACATTTTTAAAAGCAGTATTTCCCATTTAAATATATATAAAAAGACCAAGCTTTTTTATAAACAAACAAAAAATATTTATTTCAGGTAGGCAGTGCTTAAAAAACTTAATTTGTTTATGGAATGCCCTTTCCGGTTTTTAACCCTTGACAAAAAGTTTGTTCTTCATCATTATAGCTCATTTTTTTTAATACTTTTTATGTTATATTCCGAAATTTTTTTTTACCTATTTACCGATTTCAAATAAGTTTTTGGTGTTGCTTCCAATTTTGCAATCGTTGGCGAATTTTTTCCTGTAAGTTTTGTGATTCTTTAAAGCTTACCGCTGTTACCAAATATTTGTGAATTCAGCAATTTTTACTGAATTTTTTTCATTCCTGTTAGTTTTAGGGACTTTTAATCAATTTGATGGCGCTATTTTTGCAAAATTTTTCGACTTTCTAAATTTTTACGAAGCTTTCTTGCTCTTTGAGGCAATCCTCGCCGTTTTAAAAATGGTCCCATACATAAACCGATGTCACCTTTTTTACAGGGCACTCTTAATATTGTCGATTTTAAAGGGGGCAAAAAGTTCAATGCCTTATGACATTATTAAGAATGAAGTTTTTAGCATAAAACTTGCTACTCTATAAGAGAGCAAAACATTTATAAGAAACGAACACCTAATTGCATTTTTTAACTAAAATGTCACATTGTTTTTGAAAAGAAATCACCATAAGCTATTCGGCGGCATGAAATAGCCCCCCACGAAATAAGTTCCCAACAAAATAATGAAATAATTCCCCAATTTTTGGGGTCTTATTTCATATGAAATAAACCCCCAATTTAAGAATGAAATGAAACCCCAACGAAATGAAATAACTCCCCAAATCAAAATTAAATAAATTCCCAAAAATTGGGAAGTTATTTCATTGGAAATAAGTCCCCATTTCCTGAAATGAAATAAATCCCCAAAAAGTATTCAAAACATCCAATCACCCAATAAAAAATGGAGCTTCCAACGAAGCAGGTTTGTAAGGGAGAAACATAAAAGTTTCGCTTACCATTGCGCTTACGGAAGACATGAATTTTATATGGCGGGTTTCCACTTTGAAGCAATACATTTTTGACACATAAAGCGCATTATTCAGCGCACATAAAAATTGTTAGATGTAACGATAAGCTTTATACACTGTATGTTTTGATACCGTTATTTTTTAGTATTCTCCCTTACAAACCTGCTTCGTGGTAATGGAATGCCGTAGCACTTGAAATTTTATTTTTTTTAATAAAAGTTGTTGAGAGTTCTTTCACTTACTTAACTGCATTTCTGTATGTCTTATTGCGTAGCGCATATTTGTGCGCTTATTTTTTAAATGTACCTTTAGTGCTTCGCAAAATGATAAAATTTTTTACTGGGCAATTCAAAATAAGGGAGGGGTGCTTTTTAACCATGGGAGGTAAGGCCATGATGGCTTTATTGCTCAATTGAATGGGAGATAAAGCCGTAATGGTCTTATTGCCCAATCATTGAGAGGTAAGGTCATATGTTCAATTTTGCGAAGTGAGAGATATAGTCATATTTTTTTCCCCCAAATGAGAGGCAAAGCCATATTTTTCCAGAATATTGTTACGCATGGTGTAAACATTCTGTAAAAGGGAAAATCCTTAGTTATCATTGAAAAACATTTTTTTATTCTTGTGACGCACGCAGAAAAACTTTATTCGGCGAAGCCACCTGCCGCGTCCTACTGGAGAAAAACCCCTAAGCGCGGCCGCAGGAAAACTTTAGTATGCGAAGCCAGATTTCAATACTTAACTTTAGTAAAAGGAAAAATCATTAGCTCTTAATTATTAAAATAAGAAAACTATTAATCAATGTAAAATGGAAAAGTTTTTCAAAACTGAAATGACAGATAAAGCCATTTCCTAATATTACTAATGTGTCCTAAGGCCATGATGGCTTTGCCTCCCATTGGAATGAAAAAAAAAGGCTTTATCTCTCTTTTGAATGGGAGACCTGGATTCATTCCATCCAGCAAAAAAAAAATTAAATGGGCAATAACACCATTATGGCTTTATTTTATTCCTTACCGCAAAATTATTTCTCAAACTAACTACCTAGTAAGTCTTATTTTTAATGGATGAGTGGTCTTGACCATTCATTAAAACAAGTTTTGTTTACGTTATAATCTGCATTTTTGACGATTTTGGAATAAATTTGAAAATGAAAAAAGTCCCCAAAATATTTTTAGGGACTTATTTCATTTCAGATTTTTGGGGACTTATTTCATATGAAATAACTCCCCAATATGAAAATGAAATAAGTCCCCAAAAAAATGAAGTACATCCCCAAAAAACGTTGTTGTTGCCTCTCATATATTTTTTTGGGGAGTTATTTCATTTCCGTTTTGGGGACTTATTTCGTGGGGGGCTATTTCATGCCGCCAAGCTATTCAATAAATAAAACATAACAAATATATATATGAGTTACTTTTGCTATAAGGGAAATCGTACTTAAATTTGTACTTTACTATCGAAAATCTAATTTAGAAGTCGTACAAAATCTCTTAACACAAATCTTTTTACGAATACTAACTGGTTTTTAGAAATTTGCGTTCTATATTTTGGTATTAAATCTTCACTTGAAGTCCATTTCTCCATCTCCGCTTATTTCGAAAACATTTTTTAGCACTAACGTCCAGCATTGTCGACAAAAAACAAAATGTGATGGCTTTTTCCAAAAAAGAATCAAAAAGTGTCACAAAATAGGTGAAAATGATACAAAAGTATAATTTAAAAAAAAGGGTCATAAATGGTATCAAGACAGTCGAAAAAGGGTCAAATTGATACTTAAGTATCACAACGGTAACGCTGACTGCAATAATCCCACAACAGTTCAAGTGCTATAAACAACATTATCGAGCAGATATATACTACCATTGACAATAGTTTATTAAAAAACGTGATTGAGAATTTTGGTAAAAGATTGAAAGCCTGCCGAACCAGTGGGGGAGGGCTCACTTGATCGATATAATTTTTATCTTTTTTTTCTGGAAATAAACTGTATTAAAAATATTATTTATATCTCTGAAAAAACTCTTTTTTTTTTATTTAAATAAAAATGATACCTCAACCTTTGGACACCCTTTATTTGTATCTCAGCAATAATACGAAAACTTATTCCAAAAAAGTATCCTCCTAACAAATACACAACTATTTGAAATATATTATCTCACATCTTTATTAATGTATTTTTTTATTATTTTTTTTTTTTTTGAAACATGTGTAAATGAATATCTTTACAATTTTAAAGTATTTTTTCTAGATTTTTACCTTTTAAATACGTAAAACTTAAAAATCAAATGTAAGTCCACAAAAACGTATACATACAAACATTGTTGTTATGGCAATTTATTAAATGTAATTTACTTTATTTTTTAAGACATATTTTTTCTGATTTTTTAAGTTTGTTGTTGCAAAGAGGTAAACAAAAATTTAAAAAAGACCTTACTAGAAACTAAAGACAAATAATAGATAAAAAAAAAACCAAAAATTTAAAACTACAACACAACTTTTACAAGATATTTCTTCTATCTTACTTGGTTAGTTGGTTTTTAGTTTTAGTTTTTTTTTTTTTGCTTACACTCGCAGTGCGAGTGAGTGAATGAGTCCAAAAAAGTAGCATTTATAGATGATACCAACTTCCAAATCCAAACAACTAAGAAACATCCATAAAAATAATAAAATGGGGGGAAAAAAAATAACTAAAACGACAAAGCAGAAAGCAAAAAAGACCCAACTGCTGCAATTTGCTCGAAAAGTTAGTTGGCTGGCGAGTGTGACAAAACTGAAGCGGAGTTGCTTGTACGAGTATGAAAATCTTTTGGATTCGTATGACCAACAACAAACACATCTTTTTTTCTTTTGGCGTTTGTCAAAACATGCGATAACGAAATAAAAATAAGTTTTGTGTTTTTTTTTTTTTTTTTTGCTTTTCTAATGCAATTTTATATCATATTATATTGTTGTTTATCAGCAAAACAAAACAAAAACATTACAAACGCCAAAATTTTGTCCACTATACGACCATATAGAGAGATACATGATCCTGTGCAATTTTTGTTATGAGTACAGTGGCTTGGAATACAGGTATGACGAAAACAGAAAGCGAACTAGAATTAAACTTAAGCTGAACCAGATCGAAACTAGAACTAAAATAGAACTAAACTAGAAATTTCCTAAAACTCAACTCAACTACGACTAAAATAGAATTGATCTAGAATTGAAATAGAACTAAACTAAAACCGAACTCGAAACGCAACTCATATTCACCAATACCCCGGTTTGCCTCGTTTTCGAACTTGCGTCTTTTTAAAATTTCTGTAATTTCGAAGTTTCGTCGTTTATGTTTCACTTTGCGTCACATGGCTTCGAAGTTGCATCGTTTTTGTTTCACTTTGCGTCGCATGGCTAGTGCTTCGATTTGCGTCGTTAATATAAAAAAAAATGTGCAAAGCTTTAACAAAAAAGGGGATTTCCCGTTGAAGTCTAATGCAAATATGTATGTGAAGGTTGTCTGCTGTTTACAACTGGTTTCAAATTACGTTTGCTGAAGTAAAGCTGAATTAAAATAATTAGCAGCAACGAGCCAAAATAGCAAATCAGCTTAGAACGAAAACTGGGCATTTTGACGCGTTCTAAATCGGGGAAAAAGGCTGTTGATATTTAAAGAAACCTTGAACTAGCCCCTTCTACAATAAAATCCATTTGCTGTTCCAATGTCGCCGATAAAATTAAGAAATTTGTTGAAACAAGAACATCGTTACAACATAAACAGGTTACGAAAATTAAGCTACTTCTTACTTTTTGGATTGAGAATCAAAATCAGCGATAAATGCCCTTAAAACAAAAAAAAAGCTTTAACTTTATTTGAAGATATAAAATAAAATTATTCGGTATAAAGTGTATCAACTCAAAATTTATTTTTTTAAGCTCAGATTATGAGTCTCGGCACCAATTAAACGAAAGTCAATACAAATGTATGGAAAATACTCCTTCGGTTTGCGTTGTTTCGGCTTGCGTCGAGTTTTTCCGGTCCCAATTAGCGACGCAAACCAGGGTATTGGTGTACAGTAGAATCGCAAAAAAGATAACACGCGTAAAAAAAATCTAGACTTTTAGTCAACCGAATTTAAGCATCCATGTGCCGCTCTCACTGAGAGTTAACTTTTCTAAGCTTATTAAAAAATACAAGTAAGACTACTACAGACAGCTATGCCAAATCTTTTATATTATTCACCATGGTGCAGTAAAAACAGAAAGTTATATAAATACCGTTCTTAAGATATAAATAAACCTTTTTTTAGCGACGCCCACTTATCCAATCCCATCGAAATTTTGTCGAATGTTATGTATTTATAACCCTTGTACCTAATTTGGCTCTAACTTTGTAGCTTCTTTGGCTCTTGCCGTTCTCCAGATATACAGAAAAAAGCAACAATGTATTTATAGCAAGGACCGGATTTTACGAACGGAAAACACAAAATTAAATTTTATTTTTTAAATAAAAAATTTTTGTGTGTGAAAAAAAGAATATTGTTTTTCTGTGTTTAAAATTTAAACGAAAAAGAAAAAAAACATTTTCTTTGAAAACAAAATTTATAGTTTCAAAAAATAGCAAAAACTTTTTTTGTAAAAAAAAAACAAATACAAATTTTCAAAAAACTTTTTTTTGTTGAAAAATATTTTTTAAAACGTTTTTTTTTAGAATTTTTTTTTCTATGTATGTATTTTTCAAAAATGAAATATGTATGTATGTATTCTCAGAAACCTCTTCAAAAATTTTATTGAAATTTGTTTTGAAGAATGAAATTTTTATGACAATGCTTAAATATAATTATTTTGTTTTTGTTTTTTTCTGTTTTTAAGAAAACGTTTTATTTTAAAAACTTTATTTAATGTTTTTAAGAAAACGTTTTATTTCAAAAACTTTATTTTATTTATTTTTTTCGACGGCTTTTTTTTTCAAAACTATTTTAGAAATTTTTTGTTTTCTGAAATGTAGAATTTTTTAAACTTGCACAATAAATATTTTTTTAGAAACAAAAAAAAAAACATTTTCCGATCCTTGATTTATAGGTAAAATTAGAGGCAGTCGTGGTGTTTTCCTCATATCTCAGCCGCTTGTTGACCGAATTTTGACTGAACTCTAAAAGCAAAATTTTACGAAGCATATGTGACATAAATATACATATAACAACCTAGTCCCAATGAGCCAGCTCATGAACATGTGTTATTTCCGAAATATCTATGTTTAGTATTGTACTTTTTTCAAACTTAAATCCGCTTATAAAAGCTAATAGCTCGAAAAAGTTAATAGCTCTTGGGGCATTTCGGCTAACTTTTTCGCGATTCTACTGTATAACGAAATAAGAACTGAGCTCGAAATTAAATATAATTGAACTTGAAATCAATTGGAATCTTAATAGAAATATACAACTGAGCCACTCGAAAATTTGTAATAATAATTAAAAATAAAATTTTAGAACAAAAAACTTCTTATTCGATTCAATGAAAATATTTACCAAAATTGCACTTTGCAAAACAGCACTCAATAAAAAATATTTAATAATGAAATATTTCTACATATTCAATAATAAAGTATTTGGATCAAAGTAAAGTGAGCATTTTTACTACTTTTACTCGTTTTTTTTATATTTTTGTCCATTAATTAAAATTAACAGATCATACCCGGGTTTGCATTATCCATTTTTTTATGACGCAGCAATATTGCTTCGTTTTTTTTTTTAATTTTGGGCAACAACTTTTTATTTTTTTATTTATTTATTTATTTGATTAAATCTATGGATATGAATCCTTACAGACTACTATATATTACAAAGTTTTATATAAAGGTATTATTAACGAAAAAATTTTGTTAAGACATATTAAGTATTTAAAAACACGATAATATTGCGTTTAATTACATTTATATTAATTCAAAAATCGATTAAGCTATACAATTCATTGAAATTTTTGCATATTCTCCTCAAAGGATCAGCATCAGCATAATTTGTTTGCACAACAGGAAGGTGCAGAGGTATTAGGTGTCGGGTAAAACGTCGTGGAATATTAAAATTTATGTTACGAAGAAGGAAGTCGGAGAGGACATCGCCATTTATCAAATTAACTAGAAATGCCACATTTAGCATTGTCCTTCGACTTTTTAAAGTAGGTAGTTTAATTATTGATAGCCTCGCAGTATACGAAGGAAGATTCCCAGCATAACGACCAAATGAGCTCCTTAGGCAGAATAAGAGAAACTGCTTTTGAACAGATTCAATTCGGTCTATGTGCATGTTTACTTCAGGATCCCAGACAATAGACCCATACTCCAAAATTGGCCTTACAAGGGATGTGTATAGTTGTTTCGTTACATTAGGATCTGTAAACTCTTAAGACCATCGTTTTATATAAGTAAGCACACCACGAGCTTTATTAGTCGTCATAGTAATATGTTTGCAGAAATCTAGCTTAGGATCAAGTAGAATACCAAGATCCAGAAATTCTCCAACTAACTCTAGTTGATACCCGTCCAGGAAATAGTGTAGCATTGATGTGCAATTTCTAGAAAATCGCATGTGCTTGCATTTTTTTAAATTAAGCTCCATTTGGTTATATTTACACCATGCGTAAAAACTATTTAAATCCTGCTGCAAATACGCCCCAATGCTTCATTACAAGCGGCAAGTCGTTTATGAAAATCGAAAACAGCAAAGGACCTAGGTGACTTCCTTGGGGGACACCGGAGCTAACAGAAATTTCTTTGGATGTGGTATTATCAAAAAGAACACACTGTGTCCTGCATGTTAGGTACGACCGTAACCAGCACAAAGCGTTGCTAGTAAACCCTAATAAATTCAGCTTAGTGAGAAGTAGGCTATGGTTGATTTTATCAAAAGCTTTGCTGAAGTCAGTATAAATAACGTCCATAAGTTGGCCATCCTTAAAAGCGCGATTTGTTAGAGTTGTTAGTTGTAAAATATTTGTTACTGCAGAACAACCTTTCCTGAAACCATGCTGGTATGGTGATATGATTGAGGATACACTATGGCAGAGAGAGTCTGTTAAGCATTTTTCAAAAAGTTTGGGAATTGCACTCAATTTTGCAATGCCTCTATAATTCGTTATGTCCGACTTGTTTCCTGATTTAAATATCGGTATGATAAAGGATTTCCTCCAAAATTGGGGGAAATATCCGTATTTTAATGACACATTAAACATGATAGCCAAAGGAGTAGCCAAAGCATGAGCACAAGTTTTTAAAACGCAAGCAGGGATGCCATCAGGTCCACTACACAATGACGATTTTATTGTTTTCAAAGATAAAAGAACCTGAGAAGTATCAATAGATGAAAATGATATTGCCTGATGTTCCATCAGACAAAACGGGTATTCAGTTGATGTATCGTACTGTTGCTTAGAATATGTTGTTGCAAAAAAATCGGCAAACATATTGCTTTTAATCAAATTAATATTAGACTCATTAATTAAATACTTCATAACTCTTGGATAGCCAGTAGATTTTCTTTTCGAATTTACAAAATTATAAAATGATTTTGGGTCACGTTTAAAGTTCCTTTTCATTTTCTCAAGGTAATTTATATATAGTCTCCTGTTGAGAAGATTATATTCTGCTCGAGATACACAGTATTTGCTATAATCATAAGCTGTTCGATATTGCTTATATTTTTTATAGCATTTGTTTTTAAAATTTTTTAATCTTGATAGATGAGGAGAATTCCACGGTGGACCTGAATGTTTAATCACTAGAAGTTTCGGCACACACTCCTCAAAAAAATTATGCATAGTAGTATAAAATGTATTAATCATAGAGTCAATTGAAGCTGGGGTACCATTAGGAATGGATAACAGTTCAAGCCAATTAGTGTTGGTCAACAAATAGTTCAGGTCATCGTAATTTGTTTTCTTAAAACATAATTTCTTATCGTTTGTATCATCCTGATTACAAAAGGCATCAGACAAAATATTGTGACTAACTTCAAGAGTAGGGTGGTAGCGATCCTCTGGTCTAGTAACTGGTAATGTTCGCGTAATGGTGCAGTTGGTGGGTTCATTCACAAAAACCAAATCTAGAGTGTTTCCATTATCATTACAAATACCATTTTTTTGGAAAAGACATAAATCAGATAAATTATTGAGAAACTCTTCAATAAAGGCATCAGATTTTATTGGTGCATAACTGTATGAGTCTGGTAAAATTTTCCAAATTACTGCTGACAAGTTAAAATCACCAAAAACGTAAACGAAGTCCTCTGGCTGAGCTTTAGACACAACAGATTTTATGGATTCAAAATGTTTCATGTAAGTTAGTTGATCAGATTTTGGGGGAATGTAGGAACATGTTAAAAATATATGTGAGCTATTTAGTTTTATCCGAACACAGATAAACTCAATATCGGAATAATGTTCAAATTTTAACTCATCGGATTGGAAAGTATTTAAAACAGCAATTAAAACGCCTCCACCAGTAGTTAAAGTTTCTCTGTCACGTCTAAATATATTAAAATCATTGCAAAGAATTTCGGTATTTAAAGTGTTTCTATTTAGCCAAGTTTCAGTGAGAACAACTATATGGTGATTTAAATTAAAACTTTCAATATAGAGGTTAGCCAGTTTAGTGTTTATACCACGAACATTTTGATAAATAATATTTAAGTGTTTTTCAGTTTTCATGCAAAGTTTTTTTGGTTTGTAGACTCATTTGATGAAAGTCGTGCAACGTTGTTTGTTCTACGATTTTCTCTATATAAAAATTCGCGAACGAGTGCATTATTTGGCCAGAAACAGGGATCAACAACTCGATCAAAAATGTCATTCGGTACTGTAATTTTAAAGGACGCAATACTTCTGGGTTCAGAATAAGAAAACTTGTGAATTATAATACCAGTACTTGCGGGCAATTTTGATTTTAAGTAATATTCCATATCATCACTGGTTGTGTCAGAGGCGAATCGGGATACAAATACGGACTTCTTTGGAGGTATAACGCGCAATTCTCTACGCATAGATTGAGATTCAACGTTATTTATGATTTCGGACATTTGGTTGTTTGGATATATGGAGGTTTCTAACGTTTGGTTGTTTTGTTCCATTTGTGTAGTTTTGTTAGAGACATTTACAGACACAGACGATGCATATGTCGAAAAGGGAGTTACTGTTGCATTATTTATATATTTATTATTATTATTATTATTATTATTAGATGCCGAGGGAGCTATACGCTGAACATTTAGTGCCTTATTATTGTTCCTAGCAGACTTCCGACGTTTCGGTGAAGATTGTGCCGGAGATTTATAGTTGTCCAGGGAAGAGAAATCATCAAATAATTTTTCATAGTTAGAAAGACGGTCAGATAAATTTAAAATTTCTTTTTTTATATCCAGAAAAGTTGATTTTCTTGCTTGGAAAAACTTATAAAAATCAACTCCAATTTTTCTACAGTTTATGCAGCACCAATTAACCCCTTCAGACTTAGAAATTGCTTCAGCAGCTAAAACAGGAATTCCACCACACTTGAAATGGATTAACCCATTACACAGCCAACAGGCTAGCATCCTTTCATAATCATTAACAATAGAACATTTTTTATTCATACACTCCATTGTATTAAATATAGCAATAATATTTTTGTATTAAAAGTTTAAAAATAACGGCAAAACCAATTGGCAATTTTAATTTGGCAACAGTGACAGTAACCATGTACAATAGCTTGGCAGCACTTTTTTAAAACAAACAGTATTTGGCAGAGCGAAACAGCTGGTTTTGTTTATAATTTTAATGCGTGTGTGTGTATTACCTTTGCAAAGATTTATCTCTCTCTCTTTTATTTATTCCAGTGAATTTAGATATTTTTTTTATTAATTTTATCAAAAATGTAAATTTAAAAACAGTTTAAAGACAAAGGCCGTTTATAAATAGAAAAAACCGCAAACGATCACGACACAATGAAACCAGTACCTTAATTCTGTAACTTTTTGAATTTAACTACCGATATCGTTAATTAACGAGAAATCTCGGTTACTTTAACGAATTTATTATTCTGTATTTTAAATAAACAAATATTTTTGTTTAGAAATATTGACGACAAATATCGGTAAAAATATAAGAACGTCAAAGTAAACATTTTTTTAAATTAATAAAAAATACAAAATAATTTTGCTTTATTGCATTTATTTTAACAAAACATGAATGAAAACGTGTTAATATTGATTATATTTCTAAACAAATATGTTGGTGTTAAATCTTTTTATACATAGGAAAAAATTTCCTGGTGACTGAGCCACTGTAGCACAACATTCTCCTCTTACTTTTTATACCTACACTACTGTATGTGAAGAGGATATTATGGGTTTGTACGAATGTGTGTAACACATTTAAATAAAGGTTCTGGGCCTGCCTTTTAGTATATCGATTAACTCAGAATCAATGTCAGAATCCATTTAACGAATCCCGTCCTTCTATCAGGATGGCTGGTTGTCTGTACAAGATAATCTTGTGCGCAAAATACAGGTCGCAATTTTAAAAATAATTTTATAAAATTTGGCACATATGCATTTATTGTCACAAGGTCGAAGCCTTTTTATAATGGTGAGAAGCATTTATTTAATTTTTAGCCCACATGAAAACTTCTTTCCGGAATAGGGTTTTGTGCCTATTAATAGCCATCTTGTTTTATAGACATTTGAGTTGAATAAGATCCAAAAATATTTTGTCGTAACCTACATAAATCACCAGAACAAATTTTTTTATAATCGGTCCATATTTGACCACAGCTCCCATACGAATACACTAATAATGGTAGTAGTTACTTAGATAATATTTGGCACAAAAATGTCTTATGTGAATATTAACCTCACATCATACTCTTTTTGGCGGAAACATGATCGCCCAAATACTGCAATGTAGAGTCGGACTTGATCGACTATACTTTCTTACTTTTTTTGTGTTAAAAATTGGCTACTTTCTCTATATTTTTAATCTGTTAACAGTAAATTTATTGTCGTTATTATTTAACAAGAACTTTTTTTGTGTCGTTAGCTACCGACATTTTTAGCCGATAAAAATTGTTAAAATTTCACTACAGAATAGCTCTTAACGACAACTTTCGTTAGCTAACGAATTTTGACTACTTAACGACAATTTTTTGTCGTTAAAAAGTTACAGAATTTCAGTACAGGACAAACGGCTAATTAACACCACAAGACGATAATAAGCCTTATTACAGGTTAAAACTTGGATTAAACTAATAAACTTGTTTTTTGACTAAAAATTCAATAACTATACCTACAAACTTTTTTATCAATACCGCAAAAATCGTCATCGCAGAAAATTCAAACATTTTTTACTCAAATATGTGATTTTCGTTTTGAGATATGAAAATTATTTTTTTCTGTTTAACAAATAACCCAGCAAAAACTTACATTGCAAAGTAATGAGTTAAAAAGCTAATATAACGACTCTTCACTACTTATACATTGGCATTTTAACTCATTATTTTAACACGGTGATGTCATTGGAGGCAAGTACTTACCACCCTCGCTTACAAATAGGGAGTTAAATAAGTCATTACCACATTACTTCACTTGATTAAACGTTTAATTCACTAGATTAAAGGCTTAATTAATTTGATTACATTTTTAATTAAAACCGATTTTATTTTTGATGAATGCTTTAATTGGTGAAATATTTTTTTTGATAAGGTCAAAAACCCTTGTTTTTTATGACTTAAATTTTTCATTTAAGGAAAATTTTGGGTTAATTTTTTTGTAAAATAAAATTTTGCTATACAAATTTTAGCTATGAAATCTTATTTAATTTTTTTATTGTCATTTTATCACACCAAACACACTGTTCGTTAAACAAAGATTTGTATAGAGAGCATTTGATGTGGCATAAAAGTGGATGTACTACATGAAGATGATGATGATGACGATGGTGAATTATTACAGACTATATATTGGGAACTAACTACAAGGTAATACTTGTACTAAAAGTAAATTTTAACACACTCAAACACAGTCAAATAAGCGAATAACTTCATGTATAATATTTCTTACATTACTACGCATACTTACAAATACTTACACATCTCATATCGAACGTATCCATACACACAACTAAGTGCATATGGCATCCAACATTTTGCCACATATTGTTAGTTCATGTTTGTGTCACACAATTACGACTTATATTTTTCTGCAGATACAAATACAAATGTATAATGCATGTTTGATATATGAATTTCGTAAATGCATAAGTATGCATGTGTCAGTATCTGTGAGAGTGGATGAGTAAGTGTGTGCCATAATATTGTTGTTGTCGCTACTCTTGTTATTATGCTCGTTCAAATTGTTCACTCGAACCAATAAAAAAGCAAAAAAGAAAAAAAACTGAAAATGTTTCAGCAAATTCGTTGACGTTACGTCGCATTAAGTGCACTCAACTGCACCAGTTGTGTTGTACGTTGAGTATAAGTTTGGATATTGTGTATCATAAGTACATATGTACGTATGTACTTAAGCACATGCATGTTTGTGTGTAAAGTAGTTGCATGTATGCATGTGTTTTCCTATTTTTGGACAAAAATAAAATAGAGGAAACATCACATTATTTTTTTGCGTACAACTCTGCAGATACTATTTTCTGTTCTGTACGTTATTCTGCATCGAAAAGTAGATAATAGTTAGGAATATTTGAATAGGAACAAATTTTAATTTATAATACAAAAATTAAAATGCGGTTTGTGTGTATCCTTTAGACTCCTAAGCTCATAGTATTATTCTGACTATGCGACGCTTTATAAAGGTTAAAATATTTGTATAATTCCAAGTGGGCGTGATACTTTCCATACAAAGACAACATAATTTTTTGTATATCTGGAAAACGGTATCCGTGAAAGTATTTTAATTTGGTACGCATAGTTTGGCTATGAATGCCTAACGTCTCGCTCATTTGCTGCAACATCTTGATAACTCAAAAATATTAGTTTTGCGACGAACGACCTTAAAGTTTTAATTTTATTCTGCTCTTAAGAGTTGAGTTTATTGTATTCATATGAAATAATTACCACTTCATAAAACACCTGATTTTCTGTGCTTAAGACGTTTTTACAGCAAGTGGGCTAGATAGGAAAATGGGCGGTTACAGTATAAGTTTACAAGATTAACTATCAATGCACCACATCTGTCATTTAGGCTTGGCAGATGTGGGCGTGGCACGCTCTATGCAAAGGCAATATAAATTTCTATATAACTGGAGAAAGTTAACAGTAAAAGTATCTTAATTTGGTACAAATAACTTAAGCTGAGTTCATTTTCTTAAAATTGTTACAAATTTGTAACAATTGTTACTAGTAAAATTTTTTTTAACATGTACTTGTACTTGCAACAATTGTTACAAATTTGTAATAATTGTAGGGGGATGTAAGAAAAGATAAACTCACTGTTTATTGTTGGTGTTTTGTTTAAGCTTTGATATTGTTACAAGTAAGACTTAAGAGTGTTTATAATTCTTATTCGCTTTAGGGTTTTATTTGTTTAATTTTTTTGGCTTTTAATATTAAGTTAAGGCTTTTCTAAAATCTTTGGAAAAGGTTTCCTGATGAGCTGGCCTTAGCAACCAGTGAAATGCGCATAGAAGCTAGCTTTCCCTCAACAATAAATTTCAGTGTATTTATCAAATATGAAAAATTGTGAATTTAGCACGTCATACGGATATCGTATTAATAATAAATTTTGTATTTCCGAAAATAACTTTGAGAACACAGCTTTAGTTATCAATACAAAATATTTGCTAATAAGTAGGCTCAATTAAGAAACTGGGCGTGGCACCTCCCATACAACAACAATATATATTTCTGCATACCTAGAGAAAGCTTGCGGTCAAAGTTTCGTAATTTAAAACAAGCAATTCTGTAATTATTATAACATTTTTGCAAAAAATAGGCTGAGGTAAAAAATCGGGAAAGGCGCCTCCCAAACAGATACAATATTGATTTCTCTTTATCTGGAGAACGGTAACCGTAAAAGTAAAAGTGTTTACATTTTCTAAAAAAGACTTGGATATTAATGCACACTATTTGTCAAAACCTGGACTCAGAGACCTGCGCCGAAGCGGCTTAGCCGGCTGTTAGCCAGCCGCCGATGAAGATATTTGTAGCCACCGCCGCCGAAAATTCTTCGGCTAAAAATCGGCTGCAGCTTAGCCACCGATTACTTTATAAATAATTTTTATTCTCTTTTTTTAACACCTTGCCACATTCTTTTTTGTTTGTCTATTCTTAAAAAGTGCAACTCTTAGTTTTTTGTTTATAAAGCACCAAAATTTCATCAGAATGTTCAAAATAACGACATATAGGAAAATGGGTGAACACTGGTGCAATTGTTGATTATTTTTTGTGATAACTATTCAGTGTATTTTCCCGCCGAAAAGTTTTAGCTCTGTAAAAATTTGACCAAATCACTTTTGTTAAATAGCCTTAAGTGTTGATTGTTTTTAAAACTCAATATGTGGGAGAATAACAAAATTACAGATTTTTTAAAGCATCAAAAGTAATGGAGGATGAAATTGACTCCAGCGATACGGTTGCCGAGATCAGCGAGTTCAATTCAGATTTCGTGCATTACGAAAGTATGCTTAACAAGAAAAGTGAATTTAAGAGTAAAACGCAAATAAAGGGTGGTTAAATTGTAAGGGCCGTTGTTGAATGTGAACCACAGCTAAACGCCAAGTTTTTTTCCGAATTTTATTTGACATTTCTCTATTTCAGACTTACTCAATTTGAACCATGGAGAGATACACAATCCAACAACGTGTTAAAGTTATCCAGACTTATTATGAAAATGGGCGTTCAAATCAAAATGCATATCGTGCACTTCGTGATTTTTTTGGTCAATTTGATCGTCCAAATGTGCGTACAATCGCAAAAATCGTAGAAAAATTCGAGCAAACCGGGTCTGTAGAAGATGTGAGAACACCAGTGCATGCTCGTACAGCTCGTACTGCAGGAAATATTGCTGCTGTTCGCGATAGTGTGGCTGAAGAGCCGTCCACCTCAACTCGTCGTCGTGCCCAACAATTGCACCTCTCATGCTCGTCGTTGATGAACATTATGCATAAAGACTTGCATTTACACGCTTACAAGGTGCAATTGGCTCAAGAACTAAAGCCTCTTGACCATTCCAAACGTCGTGAATGGGCAGAATGGTGGCAAGAAATGGCAACAGTGGATGATCAATTTTCGAAGAAAATCATCTTCAGTGATGAGGCACATTTTCACCTCAGTGGATTCGTCAATAAACAGAATTGCCGCATTTGGGCGAATGAGAATCCAAGAGTGATTGTCGAAAAACCAATGCACCCACAAATAGTGACTGTTTGGTGCGGTTTATGGGCTGGCGGCATCATCGGGCCGTATTTTTTCCAAAATGAGGCCGGTCAGGCAGTTACTGTGAATGGTGTTCGCTATCGTGAGATGATAACGAACTTTTTATGGCCCGAATTGGAAGATATGGATGTGGACGATATGTGGTTTCAGCAGGACGGTGCCACTTGCCACACAGATAACGAAACAATGGCTCTTTTGCGCAACAAATTCAATGGCCGTGTTATCTCACGTAATGGCGATGTCAATTGGCCGCCAAGATCATGTGATTTGACACCGTTGGACTTTTTTCTTTGGGGTTATTTGAAAGAAAAGGTGTACGTCGATAAGCCAGCAACAATTCAAGAGCTAAAGGATGAGATAATTCGGCACATTAACGGCATAGAACCTCCATTATGCCTCAGGGTCATCGAAAATTTGGACCATCGGATGGAGGTGTGCCGCCGTGGTCGCGGCGCCCATTTGGGCGATATTTTGTTCCATACATAATTGAGTAATACCAATATATCATAATAAAATAAAATTACAATAATTTCCTAAATAGTTAGTGTTTTATTCAAAATCAACATCGGCCCTTGAAATTTAACCATGTTTGTTTGCGTCACTACTGAAGTATTCATGTACGCGGTCAACACACCAAGACAAGCCTTCAACGTGGTCGAAATTTTGGTGTGTACTGTATCACATTTTGTCCTTTTTTAAGAGACCGTTTTCAAGCCGAACAAAGATAAATAGAAGTTCTAAAAACAGATGGTGTGTTTTATTATAACTGTTTTATATGTAAAAATGTTAAATTTTGTACCTCTGGAATATCTAATTATTCAATTAATGTTTTATTTCCTGTGTCATTGAAAACATGTGATTCTTGTTTAAACAAAAACATATATTTTTTTCAATGGGTAGTGAATTATAGAATGAAAAATGTTTTAATATAAACATATACAAATATGTTTGCACAAATGTACATACATATAATTTTAATATACATATCCCATCGGCTGACAGCCACATCGGCTAACAGCCGGAGCCATCCGCCGCCGAGCATTTTTTTGCGTCAGCCGCCGCCGCCGATGAAATCCCACGGCGCAGGTCTCTGCCTGGACTTAATTGAAACAGTGGCCTTTACAAAGACAACTATAATAGTAAAAGTAATCAATTCACGAGATCTGTATAAAAACGAAAAAGCCACGATTTTCTTTAATTAAGTAACAGTTTAAATTTGTAAATTAGTTCTTTTATTTAACAAGGAACTGAGAAAAATTCTTGCCAATTTAGAGTTTAAGATTAAAAAAAAAGATAATTTATAAAAAGCGGTGAAATAAGTTTTAGCGTTTACAGTGAATTTCAGAAGGCTGCAAAATATGGGATCTAAGGTAAATTATGGACCGTATATCACAAAATTCATAAACCATTTTATGGCCATATGAAACTAAGTTGGAAGAAATTGTACCACAATAAATATATCAGGCACGGTTTTAGACGTATTTAATTAATTAACCAGAGTAGGCTTTATATATGGCCTAGAGTAAATTATGGACCGATCATCACGAAATTTATTAGTGCTATTTCCAGTCCTATAAAACTGTGAAGTATTAAATTTTTTCTGATGGGTTTAGGCGCATAAAACTGTTTTCCGGCAGAAGGGTTTATATGGGGCCTAGGGTAAATTATGGACCGATCTTCACGAAATTTTACAGCTTGATTTCCAGTCGAATAAAACGAACTTTTGCAAAATCTTATATCATTCCATGAATTGTTCCATCATTTATGTTAGTTTTTGTCACAAAATTATTAATTTTTTAGGGTGATGATCCAAATTTTGATTCATAGCGCTGATCCTAGTGAACAGATTTTGTTGGATTTTAATCCCAAATTGCTTAGGATAACTAAAAGCAATTTGACACCAAGTTTGTTAATTTCTTTTGAGTTTTTCGAAAGTTAGCGTGTTTTCAACAGGCGGACAGACAGACGGACATTGCTTAATCGACTAGAATAACTCAAGGAGCCAGAATATATATAATTAATGGGGTCTGAGATGCATAATAATAAAAGTTTCACATGTAATGACAAACTAAGTATACCCTCTTTACAAGTCATAATAAAATTTTAATAAAACAAAGAACAGGTAAGAATTATAATTTAACAAAAATAAACCAAAAGTAACCATTTTGTAGAAAACCAAGATATCGACTCATAATTTCTTTAATACACATCAACCCCGAGAAAAAAAATTTTTAGGACATTTTATTACTTACTCTAAGTCTGAGTTCATACGGCTCATGTCTTATTGACATGATTCTTCCTTTTTCTTCTTTGAACATGAATTGGCGTTCAAATGATTGATGTCATGTAGACGACATGTTTTTTATTTTCTATAGTCGTGCGTATGTATGTGTGCTTTTTTGATATTGAAAACAAAAACAAAATTAATCAACGAATGAAAAAGCAAAGCGTGCTGACAGTACATGCATCTGTGTACTCGTTTCTTTTGACCTCGTCCCTCTCGCCTATAAAGTAGCAACGATGTCATAAAATCATGAGCCGTATGAACACAGACTTAATGGGCATGTAGACGACATGTTTTTTACATCTGACTTGTCAACTTTTCAAGTCACATGTAATTGTGCATGTATGTCAAAACGGCTGTTTTACAGAAGGTTTATAATATTTGGTCACAAACGTACATGTAATTTGCTTCTGACATTGTCTCTGTTTTTCCCCCATTGTTGTTACAAAAACCAAAATAAAAATGCCGCCACGAAAATTTGTATTTACGCCGTTAAATAATTTAGCCATCTTAACATATTTTTCTTTTAATTCAAAGCTACCAATTTAGGATATTATAATGAAACGGTTTTTATATATATATTTACATAAATTCTATTCAATAGTGGGATTGATCATACACTTATAAAATTATTACAGTAACTGATTGTGGGTTATTAAATTCGTTTTCCGTACTGTTAAATTTGAATCAAAATATAGTTATTTTACGAATAATTTTATTTTTTAACATTTATGTTTGTTATTCAAAAAACAAACTACCAAAAAATTATTCAATTTTAATGATTATGCTGTTTAATAAATAAAAAATTTAAAAATGAATGTAAAAATCATTTGTTTTAAATGAAATGTAAATGATCCGTTTTTTAAATGAATTTTAATTTGTTTAAAATGAATTTTCGTTTGAATTTAACTACATAATATTTTGAGTGTACATATCTCGGTATTGTAAAATATTAACTTCAGCCGGCTAATGATTCCGGCAATAGTGGACGCAGCTGCCGGTTTCTTCTCGGCATATATTTCTGATGTCAGATGGTTTGTCAGAAGAAAATAGAGCACGCTCTAATTGAAATTTTGTCAGATGACTTTGCATCTGACTTTTACAGATACAAAGTTTAAAAGGTAACACACGACATGTATGTATTTTGCAAAGGGAAATTTGACATGTCAGATGACAAAAACATGTCGTGTACGGTCGCCTTTAGTTATAACTAAACTAACCCTTAAACGGCAATGTTGAGTCTTGCCGTTTGCGTTAGGTTTTTGGCTTCGGTTTGTTCTGAAATATGTAGTAATATTTTATGGCCAACATTTTTGTAGAACATTTTAAACCCACCCTTCCTTATTTTCGGAATGTTTTTTACGATTTGTTAGATTAAAAAATTACCTTTACAAAGTGCCGTATTTATTTATTGTTAGAACCTTGTTTTTTTTTCTCTCTTGTAAGTGAAATTCGTACAAAGTTTTGTATTTTTTCGAAAAATTGTATTTTACGCAAAATCGAATTTTAATTTTGCGTTAAAATACATAATTAAAAAAAGCTTTATTCATTTGTTATTATGTGCTAAATTCTCAATATTACTTGTTTAATACACTTACAATTTATTTTTGGAAGAAAAGCTAGTTCCTATGCATATTTCACTAGTTGCTTATTCCAGATCATTAGGAAAAATTTTTTTAAATATTTTATAAAAGCTTAAAATATAAAAATAAAAATGTCAAGCGAATAAGAATTACACGAACACTCAGTCTTGTTTGCCACGATATAAAAGATTAGACAAAACACCAACAATAAACAGTGAGTTTATCTTTTCTTACATTCCCTACAATTGGTTGATTTTTTCCGACTCGAATTGTAGTGTGAGTGGGTAAAAAAACAAAATTAAAAACAAATTGATTTATTTTATTGTTTCCGCAAGAAAATTTCGAAATAAAAAATGCTGTTACAGATTTCTATTTCGATCACTTTAAATGCTTAATGAATATTTAACCTTCAAACGAAATAAACATAAAAAAGTAGAGATTCATCACTCATTTGAAACAAGTAATCGCTAATATTTTGAGAAGCTAAACCTTAATAAGGAAGACTTCTAAAATAATAAAAAATGCAACCTTAAAAATTTTAAATTTTTTTCATATATTTATTTTACTACCAAGTAAATGTAACCATTTTACAAAATTATTCCTTACTAATAATTAGTATTGTGGTTATTATGTTGAACTATTTATGGTTTTTTAATCCAAATTTTAATATTTTAATTAGGCTAAAGTTCACTTAATTTAATTTTCATTAAATTATTTTTATGAAGAAAGGAATTTTACAACATGAAAATTAATTAAAATAGTTATTGATAACTTTTCATTCTTGACTGCAGCTGGGGCTCGAACCCAGGCTTTTACGGACAGGTTACTCTTACATGTTTCGATTGCAACCACTCAATCATCTCTTCAGAGGGGTTTGCCCTTTAACACTCACAGCCATTGACGACTGCTCAAATATCAATCTTTCAACTAAAATGTATTTAACCTTTCCTAACTTTCAAAAAATTGCTTTTAGTCAAGATAAATACTTAGACCATATTTACATTATGCAATTAACGCCGCAACTTGCCGCAACTTTCACATGCAAATTTTGTTTGTTAGCAAGAGGTCTAGGGAAGAAAACGCGGTTGAAAAAGTTGAAAAAATGCTTGAAAAAAATGTAAATGTAAATGTGAAAAAAGTTTCGTATCAACTACTTTAAAAGAAAATAGAAAAAAAACTCGGCGTTAATTGCATAGATGTAAGTAAATGCCGTCTTAGTCTAAATTTACACGTTTCATCTTTTGATGCTCAACTTCTTTTCAATTCCCTTTTAAAAATGCCATTATAATCACACGCAGCAATTGGTTTCAACTTTTTTCGGTTCAAAACAACAACAATTTTATTAACAACGAATCAAATAGAAAAAGAAAAGAAAACAATTGCATGCAGCCATCGTTGTGCATATACCAACGAATAAAATCACAAAGCGTACTGACCGAGTACAGGCATCTCCGTACTAACCCCCTTTCTTCTTTCTTCTCTCACCTAAAAACATGAGAGTTGAGTATCAAAAGATGAAACATGTGAAAGCAGACTTATAGTTTATTAACCAAAAAAACCAAGTTAAACCCTCAGAAGCCTCCCATTTTTTCAAAACTTTTAAGAGTAACCGATTCCTTATTCAATTGTCTCGTAGTAAAACATTTCACGAGTTTTTTTTTCAGTTTACTAATATTTTGAACATTTGGTTTACATTATTGCTGTATGCCGATGTTTATTTTTGTTGTTAAATTTTTGCTTCATTCTTGTTAGTTTTGAGGCGATTTACATCAGAATTGACAAAGTTTAAATGGCAATAAATTATGGTGTGCTTGAATTGATTGCAATTCAAACATGCGTTTTTCCATCATAATTTTTTTATATTTATCGTGCAACTACTCTGCTTGCAACAAACCACAGCGTAAAAGAATAAAAAAAAGATTGCATTATGACAAAATACATACATGCTTACTTACAATATGGTTGGAATACCCAACAACCATTTTATTTTTATTTTTTTTTTTTTCTTGATGAGACACGCACTAATAGTTCTTAAGAAAAAGGTTAAGCAAATATGGCTATTATGAACAATTTAGTACGACTAGAGAAATCTCATAATAAATCCAAACTTTACTAGTCAAATCAATGATGCCGGTGGAAAATTTACCTAGACTTATAACACAAACATAATGCAATATTTACCTTAAAGTCTACCGCAGAAACGTTCCGGAAATTTAAAAATATAGTTGAAATGTCGCAGTCAAACCCTTTATCTATTATCGGTAAAAAAAAGTTAAGACTGCAGTCGAAATTTCGAATTTTCGAAATCTTAGAACTCAGCATAAACTCACACATAATGCAAATATACTGTTGGATTTTGACCGTGACAATATCACTGCAAGAATTAGTTTATATTAACGGGTTTCTTGCAGTGGGATCTACTGCTAACAAAAATAGAGAAAATTATTTATTTTTTGATTGAAAAAGCGAAAACCGCAGAGATGCTTGGCGATAATTACCTTGATAATCAAAACTCATCATTAAGCAGGACCTAAGGGTTCAGCAAATATGTAATATTTGTAAGTTCTTTGTGTATATAACACAGTTGCTATACATACATAAATTAAAAGTTCAAAAATTCGTTTAGATCAAAACTATGTCTAATCGCCAAAATAATGTTAATAATGTATGTTAAACTTCTTAACTAATTTTTAAACGTTGTACTCAAAAGCGGTAGAGCGGGGTATAGACTTTCAGATAAAAAACTCACTTACCCCCTGTTGTAATACGAGAAGCGATACATATATAGCCATGTCACAGAGGACAATTCCGTTTGGTAACGGAATTTATTCCATATTTTGGTACTTCAGAATATGACGAAAAAATTTTTCGGAATGAAAAAATATTGTAATTAAAAATTGAATTTTATTTACATTGAAGAAATTTAGGCCCTGTTAGCTTGCCAAAAATAACATTCATAAAACCATTTTTGTTTTCATGAATGTATCTGAAAGGCCAAACAACTTTCCAAATACACTTTCTATCAATAAACAAATGTGTTTTCTTCTGTTCCGAATGGGATCATTCCGAACGGATGGTACTCTGTGACATGGCTGATAGATTCACAATGGGAGATTTCTTTAAAATTAAAATAATTGCTTTTACTGAGAATAATTTAAAAGTGGTTAAAGTTGTAAACGAAAAACCAAATTAAAAAAAAAGAATATATTTCTCCATATAAAATGAAAAAGGGCCTATCATCATTTTAAAAAAAAAAATTAGGGAGAGATAATAATAAAAAGCATTTTTAATATAGTAGGAATTGTTGATACTATTCTGCAAAACAGTTTTTGAAATCACATGCTTTTTATTTAGTTTCTTATCACTCCTGATAAATCTTTACAAACAATGATAGGCCCTTTTGCGCTTTATATGACGACAGGCAACAAAACTAGCAATGGACTATTTTTTTTTTTTTTTTTTCTTATTTTTACAGCCGTATTCATAAACATTTTAAACATCATTTCAAATCTGTTTTAAGCATAAATCGTTAAAATTGTATTCATAAGCGAATATTACCTTAAAAACCCCATTTTAAACCTTGTGTAAATAAGCGAATTTTAAAATTGATTCGACCCTTGTTTAAACCTATTTTAAAATGACATTTTTGCTTTGTGTTTATGCACATTTTGAACATTTTTGCGAGAAATGTTCATTCAATATGGGTAATTCCATGTCAAAACGACCAAGAGTGGGACACGACCCCTTCCGATTTTAATAAAATTTGGTGAGAAGGTTCCCTTTATCTTATTATTAACATATATGAACGAAAAAAATTTTTAAAATTTGTTTTTCGAAATTATGTCATATTCAAAATGTCATAATTTCGGAGAACATAATTTCGGAGAATTAGCCGAATGTGTTGAGCTTATTTCTTCAATATCTCGAAAACTACTTGACATACGAATACTTGACATAATTTCGGAGAATTAGCCGAATGTGTTGAGCTTATTTCTTCAATATCTCGAAAACTACTTGACATACGAAGATGATTTTTAAATAACAATATTAAAATTCTATTTTAATATTATTTTTTTAAGGGTTGCGAAAGGAAAAAAATCATATCTTAAAAAAGAAAAAAAACACCTCCTTCAAAGTTTCAGGATTTTTAAAGAACAGTTTGAGGTATTACAGTGCGCTCGCGGTAACGTGAACTAATTAAAACCTAGGGAGTTCATGTTAGCGAAATTGTTCACGTTAGCGATTGTCGAATTTCATAAAAAATATGTCTGTTTTAAACGCTTGAACGTGAAATTTTTTCTGATTATTTCCATTATTAAAATATAAATGTATATATTTATGTGTTTTATTATTATTTCCATTACTAAAATATAAAAATAAAATTATTAATTAGAATTCATTACAAACCAAAATGAGATCACGAGAATATATCTATTGAATTAAAATTACCTTGCAAATAAAATTACTTATAACATTTAGGCATTAAAAAAATCGGTTATCTTTTTCTGCTGCTTTTTCTTTTCTAATAAGTAGTTTAAATACTGCTTTCTCCCTTAAGCGTCCAACTACACTCTTGTCACTTTGATCAACTATTGCATCTTCTGCCCATTGCAATGCATTGTTAAAAATTTCAATTGCCTCACTTGCAGCAATTTTTTTTAACAGGATCATCGGGAATGCAAACTTTATAGGGTGTAGGATCAATATTGTAGAAATCACAAACGGAACGACAAAGTTATTAATACCATTTTACCTTCGGTGAAGGGTACAAAAAATTGTTCACGATATAGAGCTTTCTGAGTTTATTCACGTTACAGAGTAGCCAATGTAAAAAAAATCTTGTTCAAGTTAGGCGGTGTTCACGTTAGACGGTGTTCAAGTTACCGCGAGTGCACTGTATACAAAAAAAAATCAGCCAAATAAAAAAATAGGTTTTTGACATAGTCCGTTTTTAAAATTTAACATTTTGCAGATACTACATTTTTCAAAAAAAAATTTTTTTTTTCAATTTATGGTTTGTAGCCCCAAGTATTCTCTTTAAAATGACATTAAAATCATCTTCGTATGTCAAGTAGTTTTCGAGATATTGAAGAAATAAGCTCAACACATTCGGCTAATTCTCCGAAATTATGACGTTTTGAATATGACATAACTTTCGAAAAACAAATTTTAAAAATTTTTTTCGTTCATATATGTTCCTAATAAGATAAAGGGAACCTTCTCACCAAATTTTATTAAAATCGGAAGGGGTCGTGTCCCACTCTTGGTCGTTTTGACATGGAATTACCCATATATTATTATGTATTTATGCATTAATAATAAAATGAAATTCAAAAATATTATTAATATATTCTTCAATTTCACAAATTAAAGCTCAAAAAATTATTAATAGTACAAAATTAACTAGTGATGTGTAAACGATCAAAACAAATAAAATAAAACTCGTTATTTGAATACTTTTTTTTATTAGCAATAAAGTCAACACCTAAATTGCACTTTTACTAAATAATTTTTGAACTCTTTTTATTTTTTAAAGTAAATTATTCATTTATAAAAAGCAATTTTACTCTCACACACGACAAAAAAAATTGTATATACGAGTACAAGTATGATTTAATAACCACTGTTTTGCATCATTATGATTCAAGTGAATTAAAAATACGGTAAAACGTTTATTAGTTAAAATGCTGATTATGAATACGAATTTTAAAAAAAGCTTTTTTAGGATTAAAATGTTTTTTAACTAAAATTCATGTAAAACCTGAATTATGATTTTTTTATGAATACGGCTGTCATTAATGTTTTGAAAAGTGTTCTTACAAAACTTACTGCAATTTCCTTTAAATGTTCTAAAACTTTGTTATTTTAAATTGATTTTCTTTTATTTTTCAGATTGTTGCAAAGAAAGTTTGGATAAATGGAAAGGAGCACAGTTAAACAGCGAACATAACAATTTACAGACTTGCAAAATATCTCAAATCGCACCAAAATCAAGGTTTTTTATGTCCCACCCCTGAAATATTTTAACGGTCAGTAGAGGGTAACAAAGATTCGGCACAGCCGAATTTAACACTGTACACCAAGAGAAACAAATTTTGCAATATGGTCAACTTAAAAAAAAAAAAAAAACAATTTTTAATGAAAATATTTAAACATATTTTGGTTAATATAACCATGTTATTGTCATCGGCAACCAGATTATGGTTAAATTAGTCAACTATATTATGGTAACCTCCGAACATGTTATGTTTAATAATAACAAAAATATGTTAAGCACTTATAATAACATGGTTGTTTTTCACCCATAGCATGTTGCTATTGGAAAAGAGGAAAATACTATTATTAATTTAAGAACAAAATATTGTCCCATTTACCCATTACATGTTTACAAGCACAACCATAATACGTTGTGGCTTCACGATAGAGGAATTATTAAAGCCGGTGTCAAACATATGATTAAATCAACCATAGTAAAAAAATTTCATTTAAAATAGTTTTGTTGTAGGTAACCATATTGAAAAATGTTTTTTCTCTGTGTATAAGTTGTTTTCTAATGTAAAGACCAACCTAGACCATTAGAAATCATCTGATTGCACGTTAACGACATCGTTGTCGATGTCTAAGACTTTTACCGAACTGAACAACAAGCGCTGCTTAATAAAGGAAATGTTCAACGCGTGAGAAAGAGTGTGCAGGAAAATTTAACAACGTCGGCAAGAATGTGTTTAAATCAACTTGGGTTGTCGGAAACATGAATTTAACAAATTGTGAGCAAAGTGCATTTGTTCCCTTACAAAGAGCAGCCTGTTAGCAAGTCAAAGCAAAAAAAAAACATGGGATATTTTCGGAACACGCAATATTTCAAGGGGCGGCTATTTTAATTGGCCGTCGCGTTCGCCGGTTTAGGTCAGTTTAAATTTTTTCTTTAATAAAATTACAAAAAAAAAACAAGTAAGAGTGCTATATTCGGCCGTGCCGAATCTAATATACCCTTCACCATCTTAGATCAATATTGTAGAAATTACAAACGGAATGACAAACTTATATATACCCTTTTCCACCTGAGGTGAAGGGTATAAAAAGAGTAATTTTTGGGATTTCAGTATTTTAATTATAACTCCGCCATTTTTGAACCGATTTGACAGGTTTATATACCGACGAGTTTAAGAAGAAATTTGCCAGTTACTTGGTTTATAAATCTAGGACTCGGGAAGATCTATGGTTCCCGAAAGTGGGTATTTAAAAAAAAATATTATTTTGGTCATAACTTTTTCGTATCTGAACCGATTGTTCCGAGTTTTTCAGAAAATATTTTTTACTAAAGATTTCCGATCTTTTAATATACAAGGGATAACCATAGGTCATATTACAGTCCAAAAAATCAGGTTTTTATACAATTTTTGATATTGTTTGTACGGGAGGTACCACGCCCACTTCTCCGATCCCGCCCACATTTTGTGGGATGCTGTGTATTGATAACCTAAATGTGTGTACCTAATTTGAAATTGAAACTTTGGCTCTTGCCGTTCTCAAGATATACAGAAAAAAGTAATAAAAATACAACAACAAGAGATTTTTGGAAAAAATTAGATGTAGTCGTGGTTTTTTGCTCATATCTCAGCCTATAACATGAAATGGTGGACTATATGTGACATTAATATAAAACAACCTAGCCGCTATCATGTCTGGAGTCTCCGGAAAACACATATCAAACGTAAGACGGACAGACGGACATGGTTTAATCAAGTTCTCTCCTCATAAGGTCCCCGAATATATATACTTTATAGGGTCTTAGATCAATATTGTAGAAATTACAAACGGAATGACAAACTAATATGTATATACCATTTTCCACCTGAGGTGAAGGGTATAAACAAACAAGCAAAATCTTTGGAAATCCTGAAAAAAAGTCATAGAAAACGTTTTGGAAAAAGTGCGACTATGCAAAGGTAGCACTTACGCGAGGTTATATTTTTAGGACTTTATTCGACCTTTAAATAAAGAAATTATAGACTATTCAAATCTCTTTTTTACTTTCGGACCACACTGTACTTAATTAACTTTTAAAAGTCCGAAACTTCGTTGATGATTTTCAAAGGAACGTCCGATAAAATTAAAATTGTTTCTGCTTTCGGAATGTTCGCTGGGTTTTTAGCGTATACTTTTAAATTTACGTTTTATTTTCTGCTTTTTCGCGCAACTAAATAAATAATTTGAATTTAACTTTATTTTGTTTTTTATTAGGATTTTATTTTGGTAAGTGGCTCTGTAATTTTAAAGACGTTGCAAAATTTGCAAAGTTTGGCTTATATTTTAAGTTTATTTTTTTATTATTATTATTATTATTGTTATTTATTAGTTTATTGAAAGCTTTTTGGTGCTTATAAAGAAACAAATTGCCAAAGACATTTCATACTTATGTACATATTTGTGTATGCCGTTAACAAATGTTTGTTTAATATTAGAAAAAAAAAATTTGTAAATAGTTGTGCGTTTTTATACCCTTCACCTCAGGTGGAAAAGGGTATATAAAAGTTTGTCATTCCGTTTGTAATTTCTACAATATTGATCTTAGACCCTATAAAGTATTATATATATTTTGGGTCCTTATGAGGAGAGAACTTGATTTAACCTTGTGATGTTTTACTATTGTAAATATGTATGTATATGTAAAAATTATTTTGTTTTTGTCTAGTTGCTCTGCATTGTGCTCGCAAAATGGTGAAGGGTATATAAGATTCGGCACAGCCGAATATAGCACTCTTACTTGCTTATTATTAGAATTAAACGACTAAAAAAAATTTATATCTTTTTCAAATTTGAAAGGAAAATAAAGATGTTTATCTTCAAAGCAAAAAAAAAAATATTAATTAATTCATATACAGACATTTTATTTGACAGTTTGATTGGACTAGTCTATAAATTTTAATAACAGCTTAAAAAAGCGTTAATAATTGAAAATGGAGAGGTATTTAATAATTAAGAAAACTTATAAGGTTATTAAAAAAAAAGTTTGATAAAATTAAAATTAAAAAGTATGTTTTAAAGCAGTACTGATCAGTCTGACGGTAACGAGTTTAATTCCTGCCAACAACTCTGACCAATTGAAGCTGAATTTTTAATATCGGGTGATTTTTTAAGAGCTATAGGAAAGTTTAAAAAAAAACACATCAAATTTAGAAAAATGCATGAAATCTTTATTTGAATCGATAGTACGGTCCATATAATTTAATGTTTGAAGATTATTTCATGCAAATGTTGAACGTGACTGTGCCTCAAATGGTACATCCGCTTAGTCCAATTTTGGCATACTCTTTCCAACATTTCGGTCGGTATCTCATTGTTGTCTTCCAATGCGTCAATTGAAGCGTTCATGTGTGTAAAGACATGAGCTTTAACATAGCCCTACAAAAAAAGTCTAAGGGCGTTAAACCGCACGATATAGGCGGCCAATTTACCGGTCCCGAACGTGAAATAAAATGTTCACCTAACTCGACTCTCAATAAGTCCTTTGTTAAGCGTGCTGCCTGGCATGTGGCACCGTCTTATTGAAACCACATGTCATGCAAGTTAAGCTCTTGCATTTTGGGCAAAAAAAGTTGGATATCATCTCACGGTAGCGCTCACCATTCACAGTTACGTTACGATTCGCATCATCTTTGAAGAAGAACGGTCCAATGATGACACCAGCCCATTAACCACACCAAACTGTGACTTTTTCTGGATGCATTGGTAGCTCTTGCAATGCTTCTGATCTTCACTCCAATACCGACAATTCTGCTTATTACCGTACCCATTGAGCCAAAAATTAGCTTCGTTGCTGAACACTAGAACATTCTTAACAGAGCACGCATTTTGATAATAAAATTCAATAATTTGCAAGCGTTGTTCGTTTGTTAGACGATTCATGGTTAAATTACAGACCAAACTGAAGATGTTTGACAGTGAAACAAAACACGAAACGTGCGTCTGCTGTGCGTCAGCTGTTCAAAAAGATAATAGCTAAAAAATCACCCGATATATAAGAATTAAATAAATATGTCTTTAAAAAAACTGTTTCAAGCAATGCAAACAATCTCTTTTAGACATTAGAATCCAAAAGTAGAGTCGAACAGTGGCTTTTTATTTTAAAACTATTGACATCTACTTTCTTTATGTTAAAAATTTAATAAAGAATCTGTCGGTAAATAAACCGAAATTCGAAAATTTTTAATTTTTTTGAATTGCTAAAAAAAAGTTCACGCAGGGATCGCACACTGTGGTAAATCACAAATCTAGGTGGACAAAATAAAAAAAAAAATGTCTGGCAACATTCCTTCTGATCGTTTAGCGAGCTTCTCAATACAATAGGTAACTGTAATTCATGTTTTGTTTTTGTTTGTTTTTAGCTCTGATTAGGATAAATAAGCTTTAAAGTCAGTTGTTGTCAGCACGTACATTCAGATTTCAAAGGGAAGCGTATTTTTTGTGTGACTTCGGTTTATGATTAAAAAGGCTACAGTGATTTTATTGTCATAATTTTTTTTCATTATGATAAAGCTCTATTTCAAGGAAATATATTACAATTTTCATTCAATTATTTCCATTGTAAGTATTAAAGAAAATTTTTTTTTTTGTAAGAAGTTCAGAAAGTGCAAAAAATAAAATATTTCCTTTTTTCAAGTAGAGTTAAAGCTGTTAATTCCGCATAATTCCGGCGTAAAACTATATTTGGGTTAATCTTTTAAGTGTTCACTTTAAGATAATTCAAAAACATCTTGCGCGTTTTTGCGACCGCCATACATTTTTTTTCACTTTTCCAGTATGACCTCCACTCTTTCGGGAAAGGAAATTTTTGAAGAATGGGTAAAAACTCCCAAAATACATCGGAAAGACGTATTATTGACGTTAATAATGGTTAGATATGTCCTTCAAGATATACTAGAAGTAGAGTTTTTTCCCGGGATATGGGGAATTTTTTTTAAATTTCCCGAGATCCCAGGATCCCGCTCCATATTCATTTATATATTTGATCTCGTTTTTTATTTAATTCAGGAGTGAGAAGTGAACCTAACGCGATTAATACATTTTGTCCAGTTAGATTTGCGATCTACCACACTGTGGATCGGGTTGAAATTTTAAAATAACCATTTTTATCTCACCCTGCGGCCACACTTTCAAGTTGTTCTTGATAGTCTTTTACATATACTGCTTGTCAAAATTTACTTAAATTGAAAGCTGTGACGTAGGCTGCACTCAATTTGTAAGCAATTTACTTCCAAGATGTCAACAACAGCACAATTTATAAAGACAGACTTGTACTCAGCTGTTATATTGAAAGTAAAATTGCCAAACAAATGGAAAGGTGAAATTGAAAGCCATCTCGTGGTCAATTTAAAAAGTGTGAGTGTGTTAGTAAAAAAGTAAGAGTGTTTTGCAAATTGAAAGGAATTGAAAGGCAAAACTTGATCGTGTGGCCGCCAAGTCACGGAAATTTTAAAAAGTATACACCTGATATTCGTATATATTCCCATATGTATCACTTAAAAGCTATTTTGGAATTTATCCACTGCTTTAGAATTAAAAATTTTCTTACGGTTACAATTCATCGCGGTGCAAAATTTCTTGGAAATGTTTTAGAAATTTGCTTCCCTGCGTGAGGTTTTTTTCGCAAAACGACGGGAGACAGGTGTTTTCATTATTAAAACATTCTTGGCCACTCCGTGGTACTATGCCAAAAATTTGGTTAAAGCCCTAATGTACATTGGTATGTTTTTTAAAAATGTTTGACATTTATTAAATTTTTGTTTTTAAATTAAGTCTCAAGCTGTTTTTTAAATCTCTATTGATAAAAGTTAAGTAAATTAAAATGCATTTACTTGTAATTTTAAAATTTATTCAATTTGCCACACCTTATCAAATTGTATTACTGGCAATACTAAACTAGATTTTAAGTACAAATAAAAAAATCTTTTATGTGATAAATTATAAATATCAAAATGTAAAAAAATGGCGAAATTTTAATAAAAATAAAAATATTCGAAATGAGGTGGAATGTATATTTTCCCTAAGACTAATGATTTCTGCAGTGTGTTTAAGCACTAATCTACAAATTTTACTTATCATTACCCAAAACGCAGGAGAAGCAAAAAACTATTTAAAATGATAAATTGCCTTAAGAAGATCTCCCTCCCATCGCCGAATTGCGTTTTCATTTTCCGTGCTTTCTAATGGGTGATTTTTAAGGTATTATCTTTTTGGCAACACTGGTTTAAACAGCTGACGCACGTTTCGTGTTTTGTTTCACTGTCAAACATCTTCAGTTTGGTCTATAATTTAACCATGAATCGTCTTACAAACGAACAACGCTTGCAAATTATTGAATTTTATTATCAAAATGCGTGCTCTGTTAAGAAAGTTCATCGCGCGCTTCTTCCATTTTATGGTCAGTTTAATCGACCCACTAAAGCGGCTATTCGGGCTATTGTGACTAAATTTCGCACCAAATATACATTGTTGGACATTAAACCACCAACACACTTACGTAGAGTGTGAAGTGAAGAAAATATCGCAGCTGTATCGGCCAGTGTTAATGATGGCCATCAATTATCGATTCGTCGCCGTTCGCAGCAATTGGGACTATGTTACTCAACAACGTGAAAATTTTTGCGGAAGGATTTTTTGCCCAAAATGCAAGAACTTGACTTGCATGACATGTGGCTTCAAGACGGTGCCACATGCCACACAGCACGCTTAACAATGGACTTATTGAGAGGCGAGTTCCGTGAACATTTTATTTCACGTTCGGGACCGGTCAATTGGCCGCCTAGATCGTGCGATTTAACGCCTTTAGACTATTTTTTGTGCGGCTATGTTAAAGCTCGATAGACGCTTCAATTGACGCATTGGAAGACAACATTGAAGCATTTATTCATGAGATACCGGCCGAAATGTTGGAAAGAGTATGCCAAAATTGGACTAAGCGGATGGACCATTTGAGGCGCAGTCAGGGTCAACATTTGCATGAAATAATCTTCAAACATTAAATTATATGGAACGTACTATCCATTCAAATAAAGATTTCATGCATTTTTCTGAATTTTATGTGTTTCCTATAGCTCTAAAAAATCACCCGATATTTTAATAATTAAAAAATTATAAAGCTCTTTTTAAGCTATATTACTGTACTGTACATTCAAATTCAATTTAAGTTTCCATTGTATGAAACCCAGCAAGGTAGCCTCAATATCACAACAATACAAAAACAACAGTCATATGTTTTTGAGATGACCTTGTAAATAAATACACTTTTTTATGAATTTTTCTTTTTAAGTTCGTTTTCAACGACAAACAGCTGAGTTGGGCCCCACCAGGGCTGCCAGATTTGACGAGTTATCGTCATTTTGCCGATTTTTTTGTTCCGAAATTAGCAAAGTGCCGATTTTTTTCTCAAAAGTGTCGATTTTTGTAAGTCTTCAAAGTCTGAATAAAGCATTAAATTTTCTGACACGTTCGTTTTTTAATCTTGGAATGTTTAACAGCCGAACCTTAACCAGAGCGGAAAGCGAAACGTTTTCTTTTGCTTAACTTTTACGCTGATATGCCATATCAAAGCAAGAGCGTCAACGTTGTGCCACGAACAGTAGTGATAACTTTCTTGTTCAATAAAACCCTCAAATTATAAATAAAAATAAATCTAAAAACGCTAGGTTGACCAAATAAATTATATATGGGTATTTCTCTGAAATGGTCCACCGTGACTAAAAAAAATCAAAGCGCTCGCATAATTTTTTTCAAGGAATATTTTTATTTTTTATTTTTCATTTTTGAATAAAAGTTGAATTTTTTTGTTAAAAACACCTGAAAATATATGTTAAATTACTAAAATATGTATGAAGGTAAAAAGTGTCAGGTGCGCAATGTCACGTGCGTAATTTACAATTTATTTTTTTCTTCGCCAACCCATGCATAGTTGCTTTTGAACAAAACATGATTATAAAGGCCCATTACTAACCTTTATAAAAACATTTTTTCCGAAATAAAAACCTCCTACAATTCACTTACTTTCGCACTTTTTCTTACGGTCCTAAAAGGCACTTCTATTTTTGTCACGTGAGTTAGTCAACTTTGATTGCATGGCATTTGGGTACCCAGTGCTCAATTTACCATTATATATACTTTTTAGAAAGAACTCATCACAAACAATGTAACGATTCTAGAATTCATTCTAAACATATACAATAAAACGCGTACAAATGTCGCGTGCATAACCAGAGAAACACCCATATATACATAAAATCAAAAGTTGTTAACAGATTTTAATCATTTATAGCTTGTGCTGTTTGCAATGTTTTTTTTATATGTCTGCATAAAATTAGAAGCATATTTGCATTTTTCAGTTTTTATGAATTTTTAAAAACAAAAATTCCGAAATTTAAATAAAAAAATTATTTTTTTTTGACATAGGAAGCTGAAATTTGGCACACTTGAAGTACTTTCTTTGCGGAAGATCGTAACGAAGCCATATTTTTGATTTTCGGCTTTTAAACTAGTATAACTATAAAGATCTGATAGAAAAGATGTTTTTTTTTTTATAATATGGGGAACTTTGGGCCCCACCCGGCACGGCTAGGCACCGTCGGATTGAGCTGAAAAATTAGATCATGATTTCTTCCATCAAACCTCATATTTTAAGAAGCGCAAACAATTAAATTTAGAAAAAAAAAAAAATTGCGACCAGTCTACTGATTACACTGTACAATGATAACACACGTGTCACAAATTTTCAAAAAAGTCGTGAGAAATGATTTCGACACCTAATCTTTATGTAAAATTGTCCGCTGAATCAGAATATGAAGTCAGAATTCTCAAAAGAAGAACAGTTTTCGAGATATTCCAACGTTATTTGTGTTTTTAAAAAAGATGATGTGACTTAAATGAAAATATCTTCAAAAATATTTAACGAATTATGTATTTCGTTTTTTGTTTAAGTAAAAGATAATAAACTAACTTAAAGAACCATGGGTCGTTTGTGCAGATTAATCAAGAAATGACAGAGGTACGGTCAACCAAAGTTCAAACTTCATGAAAAATTTCATGATTTTTTGCAATTTTGCTTTTTTTAAGTAATTTTTTGATTATTTTAGAAATTTTAATATCTTTCACTAAAAAAAAGAAATACATAATTCGGTTAATATTTGTAAAGATATTTGCATTTAAGTCACATCATCTTTTTTTATAAACAAAAAAAAACGGTTATTTTGGAATATCTCGAGAACTGCTTTTGACAATTCTAACTTCGTATTCGGATTCAGCGGAAAATTTTATATAAATATTGGGTGTCAGTTAAATTTGGTCAAAAAAGTGTTATTTGTATTTTTTAAAGAAAAAATTGTCGGCAATTATCTTTGTTTAATCCAGAAGACGTAGCACAAAGGAGTTACGAAAATTCGAAATCAAATAAATATTAATTTGTTAATTAAATAATAAAAAACTAGATCATTAGCTCGTTTAGACAGAAATTAAAAATAATTAAACCATTAGAGTGAATCCATGTCAAACCGTTAAGTCGTTCGGCATCATCACCTCCGATTTGAATGAAATTCAACACAAATGTTGAATGTTATTGGACTTTAACAAACCATAAATTTTCAGACCCCAGATTCTTTCGGCTTCCGAAATATGACGTCATAAAAGATGAGAAAAATGTGAAAAAACCTCAAAAGTCTCCTTACAAAAGGGGATAGAACTCTTGAACTACGGAAGATAATTTAGTTTTATTGGTATCGTTTTAAAGGTGAAAGTGCACCCTTTAAAATGATATGCATATTGTGTTTTTCTAAGAAAAGGTCAAAGCTCAATTATTGGGGTCTTGAGTTCAAAGCTCCATATCTAGAAAAGTATATTTTTTTAAATTCTTAAAAAAATATATGTTAAGTATTATACCCTCTTCAACATTTGCAGAAAATTTAAAGGTGGAGACTAGATTGGTGTTAGAGTTATATACCAGAACGTGATTCTAAGTATGTTTTGTGTTCAAAAATCCCTTGTTGTTGTTGTATTTTAATTATTTTTTTCCGTATATCTGGAGAACGGCAAGAGCCAAAGTTTCCAAATTTTGTACACAAATTTTAGTTATCAATACACACCATCCCACGAAATGTGGTCGGGATTGGAGAAGTGGGCGTGGTACCTCCCGTACAAGAAATATCAAAAATTGTATAAAAACCTGAATCTTTGGACTGTCATATGATCTATGGTTACGCCGTATATATCAAAAGATCGGAAATCTTTAGTAGGAAATATTCTCTGAAAAACTCGCAAACATCGGTTCAGATACAAAAAATTTTTGATATTTTTTGTACGGGAGGCACCACGCCCACTTCTCCAGTCCCGCCCACATTTTGTGGGATGGTGTGTATTGATAACTAAAATTTGTGTACTAAATTTGGAAACTTTGGCTCTTGCCGTTCTCCAGATATACTGAAAAAAATAATTAAAATACAACAACAACAAGGGATTTTTGAACACAAAACATACTTAGAATCACGTTCTGGTATATAACTCTGACACCAATCGAGTATCTTGCGTAGTTCAAGAGTTCTATCCCCTTTTGTAAGGAGACTTTTGTGTTTTTTTAAACATTTTTCACATTTTTATGATATTTCGGATGCCGAAAGAATGTGGGGTCTGAAATTTATGTTTTGTTTAAGTCCAATTACATATAACATTTGTGTTGAATTTCATTCAAATCGGAGGTGCTGATGCCGAAAATGCCATTTTTTCGTGATGGTTTGACGTGTTTTAACTCATTAATCAAAAATAAAATCAGTTTAAATTAAAAGTTTAATCACGTGAATTAAACGTTTGCTTATATCAACAACATTACTGCAAAAAATGTTGTTTATATCAAAAATTATTTAATTGATTGTATTAATTTATTAACTGGTGCAAATTTAATTAATTTTTTAATTGAAATCAATTTTTATTTTTTTTCAGTGTTGCCTTCAACCTTTTTGGTTAGCTCTCGAGCTTATTAAATTCAACATCCGTAACACACTTTGTATTTAAACAAAATGTTAATAAAACATTTTTTCTAAAAACTTGAATCTTTCGCTATAACTTTATTATATTTAACTTTAATTGAATAAATATTTGTGTTAACACTTTTTCGTCTACAAACATTTTGTTTAGTTTTCCTCCTAAACACATTCCCTGCTACATGTTTCATTGACCGATATTCATGTATGATTTCTAAAAATTTAATTAAAAGAAAAAAACATGTCTTGTCCTTCTGTAAAAATAACTTCTAAAAAGAGTTTAGTGGTGGTGTCGACAGTTACAAACAAAAATTTTAAATTATAATTTCAGCTTCAGCAGCTATAAATTTACAACAAAAGAAAAAAACACTTAAAAAAAACTGATGATTAATAGCAAAATACAGCAACCCTTGTCACTTTTCCCAATCATTCATTCATTTAATGAAAAACAACTGAAAATAAAAACTGACAAATAAAACAAACATTTTTGTTATTTGAAAATGGCCATAATTCTTTTCGCGCGTTCCCAATTCAAATTTTGAAAAATGTTTCTTGTACTAATGGGCCTAGTTGTGTTTTAGCTTGTTGTCTTAATCACTTTAAAAACTTTGTTAAGTGTGCTAAGAAATTGTTGGTACCTATTAAGACTTACTGACAATGCAAACAAGAAACTGTTTGAGAATTTACAAGATACAACTCCCATGGAAATCTTTTGTTATGGATTTTTGTCAGTTTGTCGTTTTTTCTTTTTTTATTTTATTTAAGAGTCTTTTGTTTTAATAGTGAATGAGTGCAAAATTGTATGAATGATGTGAGAATTATTTGAATTTTGGCACGTTGCATAATTTTTACGTTTTTTTTTTTATTAAATTGTTTAATAGTTTTAATTAAGACACAAATTTTAAAAAAAGTTGTAGTTTTTTTTAATAATGTGTGTTTTGTTTAAATAAACTTGACACATACAAGGTGGCGAAAAATTTGTCACCCGATGTTCGTTGACTACAAATTTTTTAATAAATTAAAATTTTTAGTTTTAATTTTTTATTGTGTTTTTTTGAAGTCTTTATTTTTTTTATTAAGTAGAAAAGTGTTATCGTCCAAGTGGAAACCGCCCAAAAGTTATGGTCATACGGGCACAATTATTGCACTTTCCATCACTCTTGCTAGAAATTCCGACGATAGGCAACCGCATTCCTAACGGATATTCTTTTCGAGGACCTTAAACTTGTGGAAATAGAAACCCCTTAAAAAGAAGTCTTGAATGGTTAAATCAGGCGATCAATGCAAACCAAAAAAAACGAGAGATTAGGCGTCAGAAGTTTTCGAAAAAATTAGGCCCGTTTGATGTACGCGGATTTCTTGCAGGGTTTAAAATGCTATCGCCATATTAGCAAAAGCAGCCAAATTTTGCCTTTTTCCTATTAAAAAAAAAATCAAAAATAAAAAGCCGACAAGTTCCACTGCTAAAAAAGCCCACACTTTTCAAAAGCAGCAGCAAAATAAACACACTTTTTTTGAAAAGTAACCTCTTAATGGACACTGGCTTTTTTCAACTAATGCTTTTTTAACAATAGCAAAAATTTCTTATTTGATGGAACTCAAAAAGCAACGGCAATAACTTTTATGTTGTAGGAAAAAAAATGTAGGAAAGAGAATGAAACAAAAAGATTCTGTCAAACAGCCGCCAAATCAAAAACCACTGCATGCTAATAGCCGCAAAATAGGAGATAAAAGCAGCGCAAAGGTTGCTGAAAGGCACATGATCGACGACGACAACTGATATTTTTCATGCAAAACAAATACAACAAGAATTTGTTTTTGTTTTCTATACAATAAAAAATCCAACAGACACTTTGGCTGGTTGCCTTTACTAAAAATATTTAAAAAAAACCAAAATACACACACACACATTTCGTGCTATAGTCATGCAAACTGTCGAGCAACAACAACATTACTGAAGAAAGGCAAAAATTTATTTTTTCTCCTTATTTCTCCTTATATTTTCGTTGTAATCGAAATCCCGGAATCCAGAAATCCCGTAATTTCGGACATTGTTTCTAGTGTAGGACTGAGGTCGTTATACCTGTTTTGCAAGGAGGCGAGTTAGTTAGAGGCTCAGGGTATCACAAAGGGACCGCCTTGTACAAGGCGTGCTTAAACTGCAGGCAGTTGCCATTGCAGGACGTCAGGATATAATAAAATGCCCCATTTGTTGTCAAAATGTCGAGGACTCAATGTTAGTTTTTTTTTTACTTTTTGGGCCTTATCACAGTTTTTCTTTTGGGCGTTATGACCTAGACTATAATTTGAAAAGACATATCGCCCAAATTCAATGTCATATAGCCCAAACGGCAAAACGGTAAAACTTTTGGGTGTTATGACATTTTTGGTTTTGGGCGTTACGCCCTTGGGCGTTCTGCCATAGCGCCATATTTTGATTGAATCAATCCTTTCATGTAGCACAACGTGACAAACACTTTTTCGCGAAATGGTCTTTCAACTATGTATCAACATCGTGTGAAAGCGCGAGTCTTTGGATTATTTCCTCTAGATTTTAATTTAAAAAAAGCCAAAAGTGCATTCAAATATGAACGAAAATTACATTCTAATTCGTTGAGTTCAAACCAGCCAAAAAGAACATATTCTCGAAATCAGATTGTGAATTTATAGTTAAAATTAAGCCAATTTTTATTGCTTTAACTCAAAATTAAACACCTTTAGAAAGCAACTCACATTAGAAACGTACACAAATTAAACTAAAGAAAATGGTTTAATATTTATTTTTTAAACTTTGAAAACCTAGAAATTCTTTTTACATTCCAGGAAGCCAAATTTTATAGATTGTTTTTCTCCCTGTATTGCATTAAAGTGGTTAAAAAAATAAATTCTAATAACTTAAGATTCAATCGGCTGTAGGAAATATCGCCCAAAGAAAAATGGCCCAAAAAAAAAAATGAAAAATCACCCAAAAAAATTCCATGTAAAATTGGGCCTCAATTCATATGAAAAGTGACCCAAAATTTTTGGGCTTTTTTTCGTTATTATTGGGTGATTTTTCGTTTTTTAAATTGGGTGATTTTTCGTTATGAAAAATCACCCAAAAACATTATCAGCCCAATTATGAATAAAAATTCCCCGGGAGTTTTCTCCCTTTTCCCATTTTTCCTATGTTAATTCAATGGTAAAAATGGGAAAAGGGAAAAAACTCCCGGGGAATTTTTATTCATAATTGGGCTGTACAATAGCCCATTTTTTCGGGCCATCTTTATTTAATATAATTGTAATTTATTTAAAAATAAGTTTGTTGTTTTTTCTCTGGGTGTTTATATTAAATATATAACGAAAACACTTTTGCTTAGGATTTTCTCCTCAAGGATATAATATATACCGGCTGCGCTAACTAAAGCTTCTCTGCAAAGCCGGCCTTCGGCCGGGCGCATGGATTTTCTCCTCTATGGTATAACAAACACCGGCTTCGCTAACTAAAGCTTCTCTGTATAGCCGGCCTTCGGCCGGGCGCAAGGATTTTCTCCTCTATGGTATAACAAACACCGGCTTCGCTAACTAAAACTTCTCTGTATAGCCGGCCTTCGGCCGGGCGCAAGGATTTCCCCTCTATGGTATAACAAACACCGGCTTCGCTAACTAAAGCTTCTCTGCGTATATGGCCTTCGTTCGAAAACAAGGCAGATTTTAGAAGCTTTACTTAGCGAAACCGGTACTTGTTCTACCATAGAGGAGAAAATCCTTGCGCCCGGCCGAAGGCCGGCTATACAGAGAAGCTTTAGTTAGCGAAGCCGGTGTTTCCTATACCATAGAGGAGAAAATCCTTGCGCCCGGCCGAAGGCCGGCTATGCAGAGAAGCTTAGCGAAGTTTGCGCAGCCGGTATTACTGTCCTTACTGCCGAGCAGCTGTTGAAGATAGAATGAAATTTTTTACGTAAAACTTACACTTGTATGGAACTAAATTTATATGAATAATAACCACTTTTTTGCAAATTGAGTAATTTTTAATTTTTTTTCGGAAAAATTCGTTTTTGCTTTTTGTGTCATTTTTCATTTTTTTTTTGGGCCCTTTTTCGGTTTTGTTGGGCAAAATTTCATATATAACTTTTTGGGTCATTTTTCATGTTCTTTTGGGCGATTCTTCATTTGGGCGATTTTTCATTTTTTTTTTTTTGGGCCATTTTTCTTTGGGCGATATTTCCTACAGCCGATTCAATCACTTATTTCTATATAGAAGTCCTTTCAAACAAAGTTGTAGTTTCCAAGATTTATTAATGCAAAACTTTAAAATCTTCTTCACTTCCTGCACTCTCTGGCGTATGCTTATTATTAAATACCTTTCGTATACTCAAGCGTATAACGAATTTCATTACACATTTCCCCATAATACTTCATTCAGTCTGTATGATTAATATTAAATCACTTGCTATAATTATGATTTTAAGCAATTTTCTCGTTATCAATAATTCTAATTAAAACAAACTAAACAGAATTTTACTTAAAGCCCCAAGCCCTTTTTTCTTGCCATATCTTAAAACTGTTTCAGTTAAAAGCGTTTGTTTGCTTTAACTTTTTGAAATTATACGAAAATAAATCATTAAGTATTTCCAAGACAAAAGACTGCATTAACATTAAACTAAAGAAAGGCGTTGTCTTTTATTATAGAAGTTGCACCAATACACATACAGAAACACTGCCACAGAAAGATATTCAAACTCGTACACGTTTTTCAAAATGTAAACTGTTAAATATGACATTTAAAATAATTTTTAGAAAAAAAGGAGTAAAAACAGGCGACAAGTAACAAAAAAAAAAAAAGGTTTTCAAATGAGCAGCAACATTATAATAGTGAAGCAATTGTAATAGCAACAACAACAAAAAAGCAACATACTTGCAACATAACCCTTTAAGCATAATCGCAACAATACAACCAACTTTATTGTACTAGATTGTTTTCACATCGCAGCAGCATTAATAGAAAAAAAATTAAAAAATAAGAATGAAAAGGAAAAATAAAAAAAAATAATGGTAACAAGTATGAGAACCAAATTTGACGTCCAGCAATAGAGTTTTAAAGTTACAGTATGACCCCACACAATAGTGGCGGATGTAATTTGCCTTGAAAACTTGTTTTCTGGCACCATGATACGAGGTTGTCTTTAAAAGGCACATTAATTTAGTGCACAAGTAACATACAGATTATTAATAAGTGAAGTGTCTGAAATATTTAGTGTATGTAAATGTAAAAAAATTTTATTTTTCGTGGGAAATTAAACAAACTTTTTACAGCACAAACTTTAATACATTGCGGTTATTTTTCAATAAGTAACCATCAGTTTTTTTAAAAATTTCTTTGAGATTTATAATTTTAATAATATTTTAAGCTTCAAATAAAGCAACAGGTAATTATATTTTCAGTAAATTTAAGGTTTAAATAAAAATAACCGCCTTGTAATCTTAAGTAACCACATTTACTTCAATGCCCTAAACTTTCTCTTAAGACAAAATTCAAAGTTAAAACTGTAAAGAACAAAATATTAAGATACAATTGAGTTGGAAATCTACATTTGAAACGAATTAATAATAAGTTTTAAATTATTGGTTATTTAAAGCGAGTAACCATTTAAAATTTGTATAGTAATTCTCTTAATGTTGCAGTAATCTTTAAGATTTTCTCTAAAGATTTGAATTTTTAAGGAAACATTGTAAAACTATTGCTAGTACATCTTTTTGAAAACGTGTATTCATATAAGAGTAACCGTTTTGAAGATCTAAGTAATGACTGAAATTTAAAGCAGAAACAATTCAAATTTAATTTTTAAAACACAAGAGAATCAAACAAACAATCTCAATTCGAAACGATCGTTAGTTTAAAATATATTCCAATAAAATGATTACTTTTAACGAATAACCGTTTTAATTTTGTAAGAATTTCATTAATTCAAAAACAAATCTTTAAATATGTATATAAAACTTTTAAAAGGAAAAATATAATTTTTTTAAGTTTTCTTATTTTTTTTTTTTTTAAATATATTTTAAAAGTAACCAATTTGACTAAGCAGAGTAACTACTTAAATTTCAATGTATAATAGTATCTAAAGCAGAAAACATAAAAATTAATAAAAAAAAATAAATAAACTTATTTTAAAACAAATTTTTTATTGCATGTAAACGGTTATTTTAAACAAGTAACCATTTAAATTTCTAAGATTTTCTATAAAACGTGGAATACGCTAATTAAATATGCTTTTAAGTTTTCTTGAATTTTAATATATGCAATTAAAGAAACCACTTAAAAAACCAATCCTTTTAAAAAAGTTAAGTAGCCACCTTTAAAAACCAAAGTACTTTAATTTGTATGTCTTAAACATCTATGATTTTGTATAAAAGTTCGAATAAGTTAAGAAGAGTAATTAATTTACAAATTATAAACTCTTCTCTCATTTATTTTTCCAACAGGTTGCAATTCTAGCCAGAGTAAAAATAAACAAACTAAAGTACAGTATTTATTGAAAGCACAACTCTAACACTTCTTTTTGCGGTGGTTAATTTGTACACAAACAAAATGAGCTGACCAACAAAAATAATTATAACTTTAAGCGTTCGTGTAGTGTCCCTGGCGTACGCGTACTATATTTATAAGTGAATTCGTAGTGAATTTTTAATGCAGCTGATGTGCTGACCTTAAATTTGCTGTATTTGGGTTTTTTTTATGATTGGCTTTCCATGTTTAAAGGGTAGCATGAAAAACCAGAGCACGTACACTAAAAGAACACAACACATACGCTAAAAGAACACAACACATACGCTAAAAGAACAGTGCACATATGATTAAAGAACACTACACGCACGGTAAAACAAGATCGGTCATAGATAACGTTATCTTCGTATTTGTGGTCGTCAGTACCGTATTTTCTTTGTGTAGATGTTCACACATAAAATGCTTTTTTTTGTTATTGTAAAAAGGCTATAAACGGCGGACGCAAAATTAAAATTTAGACTGGAGGTTGATCTCTGGCCAAATCAATCCAAAAAGACGGGAAAAACACTAAAAACGTGTAAGTTCGCCAACCTCATAACTCCTTAATTTAATGAGATGCAAACAATAAATTAAAACGGGTGGTTGTCCGATGTTGAATGTGAACCACACCTAAACGTAAAATTTTTTTCTGCATTTCAGACCAACTCAATTTGAACCACGGAAAGATTCACAATCGAACCACTCGTTGAAGTTATTCAGGCTTATTGTGCAAATGGGCGTTCAAATCAAAATGCATATTGTGCATTTTCGAAGACAACCATCTTCAGCGATGAGGCACATTTTCACCTCAGTGGATTCGTCAATAAGCAGAATTGCCGCATTTGGGCGAATGCTAAACCATGAGTGATTGTCAAAAAATCAATGCACCCACAAAGAGTGAGTGTTTGGTGCCGTTGATGGGATGGCGGCATCATCGGGCCGTTTTTTTCCAAAATAAGGCCGGTCAGGCAGTTACTGTGAATGGTGATCGCTATCGTAAGATGATAACGAACTTTGTATAGCCCGAATTGGAAGATATGGATGTGGACGATATGAGGTTTCAAGAGGACGGTGCCACTTGCCACACAGCTAACGAAACAATGGCTCTTTTGCGCGACAAATTCAATGGCGATGTCAATTGACCGCCAAGATCATGTGATTTGACACCGTTTGAAAGAAGAAGAAGGTGTAAGTCGATAAGCCAGCAACAATTCAAGAGCTAAAGAATGAGATAATTCGGCACATTAACGGCATAGAACCTCAATTATGCCTCAGCGTCACCGAAAATTTGGACCATCGGCCGATATTTTGTACCATACATAATTGAACAATACCAATATTATCATAATAAAAAAATTACAATAATTTCCTAAATAATTTGTGTTTTATTAAAAATCAACATCGGCCCTTAAAATTGAACCACCCTTTACTTATCGTAAGCGGACAGGTGTCTGGTACCTTTTTGAAATTAGGAAATTAAAATTTAACTTTCATTTAATTATTTTCATGAATGAGGGAATTTTACAATATAAAATTAATTAAAATTTATTGATAATTTTTCATTCCTGGCTGAACCAGGGACCGAACTCAGGTCGATTATACATGTTTCGAGAACAACTACATTCTCGTCTTCAGAATTCGATCGAACTTTGCTGCAATTAATTATCTGTTTTCAATTTATTTTCATGTTTATTCCTTACTTCTTTCGTACTTTTTTCAAGAATTCTTCTTGTATAACTTCTTTTACACAATTTGAAGGACAAATGTTAACATAGAGCTTTTGCCATAGCTATTTTTATAACAATTAGTCTGTGGTTTATCGAACTGTTCATGGTTAAACTTATCGTTTTCGAAATACGAACGTTTAATAAGGGAAAATCTTAGCTATTTTTGATACTTTTTTACAAAAAATGTTTCTCCGTTCATTGAATTATTCAGCCCCTCGTGAATAATTTTTCTCTTGTAATTTTTCCCCTTTTCACATATTTGCGATCATGAACAACTCCCATGAAAAATTGTAATTCAAAGGAGAATAATAACGTGAAAAATTGCTCACGGGAAAAAATTCCCCTTATCGTGAAAAATTTTTTCCCTCGTAATTTGTTAACATTTCTCTTAGATTTTCTCACTTTATTTTTGCTAGGGAACAGAACATGTATGTAAGTTGCTCCTCCTATAAATCGAATATTAAGGGTTAATAAGTTAATTAGACATAAACCGATATATTGCTCAACAAAATGCAAAACAACAGGTCGATTGCCTGCGGATTTGTGAAGCTTTCAATTGACTTGGATGCAGAATTTTGGAAAATATTTAACTACATTAAATTTAAAAAGTGCAAAAAACTAACTTTGTAATAAAACTATCCCTCCAATACTAAATATTTTGCTTTATTATTTAAAACTTTTCTTTTAAATATATACTTGTATATTTTTGAACAAAAATTTCATGGATTTTTAATATTTTTTAATCTTTCTTCTTTTTTTTACATTCACTGGAACTGATAGCGTGAAAAATTTTTCACACGAGATTCACGATTGCTTTTATGCCTTCGAGGTGAATGAAAATTTCATGGGAACAAAAATTCCACTTGTTATTCACGATAGGGGTGATTATATTGTATATACCCACTACAAAATTGAAATTTTTGATACCTCAGTGGGGAGAAAAAAGTATACGAAAGGGGAAAAACGGATAATTTTTTATTTTATTTTTTTTACTCTTCCGTTCATTCAACATTATGGATTTTCTATGATATTGAAGTTAGAAATAATAATGTAAAACGGGTTTTCGAAAAATTAAAATTCAACGCCCGGAATTTCGAAAACCCGTTTTACATACATTGCACGATTTATTGGTCTTTGAAGACCCCTAGTGCAAAAAATATTCGTAGAACATGTTAACCCTCTAACGTCCGTTTTAGTGTAGAAGTTAAAAAAAGGACAAAAATTACCCCTTGAAATGAGTTTTAGAGGGTTAATATATTCTATGAAAAGAATCGCCGTACAATTCAACTGAAGACACCTGAAACAGTGTTCGAAAATAAACACTTAATATCGTTTCTTAATGTTCGGTTCGGTAGATTTGTGGAAAACACAAACACTAATAGTGTTTGTGTAGAAAATCATTTAAAAAAATAACGTTTCCCTGTTAGTCATCTTTCGAACACAAAAATATTACTATCAAACTCAACAAAAGACATTTAATTCCGTTCGGTTTTTTTTTTGAAAATCCACAAACTTCAATGTGTTCGGTTCGGCTCGTTAATGTTCGTCCCTTTTGGCTGGTAAAAAAAAAACAAAATACACACACGAAAAAAACATTATAGAACATTAAAATATAATGTTTGCCTACAGTATCACTACAATTGTTCTGTTTTTTAACGAAGAACCGAACATTATTTGCCAAATTTGCTCTACTAGTAGTCTTCTTTCATTTCTGTTTTTTTTTTTTGCACAGTGTAACTGAACAAATTACCTTATAGTTTTTTGAATGTTTCTTTGATTAAATTATTTTAAATTAGAAATATAAGAATATTTGATATTGATTAGGATCAGATAAGAATGGATCCGTTCCCCATTATTTTACTTTTTAATCTTATTGTAAGTTTTAAATATCATATTGTAGGGCATTTAAATCATACAAATCTTAAACTATTTCTGATTTTTTTTTCTACAAGAGGACTACAAAAGTCAAGAGTTTAAAATAAAAAAGAAAAAACTAAAAATAATACACACGGATAAAACTGAAAATAAACTAAAATACATACAATATAAAACATTTTACAAAAAGCTGCTGATATAAAAACAATTTTAAAACAAAACAAAAAAAAAAATCAAGAGATTTTAAAACAATACACTATTGTATCATACAACTACGATTTTTCAGTACATAAAGTGGTCATAAAATTAGGATTAAAACGTGTGTATTGGACTTAACACGCCAACTAAAAAACCCAAAAACAAAAGAGAATGTTTTATAAATGAATGAAAAACTTTAGTTTTATAAAGATTTTTTTTGCACATTTAACATTTAAATTAAAGACAATTTATAGACGTAAATTTCAAGGCAGATTTATAATTTATTTGAAATTAAAAAATGCACCACATGCTATCAAAACTGAATGATCATTAATCTGAATAAAAACAGGTCTGCTTCTTTACTAAAGATTTTCTACAGATCAGGTGGTTTTGTTTTTGTACACATCAGATTTTGTGTCACATGAAAATAAATATTAAATTCTCTTAAACAGACTTGAAAATATTATTAACAACAAATGACAGACAGATGTCTTGACACTTTTTTTTGCTGGGAAAGTGTTAAAATAAAATTTTAAAGAAAAATAATAAAGAGACCATTAAAAAGTTTACAATGTATCAACATTTTCGTTAAAATAAAAAATATTAATCTAGTTAAACTTCTTCTGCTTTAAAAAATTTTTTGTTTAAAAAAATAATGGGTTTGCGTTTTTCACTTCTTCTTTCAACATCCGTTAAAAAAAGATCATCTTTGATTTTGGATTTATTTTCCGTTATTAATTACTTATTTCCATTACAACTTTCGCTTTGTATGGTCGATTATGATGGACCGTTATAGAAATTCATGTCTGTGGTTTATTATAATTACCACCATTTTTTAAACAAAAACCAAATCTAGTTAATATTTTGTTACCCAAAAAGTGCATCAAGCTGTTAATGTGGCTAAAATGTGTTAAGGTGGCACATGGCCTGACATGGTAACAAAAGAGACGACAAGTGGGATCAAAGCATAGTTTTTGAACAGTGGGATTATAGCAAGAATATGGAACAAAAACACTATTAGGGTTTTTATTCGGGGAAAAAATCCCCGGAAATTTGCAGGAAAATTATGTTTAACCTTCCGGGAATTTTTAGAAAATTTCTTTCCAAAGTTTTGGTATAATATAATTTTTTTTTTTAAATTAAATAGCACCTTTCATTTTATCAAAGACGAAACAAAAAAAAGAGGAAAATCTTTCGACCAAAGATGAATATTTTTTTCATTTGTCACAACAAAATCTTGTCATCAACCAGTGAATAGCTTTCTTGGGCGGCCATTAGGAAAATAGCTTAATTGGTTCCTTCAGTGGAGCCTTACTGCTACCCAGCACCAGTGCCCATCCTACAAAGTAGTAACTCAATAGGCGTCACTGCAAAATCCAACCACTTCGTCTTCCTAATGAAGAGAAGAAGAAACTTAGTTCTATCTTAGATAGAACATCCAAACAGACAATTTGTTAGCTAAAACGCAAATGGCTCTATCTAACATTTTGAAAATTTTACAGGTCAAGCAATAAACTATTTAAAATTATAATTTGATAATTGCTTTAAACTGTGTTGCTTCTAAAGGGTGTTTAAATTTTAAGGGCCGATGTTGAACCATGGAGAGATACACAATCGAGCAACGCGTTAAAGTTATTCAGGGTTATTATGAAAATGGGCGTTCAAATCAAAATGCATATCGTGCACTTTGTGATTTTTTCGGTCAATTTAATCGTCCAAATGTGAGTACAATCGGAAAAATCGTGCAAAAATTTGAGCAAACCGGGTCTGTAGGAGATGTGAAAACACCAGTGCATGCTCGTACAGCTCGCACTGCAGAAAATATTGCTGCTGTTTGCGAAAGTGTGGCTGAAGAGGCGTCCGCCTCAACTCGTCGTCGTGCGCAACAATTGCAACTCTCACGCTCGCCGTTGATGAACATTATTCATAAAGACTTGCATTTACACACTTACAAAGTGCAATTGACTCAAGAACTTAAGCCTCTTGACCATTCCAAACGTCGTCAATGGTCAGATTGGTGGCAAAAAATGGCAACAGTGAATGAACCATTTTCGAAGAAAATCATCTTCAGTGATGTGGCACATTTTCACCTCAGTGGATTCGTCAATAAGCATAATTGCCGTATTTGGGCGAATGCTAAACCATGAGTGATTGTCGAAAAACCAATGCACCCACAAAGAGTGAGTGTTTGGTGCGGTTTATGGGCTGGCGGCAACATCGGGCCGTATTTTTTCCAAAATGAGGCCCGTCAGGCAGTTACTGTGAATGGTGTTCGCTATCGTGAGAAGATAACGTACTTTTTATGGCCCGAATCAGAAGATATGGATGTGGACGATGTGTAGTTTCAACAGGACGGTGCCACTTGTCACACAGCTAACGAAACAATGGCTCTTTTGCGCGACAAATTCAATGGCCGTATTATCTCACGTGGTGGCGATGCCAATTGGATGCCAAGATCATGTGATTTGACACCGTTGGACTTCTTTCTTTGGGGTTATTTGAAAGAAAGGGTGTACGTCGATAAGCCAGCAACTATTCAAGAGCTAAAGGATGAGATAATTCGGCACATTAAAGGCATATAACCACAATTATGCCTCAGCTTCATCGAAAATTTGGACCATCGGATGAAGCTGTGCCGCAGAGGTCGCGGCGGCCATTTGGCCGATATTTTGCTCCATACATAATTGAACCATACCAATATTGTCATAATAAAAATAAATGTGACGCGAAAAATAGAAAGGGACCTTAGAGTTTTGCCATTTTAAAGATTTAAATACGTGTATCTTTGGTGTACCTGAGCGTGTTGTTCTCATTTGAAAGTCTGGGTTCACACTATGAAAGTTTTCTTTCAGAAAGTCGTGAGTTTATTGGTGAGAGGGGAAGAGAACATGCTTTTCTTCTCTCCTGTCTCACCCATAAACTTAGACTTTCTGAAAGAAAACTTTCATAATGTGACCCCAGACAAAGCGACACATCTCAACCTTGTTGGTCAACCTTGAAAACGCGCGTAGGTCGTCCCTACCTCTTGTTTTGTGTAGTTGGTTTTTACTGTTCCCTTTCTCTATGCGCTGTCACAAATGACAATTACTTCCTAAATAATCTGTGTTTTATTCAAAATCAACATCGGCCCTTAACCACCCTTTATTTTACTAGTAAAACCTACCAGTTGTTTTAACAATTGACAATGTTTCGCATTATGCAAACTGTAAGTTAGGTTTTTTAGCGTTTATCATTTAATCTTTTGTATTTAGGGCCATTTGTTTCTTGGTAATTAAATCGCTAATTTTAGTCGAAAGGTTCCAAATTTTTGCGGACATTTGTGATGATGCAATACATCAGAATCAATGGTAATTAAGATTTTAATTTCGCGTTAGTTAGTACTTTTTTCAAAAATTTTAGAGAGCTAAAAGTTTCTTGTGAATTACATTGCAAACAGCATTAACATTACCAAAAAAAAAAAAAATACTTTTTTAAATAGCAGCATTTCTGATATTAAAAAAATTTATTTTTTCTTTTCCCTGTTTTTCTTACACATTTTAAAAATCTTTTGTCTTATTTAATTGCTTGAATAAATAAATCCCTTTTTTTGAAAATCTTATTCTCAATCTTAAACTGGAGTTTAAAAATTAACAATTAACCACCTCTCAAACAAGTCCATCATTTATTCCTCCTACCTTTTTGAACAAAAAAAATCATCTCTGCCTCTTTTACCACACCCTCCTTCCAACTACTAGTCATATTATTTCAATTATTTGCCATTAAATTCAATTTAACTTTTTTTGATTACCATAATCCTCTTTTAATAAACTTACCTAGAAAGAAAAAGAGAAAAAGAAACAAAAACACAAAGATATTAAAAAAGTTTAATTAGAATTTTAATTAACAAAAAAAATATAAAAGTTCGAAAAATAACTGAAAAAAGTATTTAGTGTTAATTTGTAAAAATAAATAAGGCATTTATGAAATTCTCACTTAACAAAAATGAGATGAATTAAAAAAATCCTCAAATAACACAAGTAATCATAATCCTTATCATACTTAAGGTTATAAAAATATGAACAGCTGAAAATTTAACTATGGAAATAAGTTTTTTAATAAACTCATTAAAAAGCAACAGCTACATAATGAAAACCATCATTATTAGCAAAACATAATGATGATCATGTACATTATGCTTTCTAACAGCTTAAAGTACTTTGCTACAAGTACTTGTTCCATTACAATAGAATTATTTCATTTTGCCCGTTAGAAGGATAAAACAGGGTGGCTAGAAAAGTGGTCAAAGCAAATAGTCGTAATACTAATAGATTAGCTAGGCCAAAGGCCTTAAACTACATTTAAAAAAAGTAGTGTTTTTAGTACTTTTGCCAAATAGACTAAACTAGTTTTGATAGCTTATTAGAATTACATTAGGGAAAAAAATTATTGCTTTCGATTGTTCGTCCTTTTTCCCTACAATTTTAAATAAAAATAACATAAAAATTTATAAAAACACTCACTTCTAGAAAAAGTACGAATTTCAGAACTTCTTCCAAACAAAAAGTTCAAAAGTCTTTCAGACCATTAAAAAGATTTTAGATCATTAAGCTGGTCTTTGAAGAACACTGAAAAGTTTGTAACTTTAACAGCTGAAAACTTCTGAATTTTGGTACCTTTTATAAAAAGTTATTTTAGCACCTTTTGTAAAAAGGTAGAAATTTAGGTACCTTTTACAAAAAGATAGTTATTTTAGTACCTTTTGTAAAAAGGTAGTTATTTTAGTAACTTTTGGAAAAATCTAAATACTAGCAAAATGAGATTGTTAATAGGCACAAGGACTACACTGAAAGTAAAATGCTTCATAAATTTAATGAATCATTTTCATAAAAAAAAATTTCCTTGGGTAAATGAAAAGGTTCATTGTCTAAATGGAATTTCATAGTTATAATGAAGTATTGTCGCTAAAATCGCTTCATTGGATTTCGTAATTTTCATTGGATATATGAAAACTTAAGTTTGTCCAAGTTAAACAAAAAATTTTTATTCGGAACATAAAAAAACAATATACAAACATAACTATATTCATAAATAAATACAAAATTATAGTTTCCTAAAAAAAATGTTTAATTGTTAATCAAAAATGTAAGATTTAATTATTTCATACATCTAATGTAATATGCCATAAAATTTATGAAATCAAAAATTTTTTTATAAAAGCAACATATTTCAATAATGCTTTCATAAACTTAAATTTCCATTAACAATGAAAAATGTCATTAAAGTAATGAACCAAAAACTTGCAATCAACGTTGTTATTGTTGTTATGGACAATTTAATCCCATATTTACGCTCCTAATTGAGTAAAAACATAGTTTTTTTATCCAAAAACTACACTGCCACGGTAGACTAGCTGGTAGTGAGCTAGTCTATCAGCACCGAGGTTGCACGATCGATTCCCGCCAGAGACAGAAAAAAAAATAAAAAATAAAATAAGAAAAAATAAAATATAAAAAAATAACAATTTTTACTTTATTCAAAGTATTCATCCAATGAATAATATTCATAGATCTAATGTAATGTTTCGTTAAGTACATTTTAATGAAACAGGTTTCATTGATCCAACGAAGCGCTGCATAGGTTCCTTTTTAATGTAATTTTTCATGGGATTAATATCAAAATTCATTGGTATTGCGAAGAAAATTCTTTCAGTGTAGTCCGGCAAAAAGTTTGTATGCGGGCTCACTGTTTTTTATAGGCTTCGTACATTATGACACAGAAAGAAAAAACTCGTACTAAATTAAAGTTTTTTCACTAGCTTTTAGTACGAGTTTAAGTATGAATAACGCCAAAAAGTACTTAAAACAATCCAAATTGGGATTACTTTCGAAAACCATTGCATTCTATTCTATTTGTTATGATTATTTAGTTAAACACATAAAATTTTCAAAGTAGAATGATAACGAAAACCATATTTGTCATGCAGCTGATGTCTTTCGATTGAGAGTTATTCTGTAAGTAAAGCGGAAAATACAACAAATCGGAAACAAACTAATGTGTAAACGGGTAAGTAACTAATAATATTATCCTCTATCTGATTATCCGAGGTAAGTGTTTAGGTTAGAATTAAAATCTCACTTCAAAAACGAATTTGGGATAAAAACTAACTAAGAAATTCTTGAATCAAGTATAGTTTGATATACATTTTACTACTTCCGAAAATAGCTATCAATGCCATAACTTCCTTATAAATGTTGGTATTGACATACAAATTGGCAACAATAACTTTTACGATAGCTTATAAGTCATAATATTGGGCAGTTGGGTCGAAAATAGGTCGACCATAGGTCGCATATATGCCCTAAAAATCACAAAAGCAAAAAATCTCACATTGATAGGGATATCTAAATAATGTTTGGCTCAAAGAACTTTTACATGAATCTTAACCTTATAACATAAGTTTGTTCTAGCGGGTCTATGATTCCCCATGTGTCCCAAATAGGGTACACTCTTGAAAATTTCTTTTTAAATATTGTGGTGTAGGGCACCACATGGTCGCGTTTTACAGACTATACTATCTCACTTTTCATAGACATTTTTTTTTTTTTTTGTTTTCGGTTAACCTGCCTTTAAAGATTATGTCGTTGTGAATGATAATTTCTTTTTATAATGATTCTGCTGTTGAGTACTGATGATGTATTCAAAGCATAAAATTAAAAAAAAGCAGGCAACAATCACAAAAAAGTCTGCTTTTTAGTAAAAGCAACAACTTGTTATAAACAATAAAATAAAAAAAAGTATTATTTGTACATTTTTAAGCTGGAGTGATGGTCTTTTTAAAAAATAGAACATAATAGATGATTACAAATGCTTGCAACTGCCCTGAAGGGGTTTCTTTTTAACAAATTATTGCGGTTTACAAATGAAAAGCTCTGAGTTGATTGGTTCTTAACTGAATACAAGAGTTTTGAAATTAAAAAATTTGAAAAAAAATTATTTATTGAAATCAAAATTTGGCGATAAGTTGATTTCAAAAAATGCACCTGTCAATACGCCTCTAAGTTTGTGCAATTTGACACCTGGGACTACGTGAAGTCACTGGTTTATGCTGATAAGCCAGCACAATGACTCCTTGCGAGCCATTATTTTTCGTGTTATTCTTGATATAGAACAGTCTGTTCCGAAAACCTTTAAGGCAATCCGAATGGCACAAGCCTAAAAATAAATGCACCTAAAACCAATCAGGGCAACTTTCAACAACTTATAATTGCAAGCGGTCGACTAATACTGTTTTCTTGCAAGTATGGTCGTACTAGATGGTGACACAGAGTTAGATGTAAGATCAGCAAAGCAAGAACAGAATTAAGAATTTTGTCACCGATTTGAAAAAACAATAACTAAAGCCTACGGACATTCAATTAAATTTCGGCGGTATATCCGTCCTATTATATGGATACACGACTTGGAATATTACAAATCAACTACAAACCTTCGTAAATCGATGTCTACGAGCAAATCAAATGAATGCGGCTTCAGTCGAACCGAAAACGTAAACGGCAGTAGATTTGGCATGCTCTACGAGGATAATAACTTCGCGAAGCAAGCGTTGCCGAAATTATATCCATCGGATTAACATGGAATTAACATATATATATATTCCAAATTCGAGTGATATAAGCCATTGTTGACGCCCTATGGTCCAGTGGGAGTTAAATAAATAAATATGTATATACGTGACAAATGGTCAGCAATGCACCGAAAACTGGTCCAAAAGTGGACGTCCAGAATGCGCGTCGTCAAACGCAGAGGAGGAAAGTCCTTTAAAAAGACACTTTTATAGGTTTCCACATTTGGTCGCAATTCGATTAGGATAGGTCAACAAGGGACGGAAAATAGATTTTCTGATTTTAGTTAATATATGTTGATTGAGTAAAGGATCGCTACTGTAAGTTTTGTCTTAACAGTGCAACCGTCACGCTATTCTAAAGTTCAGTATAATTTTGTTTGAAATTAATATGTAAAATTTACGTAAAACTTGATTTCATGGTTAAATTCGTCTGTCAATTTAAAAGAACTTTTTATCAGAATTGTTTTAAAAATTACGATTTCTGAGGAAATCATTTAACTATCTTGAAACTAAAGCCCAGTTTTGTGTACCTCTCCATTGTTGAATTTTTCAAACACTGAAACAGAGAAATGTCATATTAAGTTGGGCAAAGAACTTGGCCTTCAGGTGTGACTCACAATTAACATCGTGCATTATGGTTACACCACCCTACATATAAAAATGTAACAGTTAATTTATTTATTTAATTTTGTTTAATTTTGAAATGGTTTTCGATACAAATCAAAAATTGTAAAATAACTGGTATAATTTACAAATTTTCGCGTTAAAACCACGCACAGAAAAAATATTCCAAAACTGTTCACTAATTAAAGCATTAATCAAAAATAAAAATCAGTTTTAATTAAAAATTTAATCAAGTGAATTAAACGTTTATTCAAGTAAAGTTAACGTTTAATTGATACTATCAATTTGTTTACTTGCACCAGTAAACAAATTGATAGTATCAATTAAACGTTAAATAATTTTTTTATTAATATAACAAATTTTTTAATTGAAATCTATTTTTATTTTTTTCTGTGCGGGTACAAACAAAGTCCAAAATGTTCGAAAAAAATACTATTGTAACATAGTTTCTCTTGGAAATCACGCCCAGAGGCTAGGGCTTCCTTACCTTTGTTAAAGTTGAGATGGCGAGGAAGAAAAGAAGTTAACTGGGCATCTTCTCTGTCTTTGACCGGCATTTGGAGACCTTTAATTCAAACTGTTTGGTCATTGAACTCTTAGAGAAAACCTAGTACCCTCGACAGTAATTTGATGTGGATACACTCCTTCACCGATTGAACTGGTTGGCTGAGAAGTACTGTCATAAGCGAGGTAATATAGGACGTCTGGGCGACAGTGATACATGGTAACACAACGGTAACTAATAACTGTACCCACGTGAATTATGCTGGATTCCGGCTGCCAATTCAACCTATCTTTTATTTCTATTTCTAAATTCAGCCCACTGTTTTATTACAATATTTTATTTAGTGATTGGGCTCATTTTTGCTGCAATGGATATGCCAATTATAAATATCTATCATATAACTGAAAGTCTTCTTTTACCACTACATCAAGGTAAGCGATAGCGCGATATGGTTAACAACTATCAATAATAATCGGCTTTTTGAATGGTTTTGCAAATAGTCCAGTCAATTAGCTTACGGATTTCTATTCCTTAAGTTCCTTATAGGTTCTTTATACATACGTTTCAATTTGTGCTTTTTTCATCAAACAAGTTTAAGGGAATGTTTATATATTTCTATTCTAGCAATTCGACACGAAGTCCTTTACTAACAGTATAGTATACACTTAAGTCTCCTTTTGACTTCCAGGAATAGCCCTACTAGAATTCACTATTTTATTTTCAGTTTTTTTTTTATCTGCCAGCCTTTTATATAAAACACCAAACTTTGCTACTTTATTTTACACATGACTGATCAGAAATTTTGTACAATATTTTTCCTGTCTTTATTTTCGTTTTATTATTATTTTTTGTATTTTCTGTGAAAATCCGTGGAATATGAATGAAAAAACAAATTCACAATTCGAGTTATAATGCTCTATAAATACTTAAAACAAGACTATGATGTCGATGATAATGTTGATGGTTGGTTATTAATAGCGGCCGTACTTTTCTGCAAATTTTTTGTAAAACATATACACAGAATACATAAATTTTATATTTAAATAAAATAACTAAAATCAACAAGTTAATATGCAATCTCTTGATATGCGTCTTGAGAACACCTAAATCTTGGTGATGCACACAATACCTTAAGCTTTACAGGAGCTCGAATTGGAAGAGCTGAATGCTGAATGCCTAGGCAACCAGTAGCTACTGAAACCTTGTAGGTTTTGGATTGTATATGAGGGCTCTTCGGAGGAAAATGCCAAACAAGCGGTTGAAGGCCGCGTTGGTGCACACGTTGTACTTACTTTACTTTAAGAAACCGCGAAGTTCAGTCCACTATGTGGTTCTGTTATAATTATTTTCAACTTTTATTTGTGATTAAAATATAATCTTTTCAAGTTTCTAGCTTATTTTGGCTATACGAATCCCACATTTCAACAACTACATGAACAAACGGAAATCACTCGCACTTATCAGATCCTGGGGTGAAGGGTGTAAACACACACACACACATTCAATCCTTTTGAACCAATCAAAAAAACTAATTTTTAAAAATTTAAAAATTTAAAGTAGGGAATGTTGGAAAAGGTAAACTCACTGTTTATTGTTGGTGTTTGTTCTACCGTTGCAAATAAGACTTGAATATTTGTAATTCTCATTCGCTTTACAGTTTTATTTGTATAATATATTTTACATTTCCAAAATCTTTGGAAAAAGGATGATCTGGTCTGGCTTATACCTTAACAATGAATTCCAGTGCATTTATCAAACTTATTATCAAGTTAAAGCACATTAAAAAAAAGCAAAAAGTAATTTTACTATTACTTCCAAAAAATCGTACAAAAGAATTGAAACGATGTCCCTGGGTACTTTTTAACATGGAGATTACAAAAATTCCATAAACTTAAATTTTACTTAAGTCGACTTACGCACTGTTTCCTTTTTGCCACGGATATATTGACCGCGAGCCAGTATCGCGATATTCATTGATCGTATAGCATGCAGAATTGATTGATGCATATCGCAGAATAGCCTTACTTTATGTGGTCCATCAAAATATTAAAATGGATCGCAATCCAAATATCACAATATTGTATTGAAATTGTAACACAGTGTCCATAATAACTCTAATAGGAACTGAAAACTCAATTTTCGGAAGTAGGAATTCTTAAATAACTTAACCAATTCTTCACGAACGAGCTGTTCATATATGTATATCCTCTGATTTCTTAGGGTGGAAAGATTTATAAGTTTTAAACGGTTTTCATACGGAGGCAAGTTACTATTCGGATTCCAATGTAGGGTGAGGAGACAGAATAAAATTAATTCTGTACGGATTCCATCAAAAGTCTTTCTAATGCAATTTGCAGGGTTATGTATTTTATTTAATGGTTTCTATACCGGCTGCCGGTCTGACAAGGCTGTCATCTGTTTAATATCTGTCATCTGAGGTGCATTTATTCAGTAAAAGTTTTGACAAATGAAATGTTCAACAACCGAATAACGCATATAAATAGTTAAATGCTTTTTCTACAAAATATGTGCTTTACTTTTCACGCATTACGGGGTGATTATGGTCGTCATAATCCACTTACTGTGCAAGAAATTCGAAATATTATAAGGAAATTTAAAAGAGACTGGAATCGCAATGTGGCCACTACCAAAAGTATTGCTTTTGTTAGTGAAAAAGTGGCGGCTAATCCGCATTTGTCAATTTTACGGAGTTCTCATCAATTGGGCCTATCTAACGGCTCATTAGGGCGTATTTTGCATTTGGATTTGCACCTACATTTATATTAAGTCCAAGTCACACAACAATTATAGCCGGCCGACAATTTCCAACGCCATAGATGTGGTGATTTTTCGAACGGAATTTTCTTTAGCGATGAAGCCCATGTTCACTCGGTGGTTACGGCAACAAGCTTAAAAGTCGCATATGGGGCTCGGAGAACCCAGAAGTGATTGTGGAAAAGCCATTGCGCATTATGGTCTGGAGGTTTCATTGGGCCATATTTGTTCGAAAATTACGCTGGAAGAACCGTTACCAGAGCGCTAGGGCTGTATGATAACCAACATGCCTGCAATTGAAAATTAAGAACTGGACAATATATGGTTTCAGCAAGACGGTACCACGAGCCATAAACACGACGGATTTTGGCCTTATTGTTTACGAAGTTTCCAAAACGCGTAATTTCACGTTTTTGCAATGTAATATAAAGATCCAAGCATTATAATGAAATAAAAGTTATTATTGTCTTACGAAATCTTATGACTCCTTTCTCCAACGTTTGGTGATCCCTAGGACACCATGAATATTGGATGTTTAAATTACCGATTACGTTTCTTAAATGAACGAATTACGGACAAAAACGCCTCTTTCATCCGAAATATATAGTAGCGTCCACACCGTGTCTGCAAAAGGAATAAAATCAGCCTGTTATAGTGAAACAAGAGTCCCAAGCAGAGACCTGCGCCTTGACGACTTAAGCCGGCTGACCGCGCCGCCGATTATTTTTAACAGCCGCCGCTGCCAAAAATGTATCGACTAAAGCCGGCTTAAAATCAACCGCCGGTCATTTAATCGAATATTCCCTACAAGAAGGGATGAAACGATACGAGTAAATACAAATACATATTCGATACTTTTATATAAGTACCAAGTATTTTTATAATCGATACTTAGCAACCGAGTACCAAGTAGTATCGGTAAAAATATACTCGGTATCGGTCAAAAGTACTCGTTTCACTTTGGTATTGAAATTAATCTTAAATTTTTGATTATTTTCCAAAGCTGGAGCAGCAGTAACGATATCAAGAACCCGTTTGACCAGTAAACACCTATAAACGTCATATCGTCTAGGTCCATTTCTTCAATTTCTGGCAATAGGAAGTCCGTTATCATCTCGCGATAGCGAACACCATACACGATAATTGCTTGGCCGACCTCATTTTCGAAGAAGTACGGCCCAATAACGCCGCCAGCCGCAGAATTAACTGGGCAAGCATGCCCATATGTTTTCCCATTTCCTACAGACCCAGTTTGCTGAAATTTGCGCACAATTCTCCCGATTGTGGAAACATTTGGTCGATTATGCTGACCAACAAAATCACGATGTGCACGAAATGCATTTTGATTGAACGCCAATTTTTGTAAAATGCTTTAACAATCTTAACGCTCTGCTCAATTGTGTACCTCTCAATGATAGAAGCTGTTAACAAAGAAAGGTCAATTAACATCGTGGATTATGGTTTTACCACCCCTCTTTATATATTTATCGATTTAAAAGTAAAATACGTACATATTTACAGTTAAAATAAATACATATCGACCCCTAACCGCGAAGATAACGTAAGCGCCTAAAATCAAATTTTACAGGAGAGGGCTTTTTTATTTTATTTCATATCAATTTTGTATGAAATTTGTCGCTTACATTAAAATTGTTTTTGCTATAAAATCGTAACGGTACCTTATGTGACCATGACATTTTAGGAGATGATGCAAGTGTTCCCAATAAAGTCATTTATTAAAAAAAAAAACGAAAATTGAAAATCATGTCGCTTACGTTATTTTCGAGGTTAGGGCTCGATATGTAGTGACATTGCTGATATCTGGAATAAAAGGCTAAGAAAAGGTTGTTATCCTGAACGTTCTATAATATTTTGTTTCCTAAGATAAAAAAGATTTTTCGAAAGGAATTTGGTACTTAGTGGTTAGTAAAAGTGGTCTAAATCTTTACACTTTTTGTTTTGCACAAAAATTCTAATGGGTCGAAGTTCTTATTGCATTGTATAGTACTAAAACACTAATAAGAACGTTTTTAAATGCAGCTTTCTATTATTTTATGATACAAACCGATACAAGTAAGTATCGATACTTTTTTCGATGCTAAGTAGGTATCGATACTTTACGAGCGATACCACATCGAGTAAAAGTATCGATACCTTAGAGGTATCGTTTCATCCCAACCTACAAGAAATGCATAACCAAAACTGGAAAAAAAATTGTTCCATTCTTTGTATTTTTAATAAAAACAGTTTTTTTTTAATAAATAAAAATGTTAATGAGTAAGATATAGTCCTTGTATATTTTCAAAGGTTTTGCGGTAAAAATTTAAAATCTCATTAAGGAATTGATAATAGTCCACAAGCATTAAAATAAGTATATATGCAAATTAATTTTATTATTCAAACTAAAATATGAAAGTTGGTAAAAAAAATAATTTTTAAATTGGCCTAAGTTTAAGTCGGCTTTTAGCCGCCGCACAGTGGCGCCATTTGAGTTTTTTCGTTGCAAAAATCATATCTTTTGAACCGAATAAGGTAATTGAACAGTTTAAACAGCATATGATAGATAACTGTTCAGCCTATGAAATGTGCATTTGAAAAGGGTGCTACGCTGTGTAGGGGCCTACTTATGGGTTATCAAAGTTAAAATTAGTAGAAAAATCAATTTTATGGTACCTAAAAAAAAATTATTTTTACATTTTTAGATTGTTTTTATTTTTTTTTTCTTTAGGGTTCTAAATTATTACCCAACAAATTAAAAAAAAAAATTTTTTTTTTTTAAATTTATTTTTTCAATTTTCTGTATTTTCGGTATATGGGTAATTCCATGTCACACATATATTCGCGTAACTCAAAAATGGTTTAGTTTATTGAAATAACTAAAAAAACCGAAATTCGGCAATAAATAATAAAGTGGGGTTGGTCATACATTTGACCCATCTAGGAGCATCCTACGCGCTGTAGGGGCCAAATTAAAGAATTTTATTAAACCGCAATATTAGTATGGCAACCATGTCTTTTTAACCTTTTTTACCTCTAGAAGCCAAACGGGCACGTACGGGCAGATAAAATTTTTGAATTATGTAAAGAAATAATCAAAGAACAGATTTTGCAAATATGGCAAATATAGAAAAATATAGATTTTTGTTATTTTCCGTCAAAGTTGAAAAATAGTGAAAAAACGGATAGTTTTTAAATAGTGATTTACCAGGAGAAACACAAAGCAAACAGTTCATTTTTTTTTTATCATTACACATTTAATAAATGCATCAATCAATACAAACAAAAAATAAGGCGATTCGTTACCTATTTTTCGTGATATTACACCTGAAATCGCAACAAATTTACTAAAAATTGTGTGTTTTTTTGAAAACCGAAAGTCGGTCAACTTTGAACGGCTATATCTTCTAAACTAAAAATGTGATATTATTAAGAGTGGCAGATTTGAAATCGTTGAAAAGTTTCCTATAACATGAGTTTATTCAAAACTTCGTCGGTGCTCATGAAAATTTTGATTTTTGCAACCTCGTTTGCTCTACGGGCGCTACTGTGCGCCGCCGACAATATTTTTGCAAGCCGCCGCCGCCGACAAAACTTGACGGCGTAGGTCTCTGGTCCCAAGCGGTAAAGCTACCGACAACCCTTACATTTTTTAGACTAGTTCCCTATTCTATTTGATATTTGATAATTTAAATCGTACAATTTTTTTATTTTATATCCGAACAAATGGCCTTAATAAGGCTTTTTGGCAAATATGATTGGAAAAGAATTACTGTGATGTTTAAATTTTGCTCCAATATTCTCTCTTTATATGGCTTTTATCTTTACCTATCCGGTAACACTATTTTCTTATAAAAACAGTGTAATACGAAAATGTATGCGGTCGAGAAAAATGTGCATATTAATCCGCCCACATAGATATTAATATTGAAAAATTTCTATATTTGTGTGAGTTGTTTTAATTGGTATGTCTATGTATTTGTTTGTATCTATGTGTATGACTGTATAAGTATGTACTTGAAAGTATTTGTGTAGTATCAGCATAAAAATAATAATAATTGTTTTTAATACGGATTTTTATTGAAACAAGACACAAAAAAACTAACAGAGTGAAAAAATCGCTTATTTTCTGCCTTTAATTTTCCACAATCGTTAATAATATTTTTATGGTTTGATTTTCAATTGAAAATAATGTAAATTGAAAAGATTGCAGGGTTGGAGGAAAAAATTTTTAGGAATCTTTTAAACGTTTTTTCTAAATTGAATGAAAAAAGAAAAATTTATGGGGATTTTGTAAACAACCCCTTTCTATTTTCCGAAATTCCTATTTCTACCACAGCTCTGTTATTTTTGAATATTTTTCTGTAGAATCAACGGAATTTAAATTGACTTTATTTGCCAGAAATGACTGATTGAATTGCATCATAATTCTTTTCGTTTATATAAATAAATATTTTTTTGTTTTATTCTTTTTAAAGCATGACAAAAATTTAATTAACAAATACATTTCGTAATCTAGTTTAAGTCAAGGCCTTCGTTATTTTTTTTTTTTTTTGTTTTGTTTTAGTCAATAGAACAAACAAACAAACAACTAATTTAAGATTTATGGCTTAAGAACTTTTAAAAACATCTTAAGAATTGTTAAACATTGATTTTTTTATGGAAAAAAATTCTCAAAAGCAAACACTCCAACACAGATTTTGTGACATTAAATTTATTGCTATTGAAATTCCTTAGAGACAATTTAAGTTTAATTTTATTTTTAAATAAATTTTAAGTAGCTTGGAGCTTTGAGCTTAGCATTGATTTAAATTTATTTGCAATTTTTAAATTTTGCAGCACAAAAAGAATTTTTGTTGAAATTTTTAATTCCAAAACAAAATGCTCAATTACACTGTGCTAGTTGCAAATTTTAACAAGTTGGGCACCCTACTGGTAAAGCTAATTCGAGTATGCTGAATTCAATGGTGATATACGTTTTTAAAGTTAGCGCTCGTATTCGCGACGTTCGCGACTAAAAATGTTCATACTAAAGTACCATAAAACGATATTTCTTATAACGTTGGGATCATTGCTCAATTTAAATCAATCCAACTCTTGCAGAATAACTTGTAGTTCTTCTTTATACCTCACTAGCTTAACCCGGTGCGCTTCCCTACACTGCTTTAACCATTTCTTCAGTTTAGAGATATTTAATATATGCATCCCATGGGAGGTATTTCCCCCCAGCGTCTAGCCGCTTTATTTTTATTTTTATTTTCAAAAGTGTAGTATACCATAAGAGTGACTAGTTTGCAATAAAAGTAGCTTTAACCACGTTTGAAGACTCTCCCTTTAATAGTTCTTCAGTTGAGCGATATTTAATATACGCATCCTATGGGAGGTATTTCCCCCCTGCGCCTACCCGTTTTATTTTTATTTTCAAAAGTGTAGTATGCCATAAGTGTGACTTCTACAAAGTTTGAACATTCCCACTATAACAGTTTTTAAGATATCCGATATTAAACATTGGCGTCCTATGGGGGGTAACACTTCCCCCGCTGCTTTTTTATTTAAATTTTGGGGCTCAGAAGATCCCCCCGGTAGACTAGCTGGTAGAGAGCTTGTCTATCAGCGCCGGGGTTGCGGGTTCGATTCCCGCCAGAGACTCTGGTTTCTTTCCTGCAGACAAGCGTAGAGCTTCGCGGGATTAGCGTAGGGAATTAAAAAAAAAAAAAAAAAAAAAAAAGATATTAAAAAAAAAAAAAAAAATTAAGAAAGTTTAAAGAAGTACTACCAAAAGTTCAACAAATTGCTTGCAGCGGCTCTTATTAATATTTCTATCTATGAGGGGTACTGCCTACCCCGCTCATTTCTATATTGAAATTTATAGTTTACCATAATAAAAGGTAATATTATTTATGGTAAACTATAAAACTACAAAAACTATAAACCACGTTTGAAGACTATCCCTTCAATAGTTCTTCCGTTGAGCGATGTTTAATATATGGATCCTATGAGAGGTATTTCCCCCCCCCTACGCCTACCCGCTTTATTTTTATTTTCAATAGTGTAGTATACCATAAGAGTGACTTCTACAAAGCTTGAACATTCTCACTATAACAGTTCTTAACACGTTGACTGCCATGTGACCCACCGGTGGGCCTCACTTTTTTTACTATGAGGCCATGTGTACCACCGGTGGTGCACACGTATACTTTACTTGTTCATCAAATAATTTTCGGCCTGGTGATAATAAATAAAAGTTTGCAGCGGCACCCTGGTAAAACTATATTCTTTTTACTGTATAAATTTTTTTAGGGTTCTGCTCACACAAGTCGAACTTTTAACATTGATTTTATTATTTTTTTTTTTTTTTTTTCATTTTATTTATCTATTTATTATTTTTAATTCATTTTTGGACATTTTAATTCATTTTTAACTTAAAATTAAATGCATAAGAAAGAAAAAATATAAAAAAATGTAGAAAAGTCACAATATTTATGATTTTTATTGAAGAACTCCAGGCATAAGGAAGGGTCACCATTGCATTGACCACAATATGTTGTTACATTTTAGCCTTTTTTTCTGCGGCGCTTCTTCCAACAATAATACAACTAAAAACCTCAATAAATGTGTGACCACCGGTGGTACACATGGCATTACTTTAAAACACTTATTAGTAAAGTGCCATGTGAACCACTGGTGGTCACAGGCTAAAAACACTCACTAATCGTAAAAAATTACTAAAGACAAGGTAAGAACACGAAATAACTCAATAACAATCACCGTGAAACTGTTATTAAAAAAAAAATATATTGGAATGACTTTTTTTATATGGTGACAGCCAACGTGTTAAGATATGCGATATTAAACATTGGCGTCCTATGGTGGAAACCACTTCCCCCGCTGCTACTTTATTTCAATTTTGGGGCTCAGAAGATCCTACTACCAAAAGTTCAACAAAATGCGTTAAGCGGCTCTTAATTCCCCTGCCCCTATCGAAAAAATAAGTAGCCTATTTTATTTTTAGGGCTCACGTGATGCTACTGTAAAAATTTCAGAAAAATCGGTTCAGTAGCTTAGGAGTCTATAAGCCAATAAACAAACAAACATACAAACATTTTTAATTTTTATATATATAGATAGATAGATTTGGCAGTATTTGGTTAAATTTTTCGTTTAATATATTGACAATTTTGCAAAAATATTTTAGACAAAAAAAAAAATTTTGCAAAAATAAAATCGTTAACTTCGAATTGTTAAGAAAAAAATTTATGAAATGGTAAAATCGTGGAAATCGCGAAAACTAGCTCTAACTTCAAAAAGTGACTAGCACCCAGTGTTGCCAGTGGATTTTTTGAAAACTTACCTACACATGCTAAAAAAAACCGATTTTTCCCTACAGGTTAAAAAAAATTTCCCCTGCAAAAATCTCTATGCATTGTTGTCATTAAAATAGAAGAAAAACCATTAGTTATAAAAAATACATTTTATTCGAATATGTATATTAAAACTTTGACAAAAAATAAGTACAAAACTAAAAAAATAATACATACAAATATGTACTTTTAATTATATCTTTGAAAAACCATATACCTAGTCAAGTCATAAATATTGGTACACAGAAAAATCAGCCCCAAATGAAAACGAATTAATATTTTAAAAAATTTTATTTTTGTTATTTAATGGCTACAAATCCTAGAACAACTTATTCGAAATGGCTTCCATTTGACTTCCAGCACGACCTAAGACGATTTGGCCAATCATAGATCGCAAGACGCACTTCATGCATGGAAAAATTTTCCACTGCACGGACAAGGGCTCGTTTCAGTGACTCAATATTTGGGTGTCGAGTAGAGCAAGCCATGCCCTCTGATACGGACCACAACTTATAATCCAACGGGTTGAGGTCTGGACTACCAGCTGGCCAATCAACAGTTGATATGAAATCCGGAACGTTTTTTTAACACAGTCTTGAGTTGTTTTTTCTTTGCGACCTGGAGCAGAGTCTTGCATGGCTTGTTGTTGAATAATGATTGGCTGAGAGGCTGCACAATGGGTTCCAAGACGGTCGATTGGTACACATTAGCCGATGTTTTCACTTCTTTCTCGCAAAAATGGAGCTTGGCAACACCATCGTAGCTCACTCCCCACCATACCATAACAGACGCGGGATGGTGGCCTCTTTGAAACTTCGGGATGGGTTGGGATGCTTCTCTGGATGACCAAGCATACACACGATCGTTCTGTTTATTGAACGATTCTTCTACGGTGAAGATGTACTCGTCGGTAAACAGAATTTGCCTGTGAGCCTTTTTCGTGTACCGGCTAAGTTACGATTTTGATTTTAGCTTGCGTTTTTTCTTTAATGCGGCCGTGAGCAGATGTCCAGTATGTCGCTTGTAAGCGCTGAGTCCCGAGTCTTCTTTGATAATGCGAGACATTGATTTCTGTGAAATTTGCATTTCACGCGACAAGATTTTCTGTTTTCGCAGAGGTTTTCGCTCGATTCGTTTCTTCACTGCTTTGATCGCTTTCGGAGTTCTTACAGTGCGCAGACGGCCAGATCTTTGACGGTCTCGTACACCATCAGTATCCTTAAATAATTTCGCAGTACGATACACGAAATTGCGAGTGATTCCAAGCGGTCGCAACGTCTTTAAGATATCTCCTTTTTCCATGTTGCATTTTAGTAAGCCAACGATTTTCAATGTCGCCCCATTCCATGATTGAAAATAATTAATCTCAAAAACTTTTAATGTCACAATGAAGTACAAACGCCAGCTTTCTAATAGCAGTCAATATAAAATGGATGCGCCCAGTGTTGCATTCATAATAAGTGCGATTACACGTGTACCAGTATTTATGACTTGACTAGGTACATCAAACAACTCTTGAAATATATTTTTAAGAGCTTTTAGGAAAAAGAGACTTTTCAGCCGTTTTACACAAGAAAATCTCACTAAAAACGGTTTTTTTCTGCATTTATTTCATAAATAATGCGATATGATAAAAAATCCCTACATTTGGGAGAATATAAAAAATCTGTCCGAATTTCCCTACGCTTCTATTTTAGTATCAAAAATACCTACATATAGGGATTTCCCCCTACTTCTGGCAACATTGCTAGCACTATTGAATTCAGCGTACTCAAAAAAGCTTTGCCGGTGGGGTGTCTTGCCTATGTACAGCTAAAAATCTTGGTATCACTTTTAATTGCACACTCACCTGGTCGGACCACATAAATTCTGTTGCTGGAAAAACTTTTGCAAAGCTACGAATTCTTTGGAACACCCAGTCTATTACTCCACTTAATATTCGAATTCTACTTGCGAAATCTTATTTAATACCTACATTATTATATGGATGCGAAATATATGCCAGCTGTGATTTACGAAGTCTAAAAAACTTATATCCACGTATAAGTCTATACTAAGATATGTTTTTAATTTGAGAAAATATGACCATATCTCTCAGTACTCGAAAAAGCTCTATGGAGTCACAATAAATAATTTGTTAAAAATAAGAACCTTGATCCTATTACACAAAATTGTATACACCCGTGAACCACTGTACCTTTTTGAGAAAATTCAATTTACACGTTCTAGAAGATTTAATATCTGAGTGGCAATTTTATGTTCATTCTGTCCTTCTTTGGAACACGCTACCTTCGTCCATTCAATTTATAAGCAACGCTCTGCACTTTAAAAAAGAACTCTACAAGTATTACGCATAATAACACTTTTCTACTTTGATTTTTGATTCTTCATGTTATTGTTATTTTTTATAAATTTTTGTATAATTAATTTTAAAATTTTTATAATTTTTTATTTATTTTTTTTATTATGTTCTAGTAAACTTATTAAATTATATAAAAATCCTTTACTTTAATAATAAGATTATAAATCTTGTATTAAACAATTAAATAAAATACTAAAATACCTTACACATAATTTAAAGCAAAACTTGATCAAACCCCAGTAAAAACTTCGCCTACAAAATAATGTGTTGAGTAATCAGAAAAACATGAAGGCACTTCTTACAATTCTACTGAAAGAACCAATGAATTGTACAAGGGACGTCCCAAAATGAACGCATTTTAAAGTAAGTCATTATTTTTTTACTTAAATACATCCATAGCTGTAGTTATAGAAGAAAGCTACTAAATAATGAGTTAAAGTAGCTTTTCATTTTTAAAACCATGCGAAGTTTTTACTGGGACATTCCCTGGGAATACACAGTACAAATTGTTCGAATCCGTAAATAATTTCTTTCGAATCGAAATACGCGGTTACCCCCCAGTACTATGACAAGTGTCTTCGTTTTTGACCCCATGACACTTTTCATCATGGTGATGTCAACCTTAATATCACTTGGCCAAAGTGTCATAAGGGTAAAAATAAAATTATGTCATCAATGGGATGACACATCGGCATCACAGAAATGACAAGCATGTCCTCAGTGCGATGACGCAGTAACATCGGAGAAAGGACACATTAGCATCAATTTAATGACAGTTTGTCATTTTAATTTTGGTTACAAATTTTTTTGATCGTGGCAACGCTGCTTGCAAGTAATCTAGTGTATCTAATATGTTTCAAAATAATATATTTTATAAAAAAGATATGTAGTTTAAGAACAATTTTGATTTTAGTTGAACTGTTAATTTTTAATTTTTGATATTCTTTTAATTAGGCTTGAGTTCATAAAATTTAATTTTTATTAAATTATTTCACTCCGGTTTCTAAATTAAGTCGTCTAGAAAAAACCATGGAAACATTAGTGCAAACTGTAACTAATTTTACGAACACAATGGGTAATTTGATGCAGGAAATTCTTAGAATGCAATCGATGTTATTGCAAGCTGTACTTAACAAGCCATGAACTGTTTAAAAATTTGTTTTTGGAACGCAAACGGCATCCGCCAACATAAAAACGAATTAGAATACTTTCTTAAAAATAAGCAAATTGATGTCGTGATGATTTCTGAATCTCATTTGACCTCAAGAAATACGTTTAAAATAAATGGTTATATACTTTATGATACCAAGGACCCTCGAGATAGAGCTTGTGGAGGTTCTGCCATTTTAATAAAAACCCGAGTCAAACACTACCTAATATGTGATCATTGTGAAGATTATCTCCAAGCAACGAACATTTGCGTTGAGAAATTAAATAGAAACTTAGTAATTTCAACGTTATACTCCCCGCCTAGATTTTTAATATCAGAAAGCCAATATTATAAATATTTTAAATCATTAGGACCGTGTTTCCTAGCCGCTGGCGAATATAACGCTGAACATACCTTCTGGGGGTCACGACTTATAACACCAAAGGGTCGTGTTTTATTTAACACAATTTCTAAAATGGATTTAAACGTGGTAGCGAGCGGACAACCAACATATTGGCCTACTGATCATCAAAAAATTCCAGATGTCATCGATTTCGGCGTGGTTAAAAACATCCCCATAGAAACGATTCATGCTGAAGCTTCGTTAGAATTATCCTCTGATCACACACCTACAATAGTTACTATAACAAACACCAATAGAATCGTATCTCCCTCTGGTTACATAGCGACAACAGCTACACAAATAAATTGGTTAAAATATAAAAAATATCTCAGTAGCCATTGCACAGAAAATATTCCGCTCAGTACACCGGAGTATGTAGATCGCTCTATTGACAATTTTGACAGTTTTCTGAAACTAGCTGTTCAACATTCCAATATTGCCCCCACAAAAACAAAAACTATTAAAATATATTCCACAGATGTCGAGCATCTTTTGTCTGAAAAAAGGAGTGCTCGAAGAGAGTGGCAATTGCACAGATCCCCTCAACTTAAGAACTTACTTAAAGTGTGTACAAAAAGACTAAGAAAGTTATTGCAGACTCAGAAAACGGCTTCTCTGGAAAAATATCTTAAGGAACTTGATGCAACCCCACAATCAGACTACTTATTATGGCGTGCAGCTAGAAATCTCAAAAGGCCAGTTGTCTCTAAACCACCATTAAGAAACTTGAATGGAAGTTGGGCAAGAAATGATGTTGAAAAAGGAAATCTGTTTGTCAATCATTTAAAAAACGTATTTACCCCAAATATATCTCACGATATTGCGGTCGAGTTACCACCTGTTGCAGCTAGAGCAGCTGTTCCCCTAAGATTTGAGTTAAGAGAAATCGAGAAGGCTATTTGTGATTTAAACCCCAAGAAGACTCCTGGTTTTGATAAGATCAGCAACAAAATGCTTTTGGAGCTACCCAGCATAGCAAAGAAAATTATTCTTTTAATTTTTAATGCCACTTTACGCCTTGAATACTATCCTCAAAAGTGGAAGGTTTCCTTAGTCACCATGATACCTAAACCAGGAAAGGATCACACAAAAGTTGAGTCATATAGGCCTATAAGCTTACTTTCTTATATATCAAAGATGTTTGAGAAGCTGTTAACGTCAAAATTAACCCCAATTTTAAATGAAAATAGATGTATTCCTAACCACCAATTCGGCTTTAGAAGAGAACACAGCACAATTGAGCAAACCCATCGTATAGTAAACGCAATAAGAACAGCCTTTGAAGAAAAAAATATTGTTCCGCTCTCTTCATCGATTTTCTCAAGCTTTTGATAAAGTCTGGCATGAAGGCTTATTACATAAATTGAAGCTAAACTTACCAGTAAACACACACAAGCTGTTAGAAAGTTACTTAGTCGGTCAAAAGTTTATTGTTAAAGAAGGTGATTATTTAAGCTCTCCTCAGCAAATTGACGCTGGAGTCCCTCAGGGAAGCATCCTGGGCCCACTTTTATTTATTTTTATTTTATTTATTTATTTGATTAAATCTATGGATATGAATCCTTACAGACTACTATATATTACAAAGTTTTATATAAAGGTATTGTTAACGAAAAAATTTTGTTAAGACATATTAAGTATTTAAAAACACGATAATATTGCGTTTAATTACATTTATATTAATTGAAAAATCGATTAAGATATACAATTCATTGAAATTTTTGCATATTCTCCTCAAAGGATCAGCATCAGCATAATTTGTTTGCACAACAGGAAGGTGCAGAGGTATTAGGTGTCGGGTAAAACGTCGTGGAATATTAAAATTTATGTTTTACGAAGAAGGAAGTCGGAGAGGACATCGCCATTTATCAAATTAACTAGAAATGCCACATTTAGCATTGTCCTTCGACTTTTTAAAGTAGGTAGTTTAATTATTGATAGCCTCGCAGTATACGAAGGAAGATTCCCAGCATAACGACCAAATGAGCTCCTTAGGCAGAATAAGAGAAGCTGCTTTTGAACAGATTCAATTCGGTCTATGTGCATGTTAACTTCAGGATCCCAGACAATAGACCCATACTCCAAAATTGGCCTTACAAGGGATGTGTATAGTTGTTTCGTTACATTAGGATCTGTAAACTCTTTACACCATCGTTTTATATAAGCAAGCACACCACGAGCTTTATTAGTCGTCATAGTAATATGTTTGCAGAAATCTAGCTTAGGATCAAGTAGAATACCAAGATCCAGAAATTCTCCAACTAAGTCTAGTTGATACCCGTCCAGGAAATAGTGTAGCATTGATGTGCAATTTCTAGAAAATCGCATGTGCTTGCATTTTTTTAAATTAAGCTCCATTTGGTTATATTTACACCATGCGTAAAAACTATTTAAATCCTGCTGCAAATACGCCCCATCTGAAGATAATTTGTAGCTGAGAAACATCTTAACATCATCAGCGTACATTAAAACATTACAATGCTTCATTACAAGCGGCAAGTCGTTTATAAAAATCGAAAACAGCAAAGGACCTAGGTGACTTCCTTGGGGGACACCGGAGCTAATAGAAATTTCTTTGGATGTGGTATTATCAAAAAGAACACACTGTGTCCTGCATGTTAGGTACGACCGTAACCAGCACAAAGCGTTGCTAGTAAACCCTAATAAATTCAGCTTAGTGAGAAGTAGGCTATGGTTGATTTTATCAAAAGCTTTGCTGAAGTCAGTATAAATAACGTCCATAAGTTGGCCATCCTTAATATATATACTTAATATATACCTCGGATATGCCAACAAACAACTACACCCAAACTTCAACATTTGCTGATGATACAGCTTTTCTGAGCGTGCACGAAAACCGTCAAGAAGCATCTCGATACCTACAGGATCATATATTTCAACTCGAACTATGGTTGAAGCAATGGAGGATAAAGGTCAATGAGCAAAAATGCGTACATATAACATTCACCTTGCGTCGGGAATCATGCCCCCTATTAAAATCAATAATCAAATAATACCTCAAAATTCGCATGTAAAATACCTCGGTATTCATCTAGATCGCCGTTTAACGTGGAAAAGCCATATAGAGGCAAAATTAACTCAAATGAAACTAAAAGCCATCCAAATTCATTGGCTTATTGGAAGAAACTCTATCCTTAGTCTCGACTGCAAACTTCTTCTTTACAACTCCATCTTAAAGCCAATCTGGTGCTATGGTATTCACTTATGGGGCACTGCCTCGGCCTCCAATATCGAAAAAATTCAAAGGCGCCAAAATAAACTACTTCGAATAATCACAGCTGCCCCTTGGTATGTTAAAAACTTAAATATTCACAAGGATCTCAATGTTCCATTAGTTAAAACTATGATTACGAAATATGCAGTTAAGTACTTAAAGAGGCTCGAATTGCACCCGAACCCACTAGCAAGAAATATTTTAAATGATAGCGGCCACACTCGCTTAAGAAGAAGAGACACTGCAGCAGCACTTATCCAATTAGATGAGCGATAAACACCTATAAAATTGAACAGAACCCGTGATGAAGAAAATTTTTGTCTGGCACTGGCAGGACATAAAATAACGTATTAGGTTAAGATTTGATTAATTATTGTTAGTTCATATTTAATATATGAAGATTCAATAAATAAATAATGAAAAAAAAAAAAAATTATTTCACTGAGGGAAGGAATTTTACAACTTGGAATTTTTATTAAAATTTATTGATAATTTGTTCCTGGCTGAGCTGGGATTTAAACCCGGGTTGATCTTTACATGTTTCAAGAATCACCACATTCTATCGTCAGAAGATTTTTGAGTTCTACCCACATCGGTATCGTATGATTAAGTTGGTCCAACTGTACTTTCCTACTTGTTTTGTGTTTAATCGTTCTACTGTGCCTTCGACATCTTCATTAGAGGTGTATAAAAAAAGCATTGCTTGGTTTTATAAATTACTATTTTTAATTTTTTTTAAGTATACAATTTTTTTAAATGACATTTAAATAATGATTTCTACAACCAGGAATTAAAATTTCTGCATAATAAAGAATCTTAATGCAAAAATACAACACATTAATTTATGATTCATAACTGCGTCTGTATAAGTGTTAGGCATGTTTAAGTCTTGTCTGTGTATAAGTGTTCAACAACGTTTAAGAGTTGTAGTAGTTTTTAATTTATTTCTTTCTTGCTTTGTATTTTTCAATTAAAAAATCAAGTCACATTCTTAAACAGTAAATAAGAATGAACGAGGTGGCGCAAAAGATGTTACACGATGTTCTTTCAATGTAATTTTTTAACAAAAGAAAAACATAAGTTTCCCTTTAGTTTTTTCGTGACAATTAACCCAAAAGTGGCAATACTATACACAGTAGACTGGTTATAAAACTATCCACATTGATACTATACTCGGAAGACTGGTTCTAAAACTGTGGAAAATTTTACTGTCACTTTGTGCTGGCACTTGTCGCTTTGTGCTGGCACTTGCTATCTTTTTGTGTCGCAGATGGTGGATAGTAAAAAATGTATGTCATTGAGCATTTCGTTCATTTTATGAGAGAGAGAGAGAGAGGAACAGAACGTATGACAACACAATCAGAAAGGCAGATTTATGGTTGGTATAAGGAGCCAGTTAAGGGTAAGCAAAGAAGAACTTATGAACTCTTAAAGTGGCCAGTCATATGGCTAGCATTCGGACTGGTTGTGTCATAAAATTATAACCAGCTCAGAGACAGCCACATGAGCTACAGTGTTTGCTCCTGGATTGTGTTTATATCGACCCATTTTCGCGAAATTATCGTATATGCCAATTTTTTGGAAATTGAGTTTTTGATGCAATCTTGTTCTACATTCAAAAGACGTCGCCTGACAAAATATTGTAGGCGAATTCCACTTCGTTGCTCCAAAAATTGAATGTATTTTTATATTGCAAGTGATAGCAGAGAAAAGTGAAAAATGGCTCTCCTGTAAAATTTGGTTTTTGTAACATACGATAATTTCGCGCAAAGGGGTCGATATGATGTCTAAGTTTTTTTTATTTAAGTAGCAAATATTATATACGCTAAATGGTTGCGGCCAGAATTGATGACCAAACCGACACTAATTATAGGATTTTCCATCCAATCTTGCAAGTATTTCCGACGATAGGTTTCCGCATTCCTGACGGATATTCTCTTTAAAAACTTTTACAGTCTGATGCTTGTTGACATAGACACGTAGCTTCGAGAAACCCCAAAAAGAGAAGTCCAGAACGGTTAAATCGGGCGATCTTGCCGGCCAGGGGAAATCACCAAAACGTGAGATTAGGCGACCCGGAAAACAGTCCTTAGAAAATCAAAACAATATACTGCGCTCCATTTCTTATTGAAGTTTGTTTTGAATCTTTTTACTATTCAAATGCCAAAGCAGAAATAAAATTTATCGTCATTTGCAAAAATCTTCTGATAGGGGGATGACTTTTGTGCCACCTTGTATAAATACCTTTTTTCTTTAACAGATTTTGTTTTAAATGTTTTATTTCTATAAAATTATTTACATACTTCGCTCAAATATGGTTAATTCTTTTATTTGACTTAACAGATTGTCATCAGATTGCTTTTTTTAAAAACTTGTTTGTGAGTAACAAAATATTTATGGAAGTTTTATTTTAATTTTTTGTCTTAAGCTGATTATTTAACCACCAAAGTTTTTTTTTAATGACTTCAGACTTAAGTATTTTGCCAAAATTAATAACTATTCCAATGAAATAATTGTTATCAATTGTACTTATAACAGAAATAATAAAAAGTTATAAGCAAGATGCATAAAAGACCGCAATTATTTTTACAAAGTCGCCAAATTGACTGTATGAAATGAAATTTATGAAATTTTACAGTTTTATACAGTCATTAAAACTTTAAAGCTGTTTGTTTCTTTGGTTATGAGGGTCAAAGGCCTTTAATTGAAATTTTGTTGAGTTTGAGTTTTTTAATCATAATTTCTCAATAAATTACTGGAAAAATAGTTACTGAAATGATAATTGTTAAAGGTTTAAAGCACAAAACAAAAGAAATTAGTAACTTAAATATATATATAAACAAGTAAAAAAGTATAGTCGGTCGAAACAGACTATATGATATCCAAAACCACAGCATTTATAGACAAAATTTAGAGAGGGGTCGCTAGTTAAATGGACTTAAAATAATGGGTTTAAAGGGTCAATTCTGAACCTGTCAGCACAACATTTTCCAAAGCCATAGTGGTTATCATAAAATTTACTGTCGCCAATTTCTTGACAGATTCTTGTAAAAATGGTTGAGATGATTAAAATAGCAATAAAATATGTTTGGACTAAATTTAATCTAATTACCAACAAAAAAAAAAGATGGTTTTTGGGCAAAAAGACTCTATTCCGGAAAGAAGCTTGTGTCATTGGCTACTCCTTTGGCTATTATGTTCAATGTGTCATTAAAATACGGATATTTTCCCCAGCTTTGGAGGAAATCCTTTATCATACCGATATTCAAATCAGGAAACAAGTCGGACATAACGAATTATAGAGGCATTGCAAAATTGAGTGCGATTCCCAAACTTTTTGAAAAATGCTTAACAGACCCTCTCTGCCACAGTGTATCCTCAATGTTATCACCATACCAGGATGGTTTCAGGAAAGTTACAATTATTTTACAACTAACAACTCTAACAAATCGAGCTTTTAAGGATAACCAACTTATGGACGTTATTCATACTGACTTCAGCAAAGCTTTTGATAAAATCAACCACAGCCTACTTCTCACTAAGCTAAATTTATCAGGGTTTACCAGCAACGCTTTGTGCTGGTTACGGTCGTACATAGCCTGCAGTACACAGCGTGTTCTTTTTGATAATACCACCTCCAAAGAAATTTCTGTTAGCTCCGGTGTCTCCCAAGGAAGTCACCTAGGTCCTTTGCTATTTTCTTAAACGATTGTAATGAAGCATTGTAATGTTTTAATGTACGCTGATGATTTTTAGTTGTTTCTCAGCTACAAATTATCATCAGATGGGGCGTATTTGCAGCTGGATTTAAATAGTTTTTACGCGTGGTGTAAATATAACCAAATGGAGCTAAACTTAAAAAATGCAAGCACATGCGATTTTCTAGAAATTGGACATCAATGCTACACTATTTCCTGGACGGGTATCAACTAGAGTTAGTTGGAGAATTTCTGGATCTTGGTATTCTACTTGATCCTAAGCAAGATTTCTGCAAAGAAATTACAATGACGATTAATAAAGCTCGTAGTGTGCTTGCTTATATAAAACGATGGTCTAAAGAGTTTACAGATCCTAATGTAACGAAACAACTATACACATCCCCTGTAAGGCCAATTTTGGAGTATGGGTCTATTGTCTGGGATCCTGAAATTAATATGCACATAGACCAAATTGCTGGGAATCTTCCTTCGTATACTGCCAGGTTATCATTAATTAAACTAACTACTTTAAAAAGCCGAAGGACTATGCTAAATGTGGCATTTCTAATTAATTTGATTAATGGCGATGTCCTCTCCGACTTTCTTCTTCGTAACATAAATTTTAATGTTCCACGACGTTTTACCCGACACCGGCACCTTCCTGTTGTTCAAACAAATTATGCTGATGCTGATCCTTTGAGGAGAATATGCAAAAATTTCAATGAATTGTATAGCTTAATCGATTTTTCTATTAATGTAAATGTAATTAAAGGCAATATTATCGTGTTTTTAAATACTTAATATGTCTTAACAAAATGTTTTCGTTATATACCTTTATATAAAATCTTTTAAATGAATACCTTAATTTAAAATATATAGTAGTCTGTAAGGGTTCCTATCCATAGATTTAACCAACAAATGTGGGCTATGTGAATTTATGGACCGATTCTTACCATTTTCAATAGGATTGGTCATTATGGAAATTTTAAACTCACACACAAAATGTCACTTAATGATCTCCAAAATTGCGACCTGTATGTACTTTGTGCACAAGGTTTACATGGACAGCCTGCCAGCAGGACGGGGGGACATTGTTTAAGCGATTGAAAAAGCAGTTCGTAGTTGATCAGAATACTCTTCCATTGTGTTGTGGGTATACAATTATAGTTTCAAACATAAAATGATGACAGAAAGCACCGGTTCTCATTTAAATTGGAACGAATTTGTTTTATATGACTGGGAATCATAATATTATCACAATTTACTATAGGCCCTATAAAAAGCCCTACACGATACCGAACATCTTTTACAAAAATCTCAAAACCATTTTATCTTTTTTTATTCATTTGTACTATGCAAGGCGAATTCAACAAGGTAAACTCTTTAGAACATCTGTTCGTCAGCTGTATTATCCGAGTTGTCAATAAATTGTTTTTTTAATTATTTTTGTTTTTCATTTAAAAAAAATTGTGATTGTGTTAATTTGTGAAATTTTATGACAAAAAAATTAATTGTGGCTTAATTCTAGTTAACCAACGCAGTTCCAAGAAGGACAAAGGGGAATAGAAAATAAAAAAATAGCAAGAAAAAATAAAGTGGCACAATTCTCGGAAACGATTAGTTTCCGAGTCATAGATCTCTTAAGTCTTCATATAAATTTTCGGTTTCCCACTACATATCTGAACGTATATAGCTAATATTGGTATAATTTAAGAGTTTTTATTTAAAAATTCTTAATCCATAAAGGAGCGGCGATGAGTTTGCGAAAATATTATAGTAAGCATATCAATTGCTATGCGAAGAACCTTTATTTTGCAAAGTCGGTGTTTGCTATACCATAGATGAGAAAATCCTTGCGCCCAACCGATGGCCGGCTATGTGGAGAAGGTTTGTTAAGCTAAGCTGGGGTTTATTTGATAAAATTTTTGATTCCTAGTGCACTTCCGTGACGTTTTGATATTAATTTTTGTAAAAACTGTATTACAATAAATTTTACATTTTCAGAAAGATCTGTTAAAAAGCTTTCAAAAGACACTAATAATGGCCACATACGTTTACAAATGTAGTGGAAAATCGCAAATTCATATGAAAACTTCAGAAGTCCATTACTCTGAAACTTTGCGTTTTGCAGAATTTTACCATGAAATTTGTTCTTCTTATTTTTAAATTTTCTATTCCTCTATGTCTTTTTTTGTTAGAGCTGCTTTGGTAACCTATATTTGTTTCTAATTTTTATGCATATGCTGGGTCCTTGAGCAATTTTTAGTCTATTTAGCCATGTCCGACTGTTCAAAACACTCTCACTTTCGAAAAAACTCAAAATAAAAGAACAATATTGGTGTAAAATTCTTTCCACTTCTCCTTAGCATTTCTGAATTGAACTCCAACACAATTGGTTTATTTGGAAACGAGTCAAAAAACCCAATGTGAAATATCGTGCCTTAAAAATTTATACACACTTTGATTAAAAAAAACTAATATAAATGCATGGCAGAATGCACCCTTAACATTAAATCTTCAAAAACACAGAATACATTAAATTTTGTTTAGATCTGTTCATAAACACACAACTTTAAATATAAAAAAATCAATAAAAAATTTTATTGTTTACTTTTTATTCCCACTTTTTGTAAACAACTATTTTGACAACTCGGATATGTTACACTAACAAAATGCCTGTATTTTTGTTAGAGTTGTAATTGTTGTAGCGACGAGTTCACCTTGTTGAATTCGCCTTGGTACTATGTATAACTTAAATTAAATTTTGGTAGTTGTATTTCTTTCTTCTGTTTCTTATCATTCATTATTCCTACCATTATTGTACATGGAACACAATTAACTATTACACCACACCTCGCACCACTGCACACCACACCAACAGTAACCACCCCATATAAAACCATATTAGATGGATGTAAATGCCATATTAAGCGGTTTCAAAATACGAAATACTTGTATGAATTAAAACAACATTTTAATTTTCATAGCCATTTTAACACAGTAACGTACTAACTGACTTTCCTATACGAGTCCATACATTTGACTAATAAGCCAAAAAATGAAAAAAAAAACAAAAATACTTCAACTGCAATAACAGTTAAACAAATTGCGAAAATAAAAAGCAAAAGAAAATATTCGTATAATAAAAAAAATTCACTTTTGTTTTATTTTTTCTTCTTTTGGTTTTTGTATTTTATTTAGACAGACAGGCTTTCATTTCAATTAAAATGTAAAAAATATATTCACTGTGTGTTTATGGACTACTTTTGTTTGTGAACAGATGTTTTATGAAAATAAAGTTTTTTCAAATCCTAATTTGAAACAAAGAGAAGTGGTTAATAGGCACACGCAATTAGATTAAAATGGTTAAATTAAGTATTATTTTAACGAGCTGTAATAAGATCGGGTAAGAAAACTAATCGGATTTGGTCCAAGGGGCTTTAATTTGTAAATTAATGTGCCGAATCTGGTTTACCCTTCTCCATAGAATTTAAAAGAAAAATCCAATGTATAAACCAGTGTTCGAAAATCAACACTAAATATCGCTCCTTAGTGTTCGGTTCGGTAGATTTTTGGAAACCACAAACGTTAATAGTGTTTGTGTAGAAAATCATTAAAAAAAATAACGTTTTCCTGTTAGCCATCTTTCGAACACAAAAATAATACTGTTTTTATCAAACTCAACACAAGATGAGAATATTCAATTCCGTTCGGTTTTTTTTTTTAAATCCACAAACTTCATTGTGTTCCGTTCGGCTCATTAATATTCGTCCCTTTTGGCTGGAAAAAAAAACAAACATTTTTTACAAATTGCAAATTTGCACAATGACCATCTTGATTACCCTTATAATGTTTGTCTACAGTATCACTACAATTGTTCTGTTTTTTAACTAAGAACAGAACAATATATAATGTTCGGCTCTTTCTTGAAAATAGTAACCAACGGTATTAAGGGTTGTGCTCGTCTACACAATCACCAAAAAAATAGATATCGTTCTTGGGTGTGTAATCCGAACGCTAAATAATGAACTGTTTTTTTCGGGCGCTGATATAGAGTATATTAGAGCGACTCAAAATGTATGGAAGCAAAATTCGTGCTCGATGTACCCTCCTAAAAATGAACCTTGGACTTTTTTAAGATACCATTTTAAATATTTCGGCTCCAGCTTTGACCTCTCGTGAGCTGGACCATTTTGAAAAAGGGTCTATTTTTGCATGTTTTGTTAATTTGAGAATCTGTTTCTTTACCAACATATACAAATGGGGTATCATAAGAAAGGTTTTTTTAAGGCGCGTCCAACTGTATATACAATTTGTCCAAGGACGATCATCCATATCCTTTTTTTTAAGGATTTTCTGTAAAAAAAACGGTTTTTGAATTTTTTGTTCGGGGTTGTTTGTAATAAAAATGCCAAATTAACATATTTTAATCTTTAGTCGATTTAATTAAATACGTGTTTCAGCTTTTTTGGAAATTCGCGCTAGTTCGCGTTTTGACAAAAATGCAAAGGGGTGGCAACCCTTCGATTTAAATAGGGCACTATGGGTATCAAATTTTTTCTTTTGCCAAGTACATCATCTTTGCATGTAAATAATTTATATTTTTGCAAAAATATAAAATCAAAGTATGCTGTATGAAAAATTTCATGTATAAAAACCAAATTGTAAATTTAAGTTTATCAGTTGCGAATATCGTTAAATTTAAATAATTGTTTATTGTGTCGTGATTAAAATGCCTTTCGCGTTAGTTGAATTAAACCGAAATAGATTACCGACAAACCGCGATGTGATACAACATTTATTATTTTTGCGCGCTCGAAACAACAATCGCAGATTCGGGTTTTCCAAATTTTTCAGCTGTGCAATTAATGACATTGCAAAAGTATGGCAAAGTGCACATATTCCTATAATAAACAGACCGTCAATTCGTAAAAAAGTCGTATGTTTGACTAAACGATATCGCGATAACGTAAAAAATCGATTGCATTTTAAGGAAGATGAGTGGAACGGTCTTTTTTTAATCTCTTCGTGCAAATGCTCTCGAAAAGTAAAAGTACCGTGTGAATGTCCTGTCGAAAAAAGAATGTCAGTGAGTGTTTGGAAATTTTATGTGGATCAGTCAGGAGAAAGATTGTTATCGTTAGATAATGAACCGTATGCAGACTCTAGTTCACGTGGTACTGAATGTTTAATGAAAACTGACAGTACATGCAGTGAAGGAGAATTGAGAAGGCAAGATGACCTTGAGTCATTATCGTGTGAAGAAAATCAAATACCAAAAGAACATCGTACAGTAACAAAAATAGCTCTGCCGACATTTAGTGCTGCGTTGGATCGTGCTGGGGTATCAAATCGCTTTGGAGCATTACTAGCAACAACCCTTCTTAAGGATTTAAACATTCAAGACATTATACTTGACCAGCATAAAATTCGTCGTGAACGTGGTAAAGCTAGACTCAAAGCTTTAAATTCAATCAAATGCAATGATTTCCTTAAATGCATTTCTTTTGATGGCAAAAGAGAAAGAACATTAAAGCAAAAATTTGTTAATGGGGAACCCCGAAATATCAAAGTGATAGAAGAGCACATTACCATTGTAAAAGAACCAAATTCTTCTTATATTGGATACTTCACACCTGAAGATGGAAGAGGAATTGGAATTGCAATGGGTATTATAAATTTTTTGAAAGCTGAGGGGATGTCGTTAGAATATCTTGTCGCTATTAATTGCGATGGAACGAGATGCAATACTGGCAAATTTAATGGCGCAATTTGTTCATTAGAACGTCAATTGAAACGACCATTGCAGTGGTTAGTGTGTTTGTTTCATTTTAATGAACTGCCCTTCACAGCGCTGTTAAAAAATCTGTTGGGAAACGCATCTGGGCCTCAAAACTGGCCAGGAGTAATTGGAAAAACACTGGTGAATTGCGAAGACATTCCGGTAAACTATTTTCGTTCTTTTGTTATATTAGAATGTATTATACGAAAATCGGTTTTATATTACTGTCTTTTTTAGATCGCTGACAACTTCCAACCGATTGAGATGGGCGAAATGCCCGAAAATATTGATGTATGGAGTTTACGAGGGGATCAAAAGTATCTGTATGATATGGTCCGTGCAGTTAATAGAGGAGTGTGCGATGACACGTTGGCTAGTCTGAATCCTGGCCCACTCAATTTATCACGCTGGTTGACAACAGCTTCAAGAGTTTTACGACTCTATGTTACGGAAACAGTGCCTTCGGAAAATTTGAAAAATCTTGCCGTTTTCGTTATGAAGGTATACGCTCCTTTTTGGTTTCTGGTAAAAAGTCAGCCTCAAGCTATCAATGGTAGCCGACATTTATTAAAGTATATTAAATGGATACGCCAATTACCAGAACATATGCAAGTCATAGTCCAAAGATCAGTACAGATTAATGGATTTTTCGCCCATCCGGAAAATATAATTTTGTCAATGATTACAGATGAGAGCAAGGACATAAGACGGGAAGCCTACTACATAATTCTTCAATCACGTGAACGTACCATCCAACAAATTCGACAATTTACTGTGCCTAAAATAAATTTTAATTCTGAGTCGCTTAAAAACATGATAAATTGGAATGAAGTTGAAACTGGTATAGAACCACCTTGTATAAAGTTTTATTCACAAGAATACTTGCTGGAACTTCAAAATTCTGATGAAATTATTAATATTCCAGGTAAAAAAATAAAATACAAAAAATATTAATATTATTAACGAACTTATTTCAGAACTTCCTTGCCATTCACAAAGCACTGAGCGTTTTGTACACGTTGTCAGTCAATCTAGAGTATCGGTAATCGATAAAAATCGTCCGGCTTATATTGCGAGCCAGATCGTGTCGCGCAAGCAATATACTCAAATAGAATCACGAAAGGATTTCCTGTAACGCTTTTTAAAATCGCTATAAATGATCTGTATAAAAGTTTTGTAAATATAAACAATAAAACTTAAATTTTTTTTTAATTTGCAAAAAAAAAATATGCCGCCAAAAAGTCGTGGATCATTTCTTTTTTTCTTTCTTTAGTTCTATTTTTATCCATACATGATCTAGAAAAACATATTACAGTTACTACAAAATTGCATTTATGTATATTCCAGAGCACCGTGTAAAATGCATCTAATTTGCAAAAAATAATATTATTTACATACAAAGATGATGTACTTGGTAAAAGAAAAAATTTGATACCCATAATGCCCTATTTAAATCGAAGGGTTGACACCCCTTTGCATTTTTGTCAAAACGCGAACTAGCGCGAATTTCCAAAAAAGCTGAAACACGTATTTAATTAAATCGACTAAAGATTAAAATATGTTAATTTGGCATTTTTATTACAAACAACCCCGAACAAAAAATTCAAAAACCGTTTTTTTTACAGAAAATCCTTAAAAAAAAGGATATGGATGATCGTCCTTGGACAAATTGTATATACAGTTGGACGCGCCTTAAAAAAACCTTTCTTATGATACCCCATTTGTATATGTTGGTAAAGAAACAGATTCTCAAATTAACAAAACATGCAAAAATAGACCCTTTTTCAAAATGGTCCAGCTCACGAGAGGTCAAAGCTGGAGCCGAAATATTTAAAATGGTATCTTAAAAAAGTCCAAGGTTCATTTTTAGGAGGGTACATCGAGCACTTTTTTTGGTGAGTCGCTCTAGAGTATATATTTAAACGGAATTTTATCAACTTTCTTTGTTTTTATAGCCTCTTCAGACCATGGGTACACATATGTGTACCTTAAGTTATTACAAGTTTTAAAGACTAGCGACATCGTGTGACCAATAGAAACAGTTTTATTACTTGCTTCAAGCTACTGCGCTTCAAAGACATATCAAAAGATGGCAGGGTTAGAAGTTTAAGCCATTATTTTTACATTTGAATTTAACAGTTTGAAAAAACCATACTGTTGGCATATTTTTCCTCAATAACTAATCGCTTAGACCTGAAGTACCCATATGTGCACCTCTTTTTCTACCACTTTAAATAAAAAAATTAAAAAAATAATAAAAACCGAAATTAATATTACACCTCATAAGATAAAACAAATAGTTAATAAGCCCTTTACTTAATCGGTTCAGTTCAGATCTTAAGAAATTAAGAATTTACGTTGAAATTTTTCATATTTTAAGACCTGGGGTACACATATGTGCCCCCTTAATTTCTAAGAATTCAAATAAAATTTTTTTAAAAAAATATACAGTTGTCTTATTTGCTCCCCAAAAGGTGTAAATAGTATATAAGAAATGTAAAAATTCAATGGGTTAATGGTCGGGTCTTAAGAGGATAGATCCTATCGTACTTCAACCCAAAATTCGGAGTAGTAACAAAATAGTTATAAATCCGACTCCTACTCTAACCTTGATGCTTAATGTATATGAGTCTGGTTCTTTTTTGACTTTAAACTCGCTTTTTTAAAGCAGTACCTTTTAAAATATAGCAAGAAAATTATTCTGTAAATTTTCAGTCGTGGCTGACCAGAGATCCCATCTGGTACCACGGAGGTTAGTAGCCCCTGATGCTTAAGTACCAGACTGACTATTGGTTGAGGCCTCCAGGGGCATGCTCTCTTAAAAACAAGTGCCTTTATGCTTGAAATAAATTCTGTGAGAAACACATTTTTTGAGATAGCCAAAATAAGTGGTGATGATAGTTGTATGATCTTGCTTGGACGGCGAGGTGAAGCTGAGGAGAGAACAGCTAGTAATAAATGAGTAAATAAAGTGGCGAGGGATCGGAATGAGCGCAGTTATGGTACCGGTGAAGTAAAGTGGACTTGTGGAGGAAGAGTGAAGTGTGTTGATGAAAGTGGTGAAACTTTTGTAGTAAATGAAGTATAGAGAGACCGTTTTAAATGTGTTCGGTGAATAGTTGGATTTTACCAAGGCGAATTCAACTACTAGTGTCGAAAGGCCGTCTGAATTTGACAGTTCGAGCCTATTCGTTTTGATTTGTAAGCTGTAAACAATAACAATGCAACACAAAAAACCTTATGTGTTTTCTGTTGTTGTTTGATTGTTGTAGTTTCAACACCACCTGTAGTTGAATTTGCCTTGGATTTTACGAATGAGCAAAAAGTTGAGAAACCGATGATGAACACAGGTCACGGAGCTTACAGTGGCATTGGTGGAAGTGGTGACAATTAAGTAGTTGATAAGTACATAAAGGATTAAGGGATCGTTTTAAATGTAATTGGAGAAAAACTGGTATAAGTGTGCGAAAAGTTAAGGTACCGTCGATAAAGATTGAAGTGCGTTAGTGAAAGTGGTGAAGATTTTGTAGTTGCTGAGTGCGAAAAGTTGAGGCACCGGTGGTGAAATAGAGTGAAGTGTAGGTTGAAGAGTATAGTAAATTGGTGAAAATGGTGAGACTTGTGTTTTGGAGTGATTGATGTATCGAGAGCCGATGATGTAAAAGAAGTTGACTGTCTCATGAACGATGCTTCTTCACAAGAAGTGCTGTTTGAAACCAAAATCACGCGAAAGGAGTTCCTGAACTACATGAGAGCTTTCACTTGCGACAGTTTGAACGGGGTCAATAGTACGGTAAGTACGGATTTTTTTAAGTCAAGTTCAGAATGCTTGATTGAAGTACGGATTATTTAAGTGCCCCGTACTTAAAATAATCCGAAAACGGGATCGACTTAAGTAAAAGTGAGATTAAAAATGAATCTGAAACTCTGATTGATTAAAGAATTTCTAAGTTGGTTTGAGTCGAAAATGCGTACTTGAAATAATCCGAAAGTGAGATTTTCGTTCTAACCAAAGCACTTACCTCAGAGAATAAGAAAGAGGAGAATATTATTATTTACTAATTTACGCCGTTTACACATGTGTAGCAGAGAACTGCAAAATCACAATTTTTCTTGACTTATTAAAAAACGAAGCTAACGTTAAAGGACTGCAAACCAGCAGCGAATGTTTGCGGTTGCGCAAGTTTGATTGTATGACCGCAAGCGAGTGTATTTGTTGCTGTTCATTTAATGCGATTTTTTGCAATTGCACAAAGCCGTTCTCTGATGTGTAGGTTTTGTTCAAATTTGTTGTATTCCTTCCTTTGCTTACAGAAGAATAGTTCGGAGAAGGCAGAGCTAGTTCTTTTTACTAGGAGGTACAAGGTGTGGAATTTTATTCTGCCGGTATAAGGGTGAGTAGAGCTTCGGCTATCTGAAAGTGCTAAGTATCTGGGAGTTTTTTCTGGACAGTAAGCTGTCCTGGAAGAGGAATACTCAGGAGAGACTAAGGAGGTGTCTTAATGCCTACTATGCTTGCAGATCAGCGATAGATAGTAGCTGAGGACTCCGGCCATCAGTGGATGCTGTGCTTCGATCGCCATGACAGGGTCCGTGATAAGTACGCCTCAGGCGGTATGTGATGGGAATGGCACCCAAGAGCATTCTTAGACTGAGGGAGTAAGGACTGTTGGGGAATTTCACGGAGGGTCAAGCAAGGATCCTAGAAGAAATTGGAGATGGTGGTTATTACCTGGGTTCGCCCGGCTCCACGGATTATGTGGGCACTAGAGTTGATTTTGGGACCTTGCCGGAGGTACTATTGCCGTCTAGGGAGAGCTGGTCAGGTCAGGGCAGATTGTATAGGGGATTTGCTATTTTCACTGATGGCTCGAAGATGAAGGGCACGGGTGCGGGGGTCTTCATTGAGGATGTATACATCAGAAAGTCATATAGACTTTCTACAGACTGCAGGGTGTTTCCGTCAGAGTTTCTGGGGATTCTTAGGGCCGTGGAATTGGTAGGGAGCAACACTGCCAGAGGCTCGGAGGTGCTGCGGGCTCGAGAATCTGACGGGATTCCTGCGTGGCAGGAGACTGGGCATATGTAGGGCAGGTTTTCTATTTGGTAGTGTTGTGTTTTTGTTGCTTGTGCTGTCCGATTTTTATCTTCCACTGCTTTCTCATTTTTCCTGTGCTTTTACTCTTTACCTCTCCTTTTTCTTCCATACTAGAATGGTTTTTCTTTGTCTAAGGTTTCACAACGGACCTTATTGGTCTCTAAGTGAGGGTTTGAGGTTTATTTTACACCAGCCTTTCAACCTTACCTAACCTAACATAACTGCCTTAATTTTACAGATCTTTTGAAAAACAAAAACAATATTTCGTAAGTGTGCGTGATTGTGAGACTTTGAAAAAGATTTGTTAGTGAGAGTGCGCAATAACAATTATTTTGTAAGTGAGCGTGCAACATCGTAACAATTTTAAAATTCTTCCTGCATGAGATTGCGATACTACAATTCTTTCCCTTGCGACCATGCGTGATCGTTAGTCGAAGCCATTTATGCATACAGCTCTTGTATGATGGTGTTCATATGTGTTGGTATTATATACAGAAAAAATAAAAATGTAGTTGTTTAGTTAAAAAATAATTTAATTTGCCCCAATAAACAAAATAATAGTATCAGTTAAATATTTTTTTATATTGATAATATTTTATATTGATAAATTTTTAATTAAATGTTTTTATATTTGATTAATGGTTTAATTTAAAAAAAAGGCGAGCATTTTTTCTGTTTATATTTGTGCTGGTGTTTGCATCTACGGTCAAGAGTGTTTATTCCGCTTGTAAAAAAAATAAAGTTTTTAGTTTAAAAAAACTTCCTCTAAAATGGATGATTAATTTTAAAATTCTTGACTGAGCAAAACTATTGATTATTTTGAATTTTCCGCTTATAATAATGGGTAGGAACGTTTTTTGGTACTTAAAACCAAATATAAACCTTTTTTCTATTACACCCCAATTATATTAAAAACAAACAACAACATCGAATTTTTTTTTAAGAATTTTGATTTGTCTAAAGTCATATTTTCCAACACCCCACTGTAGATATTTTATATAAATTTTGTTATATGCTTTATTTACTTAACAACACTTTAGGTTTAAGTACATAATAATTTTTAAACAAAAATATCACAAATTTCTTTTCAACACAAAAATCATATTTTTACTTATATGGCTTGGTAACGGTTAATTAAATTTTCATTTTTTAACCAACATTCATTAACCAATTCATTAACCAGCTTATTGAAAAAAAAATACTCAAAGAAATTGTTTACCAAAATATTAAAAAAAAAAACTTCAATTCAACAGAAATAATTTCTTTATGGAAGAAATGAATACAGTAAAAAATACAAATTAATTAATGAATTCATTCATTCATTCATCCTCATTTGGCCGCAATAATCATGTAAAGCAGGATTTCTTTTGCCACAGACAGCTAGAAAAGAGCCAATTCAACATTCATCATAAACATAGATTCCTAATGCTGCAACAACTTTCCTTTGTCGGTCATACAAAGTTTAATGCCATCAACCAATTAGCCAGCCAACCAGTCAGCCAGGCATTCAAATAAATATAAAAAAAAATTTTAACTGCGTGTCCAAACAACTTAAATCAGCTGTAGACTTATTGCCATTCCAACGCTGGTCGGTCATGGGTAATAAGTATTATTGATCTTTGTTTCGTATTAATTTCATTAATTTATTTTGGCATACATATAAAACTGTAAAATTGTTATTTGATAGCAAAGTGCGTGAGTGGAAATTTTGTTCCAGATTGTAATAGTCGTATTTAAAAAAAAAAGAAAATTATAATTTTCTTTATTTGTATTAATATTTTTTTAACATTCAGTTGAATTTTCTAAAAAAAGATCTGACATATTAAAGAAACCTGGTCTAAAGGTGTATTTGTTCGATGGCTTTTGTTCAGTTTTATTTGTTGTCTTGAAGCACTTTGTTGCAATCATGTTGTCATTGTATGTTAAATGACATTAACATTGAATTGAATTTACAATGAATTGAATTTACATTGAATTGAATAGTATATTATTTTTTGTAATTTTCGGATAAAATTCATTCAAGTAGACTCAGAAATTATACTTTCGCTGTGATGGCCAAAATAAATGTATGTAAGTGTCATACTAAATATTGTTTTTAGAAAATTGCTAAAATCCTTAAAATTTAAAAGAAAAAATTTAAATGCGACAGATGCTATTTGCATTTTAAGCCTTGGCAACACCGAATGTTATCCAGTGCCACCTGACGACTAGAATCAAAAGCATTTACAACTCATCACTAGCAGTTGTTAAGTTAAGCTGTTAATACTAGCCAATCCCCAAATCCCGATCCCAAAAATCCCGGGATTTTCGGGATTTAGTCAATACAGAAATTGTTAACTAGATTTTTGGTTTTGCCTTTTTTATAAAAAGAAATTCTTCATGACATTTCCCCTTGAGAGAATAGGGAACACAATATTGATCTTTATTTGATTAACACTGTTAATACTGTCATTGATGACGAAAGAAAAAAGTTAAACTTTATTATTCTTTTCAAGCGTGTCCAACAATTATAAATTAAGTTTAACGTGAGAAGTGCTGAAAATATTTAAAAAAGAAAATTAATTGAAGAAAACATGTCTTTTGAAATGCACAAAACATTTCACTGGTGCACCAAATTCAAAATTCAAACTTTACTCTTTACAGGGTTATGATTATTAAAGTGTTTTTCGAGAGTGGTCATAGGATTTAAGGTAATTTATAAAGCTATTTCACGAAATTAGTCTGTGTTCATACGGCTCAGGTCTTATTGACAAGATTGCTACTTTATAGGCGAGAGGGACGAAGAGAAAAGAAAAAGGAAGAATCTTGTCAATAAGACGTAATTGGCATTTAACTCAGGTAAAAATTCAGAAGCCCATATTTTAATCCTCGCAGTAACTTCATATCCTCTCTTATTTTATAGCTTCAGTTTTCTATTGTTCTTCATTTTCTGTTTACAAAATGCATGAAATTTAATGAAAGAATGGTATCATTGCTGAGAGAATGAGTTTCTATAGTAGTCATTGTAAAGACTTGCAATGTTTTAAAATTGCACTAGTGTTCAGACTATGAAATTCTATGCTTGCAATTTTTGTGTTTTTATCTTTTTCTTTTTATATTTTATATATAAATACAAATACAACTACAGCCAACTTTAAGTAGAAAAGTGTGAGAACTACAAAAAAAAAACAGAATTGTAGAGGACATGAAACAGTGTACCTCTCCCCAATCTTCTCAATTCTCTCACCGATAAATGCAAGAATTGCTGCAACAAAATTGCAAGTCTGGAACATTATTTAGTGATTTTACGAATTCGTATTCGAAATGCGGAGTAATCGACTGTTTTGTGACATTCGTCCGCCATAATATTACCAATTATTAAAATTTTGTTAAAATTGCGTTACTAAAATTTATTTATTTTAAGCATTATCTGATCTTTTCTAATGCAAGATTTAGATGAAAACAATTTAAAGATCTGTTGGAATTATTTTAATGACTTTAGGTGTAGTATACAATCTCTGCCCGTGTAGAATAATTGACTTTATTTGTAGCCTTAATATACATCAGTGAATACTTGTGCTGCACAAAAGACTCTTTGGGTCGCGGCGCGGTTATAATAATAATGAAAGTATGTATTTTAAAGCGACTCACCAAAAAAAGTGCCCGATGTACCCTCCTAAAAATTAACCTTGGACTTTTTTAAGATAAAATGTTAAATATTTCGGCTCCAGCTTTGACCTCTCGTAAGCTGGACCAGTTTGAAAACGTGTTTTGTTAATTTGAGAATCTAAGGACGATCATCCATGTCCTTTTGTTTAAGGATTTTCTATAAAAAAAAAGGTTTTTGAATTTTTTGTTCGGGGTTGTTTGTAATAAAAGTGCCAAATTAACATATTTTAATCGTTAGTCGATTTAATTAAATACGTGTCTCAGCTTTTTTTGAAATTCGTCCTAGTTCGCGTTTTGAAAAAAATGCAATGGGGTGGTAACCCTTCGTTTTAAATATGGGTATATAATTTTTTTCTTTTGCTAAGTACATCATCTTGGTATGTAAATAATTTAGATTTTTGCAAATCAAAAACCGTTTTTTTACAGAAAATACTTAAAAAAAAGGACATGGGTGATCGTCCTTGGACAAATTGTATATACAGTTGGACGCGCCTTAAAAAACCCTTTCTTACGATACCCAATTTGTATATATTGGTAAGGAAACTGATTCTAAAATTAACAAAACATGCAAAATGGACCCTTTTTAAACTGGTCCAGCTTACGAGAGGTTAAAGCGGGAGCCGAAATATTTAAAATGTTATCTAAAAAAAAGTCCAAGGTTCATTTTTAGGAGGCTACATCGAGTACGAATTTTGCTTCCATACTACTTGAGTCGCTCTAATGTATACATATATATTCAGTCGTCGGAATGTCATTGTAATGTTAAATATTAAATACATTTTGTGGCGTGGCAGTTTTTATTTTAATTTATTGCTATCGACGAAAATTATAGATTTTTTGTCAGTAAAATTTTAATATTGCGTGGCGATATATTCGTGTTCGACGAATATTGGCGCAGATACACGTATTCGCCATAAGGACCACCACTCAGGGGATGACCCCTACTACTGAATTGGCATTGTGTTGGAATTAGGAAAATTGTTTATGGCAAGGAGGATAGACGGTGTAGTGCTAGTGAACATATCGACTTGAACTTATTCATTTTGAAAGTGAGAGGGAAGACTTCAGCAGGAAGGTTATTCCATATAGGAACAGTCCGGCCAAAAAACGAATTTTCCCTGTTATACATTGTACGATGTACCAGTCAATCGACTAAAACAGGCTGGGCTCTTGAGGAAAAAGATGTATAACGAACAATAGTACGGGTTTCGGGAACTAGATCCCTTTTTTGTAACGATAAAACAGGCAAATAAAACCCTTTTTGTGACGTGGAATTGGATACCTTACTGTCACCAACGAGAACTTTCGCGCTCTCCTGCACTTCAAGAAGTTCTTAAAATAAAACCTTGAAGAACCGGCCCACACATTAATAGTCTATATGGCTTTATACAGAAATTTTTATGCCGGAAAATTTGGTGTCGACGCAATTCTGTATGAACACATCTGTTTATATTTTCAAAAATGTGCTTTTATTATATGATTTTTTTAAAGCACGCTAGAAAACTAGACACAGTCTTGGCCCATAAATACATGATTCTAATTGCGCTCCTAAAACTGTGCTTAAAAAAAAAAATTATTCAAGTCAAAATATATTGGAAAAAGTTGCCGAAATTACCGTTAAATTTCCGGACACTTTCAGAAAACTATTCCGCTAATAGAAGCAAACCCTAATCGTAATCAATAAAACATGATAATAAAAATACACTTGCTTTAAAAAATAATGGAATGTTCCATAATTCGTTTGATAATTTAGTTTTAAAATATGTTAATTTATTTTTTTTTTTTTTTTTATTTCATTCATTATAAATAAAAAAATTTACTAATACATGGTGATACAAAATGAGATATGGATATGATTTAAGTAGTTAATAAATTTTTGTATGCAATTATTTTTATTTTTTTTTTAATAATGAGTATTGTGGTTATTTTGTTAAACTATTTATGGTTTTTAATCCAAAAATTTTTTAATATTTTAATTGGGCTAAAGTTCATCAAATTTAATTGTCATTAAATTATTTTTATGAAGAAAGGAATTTTACAACATGAAATTAATTAAAATTTATTGATAACTAGCTTAACCCGGTGCGCTTCGCTACACTGCTTTAATCACTTCTTCTGTTGAGAGATATTTAATATATGCATCCTATGGGTGGTATTTCCCCCCTGCGCCTACCCGCTCTATTTTTTTTTCAAAAGTGTAGTATACCATAAGAGGTATTTCCCCCCTGCGCCTGCCCGCTCTATTTTTATTTTCAAAAGTGTAGTATACCATAAGAGGTATTTCCCCCCTGCGCCTTCCCGCTCTATTTTTATTTTCAAAAGTGTAGTATACCATAAGAGTGACTTTTACAAAGTTTGAACATTCTCACTATAACAGTTCTTAAGATATGCGATATTGAGCATTGGCGTCCTATGGGGGAAACCACTTCCCCCGCTGCTATTTTATTTCAATTTTGGGGCTCAGAAGATCGTACTACCAAAAGTTCAACAAAAGGCGTACAGCGGCTTTTAAAATATGCTATATTTAATATTGGCATCCAATGGGGGGTACCAATTCCCCTGCCCCTATCGAAAAAAAGTAGCCCATTTAATTCTTAGGGCTCACGTGATGTTACTGTAAAAATTTCAGGAAAATCGGTTCAGTAGTTTAGGAGTCTATAAGCCAACAAACAAACATACAAACATTTTTAATTTTTCAATTTTCATTTTTATATATATTGATTTTTCATTCTTGACTGAATCTGGGCTCGAACCCAGGCGTTTTTTACGGGCAGGTTACCCTGTTTTTTTTTAATACAGTCTATTAATACGAATTTATTTTTTATTAGCTTTCAAAAATTACACATATCCTGTAAGTGGTGACCACATTCTGCTTCGCACATACATACAGGCTCTTTTAGAAATATTCTCCATCACTTTTCGCAGAATTTCGGATATCATTTCAAATGTTGGTTTTTAGTTGGGGTAACGTTCTTTCAAACAACCAAAAAAATGCCTTTATGACGTGTTAAGGCCATTAAGGAACCTGTAGCATGTGATGTGGCTCCAAGATTGGATTGTTTTCCACAGGTGGCCTAAAAATTTTCCAACATTGAAAAAATAATGTATTTTTCAAAAAAATAATTGGACTAAATATCATTTTTAACGACAAACCGCTCATAAAAGTACACTTACGTGGGTATAATTGCTGCTAATGAATTGCTCTTGGATTCGCTGTAACCTAAAACCTGCAGTTTCGCTCGTTTTCGTAGCCATTAAATAGAAATTATCAAATTGCGAATAAAGTCTGTATTTTTCTCATCCTTTTCCGGAAACTAATGGCAAAGTCAAGGTTTTCGTTGTTCGATTGTATATTCATCCGCCACATGGGTGTAGGAATAATCTTTAGGATAATATTTTAGCTTTTAGTTTTGCTTCCTCCGTGGCCTAATCAGGTGCATCCACACCTGGGATCCGACAAAGATTCAAAATGATAGGGCTCTTAAAGTCTTTTCGATTCTTGAGACCAAAGAATCACTTAAGATCCTATTTATCTTGTGCAACGGGAATCAGTAGACCCCAGAGAACAAGGCAAAGGTTAAAGTCTCCTTTAATATGCTTCTTGCGGGAAATTCATCCTGTCTTTTAGGATGATTTTCTTTGCGGAAGCTTTACCTTTCTGATAATTGGTACCATCCAAAAGTTGAGCTTACGTACTCTTGCGGTTAGGGGTTAAACGGAAGATGCTTTTTTTTGAGAAGGGGATACTTTCCGGGACCACGTGCTATCTGCGGTTTATACCCAAAACCGTGGTAAGGAAGACTTCTACATGGAAGGCTGATTTTTCACTTTTGTGGGACGTTTTGTGGAATAGTCAAAATTGATTTTGCGTGGGTATGATGGCATGATGAAGATTAAGTAGTCCGTCAGTAGAGATTAAGGTCGAGCGACTGGGTTTAAAAAAGTGAGGGCTATGAAATATACGGCAGATCAAAGGGGCGGGTGCATAATTTTTGTCAGATTATACAAAAATACTCAAATTGCTACCTGTGTGAGCGTGTTTAACCCAAGCACACTCTGGGGCGGTTGGTCAACTCAATGTCACCCAGTGGTTAGTATCCACCATGAGAGTAAACCATATGGCAGGTGCTTATGTTAAATAATTTCTAGATTTGTATTAAAATTCCGCAAATATTCATTACAAAATGCTGTTAAATGCAAAGAAAACTTACTGCCTGGCCCATGATGTCGACAAGAACATTTCCTTCATATATTTATATATATTTTAAATAAAAACAAATTTTATTTTTTTATTATTGTTTTCAGTATAAGTATGCGAAAGAAGTTTTCTTGTCGACATTGTGGGCCTGGCAGTTAATAACTAAAAAAAAATCATTCCATACGTCAAACTATACAGCTCATTTGATGCCACCCTGTACATAAATAGGTAATAAGGAAATTGAAAGTATTTTCTGAATTAATTTATTTATTCATTAAAAGAAACAGGGCGCAAATCTGTAACATCATCATCGTTAACATCATCATCTTCATCATTTGGAGATTTAACAAAAAGTAGAAAATAATAAAATCTCCCAAAAAATACACCTTTATGCGAATAAAATTACGTAATATTTAAACCATGTCTGCGGTTTTTGTGGGTTTTTTTTTTCTTCTTCTTTTTACTATTGTTTCTTGGCTTCTTTTAAAAGTTTGAAGCAACATCTCTTCTACTAACTTACTTAGTGTGAATTACTAAGTGTAACTGGGGAGCAAATGTAATAAATATACAAAACTATGAACAACATTAAACAAAGTATGTATGTATGCAGAAATGAAGCACAATGGGACCGAACGCAAGAATTTTAAGAAAGAAAAACGGTATACAGTGGCCGAGAAACGCGAGGAATAATACATGAAACCCATTATGGCAACACTTGATTGCATGTGACAAGACTAGTTTAAAACTATTTAAAAAATAGTGGTTGGGACGTTTTGTCTCAACCGCTGTATTGTCCAGACCTAGTCCCGTCCGACTTGCATTTGTTTCGATCGATGCAAAACGCTGTTACTGGAATACATTTCACTTAAGAACAGGGCATCCAAAATTCACTTAAAAATTAGCAGGTCCTTTGGCGAGATATCAAAATGTTTGATAATTGCAAAAGGTCATATCCAAATCTTTTATGTATCCCATTTATATGTATGTGTGAAAGTTTTGATTTTATTTAAATTATTTAAGTTCCTCCGGTAACTTAATACACCACTTAATCGCCAATGCTTGCTAGAATATACTAGCATTGTTCAAATTCCTCTTTAAGTGGTATTTCACCAATTAAATTTTCAATTTCAGTTATTGTCAAAGTCACAAGGTTAATGTCGTACGCCGAAAAGCCGTAAGGCGGCACAGTAATCTAACTCCAAGCCATTAAAATAGGCGTAAGAAACTCAAAACGCATGAAGGCAGACAAACAGTGAGGGCCTGATTGGCTTTAAGAATTAACGACAACGACGCGCGAGCTGCTTCCTTAGCTAGTGCAGTTTTACGAATGGTGTAAAAGTATTAAATACTAAAAGTGCTTCCACTAGTGTCCGAAAATAAACAAAACATTATTTAGGGTTCGGCTCACACACCCAGGAACAATTTCTACTTTTTTAGTGCTTGTGTAGACGAACACAACCCTTAATACCGTTCGTAACTATTTTTAGTGTTCTAGTGTTCTGTTCTTCGTTAAAAAACAGAACAATTGTAGTGATAGTGTAGACAAACATTATAGTTTAATGTTCTATAATGCTATTTTTTTTTTTTGTACATTGGTGAAGAATGAACAAATAAAAAATGTAAGCAACGACCGCAGTACGAACATCTTCTGTGTGTATTGTGTATATGTTTCGTTTGTGAAAAGTTCTTTTTGCTAGCTTTTATTTTTATTCTTTTTTCATTTCTTTCGTATGTGTATTTTGTTTTTGTAAAAAAAATTTGTTTTTTTTACCACCCAAAATGGCGTTAAACACAAGAGAAAGGAACGAACATTAATGAGATGAACCGAACACAATGAAGTTTGTGGTTTAAAAAAACCGAAGGGAATTAAACGTTCTCATCTTTTTGTTGAGTTGGATAAGAAAAGTTTTTTTTTTGTGCTCGAAGATGACAAACAGGGAAACGTTATTTTTTAAATGATTTTCTACACAAACACTATAAGCGTTTGTGTTTTCCACAAATCTACCGAACCGAACACTAAGGAGCGATATTAAATGTTTATTTTCGAACATTGTTTTCTACACTCGGAGTCCTACAACAGGGTGTCTTAAAGTTTACAACTTCTTTCTCTATGATTTGCGTTTTTACGTGTAACCTGCGAATTTTATTTATTTTCAAAATTCGTGTAAATCATTTTTTTATAATCTGCCCCACTGTGCATACTTTTAAGTAGTATAAATATGATGCTTTTGTTGCAGCAACAATAATGCTGTTATGAATAATAAAAAAATATTGTACTTGTATGAATAAATACGTCTGCGAGGACGTAAAGTATCATCTTCGCAGGAGAAAATAAAATAAATTGAAAGAAAACTCATATTTTTTCAAACAACAACCAACGTGAAAACGATGCCAGCCAAAAAGAAAAGATGCACGAGGAAGTTGCTGATGCTGCTTGATGTTAGTAATGATGATGATTATGATGATGTTGTTGATAATGATGGTGATAATGTTGTATCTGTTGCTGTTGCTCCCGCCACTGTGGTTGATGTTAAGCATTTTAAATGCATAAAAACATGCATAAGTAGTTGGGAATTATACTCCAGTTTTTTTTTTTTTTTTTTTTTTGTGTATAAAATTAAGCAGCTTGTTGATTTGTTTGTTTCTCTTATTATGACGTAAATTAAGTCTTTTTTTTAAATAAATTATTAAATATAAATGTTATTTAGTTGCGTTAAACCTTTTATGGAGTAACAGATTTTTCTGTGAGCCAATATTAAATGTGATTATAATAATGGAAATATGTATATTTAAGCTTTTATTTAAACACCTTATTGGTCTTTGGTGTTAATCTTTATTTATTAAACAAATTCAAAGTGTATATTTACAAAATTATTTGTAGGAAACCCAAAATATATTTATGCCTAAAATGGGCGTTATGGATAAAGTGGACATGACACTTCTTATAGAAGATTTTTAAAAAATTTTTGGGTGATGTCTGTACGTGTGCACGATTTCAATCGGACGTAGACTGTGAGTACCACTTTACAAAGTATAATGAAAACCATTAACATTTTCAATATCTCTGAATGGCTTTAATTCAGATTTAGCAAGATAATAATTTTATGGAACTAAGGAGAACTCGTACCGCCAAATCGCGATATTTATTAATCCACTAGGTGTTGCCTATTCCTTGCTTTCCATTTTATTAAGCAACACATAATAGAGCTCTCTCTCTCTCTCTCTCTCTGGGTATGTTATACATATTAAAACTAAACTCTCTCTCTCTCTCTGGGTATGTTATACATGAGTGAATCCATGTCAAACCGTTAAGTCGTTCGGCATCATCACCTCCGATTTGAATGAAATTCAACACAAATGTTGAATGTTATTGGACTTTAACAAAACATAAATTTTCAGACCCCAGATTCTTTCGGCTTCCGAAATATGACGTCATAAAAGATGAGAAAAATGTGAAAAAACCTCAAAAGTCTCCTTACAAAAGGGGATAGAACTCTTGAACTACGCAAGATAATTTAGTTTTATTGGTATCGTTTTAAAGGTGAAAGTGCACCCTTTAAAATGATATGCATATTGTGTTTTTCTAAGAAAAGGTCAAAGCTCAATTATTGGGGTCTTGAGTTCAAAGCTCCATATCTAGAAAAGTATATTTTTTAAAATTCTTAAAAAAATATATGTTAAGTATTATACCCTCTTCAACATTTGCAGAAAATTTAAAGGTGGAGACTCGATTGGTGTTAGAGTTATATACCAGAACGTGATTCTAAGTATGTTTTGTGTTCAAAAATCCCTTGTTGTTGTTGTATTTTAATTATTTTTTTCAGTATATCTGGAGAACGGCAAGAGCCAAAGTTTCCAAATTTTGTACACAAATTTTAGTTATCAATACACACCATCCCACGAAATGTGGTCGGGATTGGAGAAGTGGGCGTGGTGCCTCCCGTACAAGAAATATCAAAAATTGTATAAAAACCTGAATCTTTGGACTGTCATATGATCTATGGTTACGCCGTATATATCAAAAGATCGGAAATCTTTAGTAGGAAATATTCTCTGAAAAACTCGGAAAAATCGGTTCAGATACAAAAAATGTTTGATATTTTTTGTACGGGAGGTACCACGCCCACTTCTCCAGTCCCGCACACATTTTGTGGGATGGTGTGTATTGATAACTAAAATTTGTGTACTAAATTTGGAAACTTTGGCTCTTGCCGTTCTCCAGATATACTGAAAAAAATAATTAAAATACAACAACAACAAGGGATTTTTGAACACAAAACATACTTAGAATCACGTTCTGGCATATAACTCTGACACCAATCGAGTCTCCACCATTAAATTTTCTGCAAATGTTGAAGAGGGTATAATACTTAACATATATTTTTTTAAGAATTTTAAAAAATATACTTTTCTACATATGGACCTTTGAACTCAAGACCCCAAAAATTTACCTTTGACCTTTTCTTAGAAAAACACAATATGCATATCATTTTAAAGGGTGCACTTTCACCTTTAAAACGATACCAAAAAAACTAAATTATCTTGCGTAGTTCAAGAGTTCTATCCCCTTTTGTAAGGAGACTTTTGTGTTTTTTTAAACATTTTTCACATTTTTATGACGTCATATTTCGGATGCCGAAAGAATGTGGGGTCTGAAATTTATGTTTTGTTTAAGTCCAATTACATATAACATTTGTGTTGAATTTCATGCAAATCGGAGGTGCTGATGCCGAAAATTCCATTTTTTCGTGATGGTTTGACGTGTCTTAACTCACATATTAAAACTAAACTAATTACTAAATCTTGTCACGTGACTTTTCGAAAGTGGTAGGGACCGGTTACAGTTCTTACATTTTATATGAAGAGTAATTAAACATGACGATGTGCCTGGAAGGGGTTAATTTGCACCTTTTTGACACTTTGTAACAGGCCACTGAAATACCCTAAAATTACATTCAATTTTGGTTAAAATAATGCCTGTTGCGGATATTGTCCCAAATGAACCTCTGGAGTAACTTTATTTTCCTTTCCTCTGGAGTAACTTGTTTGTTGTTTTGATTTATCACAATTCGGTCCTTTTTATAATATTCTGGTCACTGGTCATGGCATTAGTGCTTTAAGAACAATTCACACAAATTTTCCGCAGGGTTGCCCATGCTTCTGTTAAAAACTAACAAAAAGCCGCTCAAATGCATTCAGTTTCTTACTTTGCTTAAGCAAATGACAGATTCACGCAGTTACTTAAGCCAACTTAAGGATATTTTAGTTGGGCTTTTAGCATTTAAAAAAGCTGTATAGCGCATATAGGCAGCAAGTCTTTATTCCCAGTAAAAAATGGAGCTTCCAACGAAGCAGGTTTATAAGGGAGAAACATAAGAGTTGCGCATACGGAAGACATGAATTTTATATGGCGAGTTCCAACTTTGAAGCAATACATTTTTGACACATGAAGCGCATTATTCAGCTCATAAAAAAATTGTTGGATGTAACGATCAGCTTTACACACTGAATGTTTTGATACAGTTATTTTTTAGTATTCTCCCTTACAAACCTGCTTCGTAGTAAGGGAATGCCGTAGCACTTGAAATTTTATTTTTTTTTTTATAAAAGTTGTTGAGAGTTTTTTCACTTACTTTACTGCATTTCTGTATGTCTTATTGCGTAGCGCATAATTGTGCGCTTATTTTGTTAAATGTACCATTAGTGCTTCGCAAAATGATAAAATTTTTTATTGGATTTCTTTTTAAACTGGACATTGTAAAGAGAAAAAAATGACAATTCATTGATGATGTTAAATGCTAAATAGTGATGATGATAAAAATAAATAACGATTTTATAAGAACAATTACCCATATTTTTATCAGCAAATAATAAATAATTGACGAAAACTGATAAACAGTTATGAACTGTAAATAGTTCTTAAACAATTACCAAACAACTTAAGTATCAACAAATTAACTTTTTTCCAACTAGATTGTCTGCGGCAACACTGTGCGCCATTGTACAGGCAGGGATAGAATGAGATATATTATTTGAATTTTTATAACTTATTTTAATTATTATTTTTTCCTTGTTTTTTTTCAGCATATTGTGGAGAAGTGCATACCAAGATTATTTTCTATTTAATGGCTGCGATAACAAGCAAAATTGCAGTATTTGTACTGAGAATCCAAGAGCAGTGTACTGTTTGGTGCAGTGTATCGTTCGAAAGGATATGCGGCCATGTTTTTTTAATGATATTGGTGTTTCAATATAAAAAAATTTTTCTAAGGACACCAGTGGAAAACCATGTGATTTCAATAATATGAAGCCACAGCACATACTGCAGGTTTCTCAATGTGTTTTGACTGGCCTCCAAGTTTACCGGATTTAACAGCAGCAGGTTTCTTTTGAGATACTAAGAAGTGTATGTTAAAAAACCAAAACAACTTTTAATTTGCCACTTTAGGTGATGAATTTAAAGTGGCGTTTTATGATTAATTCTAGTTTTATGATGTAAAATCAAATTTGAATTTTGAGTTGTGCCTGTTTATAATTTAATGTGCGATATGTATATTTCTTTATTGGTGTATAAGATTATACAAAAAATAAATTAAATAAAAAATTTCGGAATTTAATTTTTAGTTGAGGATTCTTGGGAATTTTAATCTTTTAATTAGGAACAAAAGCCAAAAGTTGATGGCAACACTGTCCTCTTCTCCTGATTTTCCTAATATTGTTCAATTAAAAATCGTGAACGTGTGTCTAGAAAGTTTTTATAATTTTTAGTAGTCAATTTTTTTTTTTACTCCATTTTAAGTGCCCCGGTAGGCTAGCTGGCAGTAAGCTTGTCTATCAGCACCGGGGATGTGGGTTCGATTCCCACTCTGGTTTATTTCCTGCAGACAAGCGATAAGCTTCGCGGGATTAGCTTAGGATATTAAAAAAAAAAGAAATCAAATATTAAGTCCGAAAACTTAATTTTTGACCCTTTTTATAGTAAACTCAATCATCATCAATCATTCCAAAATTGTCTATTATACCACACAAGCAGCACTATTAAATGGACACCACAATCTTATTATGATTGCTAATAAATTTTGCCAATAGGCTGATTAAATAAATATATGTCTACGGTAATAATTAAGAGTTGAAATTAACGCAACTTTACTATAATCAGTCATTTTCACGGCTGCCGCAACTATATTATTATTGGCAATGGATTGTTGCATACAATTTATGGTTGCGGTTACTATAAAAAGGTTTAAGTAATCACAATTTTGTTCTTTAAAATTTTAAAAACTCTGACTTCATAATATGCAATGCACATACTAGATATATATAGCAACAACCCTAATCATGGTTGGTTTAGGCGTATTTAGACGAACATTTTTACATATACGCTGTCGTGATTAAAAAAACTTACGACACTCGTATTTTAGTTTGTTTTTCTAACCACGATACCATTTTTTTAAATCGTCTAACTTTCGCCACAAAAACGCCAACCGCGATAACGGTGGTTGTGTCAAAAACAACTTTTCGCAAAAAATAACTTTTTTGTTGTTGAAAACGGATACTTGGGTCCTCGAAAACAATAGTTGTTCTAAGACTTTTTTATATTTTCCCCTTTCCAAAAATTTACCGTTATTTTTCAGTTGCTAATGCAAATCGCCAATTAGACCCCTAAAACCTCAAAATATGATTTTACAATCAGGCATGTCACAAATTCCGATCGGAATGGTTTTAATTCCGTATGTTAAATTCCGATCGATTTAGTTTTAGCTTCTTCAGATTCCGATCGGTTTTGCTAAATGTGTTTTTTTTTATAACAACAACGTTAGGATGCTATATTCGGCTGTGCCGAATCTTTGATACCCTCCACCGACACTTCGAATGTTTTAGGAGTAATATCTGTATGATGTCTATTTTATTATTATAATCTTTATAAAAACAGACATCTGCTTTAAAATTGGCTGCGGTTTAAACCTATATTAACCCTAGAGGGAAGCGAACTGACACCAAAGTAGTCTAGTGATAGGTCTTTGGTGGAAGAGACCGGTTCTAGTTTTAACACTTTCTATGAATAAGACCTATCACTTTTACATGGGGTTGTCATTGGAGGGGGTCAATTGACACCATTTGACCAGTCACAAATCTATTCTCAATGGACGTGTTTAGTGACAGTTACAAAAATGTAGTATTATTTCAATACGATGTAGTTTTATTTCAATAAAACAAGTCCAAGAATTAAATTCAAGTGCCAAATTTTAGAAAGTCCCAAAAAAATGTATCACACCACCGGTAAAGACTGTACTATAATTCATTACTTTTTCTAACTTTTTGTTCTCCATAAACCAGTTACATGATTGGTTCTCCTTTCACTGGTCATGAGTTCTTTCTTTTTGTACCTGTTCTATTTTCACAACTCCCAGGACCAGTCTGTGGGACCAATTGACACAAATTTCCCGCAGGGAAATTATTGACCAACAATCAGATAGTTAAATGCTTTTTTTTAGCAATTTTAACTAGCTTACATAAAATATCATGATTCGTAAAAGTTTAAGCCGAACTTAAATGATTTTCAGGAGGGCAACTTATATTGGAGCCATGGTAAGCTATGAGCCAATCATTCCAAAATTCTGCAGAAAAAACATAAACTTCAAAACAGCCCAGCAATTATTTTTAGCGTTTTCAATGAATTTCAGAAGGGTGCTAAAATGGGATCTAAGGTAAGGCTTATGTGGGGCCTAGGGTAAATTATGGACGGATCTTCACGAAATTTTACAGTGTGATTTTCAGTAAAAAAAAAACGAAATTTTGCAAAATCTTATTTCATTCTGTGCATTATTCCACCATTTATGTTAGTTTTTGTAACGAAATTATCAATTTTTTTTAGGTGGTGGTTGTTCCACATTTTGATTCATATCTCTTATTCCTACTGAACCAATTTTGCTGGATTTCAATCCCAAACTGCTTAGGATAACTACAAGCAATTTGACACCAAGTTTTTTTATTACTGTTTTCAACAGACGGACAGACAGACGGACATGGCCAAATCGACTTAGAATTACTCAAGGACCCAGAATATATATACTTTATGGGGTCTGAGATGAATAATAAAAAAGTTTCACACGGAATGACAAACTTAGTATACCCTCTTCACAACTAATTGTGGTGGAGGGTATAAAAAAAGGTAGCAACGCAACGGTAAAGAATTTATTATGTTTTTAATAAAATCAATATAAAGTAAAATAAATAAATCAAAAGTGTGTTATTTCTTCAATCTATATCATAAAAAAACATTTATTTATCCATAAAAAATAGTTTTAAGTAGTTTTTTCGGTTATAAAATACTGAAACAATCAATTCCACTTAGAAAACAAAAAGTGGTTTCATTCCGAAAAAATTTGTCGTTTTTCGTTTTCTGAAGAAGCAAAATGCGGAATTAAAACCACTTTCGATCGGAATGGAATTCTATGACAGGCCTGAATGTTATAGTATTTTGTTTAAAACAGTTATTTATTTAATTTTTCTAAACATCTAGCGGCATCTAGCGGCTTTTTAAAACAGTTGATTCGGAGTAAATTTCACAACCTTTCCAGAACTGTATTTCGTATCCGATAAAAAATGTGTCATTTTAGGCAAAAGTATGTAAATAAAAAGTAAAAATCCTTGAAAAAAAAATAAAACAAGTAAGAAAGTATAGTCGATCAAACACGAACATTTGATACCCTATGCCAGAGTATACAAAAAGAAATTTTCGAGATGATTGCCCATGGGCAATAATGGACTCACCAGAACAAAATTATGTTATGAGGCTAATGAAGTTTTCTTTTCTAAAAAATAATGATGCATTATAGTTGTGTAATATATTTATTAGGTTACACGAACCCTTACAAAGTGATACATTTTTCTTAATTACAATGGAACAAAATAATAGCTACGTTTTACACTCAACACTAATGTGTATTTAGCGTGTTAAATATTGAATGCAAAGTTTGTACTAAAAACGCAACACGAGAAAAAAATACTTGCTTGCATAAAAAAGTACTTCACGCAGATGCAAAAGGGCATTATCTCACACTCAATTATAACTGGGGGTAAGAAATGGAACAAATTTGCCATTTATTGTTGCAACATGTTTAGAAAGGAAAACGACAACTTCTCACATTTTTGCATATATTTTTAGAATGGAACAAAAACCCGCACGAATTGTAGCATATATGGAACATTATTGTCAGAAAAGAAAACGCCATAAGACTCATGCAGAAGTTGTTTGTGCCAAATAGTCTTTAGATATCTTTATCTGCATGAGATTTGTTTGCTATTAAGTGATTTAAGAAAGGAGGGTTATATGGCTAATTTTGGACCTACCATTGTCAACATTTTGTCAAGATATTAGCTATCGTTAAAGTTAATAAAGTTCAATACCAACATTTATAAGAAAGTTATAAAATTTGGTAATATGATTAAGATAAAATTTTATCTTAAACCAATATAAAAAAAGTTTATAAGCACAACGACTATTCCGGAAAGAAGTTTGTATGGAGCCATGTGAAATTATGGACCGTGTCTGACCATTTTGAGTAGACTCGCCTTTAAGATTATTGAATCGTTTGTACACAGAAAAAATTATTGCCGAATTATTTTCAAACAAACGCTTGTTTGAAAATTTTTCAATTGCTACAAATTTTTTTACTGATTCAATTAAAATTTTTGTTTGATTTTTATTTAACCAACAAAAATGTTGACAATATCAATATTGATATATCAAATTTCATTTGATTATTAACTTAAAAATTGCGACCAAGGTTTACATGGATACACAACCAGCCGGCCGGACGGATGGACGGACGAGTACCGTTAAATCGACTCCAAAATTTATTGTGAATCTATCAGTGATTCTAGAGCCAATATTTTAATGTGTTACAAATATCAACATAAACATATATAAATAAGAAATGCAGACTTGATAATGGAAAGAAATTGATTTACTTTCTTAATTCTGTGGCTTGGAGCTAAAAGGGCCAATGTCAAAATATTCACTTTTGAGAAAATTGGAATTGAAGGTTTTACAAAAAACTTTTATAGATGCTTTCAAAGTGACATTGGCCAGCATTTTATTTATGAAGCTGTTCTGGGTTAAGTATTACTTTAGCTACTTTATCATAACGAAAGAGAGCAAGAAAATAAATCTAATGCGATGATTAACTCAAAAGAGCAAAAAAGTGACATTGGCCCTTTTAGCTCCAAGCCATAGGTAAGAAAGGTTGGTGTAAAATTTTCACCAAACTGGACACTTTTTGGGTCCATTGTGAAAAATGCCTTCATTGTTAAAACGTAAGGGAAAAATAAAAAAAGGAAAATGAAAAGAAAGAAGAAGAATTTTTAAGAGTGCACCTCGTCTAACTCGCCTAAGGGCCGACTGCCTAGCTATGTATTTTTTCGTGTTGTTCTTTAAGAGAGGACAGTGACACGAAATTTTCTCAACTGTCGTCAGTATTTTCCATTCTACATTCCACATATAACTGTCATTTTCCCAATCATACAGTCATCAGTTATTACACCTATGATGCTACGGAAACATCCCTTGTTCATGCATATATGAACCTTATAATCGGTTTTCTGTCGGCCGTTCTTATTTTAAATGCATAATTAGTTCTGTGTCGGAGCCCATCTCTTTTGTTTCCTAAATGAAAGCCAAACGCTACCCAGAACAATGATAGTTCGACAGTTATTTAGAAGCTTGTGTTAACTCGCAACATTGCACATTGGGGTGAATATGACAAATATACAGCCATGTTTTGGAAATCGAATTCGAGTGAATTTGAAACCGATGGAGACTTCCATTTGTTCGAATTTAATTTCACTCGAATTTGATTTCCAGAACATGGCTAATAGACTTCAACTCTTTTTCGAATGAAGCTTATTAGGATGAGATTTTATATAATAAAAATTTCAATACCTTAACCATTTTACCTCGTTACTTTTCGAATATTATTTACTTTGCTCTCGTATTCAATTAGTTGCATAAAACTTACCTAAAAGAAAAGAAAGAGGATTAAATTGATTAGACTTTGTTTCAAAAATTAAAACTTATAAAACTACTTGTATGATTTATTAAAACTTTTCTTTCCTACAAAGTTTTTTCAAAACGAAATAATTTGTAAATTCCTTTTAAATTACCACCTCAAAGCAAACTTTTTTCATTTATTTTTTTTTTTTTCTAAAAAGTATCTTGAAACTTCAACACTTTAAAAGTAACTGGTTAAAAATTACAACTACAACAACAATTAAAAAAACAACAACAAATTTCAATTTAATAGAAAACTTCCTCTTCAATGGCATTAATCCATTGAATCTTGTCTAAAACTGAAGCAATTATAGTAAAACATGAATGTACTCGTATTCAATATTCGTTGTAAGTATTCAACCTCAAGTGGTGCTCTCATACGGCATTTTTTTTTATATTGTGTTGAACTGAAAACACATTTACGGAAAACAATCTCAACACTTTGAATTTTCAATAAAACTTTGAAGAAGAAATAAAAAATTGGAAAAACGTGATTAGGAAAAGCATTTACAATATCAATGAGTGAATCTTCATTTTGGTTAACAGCAGCAATTGAACAAAACAGAAATACAAGAAAAAAAAACTTATAGAAAATCTTCAACTTGAACTTGAACATTGATGTTGGAGAAGATGAACAAGAGCACGACATAACAACCAACCAAACATCCAACCAACCAGCTAACCAATGAACCCACCACATAACCATGTGTGCTGGCTGTTGCATCTTTTGTTAAATAAATGCCCTTCCACATGAGAGGAGGCATGCAGAAGTACGAGGGAGTGGAGGCATGTTTTCTGCCGGTCTGTGGCATGTCTACCGAATTGTCTTGTAATTGTATTTAATATATGAGTATGACTTTTGGCTGCAGGGTTTTTCACATGGCAGGTAAAGGCCGAATTTTAAAAGCCCTTAAGAGTTAGAGTCTGCTATTAATAAAGAAAAACGCTAAATGCAAAATAAACGATTTTTGCCAAAAAAAAAAAATCGCAAAATCTTAAAAATCCTTTTTTCAAATGCAAGTGTTAAACAAACAAATACTGGACAAATTAATAAAACGCGTTTTCTCAAAAATTCCAAGTTTCAAAAAAAGTTTTTATAATCGAAAGAAATTTAAATTCATTTTTATTTTATATAAACTCAAACCTGAAATAATCGCTACAAATTACAAATAAGTTGAAAAACAAATTTTTGTAAAAACAAAAAAATTTTAAAAAATCTAATTTAACAAATTAAATAAACTAAAAATTTTGTTTAAAAAATTTTGTTATTCGTGCTTAATTCCCAATTTTTATTCTTGATAAAAACACTGAAATTTATTATTGATGGGATAAGATATTTCTATGCAGATTTCACTGGTTGCTTAGACCAGATCGTCAGGAAACTTCATCCAAAAAGATTTTAGAAAAACTAAAGATATTAAACCAAATAAAACTGTTAAGCGTATAAGAATTATAAGCAACAGTTTTACTTGTAACAATATCAAAGTTTTAACAAAAACATCAACAACCTATAATTATTATGATAAACTAAAATATAAAAAAAACTCAAAAGTTATATTTTTGCAAAAAAAACTTGCTAAAATTCGAAAAAATTTTAATCGCATGACCAATATTACAACAAAAACGTCAATTTCATAAAAAAAATCGCCTAAATTTTAGTTAGGTTAACAAAGGATAAAATCCTATAAAAATCGCTGGATAGAATTGATACTTGCTTTATTTTTGCAATTAAATGTATAAGAATTTTTCCCCCCTTTATCTGTACCCATGTTCTGTAACTTTAGTGAGAACTTCTCGCATCGAAAAGATGTGAAACAAAATATTCCATCGTTTCTCGAAAAGTGAAAAAAAAGTGTGTCTATAAATCATGTCTAAAACTATCAATAGAGATTACGTCGTTACGTTATAATTGTCATAATATTCTACTCGAAGCCGATGTGACATTGAGGGCGTTGAGAACGCCAGTAACACATATCGTTGACGGCGACCAAAATTTACAAAAATTTGAACATTTTTTAACGACGGCGGCAAAAATACAACCGTCGGAAAGTGAGGAAAAACTGTGTCTTTAACTTATGTCGAAAACTATCAATAGAGATTACGTCGTTACGTCATAAATAACATGATATACTACTCGAAGCCGATGTGACATTGCGGACGTTGAGAACGCCAGTCACACATATCGTTGACGGCGATATGTGAAGTGCGACTTTAATGTTTGCTATTTGCAAACGAGCTTTGAAAACATGCGTATATCTTATAAAAATGTTAAAAGCAAAATAATTAAATAATAAAAATATGTGCCAAGAACAAAATATTATTATTATTTCTCTTTGTATTTTGCATTTTTAATTGTTTTTTAGCGTTACAAACACACTTTTCTATAAATTGGTGGGTAATTTCTTACGTGACTGCTAGTAACCGCCAAAAAAAAGTTACAGACGCAGTTAAGTGAGCTGTCTTTCTCACTTAACTGTGTTGTTGTTTCTTTCAATACATGACATTTTTTTCATTTCACACATTTCACATTTCAATCGAAAAGTTTCTCGACGCGAGATCTGTAACTCTCGCATGGGCACTGGTAAATAAAATAAACGCATTGATTTTTTTTTTAAATTAAATTGAAAAATCGACATTAAAGGGTTACGAAAAAAAAATTAAAATTGTATCTGAATTAATGAGAAGTATTGCCAAAAATTCCATTTTTTTTAAAAAATTTTTGAAAATCGGTGAAATTAACAAAATCGCCAAAAATATATAAAATATCTAAAGTTTAAAAAAACACTTAATCTTTTTATAACGTTATAATTTCTTAAAAAAATATTTTTTAAATAAGCGAAAATCGCTTACTTTACAAAAAATACAATATCGCTAAAATAATTAAAATTTTAGAATCCTAAAGTTAAAATTTGTACTGATAACATGACAAGTTTATTATCAACATTGTAATTTTCTTAAAAAAAACTCTGGTCAGCCACGATCTCAAGAATTCAAGAAATCTAAAGAAACTGCCAATTTTTAATTACTGCCGAATTCCAGGTATTGGCTGCAACTTAAAGTGATTCGGTCCACGTATAAAAAAAAATTGAGCTAGTCATATGCGAAACAGTAAGATCTGGGGTCTAATCACCGCATTCGATACTATCGTATCGAATAAACCATCGAATGTTTTTGCATGCGACGGACACTGACGTATCGAATGAAAACTCGATAAATGTAGTGTCGAGTTACTCGATAACGAATGCTATTATTTAAAATTCCATAATTTTCATTCGATATCGAGTTTCATGATACCAAAATAAATAATTTCGATAAATTTTGCTCGATATCGTATGCGGTGATTAGACCCCTGACTTTAAACGGCGGTGTACATAAATGACGAACTGATATATCCTTTCCACCTGTAGTTTAGGTTATAAAAACAAAGAGTGCTGTATTTTGGGTTGTGGCAAAAAAAAATTTTTACAGTTCTAGAGACTTCATTTATCAATTCTTCATTATGGAGCGTGACTCATTGATCTTATTTTTCTTTGAATTTTAACGACCTTTTATTACCGTTATATGAATGTGTCAAAGAAAAGTGGGACGTACATTTGGGGCATGACATAAAATTGAGTATATTAAATGCTAGACGTACAAAGTTTTAGAAGGCTTTCTTGTCACGTGCGAAAAAACGGACATTAGGGAGGAAGTATCCGAGATGGCATAAATGGCGCTCTGAACTTGAAGTCAGATAAAAAAAAAATCACAAGAGGCAAAAATTAAGCCATAGGACCAGCCATAAATGACGATGTGCAATTTGTTATGGCCAGACTACAAATGGCGAATAAAAGGCAGTATCGAGCGTAGCAAAAAATTCCAAAAAAATTTGTCAAGTATTGTTTTCAACTAATCTTTAATCCTTTAATACAGGATACATTCCTTCATTAAATCGAACCGATGGCTCGGTGAGAATGTCAACAGCCAAGTAACTAAAGACCCTTGGCAGACGGTGTAGCATTGTTACACAACGTTAACTAATTACAGGACCCACGTGAGCGGAACCTAACCTGATCCCAGGTGGTGACTGTTTCAACGTTTTTTTTTTTTTTCGAACTATCCTACTGCACTTGTTATTCCCGGATGATCTAACACCAAAAGGTAAAATATCCTTAAGGTAATCCGTTGTAACATTTAAAATAAATAAATCTCGTAAAAAAATAACGCCTAAATAAGTAAAAGAAGAATTTAAAAAATTTGAATAAAAACCGTCAATAAAACAAAAAATTGTGAAACTAAGCTGAATATGCCTAAAATTAGAAAAATCTTGTTTATAATAATAAATATAATATTTTCGAGTAATCAAAAGAAGAAATCGCGAAAACAAAAAAAACACTTAAGGTTTACACGTCAAAAGTTGCTCACTTGCGAAAATTTATTTATTTATTTAATAAAAAGTCATATGTCTTAAAATAATTACAAGAAATATATGTATATGACTGCTGTTGTTGTAGTTGTAATATTAGAAGACCTTTTTCTTTATTTTTCTGACCTGGAGTGCTCCGTGGAGATAACAGGTATATTTTTATTGGGTTGCTAATTACAACTCTACTTAAAACTATTCTTACCCGCTATTCATATCTAGTTCTTATAAATTAGAATGCTGACTCTACTAAAGTCAGCAAGTTTCTAAGGTGCTGACTCAATATCAAACGTATTATATACGAGGGTGACTCTCAACACTGTGGGCAACCGCTTATAATTTAGATTTTTACTGTACAGTTATGACGAATTCATGAACACAAAATTAAAATTTTTATTTGGTTTGAAACACAATAGTATTTTTTTAGCAATTGAAGACCAGCCGCGAATAACGTTGTAAAAGCCACTTTTTGCAAAACCTGTTTTTTTGCAGATAACCGTTGACATTACTCTCTGACATTGTTTAAACATCAAATCACCCAAAATTATGCACATTAACTACTTCAAAATGGGAAAAAGAGTCAGCCAGTGGATGAACGTTGTAAGTTACTAGCAAAATGATACAATCAAAATGGTTTTGCAAAATGGAATAAAGTTTTAAAAGCCTTTGCATAAAAGCTTTTATTATCTTTATTTCGAATAATCCAAAAAATAAATGATCATGCCTGTTAAAAACGTTTTTTTGCTCTCCTGTAAAATAATTATTTTGTAACTTCAAAATTCAATTTTTGGGAATACAAAATCTTTTGATTATTTTGTAACTTAAAACGTTATTCGCGGCTGTGCTTCAATTGTAAAATATTATTTAGGAGTTTATGACGATATGACTTAATAGCACACCTTGTGAATCCCCCAAATATATTTAAAAAAGGGCATAAAATATAAAACGCTTTTAAATAACAAAACCCAGCAAAAGTAGGAAAAATCGCTTAACATAACATTTTTTATAACCTGTCACAAAATCTTTAAGAATCTTAACAAGTTATCCACAAAGTATACCGCCCACCAAATAGTAAAAACCATCATCAAGTATCTCAACAACAATAGAAGAATGTAAAACAAAACCGAAAGAAACTAATAAAATAAAAACGCTATTACATTAAAGTCGCATTATGAAACAACAAAAGTCTAACAAAACTTCAATTTTTTTTTTTTTTTTTTTTTGCTTCTTTAGTGATTCTCCTCTACAAAAACCACAAAGTGATTTCGAGTACAAGATTTCATCTTTCAAATTAAAGATGTTTTTTTATTTTCTTAAAGGCCAATAATAATGATGACGCTGATCAAGACCAATAGAAATAATAAACAAATACAACAAAAAACTTGAACAGAATTCGTGAGCTGGGCGACTTTAAAGCAAAAAGCGAAATATATAACAAGAAATTTGGCATTAGATATGAAACGAGAAAAAACCCAAGACATTAAATTATTGTTTAAAATAATCGGCAACTTTAGCAAAAAAAAAAAAAAAAAACAACAACAGCATTCACAATAGAAATAATTAATAAAAGTGGAATTTTTATTGCATTTTATTTTTGTGATATTTTTTTTTCTTTTCTCAAAACAAATTGATTTCTTTAACAATTAACTCATGCTTTTAATCTTTATCATGTTACAACATCAAAAAATAAATTCAACTTCCGTTAATTTGAAAAATTAAAAAATAAAAAAAAATGATTAAACTTTTAGTTTTAAGGAATTTGAAATATTTGTAAACCTTAAGGGGAAGAAAATTAGAGATAATGTAGAGGGGATTTTTGTTATAATAAAGCAATTGAATTTTAGTTAAGGAAACTATAGTCATTTTTTAATAACGAATTAAAAACTATGTTTGTAAGTATGTTTGTTTGTTTGTTTAGGAAATTGATGTTTTTTTTTAAACTGTAATTTTGAATTAAGGAAATAATAAAACAAAAATTCACTTAATAAGTCTAATTTCCGAAATCGATTTAACATTTTTAATAGTACGACATTCAAAAGCACTTGAGAAAACATCAAAGAGAAGACATTTTACATCAATCAATCATCAATAACTATCCAGACATTATTACAGTGGAATAAGAGAAACATAAAGAGGATATAACATAATATTAACAAAACTGATTAAATTACTTATGTCTTAATCCTTAAAAAAAAAGTTGACAACTTGCCAAAATATTAACTTTTGGATGGTCAATTAAAATATTATAAGCCATATATTTTTTGGGAAATACTTATAACAAAAACCATTTTAAACCGATCCTTTTTTTGAAAGTTTTATTCTTTTAACCTTTAACTGTGAAGGTGGTGGTAAATTTTACCCTCTCTTTATAATTTTTTAAAATACTCTCTTCCGTTGCGCTCAATTTATTTAATTCTCTTAGTATCTTCTAATATCGTGATCAGGGTTGCCGTTTGAAAAATTTGTATCCGACCAAAATTGTCTGCAAAACCTACCAAAATCCTATGAAACCGACTAAATTTTTTAAATATTTAAAAACAATTATATTAGTGAAATGTAAAAAAAAATGGAACGGAATATTCAAAAGTGATTAATTTATTTTAAAAGTGTATTAATGTAGGTCTCCATCCAGTATTTACAAAACAAAATATCTTTCTTGGCTTATTTACCGGCCGCGAACGTAAATAAGAAGTAGAAAATACAGAAAAATATAAAATTTTCCAGTTTCGAGTCTAATTTCCTCAAGTAAAACAGCTGAGATATGCTATGAAACCATTATTTTATAAGAACTAAGATTTTTTTACAATAATAAACAATAAAAGACGATGATAATCAACATTTTATTTTTTCATCCTGGTAGACCATTCTGGGGAAATGCCCATATACACATTCATTTAAAAACGCTTATAAACTAGAATTATTTATTGGTCGTATGCAATAACACATATAGACCTCTAGTAAAATATAAATCAAAATTTATTAACTTAAGTTTGTACAATTTAAAAAAAAAGTATTAAACTTTATAAGACATAGGCTGACGTAAAAAATGTATCAAAGAGTTTAAAAATGCATAGTTGGCTTATTGTATACGCGTTGATAACTTGCTCTGTTTTGGAACTCATCTTTACTTTCTGTTCTTATACCATTGCCTTTATAAAACTATGTTTCGAAATACAGTATCAAATCATCCCAGTGTTCTACGATTCTTACAACATCTTCCTTTAAGAAGTCCATCTTGTATAAGAGACACCTAATACAGAACAGAATTCCTGAAAATCTTTTATTTATGTTATTCTTTGAGGACTATGTGAAAAAACTTTAAATATTACCACAAAGAACCTTAATATTTTTTGCATTGCTAAGTAAGATTAACTGCCTGTTCATCTATTTCTGAACGAAGACTTCGTTCGCTTAACTTACATTTAAAACGAAAACAAGTTGTACAATATTGTCTTTGTTTTACATGTAATTTAAGCGAACGATGTCTACGTTCGACATCGATAAATAGGCTATAAGCTTACCAACAGTTCCAGTCATGGCGGGCGCGCCGTTTGTTGCCAATCCGATCAAAATTTGTATAGGAATATTATTTGTTGATAAAAAGTTTTTTATAAGAAGAAAAATTTAAACGTCATCTGACTTGGTAAGCTCGAATAAAATGACAAAGCTATCCATTATAAAACTAACACCGTCAAAGTAACTTGCTCCTAACGTAATATCAATGCCATTTCCATAGTTTCATCAACAATCAAAAAAAAATTTTTGTGTTTGGTAAAAAAGCTATGAGATTTGTAATTGTCTGTATCCGTCCAATTTTCTAAAACCGACCAAAATTAGGTTTGGCCTACCATCCGACCAAACCAAAAATATCCGACCAAATTTGGTCGGAAAAGACCATGTTCGGCAACCCTGATCGTGATCGTTGTTATTCACTTGTGTTTTGGCTGAGCTCGACTTAGCACGAGCGGAGCTACGCACATGCTGGTGTAAAAATTACCACTCGCCATCATTAACGTAATTTTTTCTATGAAAATATTATACCACCACGTCAGCGTTAGCGTAAGTATTTAGTAGAAAAAAATTTACCCCACATCAAAATTAACGTCATATTTTCATGGAACTATTTTTACCAAATGACCGTTTTCTAGTTGGTAAAAAAATTTTTATTTCAAAAACGTTATTTTATATTATACAATCTTAACTAAGTGTCTAATTAAAATAAGTACATTTTATTAAATCTCGTGCATTGTTTAGGAAGCTGTTTGTACCAAGTTTGAATACTGTCACTATTACCATTCTGCAGTTATACAGAAATCTATTGGGTCTTGTTTTGAAGGTCTACTTTTTGATAGATGTTCTCCTCAAATTCCGACCATTTTTGACAGATGATGGGTATTGTTAACCATTCTATGTGTACCAAATCTGGAAAATTTTACACTAATCGTTATTAAGATGTATATTGTGCCATGCCTTATCTAATCCCGCCTCATTTTTGACTGATGTTGCATATTTGTACCCAAGCTATTTGTTCCCAATTTGGAAACTTAAGCTGTTACCGCTTGCGCAATTTTATAACTTTTACCGTTCTTTAGATATAAGTTAATCTGTTTTATGACACGCCCACTTTTCCAATCCCGGCTTTTTTTGTAGAGAGGTTGTGTGTTGATAACCCAGCTGTGTGTACAAAATTTAGAAAATTTTTCTCTTCATGATTAGATATAAAAAAAATATATTTTGTGCCACGCCCAATTCTCTAATCCCACCCACATTGTGCCGAAAACTTTGACTCTTGGTATTCTTAAGATATACAAAAATCTATAAGGTAGTTGTTTGGGAGGTGCCACGCCCAGTACCGCCCAGTTGTTGTTTACTGTTAACCAAGATATTTCGTCCAAAGTTGGAAACTTTCTTGCCGATTTGTAGTAAGACAATGTGTATTTGATGCAGATTTTAATGAGTAAAACACCTCCAAAAAGGTTGACCTGTAGTTTCTACACCTAAATATTTTTGTTCATGATCTCTTTTATATAGGGATGAAACGATACCTCTAAGGTATCGATACTTTTACTCAATGTGGTATCGCTCGTAAAGTATCGATACCTACTTAGTATCGAAAAAAAGTATCGATACTTACTTGTATCGGTACTTGTATGATAAAAGAATAGAAAGTACGACCTATTAGCATTTTTGTGCTAAATGAAAAGTGTAAAGATTGAGACCACTTTTAGTTACCACCTAATACCAATTTCCTTTCGAAAAATCATTTTTATCTTAGGAAACAAAATTTCACAGAACGTTCAGGATAACAACCTTCATTCACCTTTTCTTCCAGAAATCAACAATGTCACTATGTATTTATTTTAAATGTTAATATGTACATATTTTATTTTTAAAATTATAAATATATAATAAAGGGTAGTAAAACAATAATCCACGATGTTAATTGTGAGTCACTCCTTAACGTCAAGTTTTTTGCGTAACTTAAATTGAACTTTCTTTGTTTTAGTATTTGACTACTTCTACCATTGAGAGGTACACAATTGAGCAGCGCGTTAAGATTTTTAAAGCCTTTTACGAAAATGGGCGTTCAATCAAAATGCATTGCGTGCACATCGTGATTTTTTTGGTCAGCATAATCGACCAAATGAGGGGTATAGATGCAAAGACTGCAATGTCCACATTTATAGTTTTCGTAATAAATAGTAAAAACATCTAGCTCAAAGTATATTCACATTAATGTATTGTATATCGTGCTATTCAATTAATAAGAATATGATAAGGATATGATGCAAGTTTCAACCAAATCGATATAGCGGTTTCCTGGCAATAATAATAATAATTATAATAATAAAATTGGAGATACGTAAAAAAATCAGTAGTTATAAAATTCTTAAACTTAACAAAGGCTTAGTTTTTTCTTGATTGATTTGGAGGAACTTCATAACAACTAAGCTCCATAATTACAACTAATGAAAAAGTTATAAAATGAACGAACAATAAAACTAACTGTTTCATAAAAAAAAATGTGTTCGATTTTTTAATTTATTTTTAGTTTTGTTTTGCACAAAAGAAACCGAATAAAAAAATAGCGTGCATTTTCGCAAAAAGTTGAGAGAAAAAGAGCTTAACAAACTTTGTTCATTGCAAAAATGACAATCTCCAATGGACATAGCCGTTTTTGCATCCATTCTTAAGTTTTGAACTTACTTTTTTATGGGATAAAAGTGTTTCTGGTAATGTAATATTCACTTATTGAAAGCATTCATTAAATACAACTAAGAGGTAATATTAGTTACGTTTGTGAAAAAAGTGGACATTGCAGTCTTTGCATCTATACCCCTCAAATGTTTCCACAATCGGGAGTCTGTAGGAAATGGGAAAACATATGCACATGCTGCCCCGTTGGTTCTGCGGCTGGCGGCGTTATCGGGCCTTACTTCTTCGAAAATGAGGTCGGCCAAGCAATTACTGTGAATGGTGTTCGCTATCGCGAGATGATAACGGACTTTCTATAGCCGGAAATTGAGGAAATGGACCTAGACGATATATGGTGATTACTAGGGATGCCAAACGGGACCAGGTTTTTTGAAACCCTGGATTCGGGATTTTTAATTAAAAAAACAGGATCCCGGGACGAATCGGGGTTATAATTCGCGGGAGTAAACATTGGCGATGCCAAATTTTTTAAGTTTGGGAATTCATTCCCAAAATATTTGGGAATCATTCACAATACGAAATAAAAAAATATGGGAATATTTTCATGGGAGAAGTTGTTTGCGATAGGGGTGATTATGTATTAAAATTATATTGTAAAAAGCTTCTAAAACAAATTAATGACGTCTGATAACACTATGCTAGTTGAAAAAACAGACAAGCCAGGCACATGGCGTTTTAACATAATTCGGGTACGCTGAATCCAGTGGTTTTTTTATGTTGGCTCTGGTCTTCGAGATATACCGTTATTTCGAAAATGGAAGGAGGTTACACAACATATGTTCGCTTAACTCAAAAACGCTTTAGCTTTTTAAAAAAGCTAAAACAGAAACTCCGCAATAAAATTATAAAATAACTTCTTTCTAATTGAGGTCGGTAGTACATCATATCCCAGTAGGGGCGGCTCCTGGGCATTTATGGGACTTTTTCTTCAATATATTTCTAGTCTGCATTGAACATTTTGTATGGGAGCCCCCTTAAGAAATAGAGATAGCGGGTAGGTATGTTAGAAATAAAAGGTTGGGATGAAAAATAAAGTGGGGTCGGTCATACATTTGACCCATCTAGGGGCATCCTAGGCGCTGCAGGGGTCAAGTTTAACAATTTTACTAAGCCGCCAACAATTAGGTTAAAACGCCAGGTGCACAGCTTGTCTCAAAAAAAAAGTGTAAATTTTTTTGGACAGTGTAATTGATACCTTATTTTATTGCAAACATATGCTGCCGACTAAACCAATGTTCGCATTCAACACTTCTGGTTATCGTAAATAAATAGCTACATCTATGCTATATGGCAATATTTAATTTTTTTTATTTCAAATATATATGCAAGTATTAATTTAATAAAATAAACTTAAACAAATATGTGTCCAAACCTTTGGTAGAAGGCCTCCGTACTCCTTTTTTCCCGCTGGGTAACTACAAGATGTTTGTTTTTGTCTTAAACCTTTTTAATATTCGCACAAGCATGGTCCCTACTTTCATTGTAAGTTTGTGTAACTGTTTGTGTGGTTCGTTTGGCCCTTTATGCACTTTCATTTAGTCGTCAATGAGAACAAGTAAGAAAGTATAGTCGGTCAAGCCCGACCATATGATACCCTACACCACATTTAAAAACACATCATGCTTGTGTGTCCATGTAAATATGGATTTATCTATGTTTATAAACTTCATGAAGATCGGTTTGAAAGTTTGTGAGAGGCAGAAATTGCCCCCTGTCTCCCCTTGTGGTCCTATTTTTTAAAAACAGTATAGCTAATGTGTCCCTATAGATATGGATTTATGTTTTAAATTTCATTAAAATCGGTTTGATAGTTTCTGAGAGGAAGAAATTTCCCCCTATCTTCCCTCGTGGTCCTATGATTCGGCCCATTTTTAATAGGCTTGGTCCTTGTGCCAAAAAGATGACCCAAGTTTTATCAAATTATCTCCAAAATTGCGACCTGTACTTTGCGCACAAGGTTACATGGACAGCCAGCCAGCCTGCCAGCCAGCCAGCCGGACGGACATCGCTAGTTCGACTTAGAAAGTGATTCTGAGTAGATCGGTATACTTTAAGGAGGGTCTAGGACCACTATTTTAAGGCGTTACACACATCAGCACAAATGCATAATACCCTCTCCACTATTGTGGTGTGGATATAGAAACTTATCCAGCAAACATTTTAAATTCGTAATGATATAATGTATTCGGAGTGTAAATCGCGACTATAATGCTTTAAAAATAGTGTTTTCTTTGGAAACATTTTGTGGAAAAGTTAAGCTCTTATTCGATGAAGTTTCTTCTTCTTCTTTATATTATTATTATATTTTTTGTCAGAAGAGTATAGATACACACAATTTTATTGTAGTAATATATTGTGTTTGCTGGGTAGTTCGCTCACTAACACAACCTCATTTAAAGCTTTGGCTGAATACCCAGCTAAATGAGTCTTCTCAGATCACTTTTGATGAATAAAACTGATTTATCATTTGAGCGATTGAAAAAGAAATTCATATATAAATATTCACTGACATGTTCAAATAATGATTTCTTAATGTTTTGAATGCGCCAAAAATAGGGAAAAATCCCTACATGTATATAGGGAAAAATCCCTACATGTAGAGTTTCTTGTTACCAAAATAGGAGCGTAGGGAAAATCGTACAGATTTTTTATATTCGCCAAAATAAATGCTAAACAAATTTATTTATTAAAATGATTTAATATTTAAAGAAGTGGAATTCTTAAGTCCAGAACATATTTTTGGACAAAAAAATAGATGAGTACAAATTTAAACTATTGTCTTAACAATTTAACTTATGTCTCAATGATCTTTTTTTTGAAATTTTCTGAAATTGTGAAACTGGTTAAAAGGAAAACTATAATGACAAGGTTGTATTTCTAATTTTTTCAAAACTGGTTCGGATTTGGTTTGCTTTATCCAATGCAAATAGTGATGCAGAGAAACCACCAGAAAGCGAAACAAATTGAGCCACACAACTATAAGTTTAATTTGTATTATAAGATAATTTTCGCAAAATAATGGAAGATGCTGCATTAAATTCGACTATACTAATGGTCACTTTAGAAAATTCAGTTCAAAAGAAATACATACTATGTATATTCGGCCATGTCATCGAAATCGAAATCATGTAAAATTGAAATCGACGAAGTTTTTCAATTGAATTATTGTAAAAATCAACGCAGCTTTTCCTGAATTCAAAAGTAGTTGAGGTATTTAAAAGGAAATATTTTGTTGAACTTTGAGTTTTCAAAATTTATTCGATATTATTTTCACGTGACTTTGATATCCATTTAAATTTTACTTTAAATGCGCTTTTAAACATAATAAATGTTTGTCGATACGGAGTAACATATTTTTTTTTTTAACATCTTGTTTTTTTTTAATTAATTAAAAGTACATAATTTTTTTTAAGTTTAATTACTTATTTTTGTTGTAAGAGCTTTACTACCCATTTGCGAATGAAATCAGTTTTTTATAACTATTGTTTTTTGGGCTTTAATAACTAAAACGCTTAGAGATTTTTGTAGGGAAAATTTTTGCACGTGTAGGGAAAAATCGGAATTTTTTTTTAGTATGCGTAGGTATTTTTCAAAAAATCTTCTGGCAACACTGGCTCATATTCAAAATGACCACATGTGAGCCCGTTTTACGATCATAAATGATACTCTCGTTGTAAGAAAATGGTATCATACCGATGAATAACCTCAAAGAATCATTTGTGATACAATTTTCGAGTCATTACCGCAAAAAAAGCTTAAGCGACATCATTTTTAATTTTCGTTTTTTTTTAATAAATGGCTTTATTGGCAACACTTGCATTATCTCCTAAAATGTCATAGTCATATAATAAACCGGTACGATTTTAGAGCAAAAACTATTTTATCTTAAGCGACAACCTTCATACAAAAATTTTATGAAATAAAACAAAAAAAAACTTCTCATCTAAAATTTAGTTTTTGTCGCTTAAGTTTTTTTGAGGCAATGACTCGCTATGAAATTATTTTTCAAACGCAATAGTTATAAATCAGTTTTTAATCATCAAAAGTGATCTGTTAAGACTCATTTAGGTGATTAAAAAAAAAAAAAAAAATGATAACTCAAATGCAAGCTGGGGAAAGCGGTCACAAATTTTTTCTTTTTATCTTAACAAATTTATTAATTTTGATGGCTCCAAAAAAAAAAAAAATACATAAAAACGTGAGACCTTGAAACCAAAACATGTTAAATAGGGTGTTTTTTTTACTAAAAATTTTTCCCAACTACTGCCACCATCTACACGTTAGGTCGGCTAATATAAGGACCGCCCTTGTTTCTGTTGGAAATCGGATCAAATTAACTTCTTATATTGTTTCATATATCATATAGTCCGGAATTCAGATCTATGTATATAACTGGTTAATCTTAACCGAGATTTTGATTTCACTTTACTCTTGCTGATCGCAATTTTTAATGTTTATTACTCGAAAGTTCAGGTTTAGATATAGAGATCCAAACATCAGGTCAATTCACAGCCATTCCTCGTTTTCTGAATTTTACCTTAAATGATATTTTGCAGAAATCCTGGAAAGCGCGAGTGGAAAGCAATTGAATTTCTAGGGATATCTTGCGACGAAAAAAAATTCTAGTTAAGAGCATTCAAAGGTTTAGTAGATTTGATTTTATGTTTAAAACAATTAATTCTCAAGGTCGTGGGTACCATCTATTGCACTTTAAAGCCGACGCATCATCACCGAATTTAAATCTGTACGAATGTATTCAGAGGACAATGATTTTCGTGCATCCGTAGTAAGCAAATATAAATTAAACATATTTTTTAGGAAACTTTTGTCTTATTTACAATTTTTATACTTCCTTTGTCTTTATCTTGATTTTTTTTAGCTTAAGAGCAAATATCTAGTTTCCCATCAATTTAAAGCAAAATTGTTAAACATGTTTTAGCATGTCATCAAAACAAACTTAATCAATCACTGTGAACACGAGACATGAAACTTGGAAATTAAAGCATTATATCAAATTTTTTAAGGTCAATTTGAAACATCTTTTGATTATTATAAAAAATACACCTTTTTTAAATATTTTTTTTTAAATTTATAATTATTTAAAAAAAAAAAATAAATAATAAAAGATCACAGTATCTGTAAAAAATACAATGCGTGCAAATGATTAACATTTCAAAAACGCCGATGGGGAAAATTAAGAGAAATTATATGAAACCCAAAGAAAACGAACTTTTTCAATATGAGCAAAGCAATGCTTTAAGTAATGAGGAAAAGCTAAAAACTAATAAATATTGGTAAGCTTAAATTAATAACTACAATTAAAAACTTTAACATGTGTAAAAATCAAAAAAAAACCAAAAATATTAAAAGAATAAGGAATTTTTTTTTTCTTTGCAAATTGTATTTATTACTAAACACAATACTACATTACGTTAACTAAAAATTCTGTCACTGACTAAAAATAAGTTTTCTTTTTTTTATTGTAATTCTATTTTACAGCCGAAAATGCACATTTTGCTCACAAAAAATGTGTTAAACCTGCTAAATCCACTTTTTAAGTAAATTGAGATTTTAATGCCGTTTGGTAGAGAAAAATATGCCTCGTCGACCAGCATTTAGTTTTTCTTCAATTTGAGTCCTGAAGTGTGTCAAATCAACAATATTTTTGGTTTTCATCTCAAGCAGCAAATTGAAAAAAAAAAGAAGTTTTTTGTCTCTCCTGTAAAATTTGTTAAAAGGGTGTTAGCAGGTTTACACTCTAAGCCGACGATATATTTATTTATTAAAGCAAGCTATTGTTTAATATGCGTAGAAAAAATTTTCGCCAATCTTTTGTTTTCAATTAAACCATTAATTAAAACTAAAATCAGTTTTAATTAAAAATTTCATCGAGTGAATTAAAAGCTTACTGAAATCAACAACATAACTGCAGAAAAGGTTGTTTATATAAAAAAATTTTAAATTGATACTATTAATTTTTTTACTGGTGCAAATTTAAATAATTTTTTAATAAATATCACAAATTTTTTAATTAAAATCAATTTTTTTTTTTTCAGTATGCCTTTAATTACACTACGTGACAATTTTTTTACCAAATGAATTTGACACCTAATCTTTATGTAAAATTTTCCGCTGAATCTGAATATGAAGTCAAAAGTAGAACAGATATATATTCCAAAATAACCGTTATTTGTGTTTTTAAAAAAGATGCTGTGATAGCTGTCAGATTCATTTCGTCACGACTTTGTTGAAATTTTATCACGTAGTGTTATTTATAAGCAATATACAACGGGCGCTCTGCTGGATACTGAGGGCGCCTTCAACAGCATCACGGTCACTGCGATCGAACAGGCTAAAACTGATCTAGATGTGCAGGAATACTTCATTTAACGGTTAGTAAGCATGTAAGGAGCAAGGACCATTATATCACGTGAAGTGTTGTTGTAGTTGGGTAACAGTGAGAAGTTAAAAAGTGTTAGAAGGGGTACACCGTAAGGTTGAGTGTTCTCTTATCTACTTTAGATCATTGCTTTTAACTTTTTTTTTTTTTTTATAAATAATTTTTTGTTTTAATCTCCTAAGCTAATCCCGCGAAGCTCTATGCTTGTCTGCAGGAAAGAAACCAGAGTCTCTGGCGGGAATCGAACCCGCAGCCTCGGCGCTTATAGACTGGCTCGCTACCAGCTAGCCTACCGGGGCACTCGATTCTTATGCATCAATAAAAAAGACGGAAAGGCAGTAGCTTACAAGGATGACGTAGTGTAGTTAGTATTGGCTATGTTTATAAGAATGCGAGCATGGAGTAAGATGGAACAAAACGTAATTTAAACTGTTCACCACGAAAAAGAAAATCCCGGTCTTAAAGCTACCACGTTTGTGGGACTACGAACTTCACCTGTCGAATAATGCGAAATATTTGGAAATTGTGCTAGAGTGAGAATAATCATAGAGATTTAATACTTAAAACCGGGTCAGACAGGCTACAGTTGCTTACAATACCTGCTGTAGAATGTATGCCGCCAAATGGTATAGTGAAACGTGGCAGGCAGGAAATATATCGTGGACTCTACCCAGAGTGAAAACAGCCTGCGTTAGAGTAACAGGCGCTATACGCACTAGTCCTTAAGAGTCGCTGAACACTATATCGTACCTTATTCCAATAGATTTGCACCAAGTGCCTATAACCGTCAACAGTGTGGTAAGGCTCTCGACATCGGGATGTTGGAAAGCGAGAACGTACGATTATGAAGGATTTCACAAAAGCAACCTACATTTCTTAAACGATCAACGGAATAAATGGTTCCCCAAACAGAGTTTGAGAAGAACTTTTTGTCAAGGAAGGAATGGAAAAGGCGAATCCTGGCTAATGAATACAGCACTAGATTTTTACCGATTGGTCAAAGATGACCTGCGGTGTCGGCTCTGGTGTTTTGTCGGATAAGCTGCAAATAATGTTATCCTTCCCTCTTCCGGATGAAGGAAGTTTTTTTTCTGGCAGAAATACTGGCGATATAAAAAGCATGTTTAACACAGCAAAACTAGAATTTGAACGGCAGCATTGGTATTTTTGTCGATTGCCAGCCGGCTCTGATTTCACTTAGATTGCTTAAGACAAAGTCCATCCTCGTTAACCAGTGTAAGGAAGAATTATACACACTGGGCAGTCTATCTGACATTACCTTAATTGTTGTCCTTTCGCGAAGGGACAATTACGCTTATGAACAGGCAGACGGGCTGGCCAAGACTGGAGCCGCTTTTGATATTTCACAGGGTGTGCCAGTCGCAAAAACCATGCGAAAGATCAGAATCTTAAGACACTATCTCGATATGGCTAATGATAGATGGAGAAAACTATCAAGGTTGCCCACATAGTACGACATGGGTCTCTCTGACCGACTTATTTACTTCAATCGTAAGGACATCACGAGAATAATATACGTACTCACTGGTCACTGGACGATCGTTAAGATAGCAATGAGACTCTGTCTCTCTTTTAATGAATGCTGCCGCAGCTGCAGAGAACCTGAAACTAAGTAGGCAGTATTTCTTCTCCTATGTGATTGCCCAGTGTACAATTAAAGACGACATAGATTATTTGGAAATTACCTTCTACAAGCACTCTCTGAGATATAGCGGATGAAACCCGGCAATTCGATAAAATATCTCAACGTAACGGGCTGGCTCTAGTAAACAATTTCATACAAAACGTTGCTGAAGTAGAAGTAGACTTTTTATACCCACACCACAATAGTGGAGAGGGTATTATGCATTTGTGCTGATCGACTCAGAATCACTTTCTGAGTCGAACTAACGATGTCCGTCCGGCTGGCTGTCCATGTAACCTTGTGCGCAAAGTACAGGTCGTAATTTTGGAGATAATTTGATAAAATTGGGGACATAGATTCTTATTGGCACAAGGACAAAGCCTATTGAAAATGGGCCAAATCGTAGGACCACGAGGGAAGATAGGGGGAAATTTCTTCCTCTCAGAAACTATCAAACCGTTTTTAATCAAATTTAAAACATGGATAGGACCATATCTATATGGACACAAAAAGGATGCATTTTTTAATAAATAGGACCACGAGAGGAGATAGGGGCAATTTATGCTTCTCAAACCGATTTTAATGAAATTTAAAACATAGATAGATCCATATCTATATGGACACATAAGCTATACAGTTGTTCAAAAATAGGACCACAAGGGGAGGTAGGGGGCAATTTCTGCCTCTCACAAACTTTCAAACCAATTTTAATGAAGTTTATTAACATAGATAAATCCATGTTTCTATGGACATATAAGCATGATGTGTTTTTTAATACTGTGGTGTAGGGTATCATATGGTCGGGCTTGACCAACTTTACTTTCTTACTTTCTTTTTACTTTGTAACCGATACTCATTACCTAATACATTACTTTAAAGCAAAATCTTATGAACTCCTTTAAATTCGTTCTCATATTTTTAAATTGATACCGAAAAAAAGTAAGTGGAATGAATCACTTTAATAAAAAATCGGATGAATTCCTCTAAATTATTTCTCATATATTAAAATTGATTTCGAATAGAAGTAAGTGGAATGAATCACATTTCCATTGGAGCCTTTCCCTACTTATTAAAAAAACACACACGCACTAAAAGCCTAATTTTAAAATATATGTTTGTTTGTTTGTTTTAAGATCTTTTGACAAAAAAGGGGGTTTTGCGCCCATTCTAGTCATACCCCACACAGTTGTAAAGTGTTTGTTTTCATCACAAATTTATTGTTTTTTTTTTCTCACAGTGTTTTCATTGAAATTTGAGTTCATTGTCACTTTGTCAAAGAAACTCACTGGTAAAAATATGCGTTAAAGGTGTTTGAAACTCATCTGACTGACTGAGTGTATAATTCTGTGGGTGTGTTTGTATACATTTTTAAACGCAATTTGATGTTTATTAAAAAAAATCTTTTTGTTTTAAGGCGTTTTATTTAAAAATAAAATTTAAAAGGCCTTCTTTAATGAAATTGAAAAAGAAAAAAAAACCAAAGTAAAGATGCCTCTTGCTCATTTTTCAATGTATTTCCATGGGTTTGTTTAGACTTGCAGATTTTTATAAAAAAATTTATGTTTTTGTATTTCTTGTAATTTTGTTGCATTAACAAGATTTTGCTGTTGCAGTTTATGTTGCAAATGATGCCTAGAGTTTCCGTTTTTTTTTTTTTTTTTTTTTTTGTTTTATACAATTTAACTGTTTTGTTCATTTGTATGAGAGTACTAGTTGAAGTGTGTGTAAGTTGATTTTGTCGGTCTTTAAATTGCAAATGTGTAATTATGGCTTCGAGTTAAAAATATTTTAACATTACTGAGCACAATGGCAGCAGGCAGACAATGAACAGTTATCAGCCCTGCCATGTAATACAGTGAGTGGTGTTCGAATACCAAAAAAAGGGTTGTTTTTAGGTTTTTAGTACTTTTTTGGTTTAAAAAAAAATCATTCCATACAAATATCCCTTTTGTTTAAACTATATATAATTTTTGTTTGAAACGGAGTTATTTGTATAAATGGAGCATGTTTTTTAAAAATTAGATTTTTCTTCAAAAATTGTTCAAAAAAGTATGTATATGTATTTTTGTTCCAAAATGGGAATTTTTTTGATATCTGTGCTTTAAGTTTAAAGTTGCATTTTTTGTTAAAAAAGGTTATTTTTGTAAAAAAAAAATTTACTTTATGTTCCAAAAGATACTTTGTGCTTAAAAGGTACTTTTTGCTTAAAATGTACTTTTTGCTTAAAAGGTACTTTTTGCTTAAAAGGTACTTTTTGCTTAAAAGGTACTTTTTTGCTTAAAATGTACTTTTTGCTTAAAGGTTACTTTTTGCTTAAGGCCCCTATTACGGTTTACAACTCAACTCAGTTTCTTAATTTTTGTATTATGGTTTACAACTTTGCTAAATTGCGTTGAACAAAAATATAACAAAAATTGCAACTAATCACAACCAGTTGCCTTTATTACAACTCAACTGAGTTGAGTTGTAAACCGTAATAGGGGTCTAAGAGAAAGTTTTTTTTTTTTGTTAAAAAAAACCATATAAAAGAACCTTTTATTTGAAAATGTACTTAAAATGGTTTTTGTTAAGAATGTGCTTTATGTTAAGAAAATTTGGTTTCGGTTAAAAAAGGTGTTTTTAAAAATATAGCTTTTTGTTATAAAATAGGTGCTTTTATGAAAACTTTTTTGTTATAAAAAAGGTGCTTTTTTGAAAACTTTTTTTGTGTGAATGGTGGGTGTTTTAGTTGAAAACGGAGGATTTTGATTAAAAACAAGTAAGAGTGCTTTATTCAGCTACGCTAAGTCTAAAATACCCATCAACAGAACAGAAAGTTATATAAAAACCGTTCTTAAAATATAAATAAATGTATTTGTTACCACGCCGACATCTCCAATCCTGCCCACAATTTGTCGGATGTTGTGTATTGATATCCATCATACTTGCAGTTCTCCAGATACATAAAAAGCAATTTATAATGTCTTTGAGCAGGAGGTGCCCCGCGCATTTCTCTAGTCCCACCCATTTTTTAAGAGGTTGTGTATTGATAGCCTTTAGGTATTTGTACGAAATTTGGACAATTGTTCTCTTACCGTTCTTTATATCAGGTGATTTTTTAGCTATTATCTTTTTGGCAACACTGGTTTAAACAGCTGACGCCCGTTTCGTGTTTTGTTTCACTGTCAAACATCTTCAGTTTGGTCTTTAATTTAACCATGAATCGTCTTACAAACGAACAACGCTTGCAGCGCTTCTTGTGTTCAGCGACGTAGCTAATTTTCGGCTCAATGGCTACGTTAATAAGCAGAATTGTCGATTTTGGAGTGAAGATCAGCCAGAAGCATTGCAAGAGCTACCAATGCATCGAGAAAATACCACAGTTTGGTGCGGTTTATGGGCTAGTGGCATCATTGGACTGTACTTCTTCAAAGATGATGCGAATCGTAACGTAACTGTGAATGGTGGGTGCTACCGTGAGATGATATCCAACTTTTTTTGCCCAAAATACAAGAGTTTGACTTGCATGACATGTGGTTTCAACAAGACGGTGCCACATGCCACACAGCACGCTTAACAATGGACTTATTGAGAGGCGAGTTCGGTGAACATTGTATTTCACGTTAACGCCTTTAGACTATTTTTTATGGGGCTATGTTAAAGCTCATGTCTATACACACATGCCCGCTTCAATTGACGCATTGGAAGACAACATTGAAGCATTTATTCATGAGATACCGGCCGAAATGTTGGAAAGAGTATGCCAAAATTGGACTAAGCGTATGGACCATTTGGGGCGCAGTCACGGTCAACATTTGCATGACATAATCTTCAAACATTAAATTATATGGACCGTACTATCGATTCAAATAAAGATTTCATGCATTTTTCTGAATTTTATGTGTTTTTTTTTGTAAACTTTCCTATAGCTCTTAAAAATCACCCGATATATAAATAAATCTATTTTGTGCCACACCTACTTCGTCACTCCTATCCACATTTTGTCCGATTTTGCGTATTGATAATTAAGATGGTTGTGCCTAATTTGGAAACTTTGGCTCTTGCCGTTTAAGAGACATACAAAAAACAACAAGGGATTTTTGGGTAAAATTAGAGGCAGTCTTGGTTTTTTTGTTCATATATCTGCCATTTGTGGACCGATCAGCCTAAATTTCAATAGCAAACAACTCCGGACTATATAAATATATAACTAAATAGTCCCCATTATATGTGGGGTCTCGAACACCCTTTTTAACAGACATACGGACAATGTTAAATCGAATTCGCTACCTTATGAGACCCACAATATACACATATACTTTATATGGACTAAGATCAATATTGTAGAAAAAGTAAACGAAATGGCAAGCTTATATATACCCTACCACCTGTGGTTAAAGGTATAAAAAGCATCAATTGGTACTTTCGAAAATATGTTCAAAAAGTTGTAAAGAAAAATTTCTTTCGGTTAAAAAAGGTTAAATTTATTTTTTGTTTAAAAAAGTGGCTTTTGTTAAAGTTGAAAATGCTTTTAGTTCAAAAAGGTTTTTTAGAAAAAGGGTGATTGTACAAAGTTTTCCATAATACACAAAAAGCTCTTTTTATAAAAAAAAATTTAAGGATTATTTTAACTCACACAACACTATTTTTTTATTTATTCAAAACGTACCTATTATACAAAAAAGTTCTTTATTTATATTTATCATTTTATTTAAACCTTCAACTTTAAAAGGTACTTTTTTACTATAGTACCTATTAAAAAAAGGCTATTTAGCAAGTTACTTATTTTTTAAACATGCACTTTTTATTAAAAAAAAAAGTACGTTTAGATTAAAAAGTACTCTTTGTTATATAAGGTGCCTTTAAAATAAAAAAATACTGACTGTCTCTTGATTTCCAATAAAAATTTCGTTCGTTAAGCTTACAAAAATTTTAAAATTTGTTTAAGCATTAAAATTGCATTAATGCCATTTTTTATACGACGCAGGCATTATTAAACGTATGCATGCGTGAGTCAAATTTAGTGTTTTCGTACTTTGTCTTCAGTTTCATACGATTTAAATTTTAGAGCTAAATTTAAAAATTTAATACACCTTTTTTCTTAAGTTGAGCTTAAACATGAACAATAAAGTTTTTTACAAAATAATTTTACAAACAAAAAAATTTTTTTAATTTGTTACCAAGTTTTTGTTGAGTAGTTGATTGTTAAAAAAAATCACATTAACGAAAAATTTATTTTTAACTTCCGTTAATTTGAAATGCAACAACGTTTGGAATATAAAATTTTTTTTTTTTTTTTTGACCCAAAATTACATAACGGTATTTAAATGGCGGTAATTTGTGGTTGCAGACATGCATTTTAATAAATTTATTGCAAATTACGCTGAATATTTTTGTGATCAATTTATCAATCATTTGGCTGGAATAAACTTTATTTAACTCAGTGTGTGGAAATTTTGTTATAATTAAATGTTACAATTAACAGTTAAAATTGTAAATTTAAAATTAAATTAATGAAATTTAGGCATAAAAGGCTTTTCAAAGAATTTTACGAAGATCTGTTAAGAAAAATTAAGCTTTCCGGTTTGAGACTTTTGCAAATTTCGTGTAACGTTGTGAGTAAACTGTAGCCTTAGCCAGGCCTTACTTATATACATTTTGTTATAAGAGTACTTTTTGCATGTAAAGGTTTTTGTTGTTGTTAAGAAAGGTACATTTTGTTTGAAAATATACTTTATTTAAAATTTAAATAAAATAATATATGTACTTCTTAAATAGTCCTTTTTATATAAAAAGTAGCTTGTGTCAAAATAAAATAAAAATAAGTTAATTTTTGTTAGAACGTACTTTTTATACAGGAATTGTTTTTTTAATGCAATTTTTTTATTAAAAAGGAACTTTATGTTGCATGCTTTTTGAAAAAAAGTATTTTTTGTTCAAAAACTTACTTTTTTTAAAATGTGCTTTTTTGCTTAAAAATTTTTGTAATCCTGAAAATAACTTTTACAGTAAGTTTGCAGGTGCCCGTGCAAAAAAAGCTGAACAGGCAAATTGCTTTATTATTATTTTTATTTTCTTGCTTAAACAATAAAATTAAGCAATTTGTTTTTAATTTTGTATTTTCTTTTTACACTTCGAGTCGGAAAAAACTAACGATTTGTAGGGAAATGTAAGTAAAGGCAAGCAAGAAAGTGCAGTCGGTCAAGCCCGTCCATATAATACCCTACACCACAGTATTTAAAAACACATCATGCTTATGTTTCGATATAAATATGGATTTGTGAGAGGCAGGCATTGCCTTCTACCTCCCCTTGTGGTCCTATTTTCGAAAAACTGAGTTGCTTATTTGTTCATATATATATATGGATCAAATCGGTTTGAGAAGCAGATATTGCCCCTATCTCCCCTCGTGGTCCTATTTTTTAAAAAATGCGTACCTTTTGTGTCCATATAGATATGGTACTATCTATGTTTTAAATTTCATTAAAATCTGTTTAATAGTTTCTAAGAGGAAGAAATTGCCCCCTATCTTCCCTCGTGGTCCTAAGCTTCGGCCCATTTTCAATAGGCTTGGTCCTTGTGCCAATAAGAACCTATGTCCCAAATTTATCAAATTATCTCCAAAATTGCGACCTGTACTTTGCGCGCAAGGTTTCATGGACAGCCAGCCGGACGGACATCGTTAGTTCGACTCAGAAAGTGATTCCGTATACTTTAAGGTGGGTCTAAGACCAATATTTTAAGGAGTTACACACATTAGCACAAATGCATAATACCCTCGCCACTATTGTGGTGTGGGTATAATAAACTCACTCACTATTCATTGTTGGTGTATTGTCTTAGCTTTGTTAACGTTGCAAATTAAACTTGAGTGTTTGAAATTCTCATTCGCTTTTCAAATTTATTTGTATAATATCTTAAGCTTTTCCAAAGTCTTTGGAAAAAAAGTTTCCTAATGATCTAGCCTAAGCCACAAGTGAAATGCGCATAGGAACTAGCTTGTTAATAAAACCGCTAATTTTGATTGAAATATGTGGACGTCTGTGTTGATGCAATACATTAAAATGAATGCGAAATTCGTTTTTTTTTGTTTTTTTTTTTTTTCGTTAGTTAGGGCCTTTTACATTTTAAGTAACGATATATAAGGTGACGATATCTAAGTCTACACCACAATAATGGAGGGTGAATTATTGTAACAATTTAACATATTTTTTTCTAGACCCACCTTTAAGTCGATCAGAATCACTTTTTGAGTCGATCTAACGATGTCCTTTCGTACAGGTCGCAATTTTTGGATATAATTTGATGAAATTTGGTACAAAGAAGCAAGTTTATTCAAAATGGTGGCATTCGGTACATAATTTTATATAACCCCCATTTATTTCCGGAAAAGAGTTTATGTACCTATAAACTATCCTATTTCAAGACGGGTCACCCTACATTAGGTTATATATTTATAATGAGTTGGGCTGCTATTCTCATGTACTAAAAAATCTAAAATATGCACTAAAAATCCAAAATATGCACTAAAATATTAAGAAATATTCACTAAAAACCTAAAAAAAAGTTCGATAAATATAGTTTTTTAATTTTATTATTTTAAAAATTAATTTTAAAAAAAACAGTCTATTTCCAGACAGCAAAATACGCCGACGTTGTCTGAATCAGGCATTTCTTGCAAATGTCTGACATCAGTCTTAGAGACTTCGTTCAGGTTGTTATTCAAAAGTCTGTAAAAAACTAATTTAAATTTTTTTTGTTTAAACAAATATGTTTTTTATTATCAAAAGTAAAACACTGTCTGATCGGACGGAAAAACATTTCATTTTTCATTTTTTCATTTCATTTGTTTCTTTTTTGAATTACTATCACAACAAGAATAAATCTTATAAATTACAGTGATAGTAAGTAACATTTGTTATATTAACATTAAGTAGATTTCATTTGCATATAATAAATTTAATCATAAAAATTAACATAAACTAACATAACACAGTCAACATTAGACATACATATTTAGATTCAAAATAATTTTAAAACAATTTTAAAAGTTCCTTTTTGAAAAGTAATGCGTTGCTTTGTACTTGGATATATGATGGTAAGTCGTTCCAAAGACACGTTGTGTAATTGAAAAATTGTCTTGCAGACATAAGATATTTGTATTTTTGTGATCTCAAGTTTTTCCCACGTGGTGATTGTGCAAAAATAATTTTGTTGAAAAGATATTCTGGGTTCTTCAGATAAATAATCTTATGCATTATTATAAGGCTTTTATATTTTAGTAAATTTTTAAAACGTATATTATGTAACTGGTATGAATATGATGATATACTATCTCGTCTACTTCTGTTGAAAACGTATCTGGCTATATTGTTATATGTGACCTCGAGGCGATTAAAGTCAATAGCATCGCAATTGGCAAATATTTCACACCCGTAAAGTAAAACTGGTATTAAATAAGTTCTTGCCAAAAGCATTCTTATTTCAAACGGAGTCGATGATTGCACAGCCCACAGATTTCTTAGCATCGCATGAACTTTACCAGCTGTTATATTTATATGGTGAGTCCAAGAAAGTTCGGCATTAAATGTGATTCCCAAATTCGAGGACGATTGAACAAAATTGATTTTTGAGTTGTTAATATGTAGAAATATATTATCATTCAGTCGTTTTTTATTATGAAGATGCATTTCGATTTGTCAGGGTTTATACACAAGCCGTTAATACATGCCCATTTATGTATATTATCCAAATCACTGTTAATACAGTCAATACAATTTTGGGCATTTTCCATCGTGCTGCTTAAGTACAGCTGAACGTCATCAGCATACATTTGAACACTGCAGTAATTCAGAGCCTCAGATAATCATTAATGTACATACAGAAAAGCAATGGACCAAGAATAGAATTTGTACACAGAAAAAATTGAATATTGTATCTAATCACCAAATTGATAGAATAAAGCTAATCACCAAATTGATAGAATAAAGCTAATCACCAAATTGATAGAATAAAGCTTATCACCAAATTAATAGAATTATAAAGATTACTAACAATTGTAATAATTTTAAATTGTAAATATTATTTTTTTTTTTAATAATTAAAAAAAGTATCCAAAAACTTTGCCGATTTAAACAATGTGTTAAACGATTTAATTAAATATAGCTCAGGTTATGACAATTCCCAACAACAATTCTACAAGTTTAAATTATTTTGTTTTAAACGAAAAAATCAATTAAGATTTTTTATTATTTAATAATATTTTAATAAAAAAACTTATTTCAAAATAATTAAAATATTAATTAAATCCAAATTATATTTTCTATTTTCTTTCATCAAAAAAATAATTGATTCAATTATCAGATTAATTAAATTGATATACTTTTTAAACAATTTTTTAATTGATAAAAAAAAAACTGATAATTTTTCCTGTGTATATAAAAAATGATATCTAAACGTCAACCGAAGGATGCCAATGCATTTGCAGAATATACATTTTTAGATCCCACTTTTATCCCAGATCAGATCAAAAATATTTAAAATTTTTCTTTTTCGGAATCAATAATTTTTTGCATAACGTTTTGGATTTTTTTTTTTAATTTGTCGGTCGGCCTATTCTTCCTTTCACATAGTTAATTTTACTTTCTGCAATATCAATTAGTTTGACTTGAGTACCTATTAAGTGAACTAAATCCCTCCAATTTAGTTGTTGTTTTACCATGAATATAAATTCGTAGTTTGAAAAGCAAAAGCAAAATCGATTTGGCTTCTAATTTCCTTTTCAACGTTTTGGGTAAAATATTTTAAGCCCATTGCCAGCCTAAAGGCGTTATGATACTTGCTATTGTTTGTATTGGATTTTTTTAGGATTGACTGAATGAAACAACAAATGCGAGAAAGAACAAGAAGTACAATATGTAAACAACCCCTTTTATCTGATTGACATTTCTCATGTATATTTTTTTCTTTGACTTAAAAAAAATGGCAAAAGCTTCGGCTGATGAATCTATTTTATTTTTGATAAACGAAATGAAGCAGGTGCCCTTCATATGGGATTTCAAATCATAAATTTTCAATTAAAGAGTATACCACGATGTAATTCGTAATATTTTTCATTATTTGCATTAAAAAAAAATTGTTTGTGATTCCAAAATAAATTGTTAACAAAACAAACAATATTGCCCACGTTTTTCCCCACAAAAAAACCGTCAAAAAAGCTTAAAATCGCCAAACAAAAGTTAAAAACCGCTACTTTCGATCAAAAACAAACAAAAATTGGCAACAGTGTTAACATTTAATCTGGAAATGTCAATTTTAAGTTAAAAATGTTTATGTTTTTTTTGACAGTCTTAGATTATTTATCGATAACACATGTATATTTCTTTGACATTTCAAGATTTTTATGATATAATCATACTCTTTAGACTTATTGCCTGTTTTTAGAAAACGTAAACAAGTGAGTGAGTGAGAAATTATATTGAAAACAAAAACAAATTTTCGTTTTTTATTGTTGTTTTCAATATAATTTCTCACTCACTCATTTGTTAACGTTTTCTAAAAACAGGCAGTTAGTCAGTTTTTCTATGCAAATATATTTGCACTGTTCTCCAATATAGAAAAAATAAAAATAATAGCAAGTATTATAACACCTTAAGCCATGTAAGGTGCTTTTGTCGAATAAATAATATTAATGCTCTAAAAGAATTTATTTATAAATTTAAAAATTTTTTTGTGTATTTGAAGCAGTGTTCGTAAATAAACAGTACATTATTTAGCGTTCGGCTCACACACCCAAGAACGATATCTATTTTTAAGTGATTGTGTATACGAACACAACCCTTAATACCGTTCTTAACTATTTTCAAGAAAGAACCGAACATATTATATAATGTTCGATTCTTCGTTAAAAAACAGAACAATTGTAGTGATACTGTGGACAAACATTATATTTTAATGTTCTATAATGTTTTTTTTCGTATGTGTATTTTGTTTTTGTAAAAAATGTTTGGTTTTTTTTACCAACCAAAAGGGACGAACATTAATGAGCCGAACCGAACACATTGAAGTTTGTGGATTTTCAAAAAAAAAAAAACCGAACGGAATTAAATGTTTACATCAAGGCCTATCCAATAGGTCTGCTTACTACTACAACAATACAAAAAACAACAGGCATTTTGTTTGTGTAAAATTCCTCGCCGTTGTCAAAATCTTACTACCACATAGGCAAAACAAAAGGAAAAATGTGTTTTGTGTGCATGTATGTGTGGCAAAAAACCAAAAAAGTAAGCAAAAATATACACGTATAAGGAAAATGTAAACAACTTTTGATATCGTTGAAGAATAAACCAAATAAACATCTGGCTTCTTAAGCAGACCTATTGGATAGACCTTGATTTACATTTTTTGTTGAGTTTGATAAAAACAGTAATATTTTCGTGTTCGAAAGATGACTAACATGGAAACGTTATTTTTTTAATGATTTTCTATACAAACACTATTAGCGTTTGTGTTTTCTACAAATCTACCGAACCGAACTTTAAGAAACGATATTTGAAGATTTTAAAGAACTTTTATTTTATGACAATTCAAAAAAAATTACTCAAAAATACCAAAATATGCAAAAATATGCATTTAAAACCAAAACATGCCAAAATATGTATTTTCACTTAAATATGCAAAAACAAATCGATGCCATTTTAACACCAATTTGTTGATTCGGTTAGATAACTGGTGGACATTGTTCATATAAATTGCAGCCCTAATAATGAATTATCAAATTTTATTTTTTTTAAGTAATACATTTTTGAGGCGGCATGAAATAACCCCCCAAAATATGACCCCCCAAAAAAATAATGAAATAACCCCCCAAAGTTTGTACAGAGAACAACAAAAACGATTTTTGGGGGGTTATTTCATTTTGTTTGGGTTGTTATTTAAATTTTTTAATTGGGGTATTCACCCCTATCGTGAATAATTTTTTCCTCGTAATTTTTCCCCTTTTCACATATTTGCGATCATGAACAACTCCCATGAAAAAATGTAATTCAAAGGAGAATAATAACGTGAAAAAATGTTCACGGGAAAAAATTCCCCTATCGTGAAAAATTTTTTCCCTCGTAATTTGTTCACATTTCCTTTAGAATTTCTCGCGTTATTTTTGCTAGGGAACAGAACACGTATGTAAGTAACTCCTCCTATAAATCGAATATAAAGGGCTAATAAAGATAATTAGGCACAAACCGATATATTGCTTAACAAAATGCAAAACAACAGGTCGATTGCCTGCGGATTTGTGAAGCTTTCGATTTACTTGGTGGCGGAATTTTGGAAAATATTTTACTACATTAAATTTAAAAAGTGCAAAAAACTAACGTACCAAATATTTTGCTTTATTTTAACTTTTCTTTAAAATATATATATATATATATGTACTTGTATATTTTTGAACAAAAATTTCATTGATTTTAAATTTTTTTAATCTTTCTTCTTTTTTCCATTCACTGGAACTGATAGCGTGGAAAATTTTTCACATGAGATTCACGATTGCTTTTTTCCCTTCGAGGGGAATGAAAATTTCATGGGAACAAAAATTCCACTTGTTATTCACGATATAAAATTATCCCCCAAGAAATCATTATGAAATAAAGCCCCAATATATTTTGTTGGGGGATTATTTCATTTTCAAATTTATAATGAAAAAGTTTTTGGGCGCAAGGATTTATCCACTTTGGTATACACACGCAGAGAAAAAATATGGTTGGGCATGGTTACGGCAACAACACTATGTTTAATGTAACAATATATTGTTGTCGTACACAAATAATTGTTATTTTTATTTAATATCAACAATATTATAGTTGCTGTAAACATATCAATGTTTATCGCAATTATGAATTTGAGTATTGTTGACCGAAAAATAATTATTTTTCTAACAACTTAATTATGATAACTTTCTAAGCATATTATATTTCTCACAACCATATCATGATATTTAATAGCCATAACATGACATATTATGTTAAAGATGCAATCAAACTATTTTTACTCTAATCATATTATGTTAGCGCCATTTGTAAAATAATTTTGAAGAAGTTGTGTCGTTTTTTTTTATTTGTGAGCGGTTAAACAATTAAAAGCTAAAATTCCATAAAAAAAATAAGTTTAAAGAAATTAAAAAATTAAAATATTAGCGAAGTTCATTCAAGTATTAGTGATGTAATAGTGCAAATGCAAAATATCATAGTTTTTTTGGTAAAATCCAACAACAAAACACACAGAGATTTCGTTATATTTTATAAAAGTGCTACGATATTTCTGTGGTTTTTATGGGCAACCTCGTATGTCTTAAAACAAATTGTTCAGGAAAGCCGAAAAACCATTCTAGATCAAACAATGGGCTAGGTATTGCACATTTTAAACTTTGTTATTACGTTAAAAAATCGGAATTGATCCATCATTTTTCAAAAAAATGTAAAGAGCGTTCAAAATTAGGCAATATGGCATCAACATCTTAAAATCGAAAAAATGGACACACGCGGTTGCCCATGAAAACCACAGATTTTTCATTTGCTCTTTTGCCAGCCTTATATTAAACTCCGCTATTTAATTAACATTAAGAAAAATTGTAAAAAGCCACAAAATAAAAAATCGATGCAAAAATATTTTAATTTATTTTGTATTTTAATGACAGCTATGAAAGGTGCTGTATCATAATATGAGTGCTTCTAAATTTATTATGATTAACATGACAGTAATATGATTAATTTCTTAGCTTATTATGATTAACATGACAATAATTTGATTACTTCTTAATTTAGTATGATTAACAGAATAATAATATGATTAAGGGAAAAATATTATGATGTAATAGTACGAGTATATTTAGTCATAATATGATTCAATAATAATCTTAATATGGTGACTACAATCATAATTCTTATCATAATATGTTGCTCTTAGAATATGTTTACCACAACCATGTTTTTTCTTTGCGTGCAGAACACCGGCTTCGATAAATAAAGCTGCCCTGCATAACCGGCCTTCGGATGGGCGCATTGGTTTTCTTCTATATTGTATACCAAACATCGGCTTCGCTAACTAAAGCTTCTCTGCGTAGCCGGGTCGAGTCGGTATTTTTATACTATAGATCATGGCGCTATGCGGAGAAGCTTTAGTTAGCGAAGCCGGTGTTTGTTATACCATAGAGGAAAAAGTCATTGCGCCCGGCCGAAGGCCGGCTATGCAGAAAAGCCTTAGTTGGTGAAGCTTGTGTTTGGCATATCATACCATGCTATCTATCGGGTAATTCTTTAAAGCAAAACTGTTTAATTAATTGTTTTACATATCGTCGGTTGATTATTTAATTGTCGTATGTAGATACAAATTACATACGACATACGACAATTAAATAATCAACTGACGATATATTGGGCTCTTATTTCATTTCAGAAATTGGGGTTTTATTTCGTATGAGATAATCCCCCAAAAATTAGGGAATTATTTCATTTATGTTTGGGGCGTTATTTCATTTCGTTGGGGGCTAATTTCATTTTCAAAATTGGGGCTTTCTTGCATATGAAATAAGGCCCCACGCTTTGGGGGGTTATTTTATTATTTTTTGGGGGGGTTCTATTTTGGGGGGTTATTTCATGCCGCCCATTTTTTAACGTGTGTTTCGTTTAATAAAATCTTTTAAAGAAGCTTTCGTTTTTAAAATATAAAATTTCAAATTATGCCGAAAATAATGCAGTTGTTTATCAAAAATTGTGGTCATTAAACATTTAAGGCGTTTTCCCAGCATATTTAAAATAAAAATTTAAAAAGAAACAGTTAAATGACATTTAAATATGTCCATGAATAAAATATGACCATTTCAATACAACATGTGATCATTTAGCTATTTATAGTTTTAAATAAAACAACAACATGTTTTTTTACAGATATACTTTTTTTTATAGAAATTTCGACCTTTTCCATTTTATGTAAACATTTTTTTTTTTTTTTTTTGTATTGGTCAATAATTAATTATTGCAAAACTATAAAAAATACAAATAAAAAAATGTAAAAACGGTTTAAAGAGAGAGAGAGAGAGAGAGAACGAACTAGTTTTTGCATAAAATATGTATTTTCTCGCTTAAATAACAGTTCAAACTTCGCAGAATTTATTTCATCAAACGCTGCTTGCTGCACAGTGCATTGCATTAAGCAAATAAAAACGCGCATTTTTTTACAAAGAAAAAACTGGTTGACCTTACTTTTGAAAAAATTTATTAAAATATAAGAAAAAAAACTAAAACGTTTAAAGGTAATCAAATGGAAACGTTAACACCAATAAAGTTAAAGCTAAAAATATAAAATGTGTATTGATTTTGTTATAAGACTTAAGACAAGTTTTATAAATGAATGTATTGCAATGAATGCATTTTATATTAATTATTATAAAAAAAGGATTTAAATATAAATTAATGTGAAATATTAAACAAATAAATTTTTAATGTTTAATTGTGAATTAATGAAGCGTTTTAGTTTAGTTTTGGTATTGGGTAATTTTTGGTCATGCCTTTGTTGAAATGCATTCTGAAATTTTATTACGAAATTTTTAAATTGCTGATTTGAATTAGAAGTAAAATCAACTGAAAATACAAGGTCGCGGCCGGCCGGTTCAATAAGTTAATTTTGTTATCCCTTCCAAAAAACAAGACTTGTCAGATCATCAAAAGGATTACTTTTTTGTGAGATGATTTGAACGTTGAAATCAATTCTCTTTCCGACGAGTAATTTTTTAGGTTTAGAAACATTTCTTAGACACCTGGGGGCTACGTCCGGAGAAAAGGGCAGATGACGTAGCCTTATTCATGGACTTTTGCTATGGAATACTTAATAAGCCCACGAATTCCTTTTCTTTAATTTTCACTGGCTGTCAAACAAAGACGAATAGACGCAGCTTAAAGGAATCAACTGGCAGAAGCATTTTGACAGCAGCAGTGTTTTCCTTTTAGTTAAGAGACGGAGAATCAAAAAATTTAGGGACTTATTGACCCGTCCCTATATAAAAAAATAAAACAAGAACCAATTACTGAGTGTTAAAAAATGTTGTTATAATATTATTTTATTTATTTATTTATTTATTTCATTTATTTGGAACTTCTACAACAAAACATGGGTTTTAGTGAGTAGAAATCTAATGAAGTTATGATCAAAAGTATTTATCAATAACATAAAAATATACAAAATAATAACATAAAACAGGTATATTATTTAAACAATTAATAGGTATGTTGGTATAAAATATAACAAAAGTGAAAAAAAAAAGAATAGTGAGATACATTTTTATATACGAAAACAATATTGAGAGCGATAATAATAACGTTAGTTATTTATGAATAAAATCTAAATAACTGTTGCTTGAAATGCAGGGCGCTGCTGGTTTCTTTAATTGTTGAGGGAAGATTGTTCCAGAGACGTATTGCAGTTATTCCACTATAAACATTTCGTTTGAACAAATGGAACGGTTTTTTGCAAATCTGGAACAACAGGTACTTATTTTACCTCAATATAATCACCCCTATCGTGAATAATTTTTCCCTCGTAATTTTTCCCCATTTCACATATTTGCGATCATGAACAACTCCCATGAAAAATTGTAATTCAAAGGAGAATAATAACGTGAAAAATTGTTCACGGGAAAAAATTCCCCTTATCGTGAAAAATTTTTTCCCTCGTAATTTGTTCACATTTCCCTTAGATTTTCTCACTTTATTTTTGCTAGGGAACAGAACATGTATGTACATAAGTAGCTCCTCCTATAAATCGAATATAAATTAATAAAGTTAATAAAGCACAAACCGATATATTTCTCAACAAAATGCAAAACAACAGGTGGATTGTCTGCGGATTTGTGAAGCTTTCGATTGACTTGGTGGCAGAATATTGGAAAATATTTTACTACATTAAAATTAAAAAGTGCAAAAAACTAACGTTGTAATCAAACTATCCCTCCAGTACTAAATATTTTGCTTTATTATTTTAACTTTTCTTTAAAATATATACTTGTATATTTTTGAACAAAAATTTCTATGATTTTTCATTTTTTTAATCTTTCTTCTTTTTTTACATTCACTGGAACTGATAGCGTGAAAAATTTTTCACATGAGATTCACGATTGCTTTTTTCCCTTCGAGGGGAATGAAAATTTCATGGGAACAAAAATTCCACTTGTTATTCACGATAGGGGTGAATATTAATGTTCTTCCAGTCAAAAACTAGCAAATTTTTGAGCATAAAATACCTTTTGATCAATCAACATAAATTTGTTAACTAAAAGTTCCTTTTTAATACAAAAACTTTCTATTTGTATAAAAACTAGTTTTGGCAATGTGCCTAACGCATATCGCTTAAAATTCGCGTTTTTGAATTGAAGACAAACGTTTTCAAGCCGATAATGTCTACTGAAACTGCACTTTAAAGAGGAAAATTAAATTATTCACTAGAAATTTTATATGTAAGACATTTAAAAAGTTTCTGTCGGAATGAAAAACTTAGTATGCAGTTGGTCTTATGTAGAAAGGCCCTAACTCATATGCTTGTAGCTTTACAGGTGAATGTAAAAACAATCAATATGTAAGGTGATTGCACAGTTGCTTGAAAAACCGTTATTTTTGGCGCTGCGAAATATGGCCCCAGGAAATATGGCCCCAAAAAATAAATGAAAATTTACCCCAAATTTGGGGCTTTTTTTCATAATGCAATATGGCCCCATTTTTTTAATGAAAAATTACCCCAAAAAAAATTAAAAATAACCCTAAAAATCAAATGAAATATGACCCAAAATTTATAATGAATTTTAGCCCCAAAAAAGAACACAAAGAAAGTTACATTAAACATTTTCGGTGCAGTTCTTATGCCCGAAACTAAAAATGACAAATTTAGAAACCCGATTTCAAAATCCGGATAATTATACAGTTTTGGTTTTAAAAATCGTACGATTGATAGCATGGTTGGTCTTTCGGCCATGCGCAAGGATTTTTTTCTCTATGGTATAACGAAAACTGGTTTTGCTTACTAAAGCTTCACGTTATAGACGGCCTGCGGCCTGCCGCAAGGATTTTCTCTTCTATGGTATAACGAATACTGGCTTCGCTAACTAAAGCTTCTCTATATAGCCGGCCTTCGGCCAGGTGAAAGGATTTTCTTCTCTTTGGTTTAACGAACACTGGCTTCGCTCTCTAAAGCTTCATACATAGCCGGCCTTCGGCCGGGCGCAAGGATTTTCTTTTCTATGGTATAACGAACTCTGGCTTCGCTCAGTAAAGCTTCTCTTAATAGCCGGCCTTCGGCCGGGCTCAATGACTTTTTCCTCTATGGTATAACAAACACCGACTTTCGCTAACTAAAGCACCTCTGCATAACCGGCAAGGATTTTCTCTACTTTGATATAAGAATTGGGGTTTTTTATACTATCCCTAGAAACTTTTACATATAATTTTATAAAATTTGTGTAAAAATGTTTGGGTTGATTTTTCATTTCTTAAAATTTGCATTTTTTATTACTAGACGAAAAATAGCCCCAAAGTAAAAATTGTGATTTTATTTGGGGCCAATTTTCATTCCTTGATATTGGGGTCATTTTTCATTCCACATGAAATGCAAAAACACCCTTACGAAAATATGAAAATAAACCCAAAAAAAAACAAAAAAATTGCGCCAAAATTGCGTGTTGTTGTGTCTCATGTAAAATTTTGGGGCCGTTTTTCATTTTACTTTTGGGGCCATATTTCCTGGGGTCATTTTGCGCACCGCCGTTATTTTTATTTTAAATTTTAAGGGCCGATGTTGAATGTGAAAAACATCTAAACGTAATTTTTTTCTGCATTTCATTTGACTTTTCTCAATTTCAGACTCACTCAATTTGAACCATGGAAAGATACAAAATCGAGCAACGCGTTAAAGTTATTCAGGCTTATTATGAAGATGGGCGTTCCAATCAAAATTCATATCGTGCACTTCATGATTCAGTGATGAGGCACATTTTCATCTCAGTGGATTCGTCAATAAGCAGAATTACCGCGAATGATAATCCAAGAGTGATTACCGAAAAAACAATGCACCCACAAAGAGTGACTGTTTGGTGCGGTTTATGGGCTGGCGGCATCATCAGGCCATATTTTTTCCAAAATGTGGCCGGTCAGGCAGTTACTGTGAATGGTATTCGCTATCGTAAGATGATAACGGACTTTTTATGGCCCGAATTAAAAGATATGGATGTGGACGATATGTGGTTTCAACAGGACGGTGCCACTTGCCACACAGCTAACGAAACAATGGCTCTTGTGCGCGACAAATGCAATGATGGTGTTATCTCACGTGGTGGCGATGGCAATTGGCCGCCAAGATCATGTGATTTGACACCGTTGGACTTCTTTCTTTGGAGATATTTCAAAGAAAAGGTGTACGCCGATAAGCCAGCAACAATTCAAGAGCTAAAGGATGAGATAATTCGGCACATTAACGGCATAGAACCTCAATTCTGCCTCAGCGTCATTGAAAATTTGGCCCATCGGATGGAGATGTGCCCCGTGGTCGCGGCGGTCATTTGGCCGATATTTTGTTGCATACATAATTGAACCATACCAATATTATCATAATAAAAAGAAATGACAATAATTTCCTAAATAATTTGTGTTTTATTCAAAATCAACATCGGCTCTTAAAATTAAACCATCCTTTACTTTAATATAAAATTTTTGTGACAAGGCTTATTTGTGTGACATGTATTGGAATCATATAAAAACCCTAATTTCGAAAAAAATGGAGTTTGGGCCTTTCTACATGAGATCAGCGATACCCCCCACTTTGACCAAAATAAGTTTTTACACCTATTTAGACAAAAAGCATCCGTTTAAACAAAAAAGTAACATTAATAAAAAATATTGTTAGCTAAAAAGTGATTTAAAAAAACAGTTTTGAACAGGAATCTTCATTTAAGAGAAAGACAGCAATAAAATGCTTAATGACATTTCTCGAAAAAGTAATATATATATTTAATACCGATTCGACTCATTTTGCATAGTAAAAAAAGTTCTTTGTAGTTTCCATAGTTTTGTCTTCACACCCTCTGAAACCTCATTAAAGTAATGTTGTCTTACAATATTTATAAAATATTCTCTATTCAATTTAATTTAATTTAAAATTTTGATTGTTCAGGGTTATCCATTTAGTGGTTTCAAAACCTCCGGTCTGTCATGGTTGTCATCTGTTAAATATCTGCCATCTGAAGTGTCATTGACGTAGGGTAAGGTTTGCCATTTTCGCATATCAATCGTTTGACAACTAAAGAACGCGTAGAAATAGTTAAAACTTAGTTAAAACAAAACTAGTGGTTCAGACGTGACCACTTTTCGAGCATTACGGGGTGATTATGTTCATCATAATCGAACTGCAAGGAATTTGCAAGATTTTAAAAAAATTTGAAGAGACTGAAAGCGTTACAGATGTTGTCAGGCCTGTACATTATCACAATGTGCGCAATGTTGAAAATATCGGAAGAACTGTTAACGGTAATTCACAGCGCATTATAACTGACTTTTTCTGGCATGCAATTGAAAATTATTAGCTGGACGATATGTGGTTGCAACAAGACCGATTTTGGCTTTATTGCACGGAAAGTTTACAGAACGCTTAAAATCACATTTTTGGCGACGTCAATTGGCCACCAAAATCATGCGATTTGGCATCGTTAGACTTTTTTGTGGGGCCACGTCAAAGAGCGGGTCGACGCGGGAATATGCCCTTACGTTGGAGCATTTTTAAACCAACATTCGTAAAGTTATCGCCGAGATACCGCCCAAAATGTGTAAAATGGTCAAAAACTTTTTCAAAAGGCTCTGCTGCAACCAATCTAGAGGAGGTCATTTAAATGACATTGTATTTAGTAATTAATGGCAAGATCAAATCATTGTAATAAAGGTATTCACGTAAATTTTTTTTTTACCCTTGCAACTGCACTGATGGAAAAGGCGTCATAACGCTGATGTATTTTGACATCAGTACTATGACAAGTGTCTTCGATTTTGACCCCATGGCACTTTTCATCATGATGATGTCAACCTTAGCATCAGGGTAAAATTAAATTATGTATTTAACTAAATAATTTAAAAAAATAGAATATAGGAATTTTTGCTTTTTATAATACATTGTTATCATGAAAAGAATGTGGCATCGAATCGATGTCACTATAGTCATAAAATAGATGACACGTAAAAAATGACAAAATTGTATGAATACGTTAGTCATTGGATTGATGTTACCTTTTGCATCATTGATGCCATTTGTAGTAACATTGATGTCAAAATTCTGATGTTAGTGCATATCATGGTTGAACCTATTTGCCGTGAGCAACCCATTTCGCTTGCACCTTTAATTTTCAGATTTTCCAAAACAATTTATCGAACAACGCACTTTCTATTTGACAATATCCCAAGACGAATGCACTTGCATTTATTTTAAAAAGTTATTAATAATTTTAACCGTAAAAAATACTCAAAATTTATTATTGTATTAATTTACAAGTGGAATTTATAACTTATCTACCTCAAAAATTTTTTCAGATTCCAGTATTTCTATTATTTATGCTTCTTCCATTTTTTTGACGCAATGCCATAAGGGGTTGCAAAATATTTATGCTTTTACTCTGATAATCTTGCACTTACTTAGACCCTGACAATTTTGCAATGTTTGTGCGAAATAATTGTCTATGTGGTTGTTGTTATGTTTTTGCACTTTTGCTCTTTCGAAAGAGTGCAACTTTTGACGTGAATAACTTTAATGAAATAAAAGTTTCATCAAAATCATAGCTTTATGTGTATTTTATTTAACTTTACTTTTGAAACCAAATATTGGATAACCCGTTGCAGTTTGAAAAACATGCAAAATTTTTACTTTGTACCAAAAAATATAAGAAAAGGAAGCTGTTTTGTGTTTTGTAATATCACAGCAGCTGAAAATGACATCAACATTTTTGAATTGTCTAGTTTTCTTTGTAGTATTCCAACTTTCTGACACAACAACAAAATAATCTAGACAAAACAAAAAACACAAATCTACGAAATGTGTATTTTATAGTACAACTCGCTCTCAAATACGTTACAAAATCTGAACAAATGTGGTCGGTCGGTTTAAAACAGACAAAAAGTTGAAGAATGTTATAATTTAAAAACAGACAACGGCAACATCAATATGATTATGATGATGATTATAATAGTGTGAAACAACATTGTAAACATTTTTAGCAGTCAAATCATCTAGAAATTTTTTAATAAATAAAATTTAAAAAAAAAACTAGTTTCTAGTTTAGTTTAATAATTTGGCAACAGATAAAAAAAAACTTGTTAATTTAAATATTAAAGCAAGCTTTTTGTTTTATTTGAAAAAAAAAATCTACCAAAAAGTTAATTTATTATTAAATATGCGAAATAAAACATAACAAATATTTACTTCCCTTTTATGATAATAGGAAAAGAATCAGAAAAGATGATGATTAACTTACAAGTCATGTATCTATTTCTTTTTTTCTAATTCAAAATAAGACATTCCAATGCAAATAAAATCAACAATTTGTACATCTGTATTAAAAGAAGACCCTCTCCAGCACCCTCCACGTCCATTGTCGTCATCTTCAGCTTCGCCATCATCATCATCATCATCATTATGTCATTTGAATTTATAACATTTTAGCAATTTCTATTTTTGATTTGAATACCAACCAACCATCATGTTCATTTTTTTTGCACATTTTTGTTTTCTGTTACTTTTTTAACTCATCTTTTCATTTGGTAATGCTCGTTCGTAGAGTTCAATATTGCACAATATTTGAATTTTAATAATGACAAAGTAAAAGAAAAAGGAAGCAAACAAAATTTGAATTAAACTGAATATAAAAAGTAAAAGTGGAGATTTTTTGTATTGCCAATATGTTTTAAATTAAATTAACTTTAACTTGAAAATTTTGTCTATTTTTGTTGTTTTTTTTCTAATTATAATTCAATAGCTTCAAGCTATTATTGCTTTTGTTACAATAATAGAAAGCTTTGTTTGGTTTTTTCTTCGGGAGATTTTTTTTAATTTTTGTTGATTTATTAATAATTATTCAGCTGTCAAGAGTTAAACAATTGATTTCATAAATCCACTTTAAAATGAAAAGAAGTTCGATTTATATATTCGGTTTTTTCGAATATTTATTACCCTCCATTAATAAGTCAAACAAGGCTGCAAAATAAGACTACCGATAAAGAGTAAGAAAGCAAACGTGGATCCTAGGAGGATCATGGGGGCATTACAGCCCCCCACTAGTCTAGCCGAGTACTGATATTCTAAAATCATAAATTAGGTAACAGCCTGTCACGCTTGAATTGCTGCTATGTGACTCCCCCCCCCCCCTAAACTTAAGGCTAGATCCACCCTTGTAAGAAGGTATAGCACTACGTAACAATTTTTTGACCAAATGAATTTGACACCTAGTCTTTGTGTAAAATTGTCCGCTGAATCCGAGTTGTCAAAAGTAGAACAGTTTTTGAGATATTCCAAAATAACCGTTATTTGTGTTTTTTTTTTAAAGACGCTGTGACTGAAATGCAAATATCCAAAAAATAAAATTTTAGCCTATTTCAATACGAACATTTTGTGCCCAATAGGATCCAGATCGGTGCAAAAATGACAAAGTTACAGAAGATTAATTGAATTAACCCACAACAAATAAATATACAAAGCTAAATTTTTATTAACAAAAATGGCTTGAAATGATTGAATTTCTATGTGTGTTAATTTACTAAATCTTCTGTAGCTTTGTCATTTTTTTACCAATCTATGTCTTGTTGGGCTCAAAATGTTCATATTAAAATAATCTAATATCGCATGCAATAAAACATTAGGATTTTTAAATCATTGGTTTAAAAAAAATAACTTGAAAAAAGCAAAATTGAACAAAATCATAAAATTTTCAATAAAGCTTAAACTTTTGTCCACTGTAACTCTGTCATTTCTTGACTAATCTTCACAAGCAATCCATTGTTATTTTAGAAATTTTATTACCTTTCACTTAAAATAAAGAAATACATAAGCCGTTTAAAATTTTTGAAGATATTTGCATTTTTGTCACATCATCTTTTTTAAAAACACAAATAACGGAATATCTCAAAAACTGTTCTACTTTTGACAATTCTGACTTCATATTCGGATTCAGCGGACAATTTTACATAAATACTAGCTGTCAGATTCATTTGGTCACGACTTTGTTGAAATTTTGTCACGTAGTCGGGACACAATTATTTTTCATTTGGTAATTTGTGAGAAAATTCTTCTACAATATCAATATTAATACAAAATGTATATGAGTAAAAGTGGATTGAGTGTATTGGAAATACGAAGTTTTACTTTGCTAATGCTTCCAGGGATGCACTTTTGTCCTATGAAGAAAGCTTACTTTTACAAACGGGGTGCGACGGACGGATGCTTTTTTGAGAAGGGATACTTTGTGGTCGAAGCCCAAAGTGGCGAGAAAGGATATCCTGAAAATCCCGCTAAAGGGCTGGGGTCTAATCTCCGGATTCGATATCGAGTAAACTATCGTATCGAGTAAACAATGGTATTTTTCTGCATACGATAGATACACAGAAAAAAATAAAATAGATTTCAAATAAAAAATTTGTGATATTAATTAAAAAATTTATTAAATTTGACCAGTAAACAAATTAATACTATCAATTAAACAGTTAATTTACTTGATTAAACGTTTAATTCATCTGATTAAACGTTTAATTCACTTGATTTTTTTTTTTTTTTTGATTAATGCTTTAATTAGTGAACAATTTTGAAAATTTTTTTCTGTTTGGCTTTGACGTATCGAATGAAAACTCGAGAGATGTAATGTCTTTGATTACACGATATTAAATGCTGTCATCTCAAATTATGATACATTTCATTCGATATCGAGTGTAATGACACCATAATAAAACATTTCGATCAACTTTGCTCGTTATCGCATGCGGTGATTAGACCCCTGATTTTTCACCAATTGTGGGAAAGTTCAGTCTGAGGCAGTATCATATTAAGGTGGTATTGCTACTTAACAGCTGCTACTAGCATAATTCCAAAAGCAGTAAGATAGATCTAGCTCCTAAGCAAGGGGGAAGTATATAATATTGTTGGATTATGCATTCAAATTTATACGTGGGTATGCTGGTTGCTCTCACAGCCAGGGGACGCTGGTAATCGGCTTGCTTGTCACCCATTGGTTAAGATACACAATGGAGTAGTCCCTAGGAAAGGTATCCTTGTGAATCTTTTCCATAGCTGTCGGATGTCCCTGTATTCTGTTTCTATAAAATAAAACCTGCATTGCAGTGGAGTTCAGATAGCTCCAGCTATTATACGAGGGGTTGTGTGCAATGCACACTGTGCATGCTCTCTGGTTGATGGTTTTCCTCAAATTTTCAGGGACATAAATAGACTTTTTGTTTTTACTCGGTGCTAAGGGCATTGTGGGGTTTGGCCGACACCTATAATAATAATCACCCCTATCGCGAATGTTATGGGAATATGTTATATGGGAGCAAACCTATATTCCCATCCCCAATCGGTATCGCAAATATTTTGGGAGTTATAATTACTATTGTGAATTATTTGTTAGTATTTTATAAACAAACGTATCTATTGTGAATAACTTGTCAATGCTTGTATTGTGAAAGAAAAATGTACAAAATAAAATACTAATAAAAATATAATAAAATAAATAATGAATAGTGTTTATCTTCATTTTCTTAATTAAAACTCCTTCAATAAAAGAAAAAATTAATTTAATTGAGTCCTACCTTAGACAAATTAAAATTTACATGTTCCCTTCTCGTTCACATTGACACTTGTTGGGAATTTATTTAGTAAAAATACTCGCGGGAGTAAACATTGGCGATGCCAAATTTTTTAAGTTTGGGAATTCATTCCCAAAAAATTTGTCATGGGAATCATTCACAATACAAAATAAAAAATCATGGGAGTAGTTGTTTGCGATAGGGGTGAATATGTAGCTTATTTTAAGGTTACTGTTTATGTAAAATTTATGGGCTCCTTACGGGAAGTTTTATTTGATGGGTTAACTTTTACAACAACTTTTATGATCATATTAGGCTTATCTGTGACGAATTTTTTGCTCATAAAAATTTTAATAAAATGTTTCTGGGACTTTATTTAAGATATCTGTGCCAAATTTCCTCTACTATCTTTTTTTTTTATTGTAAATCCAGGTGGAGTTTTATATTGATGGACTGAAGCCATTTCCAGTTGTTGTTAATGTTGTTAAAAAAAATTAAATATAAAAGCAAAATTTTATATTCCTAGTTCTAGACTAAAGTGGAAGAAAAAATATTTTTACAACAAAGAGCTAGAAAAATTGAAACGATTTGGCTCATGCAACACCCTAAATCGCGGTATAATTTGTTTTTAAGTTTAAAAAAAATCTAACTTAATGAGTATATTTATACATTTTTTATTAATGAATTCAAAGATTTTTTTCTATTTATATTTTTATATGTTTAATGAGCAACTTGTTTTCAAAATCGAGTTTCTTGTATAATTAAGAATTAAAATAATTTTATAAAATTTAAATGTCAAGTTAATGATTTTTCTCATAAATATTCTGCAAAAATTTAACTTATATTAATAGCTTTTAATTAAATTATTCGCAAAATCACAAAATCAAGAAGATGATGGTTAAAAAAATTCAATTCATAACGAATGCAAACATGATACAAAACAAGTAAAAAAGTACAATAAAATACATATAAAGGCCTAAAAAGTCTTATACAAAAAAAATGTCTGTAGAAATGGGTACTATTCCTAAAAAACACAGTAGAAGTTAGCCTTTTATAACAAATTTGTATAGTAACTTCTTTTATACAGAAAATTTTCACAGAAATTGATCTCATACAGAAAACATTTTTTAAAAAGTAGTTCTGTAGAGAAAAATTTTAAAAGAAATTGGACTTTAATAAAAAAATTTACAGTAATTGATCTTATACAAAAACAATATTTATAGAAATTGATCTTATACAGACAAATGTCTATTAAAATTGTTCCTACACAGAGTTTTTTTAGAAAAATTAATATACATACAAGTATTTCTTCAAAAATTAATTTTATGCGGAAATATTTCTATGTATGTACCTTTATATGGGTAATTCCATGTCAAAACGACCAAGAGTGGGACACGACCCCTTCCGATTTTAATGAAATTTGGTGGAAAGGTTCCTTTTATCTTATAAGGAACATATATGAACAAAAAAAAGTTATGTCATATTTAAAATGCTCCTATATGGGTCAAATGTATGACCAGCCCCACTTTATTATTTATAGCGGAATTTCGGTTTTTTTTTTAGTAATTTCAATAAACTAAACCGTTTTTGAGTTAAGCGAATATATGCTGTGCAACCTCTTACATTTTAGAAATAACGGTATATCTTAAAAACAGGAGCTAACCTAAACCACTGGATTCAGCGTGCCCCAATTAGGGTAAAGTGCCAGGTGCGCGGCTGGTCTGTTATTTGCAACTAGCACAGTGTACTTATTGCTCAAAATTACGATATTAAAATTCTATTTTAAGATTATTTTTTTAAAGGTTGCGAAAGAAAAAAATCATATCTTAAAAAAGAAAAAAACACCTTCTTCAAAGTTTCAGGATTTTGAAAGAACAGTTTGAGGTATTATATAAAAAAAAAATCAGCCATATAAAAAAATAATTTTTTGACTTGGTCCGTTTTTAAAATTTAATATTTTGCAGATATTACATTTTTCAAAAAAAAAAATTTTTTTTTTTCAATATATGGTTTGCAGCCCAAAGTATTCTCTAAAAAATGACATTAAAATCATCTTCGTATGTCAAGTAGTTTATGAGATATTGAAGAAATAAGCTCAACACATTCGGCTAATTCGGCGAAATTATGACATTTTGAATATGACAAAACTTTTGAAAAAAACAAATTTTTATTTTTTTCGTTCATATATCCTTATAGGATAAAAGGAACCTTCTCAAAAAATTTCATTAAAATCGAAAGGGTTTGTGTCCCACCGTTGGTCGTTTTGACATGGAATTGCCCCTAGTACACATAAAATTTATTTTAAAAAATAGTCCTTTTAAAAAAAAAAACATTTCGTCATACAAAAACAATTTATTGAAATTTGACTTATACGAAAAATGTTATTTTAAATTTCTTATATGTTGAAAGAAATTTCTATATAAATTAGTCTATATAGAATGTTTTTATAAAATTTTGTCACGTGCACAAATGTATCTCATACAGAAAAAATTGTTTACAGACATTAGACGTATATTGAAAAATTGTTTAATACTTTTAAATTTCTAAAGGAATTGATTTGAGACATAAAATTGTCTATCACAAATGGTGTTATATAGAAAAATGTTTTTAGAAAATGCTCTTATAAAAAAAAAAATTTTATCGAAATCCGTTCTATACAGGAAAAATTCAATAGAAAATAGTCTTACACTAAAAAATGTTTCATAGAAATTGCTTGTATAGTATACAATGTATACCGAAAAATTTCCGAAAAATAAGTCTCATGAAGAACAGTTTTATAGAAATTAGTTTTGTAAGAAAAATTTCTATAGAAATTCGTATCATATGAAAAAATTCTTACATATCATCACCTTAAATGCAAAATAACGTAACAACACTTTTTATAAGTTAACAGGATCCAATTTTTTCGAATTTTTTGATGATACGTTGTTTTGCATTTTTGGTGACGATATATTGATTATATAGAAACATACATTTATTATTCTAATACCAAGAATTTTGAATAAAAATTGGTCTATAGCAATTGGTCCTATACAGAAAAATTTTCTACAAAAATTGGGTCATATAGAAATGTTTGTTATAAAAAAAAATTTCTACAGAGATTTGTCTTTTGTTGAAAAATGTCTCAAGCTATAAGACTTATACCGAAAACTCTGGATAGAAATTGTTATTATACCGAAAAATTTCGAAAGAAATTGGTCTTATACAAAGAAATTTCTATAAAAATTTTTCTATAAAAATTTGTGTTGTTATACCGATAAATTTCTGTAAAAATTTTTCTTATACAGACAAATTTTTAAAAAACTTTGTCTTGTACAGAAAAAATTGCTATATAAATTCTTTAAAAATTTGTCTTTTACAGAAAAATTTCTATAAAAATTTGTCTCGTACAGAACAATTTCTATGAAAATTTGTCTTATACAAAAAAAAATCTATAAAAATTTGCCTTGTACAGAAAAATTTCTATGAAAATTTGTCTTATACAAAAAAAGGTCTACAAAAATTTGTCTTGTAAAAAAAAAATTCTATAAAAATTTGTCTTGTACAGAAAAATTTCTTTAAAAATTTGTCTTGTACAGAACAATTTCTATAAAAATTTGTCTTATACTAAAAAAATTCTACAAAAATTTGTCTTGTACAGAAAAATTTCTATAAAAATTTGTCTTATACAGAAAAATTTCTATGGAAAAATGTTTTATACAATTTAATAAGGAAAATAGGCTTATACAAAAAAATGTCAATAGAAAACTCTTATACAAAAATGTATCTATAAAAGATTATTTTATACAGAATACATTTATTAAAAAGTAGTTTTTTAAGAAAAAATTTCTTTGAAAAATAGTCTTATACAAAAATGAAATAAAACTTCTTGAATTTTTCTTACATTTTAAAGGTTCACGTTCAAGAATTTTGATTAATTCTTATTAATTTTACATTTTATGATTGATATTAGTAATCTAACGTCCAATGTTTTACCACAAAACTTAATTTGTTCAAAACTGACGTAAATGCCAAACAGCTTCAATCAAAAGCCTGTTGATTTAATTAATAATTTTATTTATAAAATCTACATAAATATAATATTTTTTCACAATATTTCTTTTAAATGAACACCATTCCGCTCGGTTGTCTTAAAGATGTGCTTTAAGCATTTCACATTTAATAAAAAGTTTAAAAAAAGGCGGACTAAACTGACGCATTAACATACTAAACGACCTTCACAAGGTTTTGTTTTTTTTTTTCTTTTTAAATTATAACAAGATTTTTTTTAATAATTGGAATATTGTTGTTGTTTTTCTTTCAAAATTGTATTTCTTTAAACTGTTATAAAATTAAAAAAGCTGGTATTTCAGAAATGCATAAAGATGCCTTAAAATTAAACGAAAAAACAAGTTAACTTAAAAATAAGCTGTTGTAAGCAGATAAAGTTGTTTTTAAGAAGATAATTTAAATTAAATTATATAAGATCGATTGTAATAGCGAAATGCAATCAACCGAAAAAATATTTCAAGGTTTAAATTTGTTTGTGTGTGTGTTTTTTTTTATAACAGTAAAAACAGTTTAAGCGGCTTTAAATTTTTTTAAATAACTGTCTTATTTCTTTGTTTAAAAGTTTCTTTTAAAAACCAAATAATGAGGAGCTGCACTCTTTGAAATCAATTCATCTGTGCAACTCGGCTAAAAGCCCATTCATTAACGGTCAAAACAACTTTATTAAATAACATTTTCATTATTACAGTGCTCATTATGTTTGACCAGTGTGGAATTATTAATTTGTATAAAAAATTGTACTTTTTCTGTTAAGTACTTTATGATTAATAAAAATTGTGTTTAAATTTCAATTACCAACAATTTCAATTCGCAAATAAATTTTGGGTGAAGCATAAACAATTCTAAAATATCTTCTTATATACAAACTTTAAGAAGATGTTAGTTTTATATGGGAATTTCCATCATGTTGAACGTGACCATCCTACACATTTAAAGCTAAAAAAGTCAAATTAAAACGTATTTTTATTTTGGCAATAGATTCAAGTTATAGCTATTAATTAGCCCTATAATTGGTGCTATTATTCATTTTGATAAATTGTTTCGTTTTCAAGAAAATTGCAAAAATACAAGGCATTTGCACGTGACGAAAACAGAAGTGGGTTTGTGGCCATTTATTCGAATGCCGATTTCAGCGAAACCTGAGGCAATATTTGAATGCGAAAAATTGTAGAATGTAATGCACTCATGTCTCTTAAATATGGCTGTCATTTTATATAAAAATAATGTAGACTTTTTTTTATCAAGCTTTAATCGCTGTCGCACGTGATCTGTCGCACATGACATTTTTTTCCATCATGATATATATGTTGATTAGACTGGGTCGACCTCCATACAAAAAAAAGTTGTGCCTGTCACCTCCTAGAATGAAAGAAATGTCAATGAAGTTTCTAAAACAGAAAACATTTTTTTGCCACGCCCCAAAATACAGCCCTTTTGGTTTTTTATATTTAGCGCTGCCATTTAAAGTCCGATCTCATCATATTGCATATCGTTGTTCATGGCTTGATAGTAGCTGCATTTCTGTCTTTGGTGACTTTTTAATCCGATCTCAAATTCTGGGCGCCACTTATGCCATCTCGGATCCTTCCACCAAATGTCCAATTTTTTTTCCGTGCTAAGAAAGTCCTTCTAAAACTACGTATGTATAGATTTTAATATGCCCACTTTTATGACCCGCCTACAAATTAAGCCCCTTTTTTATTTTTCACACACACACTACCTTAAATCAGGTAGAAGCCAATCCAAACAAAAATATTTTCATTAGTCACGCCCTAGAATAAAAGGTATATTAAGTTTGAAAAACTTTAAAAAAATTTTTTTTGCCACGCCCTAAATTACAGCCCTTTTTATACATATATATAGCATCGTCATTTAAAGTCTAATCTCATCGTTTCGTATATCATTGTTAATGGCTAGAATATGCCTTTATTTTTGAATTTAGTGCTTTTTTGTTCATCTAGATTTAAATGATTGAAATATATATATTAACATAAATAAATCATTTACATATATAAAAACATAATTTTGAAATTTTTAATTTTCACACTTACGATGTCGCACGTGAACATTTTTATATAAGTACCAAGATCACAAATCTTGCTATTTACAGAAATTTTTTTTTATTTTAATTTTATAAAAAATCTCTGTTTGGCCTGGTAATTTGATGAGCTTTCTACTTTTACTTTCGACGCATGGATAGAAAATGATGTTTTTCAATGTCGCACATGACATCGAAATATGAGATAATACAAAGAAAAAAATTACAGTTATTTGCAATCGCATAGTTTCTTGTGCATTCTATTTTGACTCTTTGTACCTTCCGAAAGGTTTTAGAGAGAACAAGTCAATGCATAATGTCTCTCTTAAAGAACTGTTATCATAGCAAAACGTACAATAGAAATATCCAAATAAGAAAAGTTGCACTTGTTCGACTTCGCATTCATAAATCTCGAAATGGGTTATAAATAAATATAAAATTTTTTTACTTTTATTAAATTTGATTGTTTTCCTGTTAAAATATGATAAAACAAAGTTTTTTCAAGAACTTATAATTTTTTTGTTGCGGTGGACCTTTCGGTGGAAATGCCCATATATAAATGTTGTTGTTTATAGAAAAATATATTTTATGCCATATATACAAAACAATACTTAGTCTCGATTTACACTATGAAAGTTTTCTTTCAGAAAGTCTGAATTTATTGGTGGCAGGAGAAGATGCTTTTCTTCTCTCGCCTCTCACCAATAAACTCCGACTTTTTGAAAGAAAGCTTTCATTGTGTAAACCCAGACAAAGTTTGTTTTATATTTGTGTATAATTTTGCTTTATTGTTTTAAAAGAAAAATTCCTATAGAAATAAGTCTTATACAGAGAAATGTCTGAAGTAATCAGTCTAATACAGAAACTTTCCTTTAAAAAATAAGTCTTATACAGAAAATTTTCTCGAAAAATTAGTCTTATACAGAAAATTTTCTATAGAAATTAGTCGTATACAGAAAAATACTATAAAAATAAGTCGTATACAGAAATTTTTAATAGAAATTAATCTTATACAGAGTATTTTCTATAGAATTCGTTTTATACAGAAAATGTTTATGAAGGTTAGTCTTATACGGAAAATGTTCTATAGAAATTAGTTTTGTACGCAATATCTATACTAGTCTTATGCCGAAAAATGTCTTATACAAAATAAAAATTAAAAAAAATTATCTTATACAAAAAATTCTTAAGCTATGAATAATGTATTTAGAAAATGTTTAAAGACAAAAAAAGTCTTACTGGATTTTTTATAGAAATCAGCTTTATGAGAAAAATGTGCATGCGTCATTAAAAATATGTGAGTCAAATGTTCTTTGCTTTTTTGATCACTTAAACCCTGTGTCCCCAAACGAACAAACCTCCAATATTGTCACTCTTTTGCATACTTTGTTGCCGGCTTTTTTCATTCATTCTTCGTTTTTTATACCCTCCACCACAATTAGTTGTGAAGAGGGTATATTCAGTTTGTCATTCCGTGTGAAACTTTTTTACTATTCATCTCAGACCCTATAAAGTATATATATTCTGGGTCCTTGAGTAATTTTAAGTCGATTTAGCCATGTCCGTCTGTCTGTCCGTCTGTCCGTCGGTCCGTCTGTTGAAAACACGCTCACTTTCGAAAAACTCAAAAGAAATCAACAAACTTGGTGTCAAATTGCTTGTAGTTATCCTAAGCAGTTTGGGATTGAAATTCAGCAAAATCGGTTCAATAAGATCTGAGCTATGAATCAAAATGTGGAACCACCACCTAAAAAAAATTGATAATTTTGTTACAAAAACTAACATAAATGGTGGAAAAATGCACAGAATGATATAAGATTTCGCAACAATTCGTTTTATTCAACTGGAAATCACGCTGTGAAATTTCGTGAAGATCCGTCAATAATTTACCCTAGGCCCCATATAAGCCCTACTCCCGGAAAACAGTATATGAAGCCTAAAGCCCTAACTAACAATGCTATCATTACAAATTTTGGCAAGTCACAGTTACATAGGACTAGAAATTAAACTGTTAGGTTTCGTGAAGATCGGTCCATAATTTACCATAGGCCCCATATAAAACCTACTTCCGGAAAACAACTTAGTACGCCTAAAAACGTAAAAAATAATGCTATCATAAGAAAATTTGGTACATCGAAGTTTTATAGAACTAAAAATAAATCTTTGAAATTTCGTGAAGATCGGTTCATAATTTACCATAGGACCCATATAAACTTTACTCCCGGAAAACAACTTAGTACGCCTAAAAACGTAAAAAATAATGCTATCATAACAAAATTTGGTACATCAAAGTTTTATTGGACAAGAAATAAAATTGTGTTATTTCGTGAAGATCGGTCCATAACTTACCCTGGGCCCCATATAAACCCTACTCCCGGAAAACAGTTTAGTACGCCTAAATCCGTAAAAAATAATGCTATCATAACAAAATTTTGTACATCAAAGTTTTATAGGACAAGAAATAAAACTGTGTAATTTCGTGAAGATCGGTCCATAATTTACCCTGGGCCCCATATAAACCCTACTCCCGGAAAACAGTTTAGCACGCCTAAAACCGTAAAAAATAACGCTAGCGTAACAAAATTTGGTACGTCACAGTTTTATAGGACTATAAATGATACTGTGAAATTTCGTGAAGATCGGTACATAATTTACCCTAGGCCCCATAGAAACCCTACTCCCGGAAAACAGTTTAGTACGCCTAAAACCGTAAAAAATAACGCTAGCGTAACAAAATTTGGTACGTCACAGTTTTATAGGACAAGAAATAAAACTGTGTAATTTCGTGAAGATCGGTCCATAATTTACCCTGGGCCCCATATAAACCCTACTCCCGGAAAACAGTTTAGTACGCCTAAAACCGAAAAAATAACGCTAGCGTAACAAAATTTGGTACGTCACAGTTTTATAGGACTATAAATGATACTGTGAAATTTCGTGATGATCGGTCCATAATTTACCCTAGGCCCCATATAAACCCTTCTACCGGAAAACAGTTTGGTTGCCTTAAACCATAATTAATAACAAATCGTTACAGTTTAAGATTATAATAACATCATACAGATATTACTCCGTAAACATTCGAACTGTCGGTGGAGGGTATCAAAGATTCGGCACAGCCGAATATAGCACTCTAACTTGTTTTATATAATATGCTACATTCTTGCCACCTTAATTATTTCTTAGTTTACGCAAACTTTGTGTAAATAAATGAAAAATATTTCAAATTTTTGCCTTCTTTTGTCGCTAAAACAAAATTTGCTATAAAAAAATAACAACATTCCTTGTAACTTCATTTTTGTACAATTTCTAGTTCATAAAGCTACAATTTTTTTGTTGGTTTTTAGCATTTTTAGTTATTTTTTGTATGCAGTTTTTTTAATTAAAATGCATTTTATTGTTGATTTGTAAACTTTTGTTTTGAAAACTAAAAACTATTTGAATGAAACGGCATCGGCAACAGAAACAGAAACTGAAACTAAAACTCAACTTCAAACTTAATAAACTAAAACTACAACAAAAGACTAAAAATATATTTAGTAAAAAACTAAAATGTTTGATTTGATTTTTTTATGTTTTATTTTTCACTTACCGGAAGCATTTTGGCGCTTTTTTTACTGCCGCAGATAATTTATGGACAAAACGTCGACGGAGACGAACGACGGTGGCCACAGTTGTAATGTTGTGTTGACGGCTACAAAAACCGCGTAAATGTTGTTGTTGTTGTGTTGCTCTTTGATGGCAGTTTAATTTAAAACAATTTTTTTATAAAAAATGTATTTTTTTTAATTTTTGATCTATTTTCTGTTATATTGATTGTTGTTTTTAATATCAATTTATTTTTTTATCATAAATTTTGGCTCGATTAAAACTGTAAAATAAAAAAAAAAAATATTTATTGTTATTTTTGTACAGAAGAGAAAAACTTAATCAAAAAAAATTGTTTGTTATTTTAAACAATATATTTATTTAGTTGGGCAAGAGAGGATAGGATTTTTTTATTGTGGTTATGTTTGCTATAAAAAAACCAATGTAGGTACGGAAGAAAGTGATTGATCTTTGGATAGTGTTGAAGTTGCCTGTAAAATAATTTTTCAGTTTTATAGCAAAAATACAATCTAAGCCTCAGGCTACTAATATTAGCTTTTTCTCGTAAGGAAAAGGCAAAGTGCTAACAAAAATTACTGAATAGACGAAAGCTTTATACAAAAGTTTTAAGATATTTAACAGAAAATAACTTAAGCTAAAAATATTTTATTGTATTTTCTTTTCAACAAAAAAAGTGACATTTTATTTAAAAAAAAATGCAATTTTTAAGAAACAGACACCAAATTGCATTTTTTTGTAGAAAAGAAAACACCATTTTATAAAATAGTCGTATACAGCAAATTTTCTATATAAAATAGTCTTATACAAAAACGAATCTTTAAAAAATTATTCTTATACAAAAAATATTTAAAAACTCTCTTACAGAAATTTTTTCATAGAAATTACACAAATCAGTATTATACAGAAATTTTTTTTATAGAACTTATGCATGATTCACACTACAGAGATGTCGCACAGAAATATTTAATGAAACAGATGATGCGTAGCAAAGGGTGACGACATGTTTGCGGGGTAAACAATGCCGCACGTAATGTAAAATAAAGCAACAATTTGATATTTCTCATTAATATGTTTCTTAAAAATTTTTTAAATTGAAAAGTTAAATTTAATTTAATGGCGATTTCTTTTCTGAAAAAAAATATGTTACAGTATGTACATGTTACATTTTCTAATGTTACCTATAATCACTGGATGTGTTACATGTTGTTCAATTTCAATAGAACACAATAAGCTGCTTTTATTTACAACTATTACACTTTTTAATGTACTTCATGAGCGATTTTTAAAGCTATTCGCACGGTTTCTACACGCAATTATGGCTTGGAAACAAATATTGACAACACTAATGGTTTAGAAAAATTTAAACGATTATATTATAAATAGACTTTTTACAAAATTATGTACAAACAAAGTAGTAAGTACCAAAGTTGTAAGACAGAGCAGTATGAACAACGTAAGTAAGTAAAAGTAAGGGTAAAAGATGCAACATGTTTTGCATGTTTTTTATCAACATATTCACAAAAGAACTTGAAAATGTTTCCCACAGTTGTATTTTTTGTACAAACGAACACAAAAATGTAGAACATGTAACATTTTTGCAACATATTTCTCAGAAAAGAAATCGCCATAAGATTTAAACGTCAAAGTGTAGCTTGCAACAAAATCCGTAACATCTGATGGTATACGAGTTTTCGAAAGGACACTAAAAGAAAATACGAATATTATTGCAGGGACATGTCACATAGTCTGAAACAGGTATTTAGCAGAAAAATTTTTATATGAATCAATCTTATAGACATACAATATTTAATACAAAAAGATTTTCTACAAAAATTTGTATATCCAATCATTTTTATAGAAATCAGTGTTCTAAAAAAAACTCCTTTAGAAATTAATCTTATACAGAAGAGCATTAGTTCTAAACAGAAACAATTGTATTAAAATTCAGAAAAATTTCTGTAGAAATTGTTTTTATAGAAAAAAGAAATTGTTTTTATAGAAAAAAATTTCTATAGAAAAAAGTCTTATACATTATAGAAATTAGTCTTATATGGAAAATCAGAAGTAAACAAGCACTGTAGTTTAAGCCGCAGGGTAGGAGAAGTCAAGAACGCCCAAAAAACACTTGGAGGAAACAACTAAAAAACGAGTTGAGGCTTGCGGAAAAACTTAATGATGATAGTAGTAATAAACAGGATTTACTTGCGGGACCACTTAGATATTAAAAGAAAAATAATCTTTAATAGAAAACTTCTAAGGAAATTAGTCTTGTATAGAATAATTTTTAAGGAAATATATTAATATATAAATAGGTCTTATACAGCAAAATTTCAAAAGAAATTTTTCTTTGTTATAGCAAATAGTCGTATACAGTATATTTTCTATTAAAAAAAATTCTTATACATACATTTTTCTGTAGAAAAGTGACGATTGTAGTATAAAAGTTTCAATGAAAATATGTTTTTTATAGAAAAAAAAAATTTATACTTCATATTTTTATGTGTCTGAGTCTTAAATATTTACATTATGCAACTAACGCCGCAACTTTCGCATGCAACTTTTTGTTTGTCAGCAAGAGGTGTAGGGAAGAAAACGGGATTGAAAAAGTTTAAAAAATGCTTGAAAAAAATGTAAATGTGAAAAGAGTTTCGTAGAAACTACTTTAAAAGAAAATAGAAAAAAAACTCGGCGTTAATTGCATAGATGTAAATGCGGTCCTACACACCCAACATTTTTATAGAAGTCTTATTTCTAAGCAAATAGTGGTGTTTTTAAAACCCAATTGACCCTGAAATTCTAAAAAAAAAAACAAAATGGAAAAGTTTAATTTTTAACAAAAACATTTGTTGACGTCTGGCTCGTGGGAACCCCGCCACATGAAAACATGGGAAATGTTGGTCGCAGTGAACCGCGCTACATGTGGTGGTGCTATCTGGTAACTTCACATGTAGAGTGGTGAGTTTGGCAACTTTATTTTAAAAATAATTCCGGGCATATGGGCTGTTCTTGACATGCACACTTTCGACGCCCAACTTTTTCGAGAATTTCTAACCGTATGTCACGAAGCTTGTGAACCACACCAAACGGTACATTTTACTGGATGTAATTGAGTGTGTAGAGTCTATTGTAAATCGGTTTCACTTCATATGCGGCAATTTGGATTTTTAACAAGCCCGTTAAGCCAAAATTAAGTCGTCCGGCACAAAAATCCTGAAGTTGTCTATAATAAGAATTGATGGCTGATTTTTAAATAAGTCTGAGTTCATAGGCCTCACGTCTTATTGACAAGATTCTTCCTTTTTCTTTTTTGAACATGAATTGGCGTTCAAATGATTCATGTCATGTTGACGAAATGTTTTTTTTTTTTTTTATAGTCGTGCGTATGCATGTGTGCTTTTTTGATATTGAAAACAATAACAAAATTAAACAACGAATGAAAAAGCAAAACGTAAAGACAGTACATGCATCTGTGTACTCGTTTCTTTTCCCCTCGTCCCTCTCGCCTATAAAGTAGCAATCATGTCAATAAGACATGAGCCGTATGAACACAGACTAAAATATGGATGATTTGGTAGCATTTATGAATTTTGTTGATTTGCCAGAGTAAAATGCTAATCAGGGTTGCCGTAGGAAATTTTTTAAAAGGGTTACAAAAAGGGGCTATTCTAAAAAAGAGGTTACAAAAAGGGTATTTTAAAGTAAAAATGTCATGGTTTTTATAAGCAGTTTTCACCAATAAAGGAGTCGCATTAAAAAGAATATATAAAACAAAGTTTTTTATAAAGAATCAAAAAATACCTTTTTAATTAATTCCTGATATAATTTCAAAAATGGTTAAAAAGGGAGTTGATTTAAAATGATGGAAAAAGGTACATTAAAATGGGCCATAAAAGTGGAAAAGGCCTCAAAGAAGCTAAAAGTTGGGCACAACGACAACGCTGTTTATATAAAAGCTGCTTGCGAGATGAAAGGTTTTACTAATTACAAAAACTGCCAAAAAGGTCTACCAAAAACCGAATTGTAAGTGCTTTTTCTAAAAAGGGTCAAAAACTGCCACGAAATATAAAAATGATTAAGGGTAATCTAAAAAAGGGTCACAAAAGGTATCAAGAGCGTCGAAGAAGGGTCAAATTAATACTTTAGTATCAAAGCGGTTACGCTGCTGATGACTAGTGTCAAGAGGTGAACGCAGTAAAACAGTGCGCTTGACAGCTTACCGACTTTTTCTTAAGTAATATTGGGTTAAAAAACACCCTTAAGAAAGATTTCTATTTAAACAAAAATACGGAAAAAATTCTATAAAAATTTTAATATTCCAAAATTTTTTATTGAAAATTGTGTTGTGTTATACATAAAATTTTCTATAGAAAATAGAATTTTATATAAAGTATTCTTTAGCAATTAGTTTTATGCGCAAAAATGTCTTAAACAAAAATTTAATTAAAAAAAAATGCTATTGAATGAGTCTTATACTAACTATTGTTTATAGAAATAAGTAAAATAGAAATAAAAAATTAGAGATTATAGTCTTATACTGAAAACATTGCTAAGGGATCAGTCTTTACAGGAAAATAGTCTGTAGGAAATTTATTTATAAAATAAGAAATTGTTTAGAAATTAGTTTTCTACTAAAAATTTTGTATTGGTCTTATACAGAAATTTGTCGATAGAAAATGGTATTATACATAAAATTTTCTATAGAAAAAAGTCTTATATGAAAAGTTATCTGCAGAAAAAGACTTAAACAAATATTTTTTGTAAAAACAATACTTATTTACGAAAATTGTTTTACAAAAAATTCTTTTTAAGTAAAATTTGTTTGAGAAAATAGTTGCTTGAGTGTGACTTTGCTTCTTACGAAAATTTTCTTTTCCGACGACCAAAGAAATTGATAAAAAGTGAAAGGTGAAGAAAATCAATTTCAAAAATATTTTTAAATAAAAAAAAATTCCACATTGAATAATTTGTATTCGTTCGGCGTAATCAATTGTTATTTTACTTTTCAAAACTAGAATATTTTTGATTTGAAGCAGCTCTTTTTAAGTATTTTTTTAAAGCAGCTATGAAATCATAATTACATGTTTTCTTTTCTCTTGTATATCTACGAAAAAAAACAATAAAAAAATGCACTTTGTGAAAAACCAAATTTAAAAAAAAAAAAAAATTATTTTAAGCCAATTTTATGGCCAATTTTTTATAACTTTAATATTTTTACTTTCAATTTGATTGTATAATATAAGAGTTGCATTTATGCAACTTTTTACCAAACCAAGAAAAAAAAATCCAAAATAAATCACTTTTTTCCAAATTTTTTATTTTTTACAGAAATAATTGCAAAAATTTGGTTGTTTTATTTTAAAATTGAAATTGCTTTTAATAGATTTAAATTTTTTTTTTTCATCTTTAGTTCAAAAATAAACAAAAAATGCGTTTACGCAATATTTTTAAGCAGGTTTTCCGACTAGATCTGCAAGAAAATTAAATATTTTTTTCTTATCAAAAAAATCTGCTTTAAAACCACTTTTGCTTTTCTTAGCATTTCGTTTTTTTCCAATGAAAATAACAGTGATTCGTTGATGAGTTTAAAAGAAAAATACATTATTATGGGGATTTTGTTAAAGCGCATGCGCAACCAGCCATTTATAACAGTTTAATAGTGCAAAACAAATTGGGCGGTTTTTATTACTTTTTTTTCAAACAATTTAATTTATCAGGTTTATTTTTAACACGCAGTTTATTTTTTACATTTTTCTCTTTTTTAAAATACTTTAAAATCCAAGTTTAGCTTTTGTTTTTGTTTAATAAATCTGCCCACTGTTTTTTTTTTTTTTTTTATTATAATATATTGATAAATTTATTTCTTTAATTACCAATTTAATTTTTTTATTAAAATTCTTTTGCTTTTTTCAAATCAGTTTTAATTTTTTCGCTTATTTATTATATTTAAACACTCGTTTTAATTTTAAACCGTTTGATTTCGGTTACGGTTACTATTTGTTGCTCTTGGTTTAAAAACCGTTTAACCAACAATACCGTTCAAGAGCCGCCGTTGCACTGATTTCATATGTTACCAACTCAAAGACTTGAAGCTACTTGGGGCTAAAAACAGCGTAGAATTCAAATGAGTTTTGTACTAGTAGTACCAAGTGGTGGTGGCGATAGTAGTTGTGGTGTTGGTAATGGTAACTTGGTATTTGTCTATGCGCAGCCGCAATAACCCTCCACAGGTGGTTTGTGCCGACAAGTGTGTTGTATTAATGTAAATTCGGTGTGCGTGTGAGTGTCTCTGAAAGTGTGCACTACCAGTTCCACTAGTTTTTCTACTGTTAACAACACAAATACAGAGCAAAATAAACCAAAAAAAAAAACAGAAAAGAGAGTAAACTAAACCAACTTAAACTCTTCTGTTAAAAAGGAGTTAATGTTACCATATTTAATTATTTGAACAATTTATAGCAGTACAACAAAAAATTTTATAAGCAATTGGCTTTTAGGTTTAATTATTTTTTTTTTTTTTCCTTATTTTTAAATTTTTACACATTAAAAGTAAGAAGGCCCTTATCAATCATGGCTCTTTCCTCAAAATTGGTACAATTTTACAAGTTCTGATACTATTTGATCGATAAAAGTACAATAGTTTACAAGTTAAATATTTAGTAAATACAGGTTAAAGATTTCCTAGGTAACGATGTGTACATTCGAAAAACTAGAACCCATTATTTTGTGAAGTTTAGAAAAAAACCGTGAGCCAGTTAATGGACGCTCATCGAGCTTAGCTTAAAGTGGGGCAAACATAAAAAATTTACAAATAAAACTCCATAACTGCCACAGAGTCAATCATCATTCTTTAAAGTTTAAGATTTTATGGAATTTTAAAAAATTGCACCACACAGCTTTTTGGATGCCCCGAGACGAATTAAATGTATGACCGGTCCCCAACATTTATTTCTAACAAACCTATCGCCTATCTCATCTCCTTAAGGGGGCTCCCATGCAAAATGTCTATTTTAAATACAGCTGTGAAGACCAGTTGCTAACAATTTCATAAAATTTTCAAGTTTGTATGCTGAAGCTATCTAACCTGCAGTGCAAATAGAAGCTGCTTTAAAACAGTACACAGAGACATCTGCAGGCAGGCCTTGATTGTTAGCATAAATTTAATTGCAGGGACTACGTTAGTCTCAAAAGCGGCTTGTCAATAACCGATCAAGAGCTTCTCCTACTTCACAGGGGACTACAGTTTCCCGTGGTAAGAGACAGGACTCTTGTGAGCTGATATCAGTAGGAGATCAGAGAATTTTAAAGCCCGGCAAGTAAACGGCACCTATATCCCCCGAAAGTGCAAAGGCAAGAGGTAGATGGTCCTCAAGACTCATACGTACAAGACTCGGGGACAGTGTTTCATAACAGTTATAGCATTAATTACAATTTTTTGGAAAAAAAGACGATGCAGAGAAGAAAACGCTACTTTGCTAAATAGAAGGCAATAAATGGTCGATTACAACTTTCTGCAGGATACAAAATTTAAGAAAATACTTGCATAATGCTTGCTTACTACTTGGTGCTGCAAAATTTTACACAGACCATCGTACAGTCCTATATTTTAAAGATCAGCCTAAAGTCAAAGTCACAATTCGACTGTTATAATTTAATAAAAACAGCACTGTGCAACAAAAAAAACAGCCTAAATAGTTGCAATGTGAAATGAAACTAGACTACTGGTAAAGCAAATCTGCCGAAGGGTTTTGAAAATTTAGCTCTGGGTTTCGAAATTTCGGACCTTGAAGCTTTTGAATTTTTTGAAAAGGCGTTTAAAGTCAGTCAAAAAAAATATACTAAGGCCCGTTTTCACAACTTAACGATAGCTAAAGGTAGGATTTTATCGGCCCTATAAAAATTGTTCCATTATAACGACATTACTTTTACCTACCAGGTAGGATGAATCTTTATTTACTTTATCGCTCACTTTAGGTTAAAGTTAAGTTTTAATAATGGAACAATTTTTATAAGGCCGTTTAAAGTCTACTTTTAGCTATCGGTAAGTTGTGAAAACAGGCCTAAATGTACTTCTGGGCTAAAAAATTATGCATTTCAGATGTCTTCAGTAGAATTGTATGTCGATTCTTTTCTTAGAATATATTAACCCTCTAACTCTCATTTTTAAGGGGCAATTTTTGACCTTTTTCCCAACATTGACACAAAAGTATACTAAAACGTCACTTTAGAGGGTTAAAATATTCTACGAATATTTTCTGCATCAATTTCAACTTCGCAGCTCCACTACAAAACATTTTTAAATTTGTATGCTTACATTATTGTTATTATTCTGTAAAGGCCATTTGCACTTTTTGCACCGTGATAGATGGTATACTTCACCTGGAGCATATTTATCAGTGTCTCCTGATCTTAAAATTGTTAACAGCTAAATCGTGTGTAAGACAAGGCCAGAAAATGCTAAAAATTATTTTGAAAAATGCTAAAAAAATTTCAAGATTTTTGTTAAAAACTTATTGACAGTATGAAATTTTGTTTTAAACTTAATAAATTTTGGTAACTGATTTTAAGAAAATTTAAAAAGTTGTAATAAATACAATGTAGGAATTTATTTCTTATGGTGAGTAACATTTTTTTTAATAAATTTTCATATTATTCGAACGTGTATTCTAAGTCAAATTACAATCCTCAAAAGCTTTTATAAATAATAGTTGTATAGGGTGCGTTCGTAAATGCATCACTGCGCTGCATCAGTTATTTCAAATCGTTTTATATTTATCAGTGAAGTAAATGTGTACCAAAAAATTGTGAAATACTCCACAAAAATAATAGACATACAATAAAAAAAAATTATAATTATTTTTTATCGGCTTTATAAAAAGTTTGCTTTTCTGATGCAGCGCAGTGATGCATTTACGAACGCACCCATACATTTTCTTTACATTTTACTTCATTGCTAGCCAAAGCATAGCTAAAGTAAGCCTCGTAACAGAAATATACAAACGAAAAATTCTGATAGTGCATAGAAAATATTCCTGGAAAATATTGAAGGAATAAGCCTAATAAAGTATAAAAGCTTTTGAGGATTGTAATTTGACTTAGAATACACATTCGAATAATATGAAAATGTATATAATATGTAATCAGGGTTGATAAAGTTGGTACAATTGTACTTTTTTTTGGTACAATTCAAAAGTAAAAAGTACGCTGGTACCCCCGTGACTCAATTGGTACTATTTCCAAATGTTTCAAACCTACATATTTATAATTGATAAAAATGGCAACTCGTATTTACTGTCCAATGAATATAAGCGGAGTTTAGTGTTTGGTGCAAATAGTCTTGCGAAAAAGCAAAATTTCGTAGCTTTTTTATGAAATATAATGGAAACTCTATTTTTTGTTGTTGGATTTAACAAAACAGCTATGATATTTTGCATTTTCTCTTTTGCAAGACCATTTGAACCAAACACTGAACTCCGCTATTGTGAAAAGATTTTTGCACTTGTTCATTATACGATTGCTTATGCCACATTCTAAATTTAGTATAGGAAATCACTTTTGCAAAAGTTCTACATAGTAGAAAAGACGACTTCCCATCAATTCAAGATTATTTTGGAACGAATTCATATCCACTCCATTATTATTTTACTCCGAATTATTTTGAAGACGATTTTAGCTCCTTTACTGTTTCTGCAGTACATATTGAAAATTGTTAACACAATAAATGTGGAAATGCAATCCGAAGATCCTCGTATGCACATATTTTTAGAACGCTTAAAAAATTTATTTTCGTTTAAAATTCGATATTGCATTTTGAGAAATATTCGTCAATTTTCCACAAAAAAAAACGATACATATTAAAAAGTGAATGAAAACACTCTCTGGCGGCAATCAAAATTAAAAAATAAATGGATTTCTCGACCCTAAAAACCGCATGAACAGGTCTGGCTAGACCAAGTACAATTTGTTTGCCTCTATTCTTTATAATTTTGGAAAACTAACTATTTTGAAAAATCTGGAGCCCGAAATTCATTTTTGACCTATGGTTTCTTTGGCCAAAAATAAAAGTCGAAAAATCAAAACATCTAAGAGGTACGTTTTGTATGCAAATTTGACTTAATACCACCAAAAGGAATTGCATTTCTTCAGTTGGTGGCGGACCCATTGCTTGACAGCTGCACAGAAACAAACCAGACCCATTTAATCATCCTATTTAAGTTTTAAGCATATAAAAATTAGTGTACACTTTGATGTCACCACTAACTGCGGAAACGGGTTATGGAGATATGGCATTTAGATTTTCCTATGTATAAATCCCCATACAAATATCAACAAAATGCCGTCCATTTTGAACTTCTCCAAAACGGCTTGACCAATTTTATGAAATTTTGTATGTGTATTTGTTAGGTATGAGAATAGGTCGTAAGGTATATTTCATATCGCTATAGGGCGTTAAATAGGGCAAGAGGCATAAAAGCTCCCTCTCTCTATATCTACTTCACTAATCAACCGGTTTTCTTAAAATTCGGCATACAGGCAGTTGCTTCTGAGCGGAAATAGGGAATAGGTTTTGAGGTCAAGAGGGGTAAAAGCTACCCCTCCCTATATCTTCTTAACTTATTAATCGATTTTCTTAAAATTTTGCAGGCAAATAGTGTAACATCTGGAAAGAACTATAGCCTAAAATTTTTATTATTTAGAGCGTGAAATAGGGCAAAACTAATCAACCGGTTTTCTTAAAATTAGGTATGCAGAAACTGTAACATCTGAAAAGAAATAGGGAATAGAGCTTGGGATAGGGCAATAGCGGTAAAAGCTCCCCCTCCTTATATCGCAGGCAAATAGTGTTACAATTGGAAAAAAATATAGCATAGTTTTTATTATTTAGGGCGTGAAATGGAGCAAGAGGGGTAAAAGCTCCTCCTCCCTATATCTTCTTATCTAATAAGTCGGTTTTCTTAAAATCTGGCATGCAGACACTGAAACATCTGAAAGAAAGAAATTTTATGGCAAAACAACGTTTGCCGGGTCAGCTAGTACTTAATAAATAAATGGAAAACTATTTTTATAATCAATATGATAAATTTTAAAAATAAAGCTAGTAAGACGTTTGTTAGCTGAAAGTGTTATATAAAACTAACTCACACAAAAAATACTTTTGCAAATGCTGCACATTTTACACATATTTAATTTTGACTTTTCCTTTATTTTTCTTAACTTTGTTTTGCTTAACTTTGTTTCTCACAGTGCATAATAATGGATATCAAAATGATTAGCTTCCCATCCTTAATTATTGTGTGATAAGCAGAACGAAAAGATCTCGCAGAGTTTCTCTAAATGTTAAATGTCAATCCACCGCAATTTGTGTAATGGGATTGCAATTATCTTGATATTTCATTCACCCTAAAGCTTTTCTGTGCTGTCGTCCTTCGGTCGGGCACAAGGCGGATTTTAGGAGTTTTAGTTAGCGAGCCGGTGTTTATTATAAAATAGAGGAGAAAATGCTTGCTCCCGGCCGAATACTGGCTATGCAGAGAAGCTTTAGTAAGCAAAGCAAGTAAGCAAAGTAAGCAAAGTATAGATGAAAATCCTTGCGCCCTGCCGAAGTCGCAGCCATGCTATCTATCGTGCGATTCTTAAAACCAAAATTGTACAATGAACTGTTTTATACATATTAGGGTATTATTTCATTTCAGAAATTGGGGTCTTATTTTATATGAAATAAGCACCCAAATATAAGGGTATTATTTCATATTTGTTTGGGGCGTTTTTTTTTCATTTCGTTGGGGGTTTTATTGCATATAAAATTTTTGGGTTTTTTGGGGGGTTGTTTCATGCCGCTTCAAACTTGAGCCAAATAAAATTAAAAACGTAAAAAAATTATTTCATCAAAACTAAATTTGCTAAATTTTTTCAAACTTTGAATTTATTCATACACTTTCGATGCAAACAAAACAGTTTTTTCCATAATGCTGAAGTATATGCATATAAGCGATTTTATATATTGCATTTCTCGTTGAAAAAGCACCAAAAAAGTGCAAATTATATTATGCTTATAAGCGATAAATACTGTAGTTGTATTTGTTTGCATGTTTAATTTGACAAAAACAACACCAAACGCCACAAAAAAAAACATACAATTTTTAAAAGTAAGCCTTGCGTGTGCAGAAGTAAAAGCTTAAAAGAAAAATTAAAAGACTTTGTCAGAGTAAACTTTGCTTTTGCTAGGGGCATATACAGAAATTTAAGATAAATTGGAGGAAACAATATATTTATTTCCCGCAAAATCTTTAGCGGCACATTAAAAAATGATCTCTTCATTGTAATTTGAGGTTTATCGGTTTTCCTGTCAACAAATCTGGCAACTTTAGACGCAGCCAATGTTTTCTTTATTATTGTAGTTCTCTTAGCAGAAGATGTTTTTATATGTGATAACGAAGAAGGTAAAAGCCGGTTGGTTGTCAGTCTGTCTGATTGTCCGTCCAAACCCGTCTTTAGTGGTTTGTTTGTGTGTGTTGCCTTAAGTGTTGGCCAATTTTAACAAAAAAAAAGGTAGCATCAACTCTTTTGTTGTTTACGTTTGTGTTTATTTGTTGCAATTGTTGTTGGTTTTTTATGTGAGTTGGCCACACTAATAAATAAATATGTAGCGATTGCCTAATAATAATAGTTGATTGTAGTTGCTGCATTTGGTACTCACGCTCAACTTAAGGAATTTTTATGACAATTTATTAGCATGAGTATTAACAGGGTTGTATTAACATTATGTTAAGACAGTAATGTTAGCAACATAAGCATTAAAACTATTTTTATAATCTTAGTTTTCTTTGTGTGTGCTTTAGTTGATATGCATAAATATGTAGTTTAATCGTATAGTTTAGTCTGTGTGCTTTTCAGTTTAGTGTTCTAATTTTCTTCTCGTCCATTATAAAAGCATAATTCAATGTCAGTCATACGTCACGGTGTGCAGTAATAAGACATGTTGTTTGTATTTGCAAATAAGCAATAAATTGCATGTGAATTCTACTCGTATTAACGAAAAGTTTTTCCACAATTTTGTTTAGATAATAAAATGCATAAATTTAAAATTTGGTATTTATGTTTAAATGCAAAATACAAATCTATCAAAAAGACATTCTAATAGCTTTTAGTTATTACATATTTAAATAATTTTTGGCATACATTTTAATGTATGAGAAAATGTTAAAAATTTTCAAGTTTTTGTTGTCAATCTTAATTATGATTAAAGCTAAACAAAAATTTAAACAAAATATACAAAATTCAAGAACAACAAGTAAAAGTGGGTGTTTGGCACGATTTTGCAATTGTTATTTTATAAATACACACATTTTTTTGTCCTACCATTTCATAAATAAAAATTCATGGTAATATAAAATTATCGATAAGTCCATAATATTTCTATAGTAACACAAAGTAATTGGAAAATTTTCTGTAGCAATATAAAGATATCGATAATTTTTTAATATGTAGTAATACAAAGTAATAAATAACTTCCTGTTCAAATTCAAAGTTGTCGGTAGCTTTTTCATGGAAATTCAAAATTATTGTTAATCTTTTCATGATAATATAATGTTCTCAATAACGTTGCTATGGAACTTTTAATTTGTAAAAACTTTTCTATAAAATTTTAAGTTATCAATAACTTTGCTATTATCGGAAAGTTATCGGAAACTTTTCAACAGTTATACTTAGATATCAATAAAATTCATGGTAATGTAAAGTTATCGATAACCTTTTTTTTTAGAAGTACAAAATTATCAATAATATTTCTAAAGTAATAAAACGTTATCGAAAACTTCTCTGTAGCAATACGCAGATATCGATAATTTTTTTATGGTAATACAAGGGTAAAAATTACACTCCATTAAAATTCAAAGTTATCGACAGCTATTAAATTTAAATTCCGAAGAATCGATAACCATTCCATGACAATCAACCTTATCGTGGTTGGCGAATTTAAAACACGCCTGCGACTGTTTTGCAGGAAATTTAAAGGAAATAAGTTCAGGTTCTCTTTAATCTATTACCAAACAGTCGCAGGTGTATTTTAAATTCGCCAACCACGATAAGGGCGAATTTAAATATTCCATTAAATTTAAAGTTATCAATAACTTTTATGAAAAAATATAAAGTAATCGAAAGTTGTCCAACAATAAAACCTAGTTATCGATAACTTTTCTATAGTACTACAAAGTTATCAATAGCTTATTTCTGGTAATATGTACAAATAAATTAATAATATTTCTGTAGATATTTAAAGTTATCGATAACTTTTTTGAAAATATTTATATCTATAGATGACTTTTCTGTTAAATTTAAAGTCATCGATTTTTGTTTTTTTACAAATACAAAAACTTCAGATAACTTATTATATAGGTTTATAAAGTTATCGATAAATTTTTCTTACTATCGATAATTCTTCAATACCCATAGTAATAGTTGTTTTGCAAATCCCTTCACCTTGCGTTGAAAAATTTTTCTTATAAATTTTTTTTAATTTCTAAAAATGTGTATGAAAATAATTTTCAAGGAAGGTGAAGTGTTTCTAACAAGAATTTTGTATAAAAAAAAGCATTTTTGATACAAAAAGTAAAGGCCCAACTATAATATTCTAAAGTTGGCTTAAGCAATTGCGCGAACACATGCGATTCATATGTCTCGAACCATATTGAACATAAGAAAACTTTATGGTTAATTTTATGAAACCGGCTTTTGCTTAAGCAAAGTGCAAAACAGATCGCATTTTTGTGGGAAATTAAAAGTTTTTGGTAAAAACTACGAAAATAGATTAAATTTTTTGTGAGTCGGAGTTGCAGTTGGGGTCGGAATTAGACCTATTTCTTGACGACTGCACAGACCTGGTGAAAAGGCGCCAATTTGTCGCAAAAGTGCAACATTTTTGTTATCAAACTGCATTTCTGTAACCAAAAGTACGAATTTGTGCGATAAAGAGCTAAAACACAATGCATTTGTATCGCAAAAACTTCAACAATTTGTAAAATTTTGGAATTTTTAGTAAAAAGGCATGTTGCATTTTCATGAAATAGTACAAAAAACTTTAAAGGTTTTTTAATATTTAAAATTGCTTTAAAAAATAAACATTTAAAAATATAGTTAAAATCTGGACGTTTTCTATCGAAATCATTAGTTATTTTGTAATAAATTTTAAATAGGTTAAATTTAAAAATCACACAAGGTCGTTTGGGTTAGACAATATTCCAGTAAAAAAATTGTGAAAATAAAATTTTTAAGAAAGTTTGAAGTGTCAATTTATTCACAAAAAACCATAACAAATAATAATAAAGTTAATAACTATATTAACCATCTATTGGAATTTTACAATAATGATTGTAAAAAATCATAAACAATATGAAACCAGTTTCGAATAAATAAAAGAGGAAAAAACACAAAAATGTTTTATGGTGTAAATATTTCAAGTTGAATACGAATATCTTGTATTGTAACCATACGGTATTTGTGCCCTTTGGCATTATGCGTTTATTACTCATTCACTGACTTGCACACTCAATACACAAACACACCCATTTCTTTCAATCACTAATTCACGCTTACTTCTCCATTTGTGTGTACTGGAATGCAGTTTTGGAATTAAAATTAAAATTAACAATATTTCCTATAATTTGCATTAATAAATTAAGAAAAATAAAAGAAATAAAACAAAAGGAATTAAAATAAAAACCGTAATAATATTTGTTGCTATTTTTTCCACATTTTTTTTATGAATATATAAAAAATTGTGTATGCTTATAGTTAATTTGTAAACAGGTGAGAGGGATACCAAAATTTAATGTTAATTTTATTAATACTTTAATAAAATCAAATATTTACTTCACTTTCATTTTCAATCTGAATTAAATGTTTCGTTTCTTTGTTTAATTTTTTGCATTTCTATAAAATATTTATAGCAGAGCTTAAAATTTGGACATGGGAGTGAATTTTAAAAGATGGTATTAAATGGTGTGTTCATTGCTACAAAAGAGAAAATATTCAAAATATTCGTGTAACTCGGAGGGGAAAATTAGGAATATTATTTGAATATTTTGCATTTGAAATTTTAAAAACAAACGTCAACTTATACACGACATGTTTTTTACAACTGACTTGTCAAATTTCCCACCACGAAATACCGTTATATTATAAAGTTTATAACATTGCTTCTTTAAAATTCAGACGTAAAGTTGTCAAACAAAATTCCACCAACAGCGTGCTCTATTTTCATCTGACTTAAATATAAATTTGTTATATGTTAAAAGTTTCGATCAAAACATTAAACCCTTTAACAGCCGTACCTAAACAAGAGCGGAAGGCGGAACGTTTTCTTCCGCTTAGCTTTTACGTTGATATGCCATACCTAAACAAGAGCATCAAAGTAGTGTTAACTTTCTTGTTTAATAAAACCCACATAATAGAAATAAAAAATAAGAGAAAAAACCGCTAGATTGACAAAAAAATAGCTAAATTGCCATTATTTATTAACAATAGAGGCAAACTTCACTATTAAACGCGCTGTCAAAATCGTATTTTCCAATTGTAAAGCGTTGACGCAGCGCTATTTAGGGATGCTTCATACAATTTGTATGGGCATGAGGATTTTTGACAGCTAGAAAACGCTTTCCGCTCTTGTTTAGGTATGGCTGTAAGAATTTAGTTTATACATTTTTTAAAAATAGTTCAATTTAACGCTCTTCATTAATATAAGAGATTGTTCTAGATCAGAGGTTCTCTCACGTTCATGTTCTACTTATGTTGCATAGGCAGCCATTATGTTAATTAGAATCTGCATTGCTTCCTCTGTCATACCCTGAGTCAAGTTATTTTTTTTTTAATTTCCTAAGCTTCCCGCGAAGCTCTATGCTTGTCTGCAGGAAAGAAACCAGAGTCTCTGGCGGGAATCGAACCCGCAACCTCGGCGCTGATAGACTAGCCTATTGGGGGACTCTGCTACTCAATAGGCATCCCGGCTAAGTGTAACCCTTTCGTTTTCTTAATTAGAAGCAAAAAAAGTACCTCAAATGCTGCACTTAATAGAAAAAAAATTTCGCGGACCACCAAACAAAGTTTGGATACAAATAATAGTTTCTACAAAAAGGTGATTTTCTTTGCGACCTAGTTGGAAATCTATAACGTACTTCTAGGGGCGCGTTAAACGTTTTAGATAAATAATAACTAGATGAGCAAATCTTAAAGAAGGAAAGTTAAAAGGCTTTATTCGTCTGTGCAAAACATACCCCACGTGGCGTATAGGGATCATCAGGCGTAGCCAATACCTGGGGTTATAATATTAAAAGATCACAGGAAATCTTCCGGATCTCTTTCGATGGCCTCTAACCAGAGATCCTATCTGGTACTATGGGAGTCAGTAGGTCCCGAAGAGCAGGCATCGGCCTTACTTTTAGTTGAGGACTCCTTTAGTATACTTCTTGCCGGATATGCTTTCTGGCTTTCAGAAAGATTGTCTTTGCGGAAGTTTTATTTTTCTGATATTTAGTACTTTGAAGGCTGCACTTCTGTCCGGATTTGCAGATGGGGTAAAACGAATAAATGATATTTTAACGAAGGGATACCTTCGGGGTTCACGTAGTAGTTGTGGTTAACTGCCCAAAGTCGCAAGAAGGAACATCCTAAAAATCCCACTAAAGGTATGATTTTTCACCACTAGTTGGAGAGATCGGTGCGGGGGATGATTATCCCTAGGAGTTGTTGTTACTCAACAGATGCTGCTAGCGTTTTCCAAAAGCAGCGCTCCAGCTTCTTAACAAGGGGCGAGTGTATAGTCTCCCCGGATTTTGCACTTAAATTGCTTCCTGGGTGTGTCGCCTCGAGACCGGTTGGTTAATTCACATTTTAACCACATGATAGTTAGGACCTACCCTAGGGCAGGTTTCCTTGTTATTCTTTCTTCACATTTGGAAAGCATCTGTTTGGAAACAAAAAATAATAATTTGGGGCTCAGTTCCGAGAATAGGGCGGATGAGGAAGCATTGTGCTTGAAGAGCACACTAAAGTCACTTGTTTCCATTTCTCTAAGCAATGACTGTCAAACACAAACTAAATGACGCAGCTTATTAAAATTTTAACAAGAGTCAACTAGTAGATGGCTGTTGACAGACACGGATTTGCCCTTTCAGTTAGGAGCAGGAAAATTCAAAAATTTACGGGCTTATTTAGATACAATACCATTTTATCGGTCATGTTCTAGAAATCGAAATGAAGTAAAATTGAAATTGAACGAGATTTTGATTGAAATTATTAAAAAAAATGACTGCAGTTTTTAAGAGTTGTTCTTGTAAAGATACTGGGTACCTACTCAAAGTATGAACTTTCTTTACAGGCTCGTTTTCAAAATTTGTTCGATTTAAAATCCACTTCGATTTATAGAACATGCTCCCTTAAGTTTTAAATATATATAGAAGGTGGGCGTATCCTTCGGCCGATTTTGTTGAATTTTCAAACGCAGTTTTATTGCTTGTGTGCACCCCGGTTAAAAGCTTTTAACGATTATTTACATCCAACTTGTGTTTTACGTCAACAAGAGAATCAGAATGTACAACCCAATTATGAATAAAAATTTTTCGGGAATTTTTTCCCCTTTTCCCATTCTTCCTATTTAATTTCAATGAATGGGAAAAGGAAAACAAATCCCGGGGAATTTTTATTTCTAATGGGGTTGACAATACAATTTTAATAATATGCTGTCAAAGATGTTTAAAGATACACCATTAATATGCGCTATCTGTGCATATAAACAATTTTCCAAGATGTATTTCTCATTTAAAAGCTCCAAAAGGCACTTAAATATACATATAAGCGTTAAATACGGTATTAACTATATAAATTAATCTCTTATCAGTTGATAATTAAAGATTACTTAATGTCTGTATCAAATTTTAACATCTCTTAAGATAAACTACCAAACTACAAATGTTAATTTATTGCGTTGTTCATGATTTCATTACTTACACGATTTATAAATTCAAAATTCATTAGAAGTGACGTGTGAGTGTTTCATTAAAAAGAAACTGTTACCATATGATGACCTTTCATATTAAATTATTGTGTGTTTTTAAGTTGTTTGTCACATTTTCAACAAATTTTTAATAGTTGTCGATAAATATAATAAAATTAAAAAAAAAACTCCCATAAAAATTTAAGAAATCACGCACAAAAAACGCTAAAAGAAATCAAAAGTATTATGCAAACACTTTTACGAGTTTAGTTTAATAATTTATGCGGTCATCAAAATATTGTCGATTTATTAAAATTGTTTGCAAGTGAACTTATATTTTAGCTCCCTTATGTTTTATATTGTACGGAAATGCTTTTAAATATTTTTATTTTACACATTCATAAAGCAAACAATTAAATTAAAGAGACAAACATATTGGTAAAAAAAAAGTTGCAAGTTGCATGGGGGAGATTTATTAATGAATTTACTCTATAGTCGGTAAAGTTCTTTGTCGAATCTCAAGTTCGGTTACAAATGGAATTGGAAATAGAGCGGAAGGAGAATTGTTAATCTGGGAATATTTTGAAGTCGTATGTCATCAGAGCGAGCAATTGAACTTCTTAGAACAACCTCCATTTAAACATGGTACCGTCGCAAAAATATTTTAATTTGCTTTGAATTACTTTATGAGTTACTATAGGAAGTATTTTTGTCAAATTTAAATTGTGTTCTCGAACTGATTTAAAACAGCGGAGGCAGTAGCTTCATTAAAGCTCTTTAGCATATGTGGCCATTTCCCATCATAATTGCGCTTCCTAGACTTAAACCTATTTAAGGTTTTTAATTAAGTCGTCGTTAAATCTCGGATATTTCTTTTATAAGTTTTTCACCTAAATTTAAGTTTCTATGACATTAAGGGCGAATAAATCTGTGCAGGTTTAACTATCTTTTGGGTTAAAAATATTGTTTTAATCAGCAAATTTATAAATCAGTAAACCTAAAAACCATTTCTTAGCTTTTGATTAATAAAATCGATCTATTAATCCAAAATTATTTAATTATTTTAATGATACTCATACTTCCCCCCCTTTTTCCATATTGTAGCTCATTTCAATATCGTTAATATCGTTATCGTAAATATTATATTTTAATACTATTTCACTTGTGTGTTGTTTAACTTTGGTTTAAGGTATTTAACTTTTAACACCAACGCACAACTGAGGAACGGTGGCATATACGCGCATTAAAAGTAAATTTGATTTACGTGTTACGATTAACAACAAACACAACATAAACAGCATCAAACAAACACACAGACAGAGAAATGAAGGAACAAACATTTAACTACGTACATATATGAATATCAGAAAGTCAGTCATTAACAGAAGTAGCTGCAGCTGCGTTAACAACAGCAGCAGAGTTTTTATCATCATGACTTTTGTTAAACAAGCATAAAAAAATCACAGAGTTGCTAAAAGAAAAACGATGAAAAAATTAAAAAGAAGAAAAGGTGAATTATTAACTTTATGTTTGTTCTTTTACGGTTTGAATGTATGGCCGAGGGCTGACGGAAAAGTTTATAAAATCAAACAGATAGTTCAGAACAAATCTTCCTCTTGGCTTTCTGTGTTGTAAAAATTAAAAAAAAAAATGCTTTAAGACACTGAAGAAATGATTTCAATTCGTTTAATAGCGACCAAAATAATTATTTATAAAATTGCTTTCGAATCGAAAAATTATTCGATAACGACTGCCAGAATTAGCCCCCAGGTTTTTTTTCATCAAACTATAACGGCCTAACTCGAGTTAGGACAAAATTGAGCTTTTAGTAACAGCGCACAGTGGGGTGAAACATATGCAAAACGAGGATTAATTTAGGGAAGCCTGATATTTATGACAAAATTTTTATTTGGATACACAGAGTATATTGATTACTGAAAAAAAAACTTTTGTTGTAAAATTTTAGTGGCATTTTAATTCTGTTTTATTTAATAAACTTAAAACTAACATGTTATTTTTCGAACAATATATATATATATTTTTTTTTTTTTATATAAGGTACATCCATTGCTTGAATATGGAATTCAAAATCATCTTCATAATTATCTTCACCTTCATCAAAATCATAATCATCTTGTTATCATCATCAACATCGGAAATATTTAGCAGAATAAGCAAATCAAGTGCTGCCTGTTTGTGGTAAATTTAAATGATGTAGTTTTTTATCATAATGTTTGTTTTTTCTTGAAGTTATGAGAAACCGATTGAAAATGTCTTCATTATATTTTATGCCACTGCATTTACGAGCATATTGATCTCTAACATTTTTAAAATCTCTTTAACGAGCTTCTTGTGACTCCTCAGAAACTTGGCATATTGGCGATAGCGTATAAGATGATATTTAGGGTACATGAATTAAGAACTTGTGTAAAGTAGGAGGCATATAAAACCATAGGTAAAGATTTGCGGTTTTATGGGTAAAGTCGCGAAATTTTTTGAGTGAATCTCGTAACAACAGGAAACAACAATAAGTATTATATTATATGCAATCTTTCTATCAATTCTACATCAATTTTTGTAATTTTAGCAGAAACTTCTGCATTTCGGAAAAATAACAAAAACTAAAATAATCATTTAAACGAAACAAAACAGAAAAAAACAAGTAAATGTGTTTCACAAAATCTCAAATATTTTTAAAACCCCATTATGCAAGCTGAAATACTATATTTTAGGAATATATAAAAAGTTTTGCCCAAGTATTCTCACAAACATTTTAAAAATCAACATTTTTTTAACCAATTTAAAAAAATTTTTTTTAAATATTTTCGCAATAATTATCAAAAAGTAATTTCAATTTTTGGGAATACAAAATTTTAATTTCAAAAGATTTTGTTATTCGTGCTTAATTTCCAGTTTTTATTCTTGATAAAAACACTTGAAATTTATTGTTGATGGGATAAGCTATTCCCATGCGCATTTCACTGGTTGCTTAGGCCAGATCATCAGGAAACTTCATCCATAAAGATTTTAGAAAAACTAAAGATATTAAACCAAATAAAACTGTTAAACGCATTAGACTTATAGCAACAGTTCTACTTGTAATAACATCAAAGTTTTAACAAAACACATCAACAATAAACAGTGGGTTTATCTCATCTTACATTCCCCACTACAATTAGTTGAAATTCTCTCAACATTAATTGTAGTTGTAAGTAGGTTAAGAAAAACAAAATTAAAACAACAACAACTTACAAAAGATGTTGTCAATTAAGTGTTATTTTTTAGGCCGTGCACTTGCCTGTTTAATAAAAAAAAGTAAGTTCAATTTTTGGGAATACAAAATTTTAATTTCAAAAGATTTTGGGAATTAAGCACGATTATTCCCAGTTTTTATTCTTAATAAAAACACTTGAAATTTATTGTTGATGGGATAAGCTATTCCTATGCGCATTTCACTGGTTGCTTAGTGCCAATTCACACGTTGCAAGTCTTATCCCAGCGGGAAAATGGAATTAATAGGAATCGAAAAAGTAATACATATCTTGTATAATATTTGATTCCAGAATTCATTATTCTTAACACAGACCATGTCCTAGGATTGTAATAAATTATTTTAATGTATCCTGCGAATGAATTAAATAATTCATTCTTTGGAATAAATTATATTATTCAAAAGTCTTATAATAAAAGTCTTCTCCAATGCCGTTTGGAATACATTTTTTAATACCTGTTTACTTTAAATAACTTTGACCCACAGACATATAATTTGTGCTTTGACCGTACGCTTTCAAACACAAACTGCGACTAAAATAAAAGTTATAAGTTATAAAGTAGCAAGCTGATCAATAAGACTTGCCACATGTGAATTGGGACTTAGGCCAGATCATCAGGAAACTTCATCCATAAAGATTTTAGAAAAACTAAAGATATTAAACCAAATAAAACTGTTAAACGTATAAGACTTATAGCAACAGTTCTACTTGTAATAATATCAAAGTTTAAACAAAACACACCAACAATAAACAGTGGGTTTACACTGAGAGAATTTTCTTCTTTTTGACATTAATTCCATGAAAAATTGCATTAAAAAGGAACCTATGCAGCGCTTTGTTGTATCAATGAAACCTGTATTATTAAAAGGATTTAATGAAACATTACATTAGATCTATGAATATTATTCATTGGATGAATAATTTCAATAAAGTAAAATAAATTTTTTTTTTATTTTTTCTTATTTTATTTTATTTTTTATTTTTTTTCTGTCTCTGGCGGGAATCGATCGCGCAACCTCGGTGCTGATAGACTAGCTCACTACCAGCTAGTCTACCGGGGCAGTGTAGTTTTTGGATAAAAAAACTATGTTTTTTACTCAATTAAGAGCATAAATATGAGCTTAAATTGGCCATAATAACAATAACAACGTTGATTGAAAGTGGATTGAAAGTTTTTGTTTCATTACTATAATGACATTTTTATTGTCATAATGAACATTTAAATTTATGAAGGCAATTATTGAAATATGTTGCTTTTATAAAAAAATTTTTTGATTTCATAAATTTAATGGCATTCATATAACATTAGACGTATGAAATTATTAAATCTTAAATTTTTTAATTAACAATTAAACTTTTTTTTAAGGAAACTTTAATTTTGTATTAATTTATGAATATAGTTATGTTTGTATACTGTTTTTTTATGTTCCCAATTAAAATTTTTTTTTAACTTGGACAAACTTAATTTTTCATATATCCAATAAAAATTTTTAACGTAATTACGAAATCCAATGAAGCGATTTTAACGACAATACTTCATTATAACTATGAATTTCCATTTAGACAATGAAAATTTTCATTTACCCAAGGAAAATTTTTTTATGAAAATGATTCATTAAATATATGGAGCATTTTTCTTCAGTGTATCTCATCTTACATTCCTCACTACAATTAGTTGAAATTCTCTTAACATTATTTGTAGTTGTAAGTAGGTTAAGAAAAACAAAATAAAAACAACAACAACTTACATAGGAATAGCTTATCCCATCAACAAATGTTAAAAGTCAACGCACCAAGGAACCTTTGCCCATGTTTTATATTGACTTGGATCCTAATCCAAATAATAAAGAAATTTATAGCATCAAGCATATAATCTATGCTATAATAACAGTTGAAGCCCCAAAGAAAACAATGGACTTAATACAATGTCACAGATGCCAACTTTTTGGTCATACGAAGGCCTACTGCAAAAGGCCATTTAACTGTGTTAAATGTGGCCTTAATCACCCGACGGCAGATTGTAATAAAAAAGCGGATACACCACCTCGCTGCTATCTCTGTTTGAGAGCCCATACCGCAAATTACAAAGGATATCAGGTCTACAAAAACAATCTTCAAAAAAGATTGCACCAGGGTAATAACTTCCATAATCATAAACAACAATACAACGTCCATCCTGACGAATTCCCACAAATCAACAGTAATAATAATACATTCAGTAAATCGAACAATTTCAACAATAATCAGTCGTACTCAGAAGTGTTAAAAACCAATAATAACAATAACAACAACATTGCCATAGAAAGAATTGAATCCATGTTAGCAAACCTTCTCAACATGATAACCATGTTAATCTCAAAACTATGCAAATAAATCTTCGTATAGCAATATAGAATGCCAACGGACTTCTAAATCATATAGGAGAAATTGAGACTTTTATTCATTTACAACATATAGATATTTTCTTAATATCTGAAACTCATTTTACAAAAAAAAGTTACTTTAAAATTAAAGATTACGATATAGTTTCTTGCAATCACCCAGATGAAAGAGCTGACGGTGGCTCTGCAATTTTAATAAAATCCTCTCTGAAGTACGCTCCCCTCGAAAATTATAGAATGCCACATTTACAAGCAGCGGGTATTTAAATTAGGCCAGGCAACTCTAGCTTTTTCTATCTACTCCATATATATTCCACCAAGGCATTCTGTTCAGGGACCGTAACAGTTATGCCTTTTTCCATAAAAGTCAGATGATAACTGTTATTTTTTTATTTTTTTGAGCAAAAATAACAGTTATTTTTTTATTTTTATTTTTTTGAACAAAAATAACTGTTATTTTTTGATTTTTTATTTTTTCGATCAAAAATAACAGTTATTTTTTGATTTTTGTTTTTTTGAACAAAAATAACAGTTATTACTTGATTTTTATTTTTTCGAGCAAAAATAAAAGTTATTCTCGAAATAAATTTACGTGTTTTAATAATTTAGATGACTTTAATAATTATTTTAATGTGCATAAGGAATTCCAATGATAATTACACACTAAAATAAAAATTTAAAGTCAACGAAATTATTAAATCACGTACATTTATTTAGAGAATAACTTTTATTTTTGCTCGAAAAAATAAAAATCAAAAAATAACTGTTATTTTTGTTCAAAAAAATAAAAATCAAAAAATAACTGTTATTTTTGATCGAAAAAATAAAAATCAAAAAATAACAGTTATTTTTGTTCAAAAAAATAAAAATCAAAAAATAACTGTTAAGTTTGATCTAAAATATAAAAATCAAAATTATAAAAATCAATATATTTTATCATTGACAAGTGCATGAGGAACAATATGGTATAATTGAATCAGTTTTTCGACATTTAATTCTATATGCTTTTTTTTGTTTTAAAATTCCAATATAACTGTTATTTTCGGTCCCTGATTCTGTTAAATGTCAGGACTTTAACAATTTTTTCGACTCAATTGGAAACAAGGTTATGGTAGGTTGTGATTTCAACGCCAAGCACCAGTAGTGGGGTCCAGGCTAGCTAGCCCAAGAGGCAAAGAACCCTACAAAGCTAAACAAACAAAAAATTTTCAGTTCTATCCACAGGAAGTCCAACGTACTGGCCTAGTGACCCCAGAAAAATCCAAGATTTACTTGGCTTCGTTGTGTACTCAGGGATTTCATGCCATCTTTTAGATATTTTAGACACCGACGAGCTGAATTCCGATCATTCCCCACTCATTGTTAATTTCAGTGCGTATTGCTCTACTATAGATAGAAAGTATACAATTATATCACCAAAAACTAATATAAATTCCTTTAAAAACTGGATAGAAGCAAACATAAATCTAAACGTTCGAATTAAAGATGGAAAATAACTTGACGACGTCGTCGAAGACTTCACAAACTTGATCCATGAAGCTAGTTTTCAAGCCACCCCTACGGAGACTCAAGACAATTCTCAAGGTAATAGTATCAGCGGAAATCAGAAATCTAATAAGACACAAAAGAAGGTTACGGAAAATATGGAAACGTACAAGAAATCCAGCAGACAAAACCAATTTTAACCGAACCTCAAACGAGTTAAAACGACGTTTAGATGAGAACAAAAATGAACAATTAAGCTGTTATTTGAAGAGCCTTACTACCTCATGCGATAGAAGGAATGAACATAATATATGGAATGCCACAAAATATTTAAAAAGGCCAATAAAAAGAAACGTCCCTATAAAAGACCAGAACGACACCTGGTGTAGATCGAACTATAACAAAGCCGTTGCTTTTTCTCAATGTTTAGAAAATAACTTTACACCGTTTGCTTTATGCGAACCTGTAGATGCTGATATCACTTCTGCCTTCTTAGACATACCGTGCCAAATGGACTTACCAATTACGCACATATCTCCAAATGAGGTCAAACGAGAAATTTTAAAATTAAACAATAGAAAGTCTCCTGGTTGTGACAAAATTTGCGCAAATGACATCAAAAATTTACCTAAAAAAGCCATTGTCCTTCTAACAACAATCTACAACTCTATAGTTAGACTTAATCATTTTCCAACACAATGGAAATGTGCAGAAATAATGATCGTTTCATAAACCTTCTAAGCCTGAAAATGATATTAAGCCTTATAAACCAATAAGTCTTTTGCACATATTCTCAAAAATTTTTGAAAGTTATTTTTATATAGGTTGCAGCCAGTTTTAAACACCAAGAATATTATCCCTGAGCATCAATTTGGATTCCGTCACAAGCATGGTACTCCTGAACAGTGCCACCGAGTCGTAAATGTTATTAGAAATGCTCTAGAAACAAAACAGTACTGCTCTGCTGTTTTTTTGGATGTTAAACAAGCCTTCGACAGAGTATGGCATGTAGGTATTTTATATAAACCAAAAACGCTTATCCCTGCACCATTCTTTTTGGTCCTCAAATCCTACATACAAAATCGTTACTTTTATGTAAAAGTAAAAGACGAAATTTCCAATATCTGTGAAATAAAAGCTGGTATTCCGCAGGGAAGCGTACTGGGCCCAGTTCTATATACGTTATATACCTCCGATATGCCACCTAATGAAAATGTTACTATTGCTACGTATGCGGATGACACAGCCTTAATGGCAAGTAATATTTCCTCAATAAAGGCCTCAAACCAGGTTCAAAATCACCTGGACAGATTATCGAACTGGTTTAAAAGATGGAATATTTCAATAAATACAGAAAAGTCTAATTACATTACTTTTACATTAAGAAAGGGAATTTCTCCTCCTATTTTACTGAACAATGAAGAAATTCCAAGAACTGATTGTGAGAAATAAATTGGCATGCACATTAGACTGGTCGCAATTTTTTTTTTTTTTTAAATTTAATTGTTTGCGCTGCTTAAAATATGAGGTTTGGTGTAAGAAATCATGATCTAATTTTTCAGGTCAATCCGACGGTGCCTAGCCGTGCCGGGTGGGGCCCAAAGTTCCCCATATTATAAAAAAAAACATCTTTTCTGTCAGATCTTTTTAGTTATACTAGTTGAAAAGCCGAAAATCAAAAATATGGCTTCGTTACGATCTTCCGCAGAGAAAGTACTTCAAGTGTGCCAAATTTCAGCTTCTTATGTCATCAGATGGCTTCAGAAAGTTGCGGAAAGAATAGGACACACATGCAAACATCCTGACATACTAAGAAATTATATATTGTATAGATAGATTAACATATGTTCGCGCAAATCAAAAACGCTTTAGCTTATTGAAAAACTAAAAAAAAACCGAAATTCCGCAATAAAATTTACTTTAAGAAAGTTAAAACTTTTTCTTTACACAGCGTTTACATTTGCCAGTACTGGCAAGACAGTAAGCATATACATATTAGTTGGCAAAACAATGCAAAAACAAAATAGCTGTAAAAGTGTTTATGTATTAGTGAAAAAGTTTGAATGAATTGCTACTGTCTTGCCAGTACTGGCAAATGTAAACGCTATGTTATGTTGGCTTTGGTTTTCGAGATATACTGTTATTTCGAAAATTAAGGAGGTTGCACAACATATGTTCGCGAAACTCAAAAATGCTTAAGTTTATTGAAAAACTAAAAAAAACGAAATTCCGCAATTAAATTTACTTTAAGAAAGTTAAAACTTTTTTCTTTATGTTGGCTTTGGTTTTCGAGATATACCGTTATTTCGAAAATTAAGGAGGTTGCACAACATATGTTCGCGTAACTCAAAAACGCTTTAGTTTATTGAAAAACTAAAAAAAACCGAAATTCCGCAATAAAATTTACTTTAAGAAATAAAATCAAAAGTTGTTTACAGATTTTAATCATTTATAGCTTGTTTTGTTTGCAATGTTGTTTTTTATATGTCTGCATAAAATTAGAAGCATAGCTGCATTTTTCAATTTTTTATGAATTTTTAAAACAAAAATTCCGAAATTTTAATAAAAAAATTATTTTTTTTTTCCAGAAAAAAAATTATGTTTCTAAAACGACTGCGCATATAAGAAAAACGTTTTACCTTTCTTAAAGCAAATTTTATTGCGTAATTTCGGTTTTTTTTAGTTTTTCAATAAGCTAAAGCGTTTTTGGGTTGCGCGAACATATGTCAATGTATCTATACAATATATAATTTCTTAGTATGTCAGGATGTTTGCATGTATGTTCTATTCTTTCCGCAACTTTATGAAGCCATCTGCTGACATAGGAAGCTGAAATTTGGCACACTTGAAGTACTTTCTCTGCGGAAGATCGTAACGAAGCCATATTTTTGATTTTCGGCTTTTCAACTAGTATAACTATAAAGATCTGACAGAAAATATGTTTTTTTTATAATACGGGGAACTTTGGGCCCCACCCGGCACGGCTAGGATTGACCTGAAAAATTAGATCATGATTTCTTACACCTCATATTTTAAGCAGCGCAAGCAATTAAATTTAAAAAAAAATATCACATACAAGATGCGACCAGTCTAATGCACATTGATAAAAGGCTGACGTGGAAGCAACACATAAAAGCAAAAAGGGAAAACCTAAATATTAAAACAACGCGAATGTATTGGCTGCTCGGTCAAAAATCAGAACTTAACTTAGAAAACAAAGTACTTTTATACAAAACAATTTTAAAACCGATATAGACATACGGAATCCAATTGTGGAGCACCGCTAGCAATTCGAACATAGAAATACTCCAACGATATCAATCAAAAACTCTTCAAATGATAGTAGATGCTCCATGGTTTGTAACTAACGAAACGATTCACAGAGATTGACTTATACCATAGATTCATAATGAAATAAACGTGTACAGCTCGAGGTACATTGAAAGACTAGCTGCCTGTTTAACGATGTCGAACGTCAACGTTCGCATAGAAAACTACATTTGAAACAAAAACAAATTTTCGAATATTGTTTTTGTTTTACATATAATTTTCTATGCGAACGTTAACGTTCGAAATCGATGAACTAGATGTTAGTAACCATTCCAACCCACTTGCTATTAGTTTACTAGATGATAGCGAGGAAGTTCATAGGCTAAAAAGGCTTCATGTGCTTGACCTTCCATACAGAAAATAAGCATGTAAATATTTAAAATAGTTACTGTACATATGTAAATATAGAGAACAAATTGTATACATATAAACAATTGCATACTTATAATTGTACTCAGAGAAAAGAGCACTTATGTAAATATGTTTTAACCTTAATGTAGGTTAAAACTCATGTTAATATTTATTTTTAATTAATTTGCTTATTATTGAAAAATAGATTGCAAATAAAAACTACATGAAAAAAAAATTAGATTAGTAGATTTGTAAATTTAAAACTGGAAGTTAATATATAATCTTCCATGGTTTTTTTCGGCTGAGCGACTTCATTCCCTTGCCGGCATTGAACTAGTTAAAGATAGGATCATAAGACTCACAGAAAATTTTAATATCAGATTCTTGAGCTCTGGTTATGAACATATCAATGAGTTAGCTCATCTTAGTTAGGAGTGTAAGTGGTTTAGTTTAAGTTATTTTATTAAAAAACAGAAATAGTCAAATAGGGTTTTGCTTAATTTTTACCTCCAATAAAATTTTCTCTTGTAAATATATACACATACATTTATGAAATATTGTTAAATTTATAAATTAAGCAGAAAAAATTAAAAATCTTGAAATCTTTAAAATGTATATATGTTAAGTGAAATGTAAATTTTATAAAAAAGCGAATAAATTGAATTGAATATGTTTTGAAAATAAAATATATATTAAAAAATAAAGAATTTTGTTTGTCGTTAAATTCATAAACTAAATTTAGTCGGGAATTATTTCCCTAATAGGAGCCCCACTTTTGTGAAAAAAAAAGAAATTCAATGCCAGGTTATTTGAAGACTTTGGCATAAGTTCTTCCACTAGAAGGATTTAATATAGTCATTAATTAAAATGACTGCATCCGTAGTCCCGATGACGTATCAATCAAGAGTCCGAAGCAGTTTTCCGAGGGGTTCGCCAAAAAAAAAATACATAAAAAAATTTTTTTGCATTGGACTCACTAAATACCAACAAATTTAAACTTTTTTATCGTTTAGATTTAATTGCTAAAGGGCTCTGCAAAGCTAAATAAAACTGTGGTAACGCCTTATCTAAGCCGATCGTAAAGCAATAAACGTTTTGTATTGAAATATTTGAAAATTTTTCCAGTCTACCCTCGTACATTTTTGCACACTAAAGCATATTAACAAACGCACACACAAACAACAACACTTCATTGTTTGCATAAAATGAACAAAGTAAAATAAATGCAGGGCACGCTTCAAAGTCATCAACATCAAACATTACAAAAACAACAACATGCAACTCACTACACACTCGACAGAACTTTCTGCGTGATTGTAGTTCATGCAATCATCATTATCATCACCATCAGCAACAACAACAGAAAAACTTTTTTAAATTTAGCTTTACAACAACAACAAAGCAACTGCAAGTACTACTATAACAAAACTGCACTCATTCTCACTACAGTTTTTTTTTGGTTGTTGTTGTTGTGTTTGCTAAGTTTAAGTGCACAATTTTAAGTTGTTGCTGAATGAATGTGTGCGTGAGGATTCTTCACACACACACACACATGCTGACATCATTTTATATCCGTTTGCTGTAACGGATATAAAACATCTGAATTTTTTCTTGTGGTGCAAAAACTAAAAACTTTTTGAGGGAAAAAATTTAAATAAAAACTAAATAGGTATGCTGTGAATAATACCCAACGCACTCGTAATGCTAAAATCATGTGTGTGTTGAAAGTTTTAAAGGGCCTAAAGCGGCATGTAAATACATGTTTTACTTTGCTATTAGACCTGCTCTATTTAAAAACTAAAAAGCTGTGCAATCACTTTCTTTGCTTCTATATGTCATACATAAATACATATGTATGATTATAATAATGATTACTATGATCGTATATATATTAGGAGCATCCCTTGTTTTCCGGACTGTTTTTGTTTTCGGAAACGCACAAAATTGTTCTTTCATTATCGAAAATTCCTTCTTTCATTAATTAAAACTTTTTCGATTAGTAAAACTTCTATCACGATTAATTCAACATCAATGCTATTTGCAATTTAAAAATGTTATATACAAATTCAAGTGCTTGCCTTTTGATTTCTGAAAAGGCGATTATTTAGGTTTAAATATGTATACGACTAGTTTTCTTTATAAGACAAATATGGGTGATTCCATAGTGTTGAACGTGACAGTCGTACGCATTAAAAATGCAATAACATTTTAAACAACAAAAATTTTTACGTTCTTTTAACCCTTAAATTATAACACTAAGAAACCACTGTTATCTATGTTAAAGTTAATGGTAGGCGCGATTCTAGGTCAAAGATAATGGTAAAAAAAGTAGCGGTTCGAACGTGAAAAAACAGAAGTGGCCATGTATAAAAAGGCGTAATTCAGCGAAACTTGACAAAAAAAATTAAGTCAAACTACTTTCACAATTTTTACGTAGCAATGTAACATTTAAATGTCTTTGATTTGATTAAAAAATCTTCTGTATTTTTTTTAAACCAAAATATTTCCATAATAATTTAACTGAATAATGATTAAAACAAAGTAAAAATTTACCGTTAATCCGAATAACACATTTCTCTTCGAACTTTTCCTTAGATTACAGGCCATAATAATAATTTTTATCAAATATCGCCTCTTTTAAGGAAGATAATATTAAAGAAGACATACAATAAAACATTCTCACAAATAAGAAAAAAAAATCATAAAAGAATATGCTTTTAATAACTTTGAAATTTTCGGTCACGGTGGACCTTTAGAAAGAAATGCCCATATATAATATTAAGTACTCGTTATTAATTGAAAGTTTGAAAAGAAAATGGGTACAAGTACCTAGACCAAATAATTGAGTCAGGCGCAGCAATCAATACTAACTACGACTTTCTTAGTTTAACAAGATTAAGAACGATTCACTAGGTTCATTTTGTACAAAAATTCCGACGTGTATAATGATTCCAAATTGCCTTATATCGAGCGAAACGTAACTAAATAATATTAAATATACATCTATGTATATTAGGGTGTCCCAAAATTTTTTTTTGTAAGAGGCTCAAGCATAATTTGAAAGCTTATAGGGTAAAATATTTTTTATTTTTTTTTTTAGAATTTTCGGAATAGGTTTAGAGTTCGCGCAAATGGAGTTTTCATAAAAAAACGGAGTTTTCGGCCATTTATTTAACTTTACTCATAACTTGGTTAATACCACGAGTTTCTTCACTTTTGAGGAAACAGTTTTAAAGAAAAGTATCCAAGCTTTATTCCTGTGTGAAAAAATTATAAGTTTTGGTGATGAGTGTACTCATTTAGATACCCTTAATTACAATTTTTCGTAATTTTTTAACAAATTCTGTAAATAACGGTTTATTACTTTTCAAATTTATATGAAAGGTATTAAAACTAGGGACGCGATTTTGAAAACCGATAAGTTCTAAACAATTAAGAAAAACAAAAATGGAATTTTGTCCTACAGTTTCCGAGTTACACTATTTTTATAGTTTGTACCTTAAAAATGGTGATACTTTTTCGTTATAATTATTGTATATGTATTTCCATAAATTTTTAAAGTTAGGTTTTAACTGTCATTAACTTCTGACATTTATTGATCTGAATCGTTACACGCTGCCATTTTCACTTTCTATTTTATGTGTGCTCCAGGGGCTATCAATCGGGCTAGCTGAATGATGAAAATTATATATTCTTTGAAAATATGCATTTTCCGAAACCAGTTGCAATCTTATATAGACAAATCAACAGTTGATGCCTTGCTTGAATTAAGTTCATTTATTTTAAGAATATGTATCAAATATTGGTACCGTATCAAGGGCCAGTGCCCTTGATACGCTCCTCTCAATCTCAATCAGATCTGAGCCTATTAAAGGAATTGGATAGTTATAAAATTATTAATAAAGCCGTTGAAAAAGCCTCGCTTAAAACTACTCTAGGTCATCAGTAGTACTTAACTCCGAAATTGGCTGCCTAAGCGTTTTTTGATGAACGTATCCACACCAAAACTTTGCACTTATTGACAAAAAAAACTTGCAGATACTCCATGGAGCGATTACGAAGTAGCAAATGTAACTTTAACAGAAGAAAAATCTAGAAATATAGAAACTCAACAATTTATTTCAAAAGCCAGTCTAACTTTTTTTGAAGTTTGCAATATTTCAATCGATTTTTTAAAAATAGATCCAGAGAATTGGAAAGCTAACAAGTAATTTCAAGAGGCAAAGAAAAAAGTTCAATAATTACAAGTGGCTAATACTCATATTAATGTCACAACTTCTGAAACTGATTACCAGAACTTGTTGCAAGGTATAGAACTACATCGCAAGAACCTCAATAAATGAGTTTTCACAGAGCTGGCAAACAGCTTATAATAACATATACTGGGTATAAAGATAAAAACGGGTATAACTCAGGAATGGTAGGAACAAATTTAAAAATTGTTTATTCGTAATAATTAGAACTAATTTGTCTTTAAAACTGCATCATTAGTTTTAATACCTTTCATATAAATTTGAAAAGTAATAAACCGTTATTTACAGAATTTGTTAAAAAATTACGAAAAATTGTAATTAAGGTTATCTAAATGAGTACACTCATCACCAAAACTTATAATTTTTTCACACAGGAATAAAGCTTGGATACTTTTCTTTAAAACTGTTTCCTCAAAAGTGAAGAAACTCGTGGTATTAACCAAGTTATAAGTAAAGTTAAATAAATTTTCCGAAAACTCCGTTTTTTTATGAAAACTCCATTTGCGCGACCTCTAAACCTATTCCGAAAATTCTAAAAAAAAATCAAAAATACTTCACCCTATAAGCTTTTAAATTTTAGTTGAGCACCTATGAAAATCACAAAAAAAAAATTTGGGACACCCTAATGTATATATGTAACGTATGTATGTAACGTATGGACTCCAAAACGGCTGGGTCGATTTTGAAGTCTGATTTTTGATTTTCGGTGTGCGGGCGGAGGGGCGTGGCAAAATCCAATTTTCATATTGCACCACCAATTAGAAAAGATATAAAGAAATATTTTGTACACAATATAAAGAAAGACATGACATCACTTTGAGTTATAACCAGGGAAACCAGAAATATGCTCTTAAAAACACGTTTTATGCGCATTAAATATGCAGTAAAATCTGGAAAATATGCCCTAAAAAATGTTAAAAATATGCCCTTAAAAATCAAAAATTGCAAATATAAAAACAAAATATTGAACAATTTAATAACAAAATTTGAAAAAAAAAAACCTAAAAATATAATCCCTTAAGCCCATATTAGGTTAAAATTCATATATGTAAGAGATGTTTGCGCCGAATATTATCTAGATATTAACATCCAAATGGGGTTTTGTTTTAAAAGGATTTAAGGTACGGCCGCTAAATTGTTAACAAATGTTAACATTTAAAGGAAGTTAAAGCTATTAATGGATGGGAGCTTTGAGCAAATGTGAAACGATTCAAAAATAATTTAATTTGCAGTAAAATATTTTTGGGGCTAATTTAATTTAAATACCATCATAATAAGATGGCTTATTCTTATTTGGAAAAAAGTTTTTATAGGGAATATGTGAAATTATAGACCTATTCTCACCATTTATACAGACCTCGTCCATATTTGATCAAATTATCTACAAAATTGGAACTTGTACTTTGAGCACAGGGTAAACGTGGGCAGACAACCAGACAGACGGACGGATGGACATCGTTAGATCATTTTAAACAGTTATTTTAAGTCGATCGGTAAACTTAACGATTGGTCTACATTTCTATGTATTAAACACATCGCATAACATTTATCCTTAATGACAACCTGCTTTGTCTTACAATTTGAGAGTAAAAATTAAATGTAGATGGCGAAATTGAAGTAACAGAATTTCGAAAAAAAAAATTCTGCGAAAGCTCCTTTAAGCATCTAAAAAAATTTATCATGTATCAAAATATGCCTTAAAAAGGCAAAATATGCGCTATAAACTTAAAATATGCTGCAAAAAATCTCGTTTAACTAAATTATGCACAAAAATGCTGCTAACGGTAAAATATGCACTAACAAATCGATGCCAAAATGTATAAAAGGCTCTGAAACGGATGAATATATTGTTTGTACCTTCATTGGTCGCACAAGGAAATACATGCAATTGCATATTTTTGGTTTCCCTGGTTATGACGTTGTTAAAGTAAATTTCCGATAGACTGCAACAATATAAAAGAAGTTACGGACCCACTTTTGTATTTTTAAAGATATTTTCTATTTAAATTTATTTAAGTAGTTCATGCAAAAACTTTGTCTGGTATATCGTTACCTAAAACGCAAACGGCTAAATTACCAAAAATTAAAAATTGACTTTTTCAAAAAATAGCCCTAATGGCGCTTAAAGACATATCTAACCGTTTGCATAAATGCAACATTGCCAATTGTCGAAATAACTGGTAGGATTTACTGTCAAGAAATTTATTTATTGTAGAAAAATAAAACGGCCATGTCAGGGGAATCAAAATCACGTGAAATGGAAATCAAGGAAAATTTTAAATTGAATTTCTGTAAAAATTAATGTAGCTTTTCCTGATTTCAAAAGCAGTTTAGATAGAGAAAAGTGGTCCTCAAAGTATGAGGTATACAAAAGGAAATATTTTTAGGAACTTTGAATACGGGAGAGTTTAACAAATTTTTTTTGATTTCAATTTCAGGTGATTTCGATTTCCATGACATGGCCTGTAAAGAGTTGAAACTGTACTTTTCATTTTAAATAGTTTTTTCCTTCTCTTGTAAAATTTTCAAAATGTTTGAAAAAGCTGTTTGTGTTTTATTAACGAAATGAATACTTAATAATCATTTTAAACACAAACTCTTTTTAAGATTCATCCTTTATTTCCACCATTACTGAGAATAAAAATTTTGTTTGTTAAAACTATTTTTAATTCTTCATTTGTACGGATTTAAAATACCATTTGAAATAAATTATTTAGTTTAAGTTTCCGTTAATAAATTGAATTTATTTTTATCTACTCCCCAAACTTTCATAAATATGTGCGAGATTGCAAACTTTCCAATAGAAAGTAAATGTCAGATCTTCAAAGCGTGATCAAGTGACAGATAATGCACATGATATTTTAAAATAAATTTATGACACTTGGTTATTTGAATACAGAAAACGAGTGATTTAAATTCGTTTAAAAGATGCATAAAAAAATGAACTCTTATTTTGTATTTTAAAAAAATATTTAAAGGAATATTTTAACAAGGAGAAATTGCGAACCCGTTAAATTTCTTTCTTTTACTAAGCAACAATTTATTTTCAATTTGAATTTATTATTTAGATCTCATGCGTATTGCGTTGTTACATATTTAGCGACCACATTCCTTTGCGCAATCAGTTGCCATTTTAGTTTATGCAAGTACTTCAAATTTACTCACACTCAAATGATTCCTAATAAAGGCCTCTATACTGTTTGCCCTTGAGTCTTTTCTTTATGGGAACGGAAAATGTTCGCTTTGTTAAAATGTTTTTTTTTTTTGTTGTTTCTTTATTTTTTTGGATTTTTGCCCAAATTCAAAATGTTACTACTAAAATACTAAATCCATAGAAGAGTTTGGAAGTGTTAATGCATTTAACAACCAAATACGGATGCAATACGAATAAGTGAATGAATGGATGAATGTCGGTCTAACTTACATACCAACACCCTTCAACAAAACTTGAAAAAAATAGTTTTGTTTCGTGTACTGTTGCTTTTGTTGGATATGCAGTGTTTGTATACAAAATGACATAACCACATTTGTCTTTTTTATTGAATTTGTTTTTTTTTTTTGTGTGTTTAAAATACGAGGGCAGTCCCAAAATAAGCCGAAATAGCGTATAGCTTGCGCCAGTAGTATCCAAAAATTACTTTAGTAAAAAGTAGAAACCTTAAAAAAATAAACGATCTCAGTAAAATTTTAATCATGAACAAAATGTATGACAGTTTTATATTTTAATAATCTCATTTGGAAGCTCTCTGGAGTCTGATTCTTCGACAAATTTTAAACGTGGCCGCATGATGTCGACCAGTTGGGGTCTGCACGCCAGGAACGGTTTAGGAAATGCAAAAAATGATATTGGTTGATAGTCGGCTGAAGGTGCGCGAGCTAGCGGACATAATAGGCTTTACAAAAAGTGCTTTACATCACATATTGACCGAAAACTTTTATTTTAGAAATAAAGATGACAGATGATTAAGAAAAAAACACAACAAACTAATTTATATTTCTTTAAAGTATTAAAAATGAACAAAAATACTTTTATAAAGTTAACTGAAGATTATTTTCAACATATTAATGATGAAATTGTGAAAGTTTATGAATTATTTAAGGAAAAAAATAAAAGCATTAAGCAAAAAATCGTGGCTGGTTGTACACGTTCATGATGGCCGATTCTACATTACACTCAGTTTGATGTATGTTCTGAGGATTCGATGTGATTTTGTTGTAATCATGTCAATTTGAAGTGATTTACAAATCACTTCAATGTATGGTAATCATCTCGATTTTGATGGGATTATAGCTTAATCACGTTCGAGGTGCTTAAACGCGTTTAAGAACCCAAGTGTGAACATAGTATTAGTCGATGTTTCGCCGTTTCACACCTGAAATAAAGAAAGAACTGGAAATAAAATTGCTTTCGTATCGAAAAAGTATGCGGTCACGACTTACACAATTGGCTCCCTGATAAATCGGGTTGGTATTAAATGATTTGCAAACAATGAAGTGATATAATCTGTGTTTTATGCCTTTGTTTAGGAGATATAAAGAAATTTTTTCCCAAATTTTTTTTCTTTGTGAGGTCGGCTTATTTTGGGACCGCCCTCGTATATATATTAAACAAAAATAATTGAACATGAATGGTTGTTGTAAGAACAAACAACAATGTATAAATATTTTAATTAAAAAACTCTTAGTGCCGTGCAGTTCTGACAATGGTTCAGGTTATATATATACAATCGTTATCTTGGTTTACCAAAGATTGTTCCATGTTGGAACAAAGGGCCGTATTCATTCGTTGTGGTTTCTGTAATCATGAGAGTTAAAGATCAACCGGTGATTAGCCGATCGCATCTGATTCTGGTATCGGGATTATCGGTTGGAGCATCCAGACATGCTTTATATTCTCAAAACTGGTTGTTGGGATTGGCTATTAAGTGGCGCCAATTACTCGCCACGTCGCTCCAAGGATCATTGGCAGCTCAGGTATTTACGAGACTCTCCCATTGAAACCGCCGAATTGTCCGCGACTGCTTATATTATTCGTAGCAAGTCAGCATATCTACTGGGATTTCCACTATCCGCAACCCGTGGACGCATATGGTTGCACACAGCTGTTCATCCAAAGGCAGCAAGTGCTTTAACTTATTAATTTAATCTAATTTAATCATAATATGGTTGCCGGTGGCAATAATATGGTTGAAGTAACCCTAATAAGTTTAAAAAATATTCGTTAAAATAAATTTTAATATATGTAATGCTAATTCGTTAACGGCTTTAGGATTGTCTTTGCTCCAAATACGGTAATTTTGCTTATAGACGTAGCCATTTAACCAAAAATGAGTTTCGTAAAATGGAAGAAGTACTCTATGAAGTGCGCAAAGCTTTCTTAGATATATGAAGTGGTTTTGCCCAAATATATAAAAAAAAAAGTTTTTCTAGCATTAGAACTGTGGGGCTAATAAAGTATTTATTTATTTCGGTAACCTGCCATGCCCTTTAGATCATATTATTAACCCAAACTAGTACGACACAGTGGAATCGATTGCAACATGATTACAAAAAATATTCTAATATATTGAGGCAATTCACAAAATGTTCTATTGTGGATATTGGTTGTATTGAATATAGTTTTATGACTGTCATAAAAATTTCGTTTTATTTTCATATTAAAATACTATACGATAATACTGTTTTTTCGGCGGATTTTCGTTCACAATTTAGCTTTCCCTCAACAATAAATTTCAGTGTATTTATCAAATATGAAATTGGGAATTCCCGAAAATAACTTTGATTTATGTCATTATTTTTCTTTATTTAAATATTTTTTTTTTGTCATTTTATCGAGCCCTTACCGCAAAAAAGCTTTAGCGACATCATTTTAAATTTTCGTTTTTTTTTAATAAACGACTTTATTGGCAACACTTGCATCATCTCCTAAAATATCATGGTCGCATAAGGTACCGTTATGATTTTATAGCAAAACAATTTTATCTCAAGCGACAACCTTCAAAAACCTTCTAAAAAAAATGTTTGTTTTTGTCGCTTAAGCTTTTTTTGCGGTAATGACTCGTTATTTTGACGTTTACACTAATATATCATATGACAATAAAACAAACTGTTCACGAAAGTGCTATTTAGCCTAAAATAGTACTTTAGTGCTTAGCATTTTAAAACACTTTGTGAATTGGCTAATTAATTCGTTGTTAATATGAAAACATTGAATATCAACAAAATAACTTTTAGTTTAGAAAATAGATTTTGGATAAAGTGGCGATTCTGTCTAACCATAGGACGAACTTCGCCTTAAAGTAATCCTAACCTTACAACAACCTAAGACTACTGAAGCCCGCGATATACGTTGGGCTCTGTTTGATCAAGTACTTTTGGTAATCACTCTTCTAGATCCCCGAAAGGTCCCCTACCAACAACATTTCTAGAAGTTATGAAGCTGAGGTACTGCTAGATTCCTGAGTAGATTCTATTCGACCATATTCTTTAACCTAACTTCCATTTTTAAGCCTTAAGCAATTTTGAGGATTACATGTATTCATATTCTCAATATTTCAAAGTTCTCAATTTTTTACTTATAAAGCCGATCTCTTAAGGTCTTACTTTACTAAGATAGCGAGCAAAATCTGCCTCCAGCTCGACATCTTTAAGATCTTTTTCACCGCAATTTTGGTATAAACCACAGTCAACATTGATTTCTGAAGGAACCTCACCAATAGACAATTCTATAGATATAAAAACTCCTGGGGAGAAATTAGTTCTCATGTTATTAGATTCGACTTTGGTCAGCCGCGATTTGGTCTCACCAATAATTTCCCGAAGGAAATTTATATGCTTGGTTATTGACGCACAAGATGTTTCGCTACAAGGTAGGTACTTCTCGAAAGAAATTCACAATGGACATTTGGGGAACGATGCAAGGTTAAATTTCTCCGTCATTAAAAAGAAGTGAAATTTCAGGTTAAATTCGTCTATGTCGCTAAGCCCCAAAATTGCAGACATAACATTTTTGAATAAAAGAATATTTCCCAATCCGGACACTCTTTCTTTCTTTTTATTTTTCTTTTATTTTTTCCTTTTTTTTAATAAGCCCTACTGTGCACCATAAAAATAAAAACAAACAAAAAGAAAACCAACAACATTCCCATCTTATTATTCATCAAACGTACATTAATAAGTACGTTTTCGATTTGAGGTACTTCCACGTGCATTTGTCGGAAAAGTCGTATGTAACAATATTTTATATTAAATTTTTGGTATACATTTTGTAAAATATTTTTCTGTAAATTTTCAACTTTATTTGATGTCGTTGAATGAAATAAATATGTATGTATTTACATACATATGTATATGTACATGGTTTTTATATGGATTGGTTGGTTGAAGAGCTGCAGTGGTAGTATTGGCAAATGTATTTGAAATTGTAATACTGCAAGTAAGAGTTGTGAATTATTTATGGTGTATATATTTATTTATTTGTATATGAATAGACAGGGGATTGATAGACAAATGACACAGAGTTCAAGTTACATATTAACGACAAATACGTGCTGCTGTTTATGTTAGGAGCTGCTTCTTTCGGTACTCCGATAATGTGTTTCCAATAATGAGAGTACGAGTATTTCCAAATATGTATGTACAATTTTCATTCATTCACCCACCCACATGTATAGCAATATAATGTATGCTTTTGCATACACGAATGTCACTTTAATGCATGTTTTTTCATGCTACATATGATTAAAAATTACTTACATTCATGCATTCATTTATTGATTCATACCGACATTAGAAGTATAGAATTGTAGTGATTGGTACGAGGGTTTAAAAACAATTATTTTACATACGTAGTTAAAGTTTTACTCAAAACAATAATTCAGAATTATTAAAATCCTAACAAGTTAATGCTTCAATACTCATACGTAAATGTTGCGACTACGTTAACGTTGCGGTCGACTTCAATGGTTAATATAGGGTGTTTTTAGCTGCATGAGAGCTTAAAAAATTACAGAAATATTGTTGAAATTAAATTTTTTTTATTATCTGTAGTGCGATTCTGTAATTAATTTTAGCAATAGTTGTCATTGTTAAAAAAATTAACAAGCAAATTAACGATTTTGCTATTCTGTAACATTTTAAATAGCACTTGTTATCGTTAAGTCAGCTGCTTGTGTTAAGTAAACGACAACTTTTTTAGTGTTGTTTATTTATTGTTAAATGTTAAAAAAATTAAATATATTTAGTTAAAAGAAATAATATAACTTGAAAATGGCAATTAAATAATTTGCATTTAATTTAATAGTAAAATGTTTGGCTTATCTTCTTAAAAAAAAACAAAAAACTAAAAAAAAATCTGTTTAATTTTAATAATTTTATTTGTTTTTTTTTATTCCTCTTTGTGTTTTTCGTAATTTTGCCCTTTTTTTGACAGTGATGCCACTTGACGTTAATTTTTATCTATGTTTTTAACAACAATTTACAGAATCACATAATCGTTAGTGCAAACAACAAAACATGTTGACAATTATAACAACTGTTGTTATTGTTAAAAGTTACAGAATCCCACTACTGGTTGATAATTTCATGGCATTTATTTTTCAAACATGATTTCCGGAATATGTCCGCGCGGCTACGAGTTACATGGTCCATTTGATCAGTCCAATTTTTTCTACTTTTTCCAAAAAATCTGTCCGTATGGCATTAATAGAGGCTTAAATATTGGTTTCCAATGCTTCAAGACTTTCTGGTTTGTTGACTTTACAAAGCCCAATAAAAAGTATACCAGAGGCGTTAAATCGCACGAACGAGGGGCAAGTGAACATCACCACTTCTGAAAATAACGTTGTCTTCGAACTTTTTTTGCAATAAATCGATTGTTAAGCCCGTTCTGTGGCAATTTGCGCCGTCTTGTTAGAATCAAATGCCGTTAATGTTTAGCTGATCAATTTTTCATTTCGAAAGAGCGTGTAATCTGAAGCAGACAGTAAACTTTAATAAATGTAATGGTAATTCGTTAACGGCTTGAGGATTGTCTCTGCTCCAAATACGGTAGTTTTCCTTATAGACGTAGCCATTTATCCAATAATGAGCTTCGTAAAATGGAAGAAGTACTCTATGAACTTCGCGAAGATTTATTTTTTTTTTTTTTTTTAGTAAATTTCCACAATTTGGAAGCGTTGTTCTAGCGTTTAACGATTCATGATGTATTTGCAAAACCTACCGGCTGTCAAATCATAGAAATCGATATCGAAAGTTCTCATGCAGCCAATCCCTATAGATACCCAATAAAAAATTGTCTTGTTTTGCGAAGCACTAATAGTAAATTTTAGAAAATAAGCGCACATGTATGCGCTACGCAATAAGACATTCAGAGACACAGTAAGGTAAGTGATCGAATTCTTAGCAAATTTAAAAAACAAATATAACATTTGAAGAGCCACGACATTCCCTTACTACGAAGCAGGTTTGTTAGGGAGCATATTAAAAAATAACGGTAAATACAAAAAATTCAGTGTTTAAAGCCAATGAATAAAGTGCTTTCTGTGTCAAAAATGTTTTGTTTCAAAGTGGAAACTCACCATATAAAATTCATGTCATCCGTAAAGGCTAGATTACACTATCTCACAAGTCTTACGTATTCCATAATACTTTGTGAGATAGAAATCTAATGAGTTTTGTTGCGTCTGTCAAAATATCTGATATAACATGACAATTTGTGTTCACACCATCACATAAAGTGTAAACACTCACACATGACATAAAATGCAACCCTGATCCAATGCAAAGTACTATTGTTTAGAAATTTTTCAAAGAACGATGAAGTCGTATGGGATGTCAAATTTTTTTCATAATACTTCTAATTTTCGTGACACATTATATTCACACTATCACACTTTGTCATATTACTTGAGTTTTTGACATGTATTAATACAAAGTATAATAGTGTAATCTAGCCTTAAGCGATATGGTAAGCGAAACTTTTACATTTCTCCCTTACAAACCTGCTTCGTTGGAAGCTCAATTTTTTATTGGATACTTAAAATACGTAAACGTGTTGAAATGTGTTTAAAAGAAAACAGAAAATTTGTCAAAATTTATTTAACTAATTAATTTTAGGCACTATGACATGATGACAAATATGAGGAGGTGAAAGTATGTATAACAGCTTATCTGTCATATTCCATATTGTAATGTACACCAAGCATCACTAGGGCAATGGCAGGCGAGGGTTATGAGGCATACGTCCCCTAACAACACCCGGGCGACTCGCAACGTTTTAAATAGAGGATCTTCCATTGTTTTAAACTCTACATCGTGACTAGAAATTTTGGGGCTTTGTTTGTTTATTTTGTTTCTAGTCCAACAGGACCTGTAGTAATTTTTTTAATTTTTTCCGAACAAAAATAGGGAGTCTAAAATAATAGACATATTGTACTAGATAACGGAAAGTGGTGAGAAAGGACACGAATCCCCCAACCGGCTGCTAGGCTGGCAACTTAACGGCTCCCGCAGTCCTTTTCAAGCCAATACACCCGGATGTAATTTTACCCTTGTAATAAGTGGAACGAAGCATCATTGGCCAAGTCATGCTTGGTGTACATTACAATATGGAATACTGGCGAGAAGACGACTGGCCGAAATGGGATCCGCCACCTTTAACGGTTTGTACGATATCTTTTGCGGTGAACTTGAGCGCATTTAAAACTTCGTTAGAAGTTTGGGTTGGTTCTGCGGTGGGGGTTCTGTTTAGTGGAATTCCATGTTATCACAATGGTCCATTGGGTCTTAGTGAGTCAGATGGATACTGACTACCATTTCTACCTAACCTTACCTAATTATGCGGCGATAAAATGTTCGCTTTATCAATAAACATAAAAAATATAAAATTAAACAACTGATACGTAAAAACGGGGAAAAAACTTTAATTTTATCAGCTTTTTCTACAACGCAACTACACCTTTACGTAAGAGTATACATATTTATACAGAAGCTTGGTAAGGAAAACGGAACAGCTAATCCGCAACGTATACGTTTACGTTAGAGTAACGAGACCTAAAGAAGATATAGTCGGACAGATCCGAAATAGTTTATCTAGTTACCGCATCTTATAAGACCGATAGCAATTTTTGACCGAAACACAGTTACAAAGAAAAATTTTGTAAATTTTCAATCAGTGTTTAACCTTAAATTGCGAAAATAAAAGTTTTTTCAAATATTGCTACACTCATAAAATTATTACAGTAACTGATTGTAGGTTATTAAATTCGTTTTCGGTACTGTTAAAATTGAATAAAAATATAGTTATTTTACGAATAAATTTATTTTTCAACATTTATGTTTGTTATTAAAAAAACAAACTACCAAAAAATAATGTTTTCCGTATTTTTTTTTTTTGTTAATTTGTTTGATTTTTATCGGTTAAAATACATTTTTTAAAAGTAAAAACTATTCAATTTTAACGAATATGATGTTCAATAAATAAAAAACTTAGAAATTACTGAAAAAATCATTTGTTTTAAATGAAATGTAAATGATCCGTTTTTTAAATGAATTTTAATTTGTTTCAAATGAATTTTCGTTTGAATTTAACTACATAATATTTTGAGTGTACGTAAAGTAAGACCTTTTCCCATCTTTCTGGCAATGACAAATTTCGTAATACATACATACATATGTAGATTCCACGTCAAAAGAACAGCTCAAAAAGAACGAACTTTGTATAATTTATTTTGAAGAAAAGCGTAAAAAAAGGCTTTTTCCCGCACTTTTTTGATGCCCTGGAAAGCGAGAAAAAATCATATTCCTGCCTTAATACGTCTATGAAACTTGCATTCCTTGCTGAAAAGTAGGATTCGGGTATTTATGCAGTTAAAATCTCGTTTTATGCACATAAATAATGCACTAAAAATTGAAATATATGCGCTAAAAATAGAAAAAATATGCAAAAAGTAGTAAAAGTTTTCAGCAAAATACATAATTGGTTTGAACCACGTTCCCCAACTGGTTGTTTAAGGCTGCGGAGGAAGACATAAATTTTAATACTCTCCTTATATACGGCAACATGCGAAGGTGGTGTACAAAATATTTTTTCCCATAAGAAATCAATGAATGAATATAGCCGAAGTTGTCTCTTATCTCTTTCGTGGCATGGTGGCATGACAAAAAAGCAATTTTTGTTTTTCAAAATATGCAATATGAGCAAAATATGCTAAATTATGCATTCAAAGCTAAATATGCAAAAATATGCACTAACAAATCAGTGCCATTTTACTGCAATTTCTTGATTCGCAAAGATTTTTAGTACATGGTAATCTCAGACTGACGACAACAAATATGCATTTGCATAAAAATCCGGGCTTTGCTGATTGGTATTCTTAAAATTATTAAATTTAAAGAATCTACTGCCGTATTCATAAAAATGTTTTTTTTTAATAAAGGTTTACAAAACAAATTTTCTATGAAAATAATTAATAAGCGTTTCGTCAGCTCATTATTGGTTTGGCGCATATCATGGTGAAATTACCATTATATGGGCTGACGGTTTCTTAAATTTTATAATAGTTAATGGAATAAACTTAAGAGGTTATTTTTGATCAGAGAAATGAAAAATCGAGAGCGGTTTTTATTGATTATGATGCATTGATTATCATCTATGTCCTCTCCAATTTTTACTTTCAGATAATAAAAAATTAAACATTTTATAAGCGAAAATCGCGAGTACCTAACTACATGTGTAAGTATTAGTTAAACCAAAAGCACTTAACTACATATGTATTTCCATTGAATCTCAATAATTCATAGCAGGTTTTGATTTCTTATAATGCATTTTTTACCATTGAGCCTTTTAAACCATTCCACATGTAAATTATTAAGCTTTAAATGTAGGTTGTGAACGGAACAAGTATTTTTCATTGCGTACTAATATGAAGTATAAAAGTTGCAAGAAAATAACTCTTGAGGTTTATTCTAAAGGAGATAACCCTAAAACGTTATTTAAAAGGCAGTAACGTAACAATGTTTATTCAGGTTCCTTCCGTAATTCAAAGGAGGGCAGTCTTGGGCGAAAAAATAGAACGCTGAAGCAGCAACTCTGGTATAGAACATCGCTATTCAAAGTTTCCGTGATAACCAAATTACTTTTTTTGACGAAACAAATTTAATGTTTTCTAAAAATTGTATAAGAAGTTAGTATTACAATACAATCACGAGTTTTATGACAACCTACGTAAAGGCGCCCGTACACGACATGTATTTGTCATCTGACATGTCAAATTTTCAAGTCACATGTAATTGTTCATGTCTGTCAAAATTGCTGTTTTAAATAAGGTTTATAATATTCGGTCACAAACGTACATGTAATTTGCTTCTGACATTGTCTCTGTTTTTTTTCGCATTGTTATTGCAGAAACCAAAGTAGTTCTCGGTTTCAAAATAGCTTGCTGCCGCCACGAAAATATTTATTTGCGCCGTAAAATAATTTAGCCATCTTAAAATTTTTTCTTTTATTTTAAAGATACCAATTTAGAATTTTATAATTAAACGGTTTTTATGTATATATTTACATAAATTCTTTTCAATGGTGAGATGAGCATACATATCTTGGTATTGTAAAATATTAAATTCAGCCGGCTAATGATTCCGTCAATAGTTGACGCCGCTGACAGTTTCTTCCCGGCATAGATTTCTGATGTCAGATGGTTTGTCAGAAGAAAATAGAGCACGCTCTAATTGAAATTTTGTCAGATGACTTTGCGTCTGACTTTTACAGAAGCAAAGTTAAAAAGGTAACACACGACATGTATGTGTTTTGCAGTGGGAAATTTGACATGTCAGATGACAAAAACATGTCGTCTATATGCTCCTTAAGTTAGTTAAATTTTTGTGTGCTCTTTCTCCATAGTTTTACAGCAGTGATAACCAAGCAACAAACAAAGTTGTTGTATACATATTGTTACGAAAGTAACTTTAGTTAGTTGTAATTATTGTTTAAGAATTAGTTGTAATTATTATTTATCTTGTATTGATTAGTTATTAAGTATTTGTTAGTTATTTTATTAGTTTACATTGTTATTAAAGATTGTTATAATTTAGTACACTTTAATCCCAATGTGCAGAAAGCCCTTAAAAACCGTTAAAAAGCTTTAGTATAAGTGGTGAAATTATGTAAACATAAGTGCAGCCATAAATCATAATTGACGATAGAGTGGTGAATAAGTAAAGCCTCGAACCTTCGAGAAACATTTCGAATGCTCTAGATGGCTGAATTACAGTATGAATACTTGCGGCGGCTAGCATCAAAAAACAGTATTAGTTCAGACTTTGTCAAGTTAAGCGCGCATCACGCGGAGAAAACTATAAACGTTTGAAGTGTGCTGATGACAATAGTAAGTACTAAATAAAAGCTGTAAATTACGGTTGTTACAGTGACTAAGTTCTTAATAAATAAGTGTTATACCGTAAAGTGTTGTGTTTATTTATTTTATTTGAATTGCAATAAAAGAACTCGAAACGGTTTATTATAAAGGAAATAAACCAAAACGTTATTGAAAGGCAGTAACGTAACAATATGAATTGCAGACCGTGTCTGTGTAAAAAATACGATTATTGACTGCCTCGCGATACTATGGAGTGGCCCCACTGTTGCCAATTTAGAGATTTTCCCGCTAAATCCAGCGTTTTTGAAATGCCAATCGCGGGAAAAAATACGTTTTAGCGGTAAGCGGGAAATCTAGCGATTTTCAAACAACTCTCAGCGGCTCATTTTCGCTACAAAAACCTTTCTCAAATTTAAAATGTACATATTTTTTACTTTTTCTTTTTGTTTTTTCTGGCTAAAAACTATTTGTCAATCATTACGGTTTTAATTACTTTTATAGTTTTAGAGAACTGAAGATGAATTTTTTTTTTTCGATTTTCAGTTAGTATTTTATTAGGGCTGTATGTAACAATTCACAACTTTAAGCTTGCTCAAAATTTTGAAACAAAAGGTAAGGTATTGATCTTAATCGTCTCGACAGAACCCAAGCACTTACTTTAATGTTGCTAATTTTATCTAATGCCTTAAAACGGCAAATAATTAGCAAAAATAGCGTAAATGTTATAAATATTTTTGCATTTACGTACTAAGTTTGTCATTCCGGGTTAAACTATTTTAATATTTATCTAAGAACCCATAAGGTATATTTATTCTGGGTCCTTGTGTAATTCTAAGTCGATTAAGCCATGTCCGTCTGTCTATGCGTCTGTTGTCACTTTCAAACGACTCCAAAGGGAATATAAATATTGGCATTAAATTGTTTAGAATCCACCTAAGCAGTTTGGGATTGCAGTCCAGCACAATCGGTTCAGTAGGAAAAGTGCTAAAAATTTTAATGTGGAACAACCACCCTAAAAAGTTTATCATTTGGTGCAAAAACTTACATAACTAGTGGCGGAATGCACATATTGATATAAGATTATGCACAAATTCGTTCTATATGACTAAAAATCATACTGTTAAATCGGTCCATAATTAACGATAAGCCTCATATAAAGCCCACTCTCGGAAAAAACCTTTAGTGTGCCTAAAAACGTAACAAATAATGCTATTGTAATATATTTGGTCCGCCACAGTTTAATATGGCTAGAAATCACGCTGTCAATTTTCGTGGTTATCAGTCCATATTTTACCATAGGCCCTATATAAAACCTACTCTTGGAAAACAGTACGTCTAAAGCCCTAACAAATAATGCTATTTTTTAAATTTTGGTTTGTCACATTTTTATATGACTGGAACTTACACTGTTAACTATCGTTCAGATCAATACATACCTTATAATAGGCCCCATATAAAGCATACTCTCGGAAAAAGCTATAGAACGCGTGGAACCGTAAAGCTTTCAATCTGTTTTCCATTATAATAACATTTGGTCAGTCAAAGTTGTATAAGACTATAAATTACTTGTTTAAATTTTGTGAAGATCGGCCCATAATTTACCATATGTCCCATATAAATCCCACTTCGGAAATATTCGTACTGTAGGTGGAGGGTATCAAAGATTCGCACAGATGGATATATAACTCTAAATTATTTTCTTTTAGGAACAAAATAACTAGGGAAGTTGGAAACCATAGTATGTAACGTAATATGAGAGTCATATACCTTTAAAAAAGCAGCTTATATCTTGATTTATATAAAACTTTAAAAAATGTTTAGGTTTTATCGGTATTTTTAAAAAACAATCCCGCTAAATTAAATATTAAGCGTTTTCTAGCGGTTTTGACGTCCGATTTGGCGGGAAATGTTCAAAAAAATGGCACCCGTGAGTGGCACAGAGTATACAGAGGCGTCACGAGACAGAAAATATTGTGTTTTTTCTGTCTTTTTCTTCGAAAGCTGCCCTTTTTGCGTTTTTTGTTTTGATTATGCAATTTGTGTAGATAGTAGCGGCCTGTTTTTACGCATTGTCACTTCACTAACAAAAAACGTTTTCTTTCTCTTTCTTCGAAAGCTGCCCTCGCAAATGATTTAGGCATTTTTCATACGTCACATTTTTCATCTCTGTATACTTTGTGGTGAGTGGCCCGAACAAAGTTGTTGTTTACATGTGAATTGCCGACCGTGGCTGTGTGAAAAATACAATTATTGACTGCTCGCGAGTCTATGAAGTGGTTATGACTGTTTTACAGCGACCAAGTTTACAATTTATATATATATGAAGTGTTGGACTTAAATTACGATCATTCTTTGTGATTTAGTTTTAGACTGAAAGTCTTACTACTCGACCCTCGTATGCTTCAAAAGTACTAGTGTTAATGTAATGAATTTGTTTACTTTTTATTTTATTTACTTTTTCATTTAATTGTTGGCAAATCTTCAATGGGTATTGAAATTTATGTAGGTTAATTGATTTTATCGATATTAAATTACATTATTATATAATGAGTTGTTAAATTAAATTCAACTTAATGACAACAATCAATCATTTGGTAGTTGCATATTTGACAAATAAGGAAATTAAATTTCATTATTTATTAATTTTAATTTTTGCATGAAAATAGCACAAAATTTTTTTTTAACATGTAAAAATTTTAACAACTCTGTTCACAAACAATTATTTATTTAACAAATGTTTACTAAGGAAAATTTTCTTAATCATCCTCATCGTGGTTGGCGAATTTAAAATACGCCTGCGACAGTTTAGAAATAGATTAAAGAGAACGTTAACTTATTTCCTTTAGGCCCGTTTTCACGACTTACCTTTAAAGATCGAAATAGTTAATGGTACCTTTAGCACTAGTGAGGAATAAAGTTACCTTCAACTATTTTTCGTTTTCACAACTTCTGTATAAAATAAACTTAACATTTTTAAAAATGTGGCAATACTAAAGTAAATACCGACTATTTTTGCCAAAACAAAAATACGAACTGACAACTACTTACTTTCTTTTACTTTTCTCATTTAAAATTTTTGTGTGCACAAATATTTTTAATAATGGCAAATATTAATGAAATACCGCGTACACGCGAATTTAACATTTTGTAAATTTTATTTGTCAAAATACGAGTTTGTTATTAATTTACAAAATATACGTATACTTGGAGTTGCCATATATAAAAATATGTGAATATAATATGGCAATCTCAAATCTAAACCTTACGACAAAAGTTAAAGGTAGAACGTTTCTCTTTTTACCTTATCCTTCACTTTTAGATTTAAGGGAACTTGTGATAATTAAAAACTCATTATCTGTTCGATAACTTCCTACATTTAGCTATCGTTAAGTCGTGAAAACGGGCCTTAATCTATTACAAAACAGTCGCAGTATTTTAAATTCACCAACCACGATATGGATGAGTAAACTTGTTTTGTAAACCTTTGTTAAATTTAAAATATTTTTAGGCATAAATGTTTAAATACATATTGGCTTTCAATAAGAAAATAGAATTTAACAAAATGTTCGGAGAAATTTATGTATCAATCAGAAAAGGATCTTGCAGACATGACGCTTTGAAAAAAAACCTTAGATAGAAAGTTTTGCCTTCCCATATTATAGCCTTGTGAACATTCGACTTGAACTTATTCATGGAAGGAAGGTTATTCCACATACGAATAGTACGGCAAAGAAACGAATTTTCCCCGCAATGCGTTGTACGATCCACCTGTCAATCGACCACAAATTACACGGATTATTGTGTTAATCTGACCAATTTCATTTCATATTAAATAAACTCATAATCCTCTGCTATTAGCTTATTTAACAATGTATATATAACTCAATTTTCCTCTCTACAATTTTTACGCATTTTAAGTATGTATTTAAATTGACATGAAGCCGATTTACAATTAATTTTGTGTTTTCATTCAACCAGGTGTCAATTGTTGCAATATTCGCACCAACGAAATCAAAAACACCAACAGATACAACTTAGTCGTAATCAATATTTAAAATTCAATAACATTTAATAAAAAACAAACCAAAAACTAAAAAAAAATGTAAATGCAATAGTTATAAAAATTTTATTTTTAGTAAGTGAAAGTGATCATACCAGTCAGTTGCCATTCATGCATTCATACAATCCACCTCGTCTCGTCTTTTGTTTATTTTAAAACAATAATTGCCGCAAAACTAGCGATTCTCTTCAATTCACCCCACGACAATAACGATGAATGACATACAAACTTACTAACTGAATATTATTTTACAAATCAAAAAAAAAAAATTGTTTCAAAGTGAATTTGAACGAACGACTTTTTTCTGTAATATAGCGATTTAAAAAGAGTGCATTTGATTGACAGAAAAGCACGCATAAACATTTCTCAATAACCCAGCAAACATTGATATCGAAGTTTGAAATTTATTACAGATATATTATAACTAACATTTTACCCGCTTCTTCATTAGCGTCCACTTTCTTTCGTGGACTTATTTATATGCCAAAATTTAAGTTTCTAAGTTTTCACAAAAAAGTACCAACTTTTTTCATCCTAAAAGTTCTTATTCAATCAGAACCCTGCATCTATAATTTTATGTTTTTAAGTTTAATAATTTAGAAAATTCAAAAGTACCATATGAAGAACGAAAAAGTAAAAGGCAGAAATTCAATTTCCTGTACTTCCCCTTTTTGACACTTTTTTTCTCCCAATTAGAGTATAAAAAACTTTATTTGTAAAAACAGTACCAAAAATAGAAACTATTTTCACCTATTTAGCTTCAACTATTTAGCTTCAGGCCTTTAGTCTGTACTACGATGAATCAGTCAGTCAGTAACAGTTAGAATATAATCATCATATATATTATTTCTAAAGCACTTTTTTTTGTCGGTTGCAAATATCTTCCATACCACCGCATCAAATTTAATGAATGATATCTCATTTTAAAGCTTATTTCTAACACTAATGACGAAAAATAATTAGAAATTGAAAAATTAATATTTTCATTGATAAAAATTATATTTTAAAATGTATTGAAGTTACTAAAATTTCTATTAATTATTTTCATTTTATGTTACAAAAATGACAACTAACGGTGCGAAATATTCGCACGGGTCATCTAGTTTTATATTACAAAGATAGATGGATAAAAATGTTTGGTAAATAAATAAAAAAAATAGGTACGATATTCACTCCTAAAACTTTCGAATTTCATTGTATTCTTTAGATTAAGTTACGAATTGTTATATAAATTTTATTCCTTTATTTATTCTTTTAAAAGATAGATGAGGTGATAAAATAGTTCCAAGTTCCAAAATGCAGGTTTCATCAGTTTTTTTTTTGTATCTCCTATAATTTTAGAGATATGAGGTTACCGAATTTACCCCTTAAATATTCGAATTTCCAAGAAACTCACGAGAATAAGGTAACTTTTCGCACCACTTCTTCTTTAGCCCAATAAAAAAAAAACTATGTATACAAATTATTTTCCAAAAGCCGGACCAGTTCATTTTTGGTTTGGCGTATATGCCAAAAAGTCGTAATTGAGAAAAACAACAATAAAGGTTTAAATGAAGTTTTCTGAAAATATCATGTTTTTTGTATTTTTACCACTGCTTCAGGCATTTGATTTGAAGAAATATTTACATTTTTGTGAACCATCCTGAAAGAACTTAAAATGTAATAGTGTTTCATTAAAAGTGAATATAATTGTTTTGTGCCGCACACGCAGCTTTTTTAAAGTAGATTTTTGTGCTGAATATTTATACTTATTGCTGTGTATTGAGTTGTTGACATTTTATTTTTTACACGGCAATAAAGTGAAGCAAGAGTAAATTTTATTTTGTAAGTAATTGTAGAAAGAATTTTCTGCGTTCGCCAAACAGTGGCGAGTAGAGCAAAACAATACTTAATAAACTTTTAAATAGTTGATATGAAGCAAATTGAATGCTTACTGCCGGTTTAACGATGTCGAACGTCATCGTTCGCATAGAAAATTATATTTAAAACAATAACAAAATTCGAAAATTTGTTTTTGTTTTAAATATAATATTCTAGGCGAACGTTAACGTTCGAAATCGTTGAACAGGCTGTTAATATCTCAGAAACCATAAAAAATTTCGTGAAACCGTTTTTCGATTCAGAAAGAGGGTTCCTAGCATATATACCCCATTCCTTTTTTAAAATTTGTCGGTAAGTCAAAGCAATAAAGAACAAAACCAAATTTGAGTGTTTTTATTGTTGTTTAAATATAAATTCCCAAGCGAAAATTTTAAACTTTTGTTCGCTGGACATTTTTACTAATAGACATGTTTTTGTAACTTTATGTCACTGGAGTTTGTTACAAATAGTTATTGTTGTTGTAGTTATTGTTTGTAACAGCAGTTATTGTCATCAAAGTTGCAGTGATAGTTGTTGTCATTGTTACTTTTTTCTGTTCATCTAATAGACCTAAAGACATGTATTTTATTACACACTTTTCTATTGTGATTACGATGTTATTGGGTAATAATAACAGTACGACAACAACAAAAACAAAAAATATTTAATTACTATAACAATAGTATCACGGTTTATCAGGAAATATTATCATTTCTTTAAAAAAAAAAATCGTTACAGCTCAATAGTTTAAGTTCCAGTAACCTAAAGATGTCGAGGTTTGCCACTGGAAAACTGATCAAATGACAAGCACACGTATTATTTTTAAGGAAATGTTTTTGAGAGAGAATCACAAATAAAATTTTTAAATATTTTTAAAATAAAGGGAGGTAAATAAGATGATTAGGCTATATACAAAATGTCTGTTGTTGAATTCTATAGACTGTTTACATATAATTTCCATTGATCGCTTAAAAACTGGCCGCCGCCATGTACAAGTAGAAGTAGTTCATCGTACGTATATGTATTTTGATTTTCGAATGTTGTATAGCTGGTAAGAGGCACTTCTAGCCTTTGTTATTCGGCTACCCACTTCTGCTTAGGCGCTTTCGGCGGGTGTTACGAAGCTGCCCAGGTAACAAAATTTTTCGACTTTGCCGATGGATGCGATTTTGATCTCGAACGAGGTGTGTTGGGTGGTGACTATAGCCCATAATTAAGTGCTGTCTGTAGTCACAATGGCAAAAAGCCCTGTTTTACTCCGCTAAGTGTATTTAATTTGATGAAAATCCACCGGTTTCAAAACAATCGTTTTTAGCATGTGAAATAAATTTCGAGCGATTTTAACTCCATTTCGGAATTATTGTCTTCATTTTTTGTTCAAAATAAATTTTAATTAAAATATTTTTCTATATACAGGGTATAAATAGGTGACCAAATTTTGTGTTTAGGTTTTTTTTTTGTAGAATTAACTTTGAAAAACTTGGGAAATTTATGATGTAAATACTCAGCACAGAACAAAGAACCAAAGTTGTTAATTTTTATTTTGAAAGTCAGCTTTCTGTTATTCAGAAAAAAAGATCATTTCAAATAATGAACGTTAAGGCCCATTTTCACCTCAATGGTTAGCTCAAAAAAATACGGGGTACCCAAAATTAAAGAATTGTTGTTAAGCAGGCTCAATAAGAAAGGTGGGCTTTTCCAAATTTGATACAAATTGCTTCGATATCAATACACGAGATCTGTTTTAAAATTATATTAGTTTTATTTTAACGGGGTTAGCGAAGCGCACCGGATTAAGCTTTTATAATATAAAATTTAAAATAATATAGGTTAGGTTAGGTCAGATGAAGCATCAAAGATGCAACCTCATATCAGTACGATGTACGATATATACCTAGGCCACTACCGGGCCTTTGTGTGCTCCTTAAGAAACATGGAATTTTTGGTTGAGTGGTGCTACCACTACCTATAGGGAGGGAGTTAACGCCCGTTAAAACTTTATTCCTTAAGATTTTCCAGTCAACGTTCCTCAGGGATCAAAAATTCAACATGAGATCGCTCCATGAGGTGCTTGGATCTTATTTCGAATAATGCCCATAATTTCAACAAACAGATATCTGGTCGTGTTCGTACCTAACAGTTATCTTTACCTATGCGGTAAAACTAGTTTGGTAATTTCAACGTTAAATTTACCTACGTGTTTTTTCTTTAAATTTTCTTTAAAAATATGGCAACATTTGTGTTTTTATTAATTTTTTGAATTAACTGTCAAAAATGGATGGTGTGAAGCAGAGATCAGCAATGAATCGTTTTTTCGCTACTCATACTGACTCATGCAATTGTAAGTATAAGTGCGTAGAAATCATTTAAACTAACCCTGCAAATAAAATTGGACCACCTGACCCATTTTGATAAAATGGACTACTCCATGGACTAGTCCGATGTAATGCAAGCATGGACCATGCCATTGTTAAAAAGTGTTTGTAGTGAGACGACATGTCTTCGTTTTTTAACGACATGCTTTCGTGTTTAAACGACTTCAAAACTAATCCTCTTGAGTATACCATGGAGTAGTTTTAAAACTACTCCTTACTGGTCCAAAGGTGGGTTATATACCATGGAGTAGTTTTAAAACTACTCCTTAGTGGTCCAAAGGTGGGTTATATGGTCCTCTCCTAGGACATCGTAATGTTAAATAGACCAGGTTTTTTCCATACGTTTGGGTTACTTGTGGACTAGTCCTGGTCACTTGTGGACTACTCTTTACACGCGTGTTTGGACTGGTCCTATTATTTGCAGGGAAACTACTCTGATTCACTCATACTCACAAGAGAAATATTTATGAGTGCGACGTCGACATTATACGCATACTCATTAATGACCTCAGCTTGATTTATAATTTCAAGAAAATACTTACAATACTCACAATGATTCAAATCATTTAGCTTATCCATTTACCGTTTTAACACAACAGAGAAAACACACAACTTAATAATCAGCGCTGCCAGACTAATTTGCCGAAAAATCGTCTACTTCATACATGTAACTTTAGTAAACTGTAATTTCGGGAACAAATCTGGCAGCCTCGCATTTTGCTTCGCCTATACACATTGACTTGAGTAGATTCTAAATCAAACACTACAAATGTTGGTAAGTATGAGTACGATGAATAAAATGAAACTTTTGAGTGAATATGAGTTTGAATCACATTGGAATAAGTATGAGTGCGTATAAGTACAAGAATTTATGAGTCATGATTTAGCTCTACTCACTTTTTTACTACTCATTGCTGATCTCTGGTGTGAAATACACTACAGTTTAATCAGTAGATAAGACATACGTATTAAAATTATGAAAAATTCGTAACACCATAGATATATATACACAGCTAGATATCTATTTGCAGAAATTACGGGCATAAGGCCTGACAGTGGCAGTGAGAGTTCCAGCGTCTCGCCCTCCTCACCACAGGCTCTCAACTCATCAGATTCCACTCGCCCATTTTGATGTAGTTATGCCCGTAGCCCTGTATGACCAGTCAGGATACGTACCATCATACTAACTTCGGATTTACTCTCATTGATGAGGCTTCTTATTCTCTTCTCGTCTGGGCTACCCCATAAAATCTTAGTGGTCCTACCCACAGTCAAACTACCCATGTGGGTTTCCCTAGCCCACGCCTTAAAATCCGCTTTCGTTGCCTTAAACGGTTTCGTATTCGCCAAGTTAACTGCTTCGAGTTCTCTTCCCCCGATAGCGAGTATATTGGCCCTTTCATTTCCGATTGTCTCCGAATCGCCCGGTACCCATATGATACGGATCTCATTACCCGAGGAAAATTTGGTAGTGGCTCACGACTGTCGGTAAATATGTTAGCGTGTACCCGCCACATATTCGACTCAATCCATCTCACACATTCCGTAATAGCGGACGGACTTCCAACCGGAAACTTGTGTTACGATCCGGAAGAATGTAGGATATATCGTTTTACGGGTTTTAAACGTAGATCCCCATGCCCGTTTTATTCCCCAGTTTAGTGCCGTCCGTGTAGCAACGATCCCCACAGGAGTTGCCCGAAGGAATATATACATATGTTAATATAATATAAAAGAATATAGACAGGAAAAAAGGGATATCAAGGCGAATTCATAGAGGTGACATTTTTTTTTTTTTTTTTTTGTTTTATCATCAAAAAATTTGGCAGGCTTCCAAAGTCATAGCGCCAGGGTATCACACAAATTTTAATATTATAAAACAAAAAAAAAAAGTGAATATAAAATAGAAACATAAAGAATTAAAAATGCGTAAGGAAAAGTGAAGTCACAATAAATTTGCAATACAGGAAAATGATTTTACTTCTAAACTAAGTCCCAATTTACACTGTGGACATTTCTTGCCGGACAGAAAAAGTTTGTTGGCGAGAAAGGCAAGAAGTAAAGTGTGTCACGCATACAGCGTCGCCCCCTTACCAACAAACTTTCTCTGTCCGGCAAGAAATGTCCATAGTGTAAATTGCGACTAATTGTGTATATTTTATAAACAAAAAAATACCATTTTTATATTTTTAACAAATAATTTTGACATTCACTATAACTTTTTACAAAAACAAAATTCATAGTATTTTTCAAAAAATAGAGATAGCTAGCATAAGTCTGAGTTCATACGGCTCATGTCTTATTGACAAGATTGCTACTTTATAGGCGAGAGGGACGAGGGGAAAGAGTACACAGATGCATGTACTGTCTTTACATTTTGCTTTTTCATTCGTTGTTTAATTTTGTAATTGTTTTCAATGTCAAAAAAGCACATGTCGTCAACATGACATAAATCATTTCAACGCCAATTCATGTTCAAAGAAGAAAAAGGAAGAATCTTGTCAATAAGACATGAGCCGTATGAGCTCAGACTAACTCTATCCCATGACGCGGTCACCTGTATGAATTCGCCCTGAGGTATATGTATTAGAAACAGTGCTGCCAGTGAATTTTTCGAAAAAATACCTACACATGCTAACAAAAACCCGATTTTTCCCTACACGTTGAAAAAATTTCCCCTACAAAAATCCCTACGCATTATTGTCTTTAAAATAGAAGAAAAAACATTAGATTTAAAAAAAAATTTATAACAAAAACTAAGTACAAAACTAAAAAAAAATAATACGTATGTATGTACTTTTAATTAAATTCAATTTAATCTTTCAACATTGAATGATATCTTAGAAAAAACATATATGGGCGATTCTATTCTAGACAACTTTTAACATCAATTTTCAACTCACACTATTTGACACTTTTTTGAAGCCAATTTAAAGTAAAATATCTATATTTTATAATAATATAATTTTTTTAGACGTAAGCTTAAATATAAATTTGTTGTGCACTTCGAATCAATAAGATTCATAGATTTGGCGCGAACAGAAAATTCATTGCATGTTGCACCCGTCATGGCTTAAAGAGCAAATTTCTTATTATTTGATTATATTTCTTTACGATGTTTGATTTAATAATCATCGTCTGATATCTCATCTTTCACAATAAAAAATAATAATACAATAAAAGTTTAAAAATTAACAGAGTTTTGTGTTTTAGTGATATGATCTTATGAAAGTGGGCCGATTTGGTTGCACCCGTCATGCACTTTAAAGCTCTCTCGTGGCTATTTGATCGTTTCATATGAATTCTTGTAAATAGATAACAATAGTATATAAAAAAATGTTACCTCTTCTAGAAATAACTTAATTGCAAATGTGTTTTTTCTATTAGTAAAAGACGTTTAAAGCGTCTAAATGTTGCACCCGTCAGAATAGAATCGCCCATATGTATGTACATACATACATACGTATTAGTGTCGCTAACTTGTAAGCGACAAACAACTCTGGAAGAAATTTTCAACCATTTTGGACATAAAAATATCACTAAGAAAATGTTTTTTCGACATTTATTTCATTAATAAAGCGATATGACGAAAAGATATGACGAAAAGTCATTGAAAATTATAAAAAATCTGTCCGATTTTCTCTACGCTGCTATTTTAGTATCAAAAATACCTACACCTAGGGATTTTCCCCTACTTTTGGCAACACTGATTAGAAATCAATTTTGAAAGATACTGACGACATTCTTAATTTCAAATCGTTTTCCATCACATCTTTAAAGGTAGTATTTTACAATTTTTATATTTCCTACAGAAATATTAAGGGTATTCATTTCAGTTTTTTTATTTGTTGGAAAAATGGAAAAGTGGAAAAATTTTATTTTTGTTACAACAACCACAAGAAAAACCATTCCACCAAAAGTTACATTTTTATCAAACTATAACCACCCTACAGATAATATTGGACTACGTGGTCCATTGTGGCTTAAAAGGACTACTTACAACATGGTCCAATGTACTGTAGTATGGACCATGTTATAAGAAATGCTGCCAACAACTGTATGATGTATACTTTTCTATAGTTACCAGTATTACACATTGGTGTCCATTGTTAATTGTTTATTTAAAAGTGAAAGTTTGTGAAATTTGTGAAAATACCAAGTAAATATATTTAATAATAGCAATAAAAGACTACAGTACACACCATAAAAGCCGATTAATAAAAAATGAAAAGAAAAATGCTTAAACTACCCCTTAAGTGTACTCCATACTGTAGTAACATGGAGTACTTTTAAAACTAACCCACTACTCCATTAAGTAGTTTAGGGACTACTTCGGTGGGTTATATGGTCCCCTCCTAGGAGATCGTAATGTTAAATGGACCACCTTTTACCCATATATTTGGAGTACTCCTACTCCTTTATGGACTACTCTTTACATGCATGTATGGACTAGTCTCATTATCTGCAGGGCAAGTGTAAAAAAGTCAGGATAAAAAGATGTAATTTTCCGCTTTAAACGTCAAACGAAATGATGTTGCCATTCATAATAAATTGTTAATTTTTAATACAAAGTACGAAAAATTGCATTTCTTTTTATAAACTCTTGAATTGTACAACTCTGATTTTAAAAATTAGTTTTTATAGTTTTAACATTTCAAAGATAACTTTTTTCTCATTTAATCTTTCAAAAAGAAAAATTCATATTAAAAATGTGTTCAATAAAAAAGTTATTAAGGGTATTCATTTCAAAATTTTTTTGGTTGGAAAAATGGAAAAAAGGAAAATTACACCTTATTGACGTGAACGGTATTTTTTTTTTAGTTAAAGGTACAAAACTGTCAAAAACAAAAATCTGTCAAATAATTCTTGGAAGTATTTGATATTTTTCAAGACGCCAAATAAAAGAGTTAAAATTGAATTAATTGATTATTTAACTGTCACGTCATTTTTAAGTTTTTTTTATATTTTTTTGTATAGAATTCATTTTTAATTTAGTTTTGAAAACCGACGTTTTAAAAAAGTAAAATGGAGTTTAAAGAATCATAGTTGATTATCTTAAAAAGAGATGTAAATTTTAGTGCTTTTTGTGAAAAATAACAACATTTTTAATATGGTGGCAACTGCACTCAATTGGACGTTTGTGAATTGCCAACTCTTTAAAAATTGTAAAATTGTAATTTTCCAATCTGATTTTTTTACACTTGGTTAAAGCTTGTTTAAATTGCAACTTTCGGTGGAAAAGTTTTTCCTTGTGTTTGTTGTAACAAAAATTACATTTTTCCACTTTTCCATTTTTCCAACAAATAAAAAAACTGAAATGAATACCCTTATTAAAACAGAATTTAAAACCAGTTAGAGTGCTATATTCGGCTGTGCCGAATCTTTGATGCCCTCCACCGACAGTCAGAGACCTGCGCCGTGGGATTTCATCGACGTCGGCGGCTGACACAAAAAAATTCTCGGCGGCGGCTCGCTCCGGCTGTTAGCCGATGTGGCTGTCAGCCGATGGGATATGTATATTAAAATTATATGTATGTACATTTGTGTAAACATATTTGTATGTGTTTATATTAAAACAAACAAGTCAAGCCATTTTTCATTCTAGTACCCATTGAAAAAAATAAGTTTTTGTTTAAACAAGAATCACATGTTTTCAATGACACAGGAAATCAAACATAAATTGAATAATTAGCTATTCCAGAGGTACAAAATTTAACATTTTTACATATAAAACAGTTATAATAAAACACACCATCTTTTTTTAGAACTTCTATTTATCTTTGTTCGACTTGAAAACGGTCTCTTAAAAAAGGACAAAATGTGGTAGAGTGACACACCAAAATTTCGACCACGTTGAAGGCTAGTCTTGGTGTGTTGACCGCGTACATGAATACCTCAGTAGTGACGCAAACAAACATATTTGCGTTTTATACTATGTTTCCACTATGAGCAAAACAACTTGTTTTGAGCAAAACGTGTCAAAGTGTTTCCATTATGTAAAACTGGTTTTGGTTTTCGATTTTTCGAAATCAATTTGACATTTTTGTTGTAAACAAATATGAAAGCCAAAAAAAATATGTGTTGAAAAAAAAAATATTTTTCTTTAACAGGAAATTTTCTTGTTTGTTTTTTAATACACAGATATACATATATGTACGTATATAAAAGCCCATAATTCACTACCTTTTAACCATATTATTTTATTATTTTTACGCTGCAAACAAACAAATCAGCTGGAGAGTTGCATAAACCTATTTAATAAGTCTTGATATTTTGGTAAATATGTCACTTTTTTCGAAATTGTCAATCACCAATAATGGATAACCCAGAGTTGTATTCATGATTTTCGACATGTTTTGGAGCAAAACTAGTTTTTGTTTGAGTTTTCGAACATGAAAAATGTATAGGAAAACAAGTAGCAAAACACTTGTACTTTTAAATTCACTTTTCTTGTTAAGCATATTTTCGTAATACATGAAATCTGAATTGAACTCGCTGATCTCGGCAACCGTATCGCCGGAGTCAATTTCATCCTCCATTACTTTTGATGCTGTAATTTTGTTATTCTCACACATATTGAGTTTTAAAAACAATCAACACTTAAGGCTGTTTAACAAAAGTGATTTGGTCAAATATTTACAGAGTTAAAACTTTTCGGCGGGAAAATACACTGAATATCACAAAAAATAATCAACAATTGCACCAGTTGTAGTATCTAAAGTAATCACTATTTAATATGGTAACATCTCTGTACGTTTTGATATTAACAATATAGTAATATGGCAAGCTAGCAGAAAACAGCAACTACCTACTTCCGTTATTATTTTTCTTCTTGTTCTAAAATATCTCCTTTTTGTGTCACGTCATTGTTAGAAAATAAGTTAATGAGTAAATAAACTATATTAAATAGAAATCAACTTTATTCTTATTTCAATAGTGCAGAATATTAATACAGCCGTTATTCTTTAGTGTCGAGTAGTATACAACAGTTTGGCGACGAGGATGGGATAAAAAATTCTTAGAGGAAAAAAAAAAACTACAAAATGGACGCCAATCAATTTGCCCAATTTATGAAGTATCAGCTTGAAATGCAGAATAAAATGATTGAGCAAATGGCAAAAATTAGTGCTGCAGCTTCAACATCCAGTACAGTGCAACAACAGCAGGCCGCATATGTTAACGTTAATACGTCCATGGTACCCAATTTTGATGTTTTTGATCCAGCTAAGGAAAATTACAGGAATTACATTCAGCGGTTCACAAATTACGTAACAATGAAAAATGTACGTTCCGATGAAGCATATTGTGCAAAGCTTCTTTTAAATTCGATTGGAGCAAAAAATTTCAACATGCTAACGGCGTTGACAGCACCTAAGGCTCCAACAGACTTACAGTACAGCGAGTTACTTAAGGTTTTTGAAGCACATTTAGCCCCAAAGAAAAACGTTTTGGTAGCACAACATAAATTTTTACACAAATATCAAGAGGTAGACCAATCTGTAGCAGAGTATATGGCTGCATTACGTATGGATATAAATGAGTGCGAGTTTATATCAACGTGTCCGTGTAAAGCTTCAATAGCCGAGGTATTTCTTAGAGCGCAATTTATAAGGGGCCTCCACGACAACAACATTCGAGAACATCTTTTGCAATGCGATTCGTCTAAGTTCGATGAAATCGTAGCGAAGGCTATGGCGTTGGAAGCTGCTAAAGCAGATGCTAAGTAATTGGCAACAACTTCTTCAAAATGCAACACAGCTGATATTAACAAAGTTTTTGTTAATAAGAAAACTGAAAAACGTTTTGTAAAGGGCCAACAAAAAAAAAATCAAAAATTAATTATGAACAGTTGGGCATTTCGGGATTATGCCTACGTTGCGGCAAGAACAATCATTTTGCCAATGAGTGTCAAACTGAAAAATTAAAATGCAACTTGTGCAACAAAAAAGGGCATGTAGCAAAAGTGTGCATCGCCTCTCTTTTGGCAGAAGGGCCTGACGCCGGTCCTAGGGGTAAACCCAATACTCGGGGAAACTCAACGAATCAAATTCAACAAGACGATTCACAATATGGAATCTACAGGATAGTCAACGTGTACCATAACGATTATGCTTCGAATTCAGAACGTTATTACGCGAACATTTCTGTTGAAGGTAGAGCAATTAAATTCGAAGTAGACTCTGGATCAGGGTATTCATTTTTGCCAAAGACCCAATTCAATGAGTTAAACTTGACAAACAAATTAAGTCCAACAAAAATCGTTTTTCGTTCTTATACACAAAATACATTTGTCCCATATGGGAAAGTTCGAGTTAATGTTAAATTCAACAATAAATCAATTAGCGATGATCTATACGTGGTTCCAGATGGATGTACGGCGTTAATTGGTCGTACGTGGATCCGTCGCCTGGGAATTGAATTAACCGAATTGGATGAAACAGAAGGTGCAGTAAATACAATTGGGGGTGATGACTCAGGTGATGTCCAGGAATTAATGTCCGAATTTTCAAGAGTTTTTGAACAAAGAATAGGGTGCATGCCAAACTACAAAGTTTCTTTAAAGTTAAGAGAAAATGTCACCCCGGTATACACAAAAGAGCGTCAGATACCGTACGCGTTAACAGAACGTGTTAACAATGAATTAAATAATTTGGAAAAATCTGGTATAATTACAAAAACGGATAACAGTGATTGGGGTTCGCCATTGGTAGTCATACCGAAAGCGGATGGAGGAGTCCGTCTGTGTGTTGACTACAAGGTTGGGGTTAACCAAAGGCTCGTAGATGCCCATTACCCTATTCGGAAAACTGATCAAATTTTCAATAGTCTAAGAGGCTCCAAATATTTTTGCCGTCTTGATTTATACAAGGCATATTTGCACGTTCCGGTCGACGAGAATTCAACCAAAATTCAAACGATCTCTACACACAAAGGTACATACCGCATGAATCGACTCTCGTTTGGCATCAAAACTGCCCCAGCTGAATTCAACCGCATAATTGATCAAATTTTAAGGGACGTTCCTAATACACAAGCCTATTTTGATGACATCGTGGTGCATGGTAAATCTAAAGCTGAGTGCAAGGCGAATTTAAAAACATGTTTGATTCAACTTCAAAAATATGATCTGCATCTAAACACATCAAAATGTACATTTTTTCAAAGGCAAATCGAATTTTTAGGCCATACAATCCAATTCAACAAAGTTGGGAAATCTCCTTCAAAGGTAAAAGCAATTTTAGAGATGCCACAACCTGAGTGTAGGGATGATGTTCGATGTTTTCTGGGTATGGTTACGTATTACGCAAGGTTCATACCAAATTCATCTACAGTTACGACGCCGTTGCGTCGTTTATTGCAAAATGATAGGAAATTCTATTGGTCAAATGACTGTCAAAAATCGTTCAACATGCTGAAGAGTGAAATCGCTAGCGATCGTGTTCTTATGCCGTTTAATCCGAAGTTACCGGTCCAGCTGGCATGTGATGCTAGTCCCACAGGGATAGCAGGGGTTTTATCGCATATAGTCAATGGAGAAGAGAGACCGATCGCGTTTGCTTCAAGATCGTTAACGTCTGCAGAAAAAAATTATTCACAACTAGACCGTGAGGCTTTGGCGATAATTTATTCCGTGCAACATTTCCATGAATACGTTTATGGTAGACTTTTCAAGCTGGTAACTGATAATCAGCCGTTATCGAGAATTTTTCATCAAAACTCGAAACTGCCTCAGATGACGTCATCCCGCCTTCAACGTTATGCTGCATTTTTAACGGGCTATAACTACGAAGTCGTAACGAAGAGAAGTGAGGAAAATGTGAATGCCGATTGTTTATCCAGGGCACCAATAATAATCCCAGGTATGAATAAACAAAATTTTATAGATCGTGAAGTTCACTCAATTTGCGTTTCAACTATAAATCAAATTAATTCAATGACCTTAAATTTCCATGTCATACCTGAGGAGACAAGGGAAGACAACGTTCTTTCAAAAATTTTATACGAATTAAAAAATTCAAACAAAATTGATTCTGAATATACCCTTGATTGTGGCGTTTTGTTCAGAGGCCAACGGGTAGTTGTTCCCGCTTCATTACAACAGTTGGTATTAGATGAACTCCATCATACACACATAGGAATAACCAAGATGAAGCAGTTAGCCAGGCGATACGTTTATTGGACGTCAATTGATAAAGCACATTGAAAAATACGTGCGTTCCTGTGCTGCCTGTGCAACGGTAAAAAGCAGCCCTCCAAAAGCAGTGCTACATCCGTGGGAGGAGCCGGAATATAATTGGCAGCGTATCCATATAGACTACGCCGGACCCTATCAGGGGCATTATTTTCTGGTTGTCGTAGATTCAAAGTCAAAATGGGCGGAAATGGGGGTAACTGCATCGGCTCCAACATCATCTTCGACTCTCGAAATGTTACAAAATATATTCTCAAGGAATGGATATCCTGATGTCATGGTTTCCGATAATGCTACCATTTTTAAGAGTGAAGAATTCACAAAATTTTGTAAAGACTCAGGCATTTGGCAGAAATTTATAGCTCCAGGTCATCCTGCTACGAACGGGTTAGCTGAAAGGAATGTCCGGACTCTAAAAAAACGTCTAGCATCTATGGGCAAGGATAACTCACCAATACCAAAGAAAATCCGGGAGATTTTATTCAGATATAGGGCAACTCCACTTCAGAATGGTAAAACACCTTCGGAACAGTACTTGGGGAGACAGATAAGGATCAAGTTAGATGCGTTAAAACCTTCAAAATTACATGAGTCGACAACACCCATCGGTAAAGTGCGGCAATTAAGTGAGGGAGACCGAGTTCAAGCCCGATATTATTCGTCAAGTAAGCCGTTATGGAAATTAGGAATTGTTCTTAAAAAGCTGGGTCGATTACACTATATTGTTAAACTAGATGATGGGTTCGTCTTCAAACGGCATATAGACCAACTCCTGGGAACCGATGTTGGAATAAGTGATTCAACTGGAAATCAATTTGAGAGCCATGAGGGGGAAGAGCAAACACAAAATCACCCAGGCGAATTGCCACACTTCCCGATCCACAACGGAGTGCAAGATACTTTTGTACCATCAACAGTACCTCAAGGAAATGGAGTACCAGTTAAAGAAACACCGTCCTCAAGCCAGAATTCGGAGGCCGAACAACCTCAAAGTCAGCTTTCGAACCGACCTACACGAACTCAACGGAAACCGCCACGGTATCTCGAAGATTATGTAACAGATTCCAATAGTTAATTTGGAAAAAAAATAAGTTCCATTAAGTGAGGGAGAATTGTAGTATCTAAAGTAATCACTATTTAATATGGTAACATCTCTGTAAGTTTTGATATTAACAATATAGTAATATGGCAAGCTAGCAGAAAACAGCAACTACCTACTTCCGTTATTATTTTTCTTCTTGTTCTAAAATATCTCCTTTTTGTGTCACGTCATTGTTAGAAAATAAGTTAATGAGTAAATAAACTATATTAAATAGAAATCAACTTTATTCTTATTTCAATAGTGCAGAATATTAATACAGCCGTTATTCTTTAGTGTCGAGTAGTATACAACACCAGTGTTCACCCATTTTCCTATATGTCGTTATTTTGAAAATTTTGATGAAATTTTGGTGCTTTATAAACAAGAAACTAATGACGATTTCTTTTCTGAGAAATATGTTGCATAAATGTTACATGCTCTACACAAAAGAGATAGAGCATGTAACATTTATGCAACATATTTCTCAGAAAAGAAATCGCCATAAGAGTTGCACTTTTTTAGAATAGACAAACAAAAAAGAATGTGGCAAGGTGTTAAAAAAAGAGAATAAAAATTATTTATAAAGTAATCGGTGGCTAAGCTGCAGCCGAGCTGCAGCAGTCTTATACGCCAACGCCAACCGTAATCAGGCTGATTATCTTGTTACGGTAAGGACAAAAAAAAAACAATTTGTAAATGCTTCCTCGAGCAAGTACTGCCTGACTTCAATTTCTGTCGATAGATTTAATTAACAACGTGGCTTTCGAAGTGCTTGATTGGTTTCTTGCCTTCACAATCAGGCAGTTTTTTGTGCAGAATACATTTAGCGGTATTTGTCATAAAATTCCTTTATTACAGAAATCTTAATCAAAAACGAATTTTAAAATTATTGCGTTTTACTTTTTTGATTTCCAGCGCAGCCCTGTTAACTTCAATTGTTCTTTTTCCTCATTAAAAATTAACTGGCCAATTTTACAGCCGTTTTATGTAGTACTCGTTATTCCAATTATATAGAATACATGCATACATACATAATAAAATTTGTGGCAATAAAGAAAAAAGGCTTAATTAAGTCTTTTTATTTAGTTTTGTAAGGAGTCAGTTAACTTTATAAAGTTTATTTTTGAAAATATATTTTTATTCTAATATAATCCTCACTTGTCTTCTGTTATAGTTTTTTTTTTTTAAGTTTTTATTCCTAAACTTAAGTTTTTATTCCAAATGTTATTGCATATTCAAAAAAAAATAAGTTAAAGAAATTTTTGTTAATTGAAATTTCGTCCATGGGCACTTTTAAACATAGAGATTGTAAATGTACCATAAGTACCCAAATTTTGCTTAAGTCGATTTAAGCATTTTTTCCTTTTCGCCACAGAAAAAAACCTTATGAAAAATATTATAAACTACTCTTTGCTGGAAATTGATTTCGAGTGAAATTGAAATCAAATAAATTTTTTAATGGTTTGTAAACCTACTCCCAGTTAAATACTTCATACTTTCAGTACCATTTATCTTTATCAGAACTTCTGTTAAAATCAGGAGTATTTATTCTTTAAAAAAAAATCAACTAAAAATTTCAACAGAATTCAATTTCATTCGATTTTAATTTTCAGAAAATTACCGGCCGATACTAATTTTTATATTTATGAAACTACTGTTTTTCTCCAAAACTTGCTTATTTTTAATAAATCCATTTTGTTTGATGAATTTCTTGGTTTAGAATTAAATAGTAGATAATATTAATTCTCAAAAAATTTGTTTAAGTTTTCTTTTATGATTGTACTATTCCGAAGTTAAACTTGCTTGTTTTCTTGAACACTTTGTTTTTTTAATTTGTAAGTTGATTAAGTACTTGCTTACCTACAATTAGACAAATAAATAATTGATTATAAATATGAAAACATAATTACAACTTGTATAAATAATTTAAAAATTGAAAAATAATTTTATTTAATCAAATAATTCCGTACACTTTAAACTTTTGTAATAAATAAAACTAAAACTATGGGCCATGTCACAAGTACAGAGTACAATTCCGTTCGGAATGATTCCGTTCGGAATTGAAGAAAACATATTTGTTTGTTGATGGAAAGTTTATTTTGATAGTTTGATGGCCTTTCAGATACAGACAACTCCCATGCCGTTCATGAAAACAAAAATGGTTTCATTCCGAAACATTTTTTCGTCATTTTCTGAAGCACCAAAATACGGAATGAATTCCGTTTCCGAACGGAATTGTACTCTGTGACATGGCTGTATGTATAAAAAACAAACCTTTTTTTCAAGCTGCATTTATAACCATGGTCAAATCTTCCATAACAGCAGACCATAGGAAGCCGAGTTTCTCATCTTCCAACTTTAATTTGCAAAAACTTGGAATGTGCTGTAGCAAAGTTTGAAAAGGAGTATATTGTTGAACACATGCTGAATCGCCTATTAAAATTAGTTTATGTTTTGAACGGGTAATGGCTACAGTAAGACGACGTTTATCCTCTAAAATTTCTGCATCGCGATTACGTTCAACTGTTTTACATGTGACAGAACCAGTGCGAGAACAAGAATATATGATTATATCTTTATCTCTACCTTGATATTGATCGACAGTATTTACTTCGACAGAGGAGAAATCTAGAGTATCTTGATTTTCATTATGTGGATTCTGATAAAACTCATGATATTGTAATGCCAACTTTTTCAAAAGCTCCACTTGAGCCCTATAGGGAGCCACAACGCCAATACGTAGTGGGTCATATTGGCATTGTAAAAGCGATTTAATAATATGAAATACTAAGGCAGCCTCACAGTAGTTGGTATATTTCGATAAACGTTTTGTAGATTTCGTCGGTGATTTTTCTTCTATGGGAGGTTGTTCTTCACAAAAAGTTTTTTCTATGCGGAAGCAAGTAGCACTATGTTTAGCTTTGGCAAAGTTATATGACCTCTCTGAGCAATCGAGAGTGTCTAATAAAAATACGGCTTGATCTACATGAGTTTGTAAGGCACGTTGTAACCATTTTTCCTTGACAAATGCCTGTTTTATTGGCTTGTACATTATGGCAGATTTGACCTCATTGGAAGCGCATTGCAATGCACCTTGATATGTCAACTCATTGGCCAATTTAGTTATAGTTTTATTCATACGATATTGTAGTGTTAACACTGATGTAGCTGCGCTGCAATCAAGATGTTGAAACAGCGACTCATCAGCACCCTTTTGTTTTGCCAGTGGTGAACGTATTAAAGGAGGCAATTGATCTGGATCTCCTACTAGAATAAAGCGTTGGGAAAAGAATAATGGCCTTAAAACTGTGGCCTGCATAACTTGGGTTGCCTCATCCACTATACAGAAATCGAAGCGACGATGTAGGAATATGGCATGAGATGATCCCAAACAAGTGACTCCCACAATTTGATAGGTATCATAAAGTTTTGACAGTTCCGCTTCGGTTTTACAACTGGCAGTTAAAGTAGTTTCAGCATTTTCTTTCAGCTGGCTATTAACTCTATTTGAAGAGCCTAAACGCAGGAAAGGCAGATTATAAGTTTTTAAACGTAACAAAAGGTTGTCTACAGCAGAATGGGTATGACTTGTAATTAACACCGACTTGCCCATTATATGCAGTAAACGTACTATGGCCACCAAAGTTTGAGTTTTACCTGTTTTTAAGATAAGTTTCTTTTAAAAACTAATAAAAGCCTAAAAATTTCTTTAATTTACTTACCAGTGCCTGGCAAACCTTTAATTAACATAAAACTTTGTGTAGTTAACGCTTTTAAAACTGCAGCTCGTTGCACTGCATTCAATTGTTTCAATATTTCAGCTCCCTCAGTGGCTATAATTTTGGGCAATACTTTATGGAAAGTGGGCGGATGTTTTTCTATTATAATTTTTCTTAGCATCGCAGAATGCTCTGTATCATCTAGCAGCAGGCCCAAGTTGGTGAAATTAAATACATTTCCTGATTGTGAATCGTGTTTGTCGATAATAAATGTCTGATGATTATAATTTTGTAATAAATTACGTTCTAAATCGACTGTAATTGAGGAAGTGGCTAGTTCCAAGACAAATCCGGCAGCAACTGCTATACGTTTTGGTGTGGAAACAATGACATATTCGCCAACAGAGAACTGAAATTACAAAAAAAATTAAAATTTAGGATAAATTAAAATTTTGTTGAATAAAATATTGGAGTTTTCAATTTTCGATATACATAAGTTTTATACAATTATGAATGAATCTATACACTACCCAAAGGTTGGCATAAGCAAAAAGTTTTTTACATTTTTTTATATATGAAAAACCGATTAATAAATGTAATGTTAACTTGGAAGTTATTAGCAACAAATTCGAAGTAAATTTAATGATTTTTTTGATTAGTTGTATGTTTATTGATTGATTCGTGTGATTTGCTTATACATGTATAAGAACTTAAAACTTACCCCACTTAAAGTTAAATCTAACACCTCCTCTTTTGCATTTTCCGCTAAAACACTACCCCTGATACTTGTTTCCAAAACAAATTGATGTTTATAACGTGAGTCAGCTTTTTCTATTGGCTGTTCAGAAATTTTCAAATTACAAATTGCTCTTCCCATTTCTTGGCGTATTTCGGCCGTTTGACACCAAATTGCTTTTAAGTTATTAGATTTTCTAGTTTCGTGTTCTTCCATCATTAACAAATGACACCATTTTATAAAATAATCGTAGTCCTTGACACCTAAGTGAGAAATACGACCACTTAAAACCCTATTTAAAGGATGACTGGACCTCAGTTGCATTGTTGTATCAGTTTTAGCAAAAGAACAACATAAAGTGGCATAAGCACATTGAGAACAGGCAGTAGGATGTGATATTGGTTCAGGCAGTTCAAAGGGTTGTATAAATTTCCCTTCTGGCAGTGAAAAATCTGCTGGCAGATTCGCATAATCAGGAAAATAAGATACATAATGACTAAAGTCATTTCGCAATCCAATCAAATCTCTTTGTTCGTTACGGGAGCTTAAAATTTCACGCATTAAATTTTCTCTTAAATAAAGTAACAAGCCAGAATGTGTTGGTTGTCCCAGGGCGGTTAACATCATTTGATATAATATTAATTGACCTTTGTGCTCCATAGAAAAACTAGCTCTTCCTGTTTTTAATTCTAAAGGTACAAGTTTTTCTTGCTGCTTAAGGAAATTAGCTAATTGTCCTTTTTCTCGTCGGGGATGAATTTTTACTGAAACGTCAATTTTACCTTTAAGTCCTAGTTGCGGAATCCATAGATTTTCTTCTATATCTTGTATTTCAGTAATACGTCCTCGAAAGTTCTCATTTGGCAAGGGCATTGAAGATGTTGGTTTTTCTTCTACATATTGTTGCATAAATTGATGAATGCTTTTAACAAATTGCAAGACTTCTAAGGAAGTATCTTCCCGAGTTAGTTGGCTGCTATATAGCATAAAAGCAGTTTCCTGAGAATTTAACAAATCTGCGGCAACTTTTTTAATAGTCTGAAGGTCTCTTATATTTTTCTCTAAACCCATTTGTAGTAGTTCATGAACCAAAGAACCTATTACCATCTGAAATTTAAAAAATTGGTAAATAAATCTCTTAAAAATGGAAAATACTATCTTTACTAACCACTTTATTATTCGCATCTATGCCCCTAAAACGGTCTTGGAGAACTGCCTTTCTGCGACAAAATAGAGAGCCCACTACACTTGTGCCGGAAATTAAAGTGTCTGGATTTATCACACAAAATCCTTTATCCTTATCTACTTTATAGGCTTTTAAGTTATCATCCCATTCGGCCTGAAGAGAAACCACTTCACCTATAGAAACTCTAGTATAACACCAAGGACCCTGCAAATAACACTTTGCTTCAGCTTCTTGTAACTCTTCTTTGGAATCTGTTGTATTCTGTCCTGACACATATAAGATTAAAGCAAAAGTTTTTTTTTCTCGTTCTACTTCTCTGACCAGACATCTTTGCCATTGTGTTAAGTCCAACTTTTCTTTACACCTATCCTTTTCTGCCGTTTCAAAAGCTGACAAATCGAAATCATCATCCTGTTCGAATAGAAAATTATAATTTTCTTCCTTATTCCATGATTTTTCATCAATTGATTCTGTTTTTAAATCTTCAGACATTTGTATTTTAATTTTCTTGGCGGCACTTCTATTTTGTTCATTAAATGGCGATATTATCCTTTTCGTTGTATTCATTTTAAATTATTTTTATCATTATTTTATTAGATTTTGGAAAAATTAAATATATATTACGCCTTACAATGAAATTGTTTGTACTTTTTTTTAGTAATAATTCACATTTTTAACAAATTCCCGCAATTTTTTTTTTAAGATGTCGAAAAATTAATAATTCACAATAGCTATAAAATAATGCCATATTTACAGATAGATAGTAATGCCACACTATGAACTATATTGATATTGCAAATAAAATAACGGCTTATAATATAATAATATTATTTATTTTTATACCCTTCACCACAGGTGTAAAAGGGTATATATAAGTTTGTCATAACGTTTGTAATTTCCACAATATTGATTTTAGACCCCATAAAGTATATATATTCTGGGTCCATATGAGAAGAGAAGTTGATTTAACGATGTCCGTCTGTCCGTGTGTCCGTCTGTCCGTCTGTCCGTCTTACGTTTGATATGTGTTTTCCGGATAATCCAGACATGATAGCGGCTAGGTTGTTTTACATTTATGTCACATATAGTCCACCATTTCTTGCTATTGAAATTCAGCAAGATCGGTCCACAAATTGCTGAGATATGATCAAAAAACCACGACTGCCTCTAATTTTTTCCAAAAATCCCTTGTTGTTGTTGTATTTTTATTGCTTTTTTCTGTATATCTGGAGAACGGCAAGAGCCAAAGTTTCCAAATTAGGTACAAACATTAAGGTTGTCAATACACACCACCCTACAAAATGTGGGCGGGATTGGAGAAGTGGGCGTGGTACCTCCCGTACAAAAAAAATTAAAAATTGTATAAAAACCTAAATTTTAGGGCTGTCATATGTCCTATGGATATGACTTATATACCAAAATATCGTAAATTTTTAGTAGAACATATTTTATAAAAAACTCGGGAAAATCGGTTCAGATACGAAAAATTTATGACCAAAATATTAATTTTTTTTTGAAAAATACCCATTCTCAGGAACCATAGATCTTCCCGAGTCCAAGTTTTATAGCCAAAATAACTCATATAGTCCACCATTTCTTGCTATTGAATTTCAGTAAGATCGGTCCACAAATGGCTGAGATATGATCAAAAAACCACGAGTGCCTCTAATTTTTCCAAAAAAAACCCTTGTGGTTGTTGTTTTTTTATTTGAAACATGTACACATGCTTGTTCGCTTTAATTGAAAAATACATACCTACAAATTAAACTAATAATATGACGAAGTATATTCTATTATAATGCTTTATTATTAACAAGGTTAAAAGCTCAATGGTCTGGGCGGTTGCCCAAGAAGGTTTGCTTGTTATATTGCCGGGGTTCAAATCTCGGCATCTCCACCTTTACCAAACAAAAATTTTTTAACTTTTTCCATAAATATTTCTATAAACGATTTTAAAATTATTCAGCGATTTTTGATTTTTTCATTTTATTGACAATATAAATATGCATCGTTCGCCTTACATGTGAAACAAAAAACATATTTTACAATTTGTTTTTGGCTTAAATTTAAATACCTAACCCTGGGTCTCCACGTAGCAATATTTATTGCGGCAAACGTCAAATTTGATTGCTCCATTAAATTTGCGACGTATAGACCGCAAATTGTCATGAGTGGCAATCCATTGATCAATGATTGCTCTTCTGATTGCTTGAGCAATTATTGCTTAGCAATCTGCTGTCAAATCAGTTGTAATTTATCTGACATTTCATTTCTCTGTTGTTTATTTATTAGTGCGTTTATTTATTAAAAATGCTATCAAGAAAAAGCCACCAAGTGAAAAATACTTCAACAAAATAAAGAAAAAGTTTTTATATATTATATTTTTAAATAAACGTCAATATCAACAAAAGCAAACGACGAATTTGTTTTTATGTATATTTTTATTTTTTCAATAGAACAATAATATACGCAAATAAACAAAAAAGTAATACAAAACACAGTTACGACAATTACAATTAATTATTTTATTAATTTAATTTATTAATTTAAAAAAGAAAATTTAACAACCACTTCAAAACACAACGTAAAACATTTGTTATAAATACAGCCACAAAACTTTGTACAACTACTCGCGGTGAAAATTGCAAATTTATGGCAAAGCAATTTCAAGTGTTCTCCAGCAATATAATCAGCAATTATTGCTTCATTGTTCTGCCGACGTTATTGCTTGTACTAAGCAATAAAAATTGCTACGTGGAGATCCAGCGTAAGTATGTACGAATATGCAAAAGTTATTTATGTGTATTGGTAGGCATTGTTTTCATGATTGTTGCTTTTTTTTCAGTTATAGAGACGGATTGTCTCTTCTTACATTTCAATTCAAAAATCTTACACGTGTTGCCATATTATTTTTAAAAAATATTATTATTTCTAAAAAAAATCCCATTTGTTATTTGAAAACAAAACATTAAACAATAAGTATTTGCGTACGTAAATGTTTAATTTAATCAAAAAGCTAGAAACATTTAAGTTAGGATAATTTTATTGACGAACCCAATGACATAGAAACAGATCTTAAAATTTGTTCACAGCTTACTCTGACATTAGGCAAGGCAAAGAAATGCTAAAAATTATTTTGAAAACGCTACAAATAATTCTTAAAGTTGTTCATTATATTGTTTTAAATCCTTATACATTTAAGTGACTCATTTTAAACAAAATTAAAATAAATGGTAATATTTAAACAAGTATTTAGGTAGATTTGATAAAGCATCAGATATAAATACCACAATTGGTTAACCTTGAAATTGGAAGGCCCTCTAATAAAAACAAAATACAAACGGTTTTATAGCTATTTTGATTTAAAAGAATTTACAGACATATTTAGACCAGATTATTTTTTTTATATTTTAAAAAAACAGTCATCATTAATTGCGTAAAAGTTAGTTTATAACAATTTATTTTAGTTTTAATCGCTAAAGCGGATCATACACTTGCAATAAAATTGTTCAATTTTACGTATTGTACAATTATATCGCCAATGTGTATGCGATATTCGATGGTAGCACAATATATTGGCAACAATCAAAAGACTTTTGATTTTTATTGCACAACGAAAAGAAAATGAAATGTGTTGGCAACATTGTATAATGCTGTTTATGCTATTCCTATAGTTTATGTTCACCTTTTTATTGAATGAATGAAACCTTTGTGCGACTTATTGCATAATATAGGACAAAATTTAAATAATATGGCGAATATCATATACAGTAATATTGCAAGTGTATGGGCCGCTTAAGACTATTTCATCCAACTTTAAAAATTAATCAAAAGAAGCTTAAAACATTTTTCTAAAAAGCTAATAAAATGCCAAATGGAAATTTTACAGCTAAATCTAAGTTTTTTGTGCTGAATTTACTTTCAAAAATAAAAAATTCCCACACTACTTAAAAGTCTTCATTAAAAATCGCCCAAACATGCAGGCTTATCGTCTTGTAAAAAAATAAAATGAAAATTTTTTTACAATAAAATAAGAATTATCCATTTCCATACGAAATTTCATTTTGACTACAACTATTTTTTTTAGTCAAAATTTATTATAATTTATTATAATACATAAAAAACTTAAGTTATATCAATACCTATTCTTCAATTTTTAAAATAATTCTAAAAAAGCTAGAAACATTCAATTAAAATGCTTAAAAAAATGCGAAGCGCTTAATGAAAGTATTTTAGCTAAATTAAAATTTTTAATCTAAGTAAAGCTGCAAAATTGCCAAAATGGTCACACTGCTTAAAAACCATACAAACAAGCAGGGTTATCCACTCTAAAAAAAATTGTATTTAGGGAATATTAGAAATGCCCTCATCATATAATTTTACGACTACAAAAAACCGCTAACATAACGAACAGTCATCTAGTGTCGTCAAAATATTAAAAGCAATCTTTGCCTTTTTATTGCTGACATTGATAACATATTAGTCACTTTTTTAGACAATTTATACAAAAATATATTCATATATACCTATATACGGGCCTGTTCTGAAATCACACCTGTGACTTTGTGGTGTTTTGAAAGTCATACCGTTGTTGTGTTTCTTGGTGTGCTTTCTGCAATTGAAGATCACACAAAAACGGGACGCTAAAATATCACACGTGTGATTTCAGTAGGCACATGTGATTTCAAATCACGTGATTTGAGTTAAAGTGATTTTCAGAACAGGCCTGATAATATCTTCTGCACAAAAGCGATTTAAAAGCATACACAATTTAAGCAATTTCTTGGTATGTTTATGTTGTATTATTGATAAATAAAAAACATTTAGGTAAATTGGTTTGCGACTTTTATTAACCAAAACGAAAGTTTACGTTTCAAAACGGTTAATGGTAACCCTGTAAAATAGTTGTTTTTTTGTGGTTTTTTTCATTTAAAATACTTGCGGTAAACTTCTTTTTTTTTTTTATTTAATATTACCTTCTGTATTACACACAAACAACAAACACATACATACTTTAATTTAATATAAATAATTATGGATATCACATACTCAAATCAACAACGACTTCTCATGCGGTTCGATGGTCGAACGGTCTAAACGGGCTGCCTCTTAACAATGTCTTATTGGTTTACTGGTTCGAATCCCATTCATTCCATTCTTTTTTTTGTTTTTTATTTTTTGTTTTTTTATTTTATAAATCTTTTTATCTAAAAAGAAATTGGTCAGTTTTTCACTTTTTAAAATTTTTTAAATATATTTATGAACTTCATATACGTATATTTTATACATATTTACGCCTTTTAATTTACCCTTTTTATACCCTTATTTTTATACCCTTCACCACAGGTTTAAAAGGGTATATATAAGTTTGTCATAACGTTTGTAATTTCCACAATATTGATTTTAGACCCCATAAAGTATATATATTCTGGGTCCATATGAGAAGAGAAGTTGATTTAACGATGTCCGTCTGTCCGTCTGTCCGTCTGTCCGTCTGTCCGTCTTACGTTTGATATGTGTTTTCCGGATAATCCAGACATGATAGCGGCTAGGTTGTTTTACATTTATGTCACATATAGTCCACCATTTCTTGCTATTGAAATTCAGCAAGATCGGTCCACAAATGGCTGAGATATGATCAAAAAACCACGACTGCCTCTAATTTTTTCCAAAAATCCCTTGTTGTTGTATTTTTATTGCTTTTTTCTGTATATCTGGAGAACGGCAAGAGCCAAAGTTTCCAAATTAGGAACAAACATTAAGGTTGTCAATACACACCACTCTACAAAATGTGGGCGGGATTGGAGAAGTGGGCGTGGTACCTCCCGTACAAAAAAAATTAAAAATTGTATAAAAAAATTTTAGGGCTGTCATATGTCCTATGGATATGACTTATATACCAAAATATCGTAAATTTTTAGTAGAACATATTTTATAAAAAACTCGGGAAAATCGGTTCAGATACGAAAAATTTATGACCAAAATATTAATTTTTTTTTGAAAAATACCCATTCTCAGGAACCATAGATCTTCCCGAGTCCAAGTTTTATAGCCAAAATAACTCATATAGTCCACCATTTCTTGCTATTGAATTTCAGCAAGATCGGTCCACAAATGGCTGAGATATGATCAAAAAACCACGACTGCCTCTAATTTTTCCAAAAAAAACCCTTGTGGTTGTTGTTTTTTTATTTGAAACATGTACACATGCTTGTACATGATTGTTCGCTTTAATTGAAAAATACATACCTACAAATTAAACTAATAATATGACGAAGTATATTCTATTATAATGCTTTATTATTAACAAGGTTAATAGCTCAATGGTCTGGGCGGTTGCCCAAGAAGGTTTGTTTGTTATATTGCCGGGGTTCAAATCTCGGCATCTCCACCTTTACCAAACAAAAATTTTTTAACTTTTTCCATAAATATTTCTATAAACGATTTTAAAATTATTCAGCGATTTTTGATTTTTTCATTTTATTGACAATATAAATATGCATCGTTCGCCTTACATGTGAAACAAAAAACATATTTTACAATTTGTTTTTGGCTTAAATTTAAATACCTAACCCTGGGTCTCCACGTAGCAATATTTATTGCGGCAAACGTCAAATTTGATTGCTCCATTAAATTTGCGACGTATAGACCGCAAATTGTCATGAGTGGCAATCCATTGATCAATGATTGCTCTTCTGATTGCTTGAGCAATTATTGCTTAGCAATCTGCTGTCAAATCAGTTGTAATTTATCTGACATTTCATTTCTCTGTTGTTTATTTATTAGTGCGTTTATTTATTAAAAATGCTATCAAGAAAAAGCCACCAAGTGAAAAATACTTCAACAAAATAAAGAAAAAGTTTTTATATATTATATTTTTAAATAAACGTCAATATCAACAAAAGCAAACGACGAATTTGTTTTTATGTATATTTTTATTTTTTCAATAGAACAATAATATACGCAAATAAACAAAAAAGTAATACAAAACACAGTTACGACAATTACAATTAATTATTTTATTAATTTAATTTATTAATTTAAAAAAGAAAATTTAACAACCACTTCAAAACACAACGTAAAACATTTGTTATAAATACAGCCACAAAACTTTGTACAACTACTCGCGGTGAAAATTGCAAATTTATGGCAAAGCAATTTCAAGTGTTCTCCAGCAATATAATCAGCAATTATTGCTTCATTGTTCTGCCGACGTTATTGCTTGTACTAAGCAATAAAAATTGCTACGTGGAGATCCAGCGTAAGTATGTACGAATATGCAAAAGTTATTTATGTGTATTGGTAGGCATTGTTTTCATGATTGTTGCTTTTTTTTCAGTTATAGAGACGGATTGTCTCTTCTTACATTTCAATTCAAAAATCTTACACGTGTTGCCATATTATTTTTAAAAAATATTATTATTTCTAAAAAAAATCCCATTTGTTATTTGAAAACAAAACATTAAACAATAAGTATTTGCGTACGTAAATGTTTAATTTAATCAAAAAGCTAGAAACATTTAAGTTAGGATAATTTTATTGACGAACCCAATGACATAGAAACAGATCTTAAAATTTGTTCACAGCTTACTCTGACATTAGGCAAGGCAAAGAAATGCTAAAAATTATTTTGAAAACGCTACAAATAATTCTTAAAGTTGTTCATTATATTGTTTTAAATCCTTATACATTTAAGTGACTCATTTTAAACAAAATTAAAATAAATGGTAATATTTAAACAAGTATTTAGGTAGATTTGATAAAGCATCAGATATAAATACCACAATTGGTTAACCTTGAAATTGGAAGGCCCTCTAATAAAAACAAAATACAAACGGTTTTATAGCTATTTTGATTTAAAAGAATTTACAGACATATTTAGACCAGATTATTTTTTTTATATTTTAAAAAAACAGTCATCATTAATTGCGTAAAAGTTAGTTTATAACAATTTATTTTAGTTTTAATCGCTAAAGCGGATCATACACTTGCAATAAAATTGTTCAATTTTACGTATTGTACAATTATATCGCCAATGTGTATGCGATATTCGATGGTAGCACAATATATTGGCAACAATCAAAAGACTTTTGATTTTTATTGCACAACGAAAAGAAAATGAAATGTGTTGGCAACATTGTATAATGCTGTTTATGCTATTCCTATAGTTTATGTTCACCTTTTTATTGAATGAATGAAACCTTTGTGCGACTTATTGCATAATATAGGACAAAATTTAAATAATATGGCGAATATCATATACAGTAATATTGCAAGTGTATGGGCCGCTTAAGACTATTTCATCCAACTTTAAAAATTAATCAAAAGAAGCTTAAAACATTTTTCTAAAAAGCTAATAAAATGCCAAATGGAAATTTTACAGCTAAATCTAAGTTTTTTGTGCTGAATTTACTTTCAAAAATAAAAAATTCCCACACTACTTAAAAGTCTTCATTAAAAATCGCCCAAACATGCAGGCTTATCGTCTTGTAAAAAAATAAAATGAAAATTTTTTTACAATAAAATAAGAATTATCCATTTCCATACGAAATTTCATTTTGACTACAACTATTTTTTTTAGTCAAAATTTATTATAATTTATTATAATACATAAAAAACTTAAGTTATATCAATACCTATTCTTCAATTTTTAAAATAATTCTAAAAAAGCTAGAAACATTCAATTAAAATGCTTAAAAAAATGCGAAGCGCTTAATGAAAGTATTTTAGCTAAATTAAAATTTTTAATCTAAGTAAAGCTGCAAAATTGCCAAAATGGTCACACTGCTTAAAAACCATACAAACAAGCAGGGTTATCCACTCTAAAAAAAATTGTATTTAGGGAATATTAGAAATGCCCTCATCATATAATTTTACGACTACAAAAAACCGCTAACATAACGAACAGTCATCTAGTGTCGTCAAAATATTAAAAGCAATCTTTGCCTTTTTATTGCTGACATTGATAACATATTAGTCACTTTTTTAGACAATTTATACAAAAATATATTCATATATACCTATATACGGGCCTGTTCTGAAATCACACCTGTGACTTTGTGGTGTTTTGAAAGTCATACCGTTGTTGTGTTTCTTGGTGTGCTTTCTGCAATTGAAGATCACACAAAAACGGGACGCTAAAATATCACACGTGTGATTTCAGTAGGCACATGTGATTTCAAATCACGTGATTTGAGTTAAAGTGATTTTCAGAACAGGCCTGATAATATCTTCTGCACAAAAGCGATTTAAAAGCATACACAATTTAAGCAATTTCTTGGTATGTTTATGTTGTATTATTGATAAATAAAAAACATTTAAATTGGTTTGCGACTTTTATTAACCAAAACGAAAGTTTACGTTTCAAAACGGTTAATGGCAACCCTGTAAAATAGTTGTTTTTTTGTGGTTTTTTTCATTTAAAATACTTGCGGTAAACTTCTTTTTTTTTTTATTTAATATTACCTTCTGTATTACCCTGCAAATAATAGGACCAGTCCAAACACGCGTGTAAAGAGTAGTCCACAAGGGACCAGGACTAGTCCACAAGTAACCCAAACGTATGGAAAAAACCTGGTCTATTTAACATTACGATGTCCTAGGAGAGGACCATATAACCCACCTTTGGACCACTAAGGAGTAGTTTTAAAACTACTCCATGGTATATAACCCACCTTTGGACCAGTAAGGAGTAGTTTTAAAACTACTCCATGGTATACCCAAGAGGATTAGTTTTGAAGTCGTTTAAACACGAAAGCATGTCGTTAAAAAACGAAGACATGTCGTCTCACTACAAACACTTTTTAACAATGGCATGGTCCATGCTTGCATTACATCGGACTAGTCCATGGAGTAGTCCATTTTATCAAAATGGGTCAGGTGGTCCAATTTTATTTGCAGGGTACACACAAACAACAAACACATACATACTTTAATTTAATATAAATAATTATGGATATCACATACTCAAATCAACAACGACTTCTCATGCGGTTCGATGGTCGAACGGTCTAAACGGTCTGCCTCTTAACAATGTCTTATTGGTTTACTGGTTCGAATCCCATTCATTCGATTCTTTTTTTTGTTTTTTATTTTTTGTTTTTTTATTTTATAAATCTTTTTATCTAAAAAGAAATTGGTCAGTTTTTCACTTTTTAAAATTTTTTAAATATATTTATGAATATATTTTATACATATTTACGCCTTTTAATTTACCCTTTTTATACCCTTATTTTTTTTTATTGATTTCATTTTTATACCCTTCACCACAGGTGGAAAAGGGTATATATAAGTTTGTCATTCCGTTTGTAATTTCTACAATATTGATCTTAGACCCTATAAAGTATATATATTCTGGGTCCTTATGAGGAGAGAAGTTGATTTAACGATATCCGTCCGTCTGTCCGTCCGTCCGTCTGTCCGTCTTACGCTTGATATGTGTTTTCCGGGAAAACCAGACATGATAGCGGCTAGGTTGTTTTACATTTATGTCACATATAGTCCACCATTTTGTGCTATTGAAATTCAGCAAGATCGGTCCACAAATGCCTGAGATATGATCAAAAAACCACGACTGCCTCTAATTTTTTCCAAAAATCCCTTGTTGTTGTTGTATTTTTTATTGCTTTTTTCTGTATATCTAGAGAACGGTAAGAGCCAAAGTTTCCAAATTAGGTACACACATTTAGGTTGTCAATACACACCACCCTACAAAATGTGGGCGGGATTGGATAAGTGGGCGTGGTACCTCCCGTACAAAAAAAATTAAAAATTGTATAAAAACCTAAATTTTAGGGCTGTCATATGTCCTATGGATATGACTTACATAAATACCAAAATATCGGAAATTTTTAGTAGAACATATTTTATAAAGAACTCGGGAAAATCGGTTCAGATACAAAAAAGTTATGACCAAAATTATTAATTATTTTTTTTAAATACCCATTTTCGGTAACCATGGATCTTCCCGAGTCCAAGTTTTATAACACAAATAAATGGTAAATTTCTTGCTAAACACGTCGGTATATAAATCTGTCAAATCGGTTAAAAAATGGCTGAGTTATAATCAAAATACTGAAATCCCAAAAGTTACTCTTTTTATAATTAAGTTTGTTTTTTTTTTATAATTAAGTTTGCTTAAATATATGTACACATATGTAGGTATATATATATATGCCTAAAAGCTAATTTAATGGAAATATTATTTTTAAGCACGTTGGTATATAAATCTGCCAAATCGGTTAAAAATGGTTAAGTTATGTGCAAAATACTCCAAAAAAGGACTAAAAACATTAACATTTTTATAAAAGCTAAAATTTTAGAGCTGTATTGTGACCTATTCATACGTTTTAGATATCAAAATATCGGAAATCTTTAGAAAAACTCGGAATATCGGTAAAAAAAAGTAATGTCAAAAATATAGTTTTTTTTTTAATACCTATTTTCGTGAACCATAGAACTTCCCGACTACAAGTTTTATCACCAAAGTAAATGGTAATTTTATACTTTAAGATGTCGGTATGACCAAATACTGAAATTCGATCAAAACTTAACGTGCTATATATTAATTAAACTTTTAATATATTTAATAGCACGCAATCATGTGCAAATAATTAAATAAAACTAAACTATATATATTTTATAAATATATGTACATATATATATACATATATTTAAATATATATATAAACTTCTGTTCTTTCCAAACCATGGTGAAGGGTATATAAGATTCGGCATAGCCGAATATAGCACTCTTACTTGTTATTTGTATGTATTAAAAATACTTTAACTACATCAAAAATACATTTTTAAAAAATTTGTAGTAAATTCCCTAAATTTACATTGCATCTTATAAATTTTGCGCACTTTTTTATATATACATATTATTATTTTGTTTTCTTTTATATTAGTATAAAATTTAAATATTTATAAGTCTTAAATTATCTGGTAATATTGTTATAAGATTTGTTGTTTAATAGTTCAATACATTTTTATTGTAAAAATGTGCGCCTTAAAAGATGTGTTCGAAACTATCCAAGAACTTCACGAAGACTTTTCATCAATAGAAACTTCAAGTGAGACTGAAGCTATACAAAAAGCTTTAACAGCAATTGCTAACAAATCCGGGTCGCAGGATACTGATGAAGATGTAACAGAATTTCGCAAAAATTTGCTACAAATTAATAATAGCTATAGTGAAGAGTCAGAGAGTCTTTCCAATGTATCGGTGGCTTTAGAATGTACAGCAAAAACAATTTCAAAGGGTCAAAAACTTAAAAGATGTGTGTGCTGTTAAAAAATAACATGAACTGAAATTACTTAAAACTATATTAACATTGTGCCTGAAGAATAAAAATGCTAATTAATTTGTCTTATTTTTCAAATTGTATGTTATTTTATACGTAAAATAGATGAAGGTTTCAAATGGCATGAAACCGCCAAGAACTGCGATCATTTTTAATGCTGCAATGTGTTGAAGTTAGCGGTTCAAATTAACATAAATGGTACCAAATGGATAAATTAATAGTACATATTAACAATTGAAATACATAAGATTAATATTTTTATTAGATTCTGATTTTATTAAATTTTTCTGAAATATTAATTTTTATATATGCGACATTTTGCACAGAAAAAAGGGGTTAGTAATGTCGCATGAAATGTAAAATCAGGCAACAATTTTATGTTCCTCTGTAATATGTTTCGCAAAGGGAAACACAATTTTCTAGTCCAGAAATTTATACAGGAATTATTTAAAGGCGAATTCAACTTACAAAAACTTGTACAAAAATCACATACAATTAGTTTTTGTTAAATCATTGTATATTATGGCCCTATGTTCCACCTAGGAACTTGGATGAAATAATATAATAATTGTACAATGTCAAGGCCAGAAACAAAACAAAGATAAAGAATAAAATTTTGACATTCAACAAAGAAACCTAAAAAAAATTTAGCAGGGCTTTTACAAGGCGAATTTATTATGTCTTAAAAGCCCTGCTGATAGCTAAAATCAATGTTGGATGCAGGGTTGCCGTTTCAAAAATTTTTATCCGACCAAAATTGCCTACAAAACCTACCAAAATACTTTGAAACCGACCAAATTTTTGAAATATATAAAAACAATTATATCGTCATAAAAATGCAAAAGGGCCTATTATAATTTTTAAAAAATTTTCAGTAGCGATACGACTGAGATTACAAAAACAGTTTTTCAGGATACTGTCAATCATGCGTAATGTTTTAACTATATTAACCAGAAAACCCCGTTGTTATAATCACAATAGCTGCCTTTTTATTAAGTTATTTCTCTTTTTCTTAAAATGAACATGTATAGGCCTATATGCCTATTTTGCCTATGACGATATGTATGTATATGCATTTTTGATAAAAAATATAATTTTTATTGGATAAAGCTATACATCTACATATTATTTTTGTTGTTGTAATATGCAATTATAAAAAAACAAATAAGTAAGCCTATGTGCACACCTATTACATATTTTACGTCCTACACGTAACCCCTAGTTTTATGAAAAGTTTATTTGCTGGTAACGTTTAACTTAAACAAAATGTATGTGAGCATTTCCTGGGGTCACGAACGTACGTTCGTACGCTTTTGATGTACAAATAATATAGAAAACAAAACTTTTCCTTGCATATTTTTTCGATTCGATAGCATTTAGGTAGCTCTATGTTTAGTGCAAAAGATGGATTTCACTCTTGGTTTTTGTTTAATTGGCTTATTTACCGGTCGCGAACGTGCTATTTTTCCATATGTTTTTTTTTATTATTATCACCACGCATTTTCCCATAAATGTCTTCAATTTTCCTTAACAAACAAACTTAATACTCCTTTTACAACTGATTGTAATTGCGAGATTATGAAGAAAGAGTGTAAACATAACATATTTTTTGCATGTAAAATAAGTATATAAAAATGTCTTTAGAAGTAGAAAATACAGAAAAATATAAAATTTTCCAGTTTCCAGCCCAATTTCCTCAAGTAAAACAGCTGAGATATGCTATGAAACCATTCTTTTATAAGAACAAAGACTTTTTTTATAATAATAAACAATAAAAGACGATGATAATCAACATTTTATTTTTTCACTCTGGTAGACCATTCTGGGGAAATGCCCATATACAAATTCATTTAATATCCATTTGCTGCCAATCCGATCAAATTTTATATAGGAATATTGTTTGTTGATAAAAAGTTTTTTAAGGAAGAAAAATTTAAACGGCATCTGACTTAGAAAGCTCGAATAAGATGACAAAGCTATCCTTTATAAAACTAACACCGTCAAAGTAACTTGCTCCTAACGTAATATCAATGCCATATCCATAGTTTCATCAACAATCAAAAAAAATGTTTGTGTTTGGTAAAAAAGCTATGAGATTTGTAATTGTCTGCTATCCGTCCAATTTTCTAAAACCGACCAAAATTAGGTTTGGCCTACCATCCGACCAAACCAAAAATATCCGACCAAATTTGGTCGGAAAAGACCATGTTAGGCAACCCTGGTTGGATGTCAAAATTTTGTTTATTCTCTTTTATTATCTTTGTTTCTGTTTTGTTTTATTTCTGTTTTTGACGTTGTACAATGATTTTACAAAAACAAATTTCGTGTGGTTTTTGTACGAGAGCAAGGCGAATTTATTACAGGTGGTCTTAAAAGCCCTGCTGATATTAAGTAAAATCACATTTGGATGTACAAATTTTGTTTATTCTCTTTTATTATCTTTGTTTCTGTTTTGTTTTATTTCAGTTTTTGACATTGTACAATGATTTTACAAAAACAAATTGCTTGTGGTTTTTGTACAAGTTGTACTTGTGGTAGTACCGAGATTACCTAGGATGAATTCGCCTTGTACGAGAGATTACCTGGGATGAATTCGCCGTGGGCTTTTAATACCATGTTCACACGGACAGCAATATTCGTGTTTCGCTCTCTTATTCCTGTTTCGTGCCCCAAACATGATTGAAACGACTTGTTTCCCCATACAAAATTTTGTGAGCGAAACAGGTCGTTTCATTTTGAAACAGGCTGCGAAACAGGAAAAATGTACTATCATCTCCAATTTTGATAACATTTATCGTTAGTTTATCTGAACTAGCTCTCAAAAAAAGCAAAACAAAGAAAAAAACAAAATAAAAATTGATGTCTAATAAAATAAAGTGATAATTATAACATAATAATATCAATAAAAGTGTTAAATAATATATGTTTAAGTTTTATTTACTTTTTTTATCTATTTAAAAAAAATCACACTAACAACACAAAAAAAATGTCAAAATGAAACAGGAATGAATCGTATGAACAGCATGTTTGGCAAACTAGTTTCAACGAGCGAAACGAGTGGTTTATAACGTCGTATGAACATAGCATAAGACCACCTAAAATGAATTCGCCTTTAAGTATTTTGAAAAGAAATTTAAATCGTACCATCACTGATATAAAATATTTTAATAATTTGACAACACCCTGTGTTATAAATAAAAAACAACTGTGTTTTTGTACGCAGACCAAGTTGCCAGATAAACATAAAATAAAAAATAAATAATAATAAAGTTATCAGATATAAAAAATCCCATCAACAATAAATTTTGGTTTATCAATAGTATGAAATGGGAATTTATCACATTTTAACGAAACCTTGTTAATTAGTTTTTTGAATCCCAAGAAAAACTTTGATAACTTATTTGAAATGGCCAACATAAAATAAAGTAATTTATATATATTTTTGTTTTTCCTTTACCCACTTACAAATACATTTAGAGTTGACAAAAAATCAACCAATTGTAGTCGGGACTGTAAGAAAAGATAAACCCACTGTTTATTGTTGTTGTTTTTGTTTAAGCTTTGATATTGTTACAAGTAAAACTGCGGTTTATAATTCTTATTCGCTTAACAGTTTAATTTGTATATTTTTAGTTTTTATAAAATTATTGGATGAAGTTTCCTGATGATCTGGCCTAAGCAACCAGTGAAATAAGCATAGGAATAGCTTATCCCACCATTATAAATTTCAGTTTATCAATATTATGAAATGGATAATAAACATTTAAACGAAACCTGGTAAAATATCTAAGTTTATAGCATTTAAGAACGTACGAATTAATTGATAAAAGATTTTCAGTGTTTTTAAAGTTATATTGTTATTAAAACTAAAGTTAATATCTAGAAATTCGGCTTAGATTTTAGCAAAAATAAAAAATCGTCAAATCTATAAACACTGTTGCCAATTTAGAGATTTCCCCGCTAAATCTAGCTTTTTTGAACTGTCAATCGCGGGAAAAATACGTTTTAGCGGTAAGCGGGAAATCTAGCGATTTTCAAACATCTCTCAGCGGCTCATTTTCGCTTCCAAAACCTTTCTCAAATTTAAAATTTGCAGATTTTAAAATTTTTCTTATTAAGTTTTTTTTATTTTTCTGGCTAAAAACTACTTGTTAATGTTCAGGGTTTCACGTATTATTTTGTTAGCGCTGTATGTGACAATTCGCAACTTTAAGCTTGCTTAAAATTTTGAAACAAAAGGTAAGGTATTGATCTAAATTGTCTCGATATATCCCAAGCAATATAATTCACTAAATTTTATCTAACTAATTTTATCTTATTGCATAAAACGGCAAATAATTGTCAAAAATAGCGTATATGTTATAAACTTGTTTGCGTTTTTATAAAGGAATTTGTTTATCCTCCACCACATCTAGTTGTAATAAGGGTATACTAAGTTTGTCATTCCGGGCGAAACTGTTTAATATTCATCTAAGACCCCATAAGGTACATACATATATTCTGGGTCCTTGAGTAATTCTTAGTCCATTTAGCCATGTCCGTTTGTTGAAAAAAAGAATAAATATTGGTATCAATTTGTTTCTAGTTCTCCTAAGCAGTTTGGGATTGAAATCCAGCAAAATCGGTTCAGTAGGAAAAGAGTTGTGAATCTTAATGTGGAACAACCACCCTAAAAAAATTATAATTTTATTATTAAAACTTGCATAAATAGTGGCGGAATGCCTATATGAATAAAAGATTTTGCACAAATATGACTAAAAATCATACTGTTAATTTTCATCAAGATCGGTCTATAATTAACCATAAGCCTCATATAAAGCCCACTCTCGGAAAAAGCTTTAGGACGCGTAAAACCTTTACTCTCTTAATCTGTGTTCTATTCTAATAACATTTGGCCAGTCATAGGTTTATAAGTCTATAAATAACCTGTTCATAATTTACCATATGTCCCATATAAAGACCACTCCTGCAATTTTCTAACTGCATGTGTAGGGTATCAAAGATTCGGCCCAGCCGAATATTTCACTATAACCTTTTTTGGGAATAAAATAGATAGGGAAGTTGGAAACGTAATTTGAGAGTCATATACATACCTTTGAAAAAGCAACACATATCTAGATTTATATAAAACTTAAAAATGTTTAGGTTTTGGCGGTATTTTTAAAAAAATTCCCGCTAAATTAAATATTTAGCGGTTTCTAGCGGTTCTGAAGCCCGATTTGGCGGGAAGTGTTCAAATAAAGTTGGCAGCAGTGTCTGTAAACAGCAAATGCATACTGGCAGTGGCAGCACTACCGGCGAACCAAGGCGAATTTATAATTCGCCTTGCGACGAACCACAAAAATTTGAATCCAATTTGCGAATGACAAGAAATCCACCATAAATATAAACAAACCAAGCGGAACAAAAATAAAAATATAAACAAATAAATTAACAGTCAAATGATAACAATAATTAGGTAACCATAGTGATCCACAACAACAAAATCTACCGAAGAAATTAACACAAACAAACAAATTGGAATGTTGGACTAGTAAGTTAATAAATTCATGTCAAATCAGACCAAAAATAAAAATCATCAGGCAGAATTCCACTTCAATTGTTTTGCTGCATTATTAATTAAATTAACAAAAACTAAAGAAATATTTTTTTATTTTTCATAAGAAATAATAACAATAAATCAGTTTTAAAAGAATTTATTGAAGATATCTAATTTTAACATTTTATTTACATACTTTTTTCTGGCACATTTTTAAAACTTTTTCATAATTTCCTATGGAGGATCTACTGCAAAACTTGCAAGAACAACAACTACATTTGCAACAACAACATTTATACACTAATGACCCGACAAATATGGAGAATTTAAATGATAGAGAAGCTCCTCTGCCACCGCCACGTAAATATGTATCAATTTTCCGCATTGATGGTGAACCCATATTACCGCCATTGGTAAGTCTGATACATAATAATGTAGATACATTCAACTTTAGAACAAATATAAATGGGTATTATGCAGTTCAATTCAAGCGTGAAGAAGATTAAATACTTTTGCTATTTGCCATGAATAGCATTATTGGTTGAAATATGAAAATAAAATTAATGTATTATTTGTTAACTTTTAATAAGATACAGATCAAGGAAAATCTGCAGAACACAGTGGGACCAATTGTTAAACAAATCGGTATTAAGTTTAAAGTTATATCCATAAGAAAAAATGTTGTATAGGCTAATGAAATTAATAAAAACAGTTAATTAGGGATCTTAACTGGTTTTAGGCCGCATTATACATATGTTTCCATCTAGGTACAATATAAAAAAAAAAAAAAAATTAATCTTTGCCTACGAATTTTATTTGTTAAGTGGAATACTATGTCCGTGTATTCAATTAATATATGAGAATATGGAATGGTTTGTTAAAATCAAGGCACATGATTCCGAGGAAGTTATTCTGGCTTTCAATATGCGAATTAAAAAAAAATCGTTATTACTTTTACTTTTCATTGAGAAAATAAAAAAAGACTATTGCAATATTTATTTATTTTTAGCTGTGTAATTGAAAAAAAAATCCTATACATTTTTAAGTTTTAAATTTTTTTATAATATTTTTTCTTTAATTCACATAAATTTAAAAATTTTATTTTTTGCCGTATTCACAGAAAATAATTTATATTTCAAACGTTATCAAAATAATTTTTGAGAATACAAAATTTTAATTTAAAAGGTTTTGTTATTTTTATTCTTGATAAAAACACTGAACTTTATTGTTGATGGGATAAGCTATTCCTATGCGCATTTCACTGGTTGCTTAGGCCAGATCGTCAGGAAACTTCATCCATAAAGATTTTAGAAAAACTAAAGATATTCAGGTATGTTCTAGGTTTCGACTCTAATTGAAAACGAAAAATTTTTTAAATCCGCATAATTCATAAATTGGGGTTCTCAAATCCGCATGTTTTTTTGTATTCGAAGTTTTTGTTCGAAAAAACTTTTTTTGGACTAAAGATCGCTTATTTGCTAACCGCAGCAATATCAATGTTTAATATTTTTTTAAAATCGTGAAAGCTGTAAAGAATCACAGGAAAAAATAGCTTCTATCGCGAACATGGCTAAAATTCGCGAAGAATTGTAAACTTTTAAACAAACACTAAAATTTATTTGAAATCGCTAAATCGGTGAAAAAAAAACAAAATGTCCGAAAATAAAAAAAAAAAATTGCAAAAACAGCGAAAAATCGCGTAAATTTTTAATATTTCAAACCAGCCATATAATTGATTAAAAGTCCCTAAAACTATAAGGATTGACAAAAATTAGGTAAAAATTGCTAAATTCGCGGAAATTCGCAAAAATTTGCTAACATCGGCATGATAGCAAAGTCTACTATTATAAATCGTTAAAGCTTTAACGAATCAGAAAACTTACTGAAACAAATCGCTTCTATCGCGAACATGGCTAAAATTCGCGAAAAATCGCAAAATTTTAAACAAACAAAAAAACTAATTTGAGATCGCTAAATCGATTAAAAAAACAAATTGTCTGAAAATAATATAAAATATAAAAATCGTTAAAAAATAATCTGTAATTACATCAAAACAATGAAAAAGTCAATTTTAAATTTAGGGTAAGTTAGGGACTTTTGCATTTTAGATAACGATATATTTTTGATTAAATTGGATAAAGAAGATTTTAAGCGAAAAACAAAATTTATTTTTTTGTTAAATATGTTATCAAATATTAAAATAAAAGTAGATTCGTTTTACTTTCACCAACCCATTGCTACTCTAATTGAAAACGAATAAAAACTTGTGGATGTGAAATGCAGAACACCAAAAATGCTAAAGTAATCCACTTTCGAGCGGATTCGGATTCTAGAACACACCCGATAAAACCAAAAAAGACTGTTAAACGTATAAGAATTATAAGCAACAGTTCTACTTGTAATAAGGGAAATCACGATGGATAGTGCACAGTGTGCAAACGATGCAAATGCGATCTGGCCTAAGCAGCCAGTGAAATGCGCATAGGAATAGCTTATCCCATCAACAATATATTTCAGTGTTTTTATCAAGAATAAAAATTGGGAATTAAGCACGAATAACAAAACCTGTTAGATTTCAAACGTATTTTAAAATTAAATTTCCATAAAAATGTTCCTTAATTAATTTTAGATTCAATTTATTTGAAAACTTTTTCATTAACTAGCAATTTTTCAAAAAAAGTTCTTCATATACATAACAGATTTTCAGAAAAAAGCCGTTTTCCAAAAATTTATTGGAAACATCAAATTTTTTGGAAAATAAATTATGACCGAATTTCGACCATCATGCAAGGCCAATTTTCGAAAAACTTCCTATAAACAGAACATTTTTGAAAAAGTTCCTTAAAATTAAAATTTTTGAAAAATTTTCTAAAATTTAAAGTTTTTAAAAAATTCCAATAATAACAATAAATAAATAACAAATTTGTTTAAAATTTTCTAAGATTTTTTCTTTAAATTTCATTCAGATGACAATGGAAAGACGTAGACAAATGCAAAACTTGAAAGAAAAAGCCTTAAAAATAGAAGATCGTTTAAAAGAGCGCAAACAAGGATTACTTTATGAAAATGGGTTAATTTACGAAAATATACAAAGTGCAAAGTGCCCTTACTTGTCACACTATACTGCAGGTAATATATCTCAAAGATCAGAGGAGTTCCATGAAAATAAACATAATGAAACTGCAGAATCAATGGCTTTATTGAAAAATATAATACAAATTCAACAGGAAGAAAGCAAACAACAACCTACTTGTAATACTTCAAAACATTTTCCTAGAAATGACAATCAAGAAAAACTACAAAAATTACAAAAATCTGAACTGCTAATCTATGATAACTCCACAAATAAGGTCATACAAGTACCAGCTGAAAAGCAAAAAACAAATGAAAATCAAAGAACCCAGTTTGAAAGTCAGATTAATTTAGTTAACGTAGTAAAGAAAAAACCCAGCCATTTATTGTTAGCGGGAGTTAATAGCAAAGCTATTCCTTCAATATGTCTTAATCCTCCCACACCTTTGGCGATAAATAAAAATATGTGTGAAACATTAAGCACTGCAGAAAGTAGTGAATCTTTGATAATTTCCAAAAACAAAAAGCAATCTTTAGACTTGGGAGAAGATCTTAGTTCAGATGAAAGTTTTAGTAGTATGATTACACACTCGGATAAGACAGCAAACAGAAATACAAGCCGACATATTAAAAAGCTGGATAATAAAGACGAAAGTGCTAAGAACTTGGAGAATATTCCTCTTACACCAACAAAAAATGTTTCGGCAAAAATTCAACGATTTGAGGCCATTAGCAGTGATACGAATACCCCACAAACAAGCCCCGAGAAACTTTATAAACCCCGTAAAGCTTTCTTAGGACCGACATCTGGTACTATGAATCGTTCCGCTACTAGCCCTTCCATCAAACTAAACACCAGCAATCGTTCATCTTCATCCAGATCACAAAGTTTAGCTCAAGATTCAGATAACTCACCCGAAAATACTTTAGTACGATCATCATCGTTTACTTTAGAAGGACCTTCAGAAGCTCTAATCGAACATATGCAACAACAAAGGGTTAATACTGATATTAAGGCTGCTGTTAAATCTCCTTTGAATACGACACGAACTTTAGCTAAGAAGTCAATAGCTTCCCCCTTGAGAGCTCACAGGGATACGGTCGAATCGAAAGCCAAGAGAGTACAAAAAGTAGAATTGAAATCATCTAAAATAAAGATTCAACATAAAACCTCACAAAGTAAATTGGCACAGGCTGCTGCAGCCTCAATTTTACCCTATAACAATACCGCCCTAAACCAACATACACATAATTTGTGCAAAACTAAAAGATCTCCATATGACATTTCAAAATCATCTCATAATTCCCTACTAACATTGCATAAAACATCCGCTACCCAAATGCGTAAATCAAATTCAACGTCATCTAATTTGGTCCAAAGTAAGAGTTGTAGTAAATCAAAGGTAACATCATCAACACCTGTACAGTCACCAGCATCTAAAACATGCAGTTCAGCTAGAACTCCACAAAGAGGAAAAGAATCATTTAAACAAATGGACACAACAAAAAAGGATAAATTTTTGCAATTATTAGCCCAACAGGATGAAGAACATCGCCGACTGCAACAGTCATTTGAAATGCAGCAAAAATTGTTAATTGAACAACTTAATCAAGAAATGGCGGCATCTCATTTGAAGTCACCTAATAATGCTTCATACCTTAAAACAATGACGCAGCAAAAGGGAGTAGAGCAACAAAAAAATCAAATAAACTCAACAGGTTTTTCTTTAGATTCTGCTAAACAAAATCACGTAAACAACACATTTGACTGTAAACTACCTAAAACTCAAACCAACCAACAACAGCAATCATCTCCTTCATCAATAAGTAATAATAGTTGTTATAGGTCACTAGCCAAAAACCAATTACATACTAATAATTCCCCATGCTCATCGTACAACACGCATTACAGTCAATCGTCGCATGACATTCCCTTGAACAATTCCAATTTATCTTTTATGGATCATTCAAATGCTAATACTTCTTTGGATATTTCCACATTATCAACACAAACTTTACCCGATACCCTGTGCGCTACACCGACAATACAAACTAATACAATTAAAACTTCATCATCTTCATTACGACGCAGGCTATTTACAACGGAAATAAATGATGCCGGCAGTGAAGGAAATGCTCAAAGTGCTCGTTCTACGGCCAGTTCATTAGTTTCCCTAGGACAATTATTTGTGGAAAAAGGTCAGCTTAATCACAGTAACAAGAGTCCTTTGATTTTAACCAACAATGACAGTAATAGACGTGTAAGTTTTCAATTTTGTTAATTTTTTTTGTTACCTCTTAGAACTTCTCTTATCTTAGTAAATAATACTTTTTATTTCTAATATCTTTCTTACAAGCTCCAATACTAAACCGTTAATTCTTCTATATAAAAAGGAAAAATAATTAGCATATTATTTCGTAAAGAAACTCAAGACTAAAAATAACTATAGAAACTCTACAAACTCCCTTTAGAAACTAGAGCAAGTTAGTTATGAATATAATGCTCAAGTGCACCTTAAATAAACCTCTTTACACCACTCTAGTAAAAAAATATAAAAATTATTATGAATAACAAAATATATATGTGCCTTATTAAAAAAAAAAAAACCACCAACTTAAAAAGTAGTTAAACAAAATAACGAAGTTTTCGAATAATCCAATATATTTTTAAAACCATTAACACGTTTTTGTTAACCACTTATGTAACTTCTTCTCCTACTAAATGTAAATTTTTAAATAATTTATCCAAATTACCTGGAAGTATTTTGATATATTAAATAAATTTTGAAATTAATTTGAATATAAACGTTTTCAGTAACTTTGGATATCCTTCACCGTGTTTCGGTAATATTTATTTGGAAGCCCTTTATTTGTTTGAAGGTGGAATTTAAGACTGACAATATACTGTGCATTTATTTAAAAAAGTTTAATTGTTTATCGTTGTTAATTAATGAGTAATAGACCTATAAAGTTCTTTATGATTTCTTTTGCTAAAATAAAAGTAAAATTTGTAGTCCAGTCTAGAAAATCGATCGGTTTTACAACGATCGTTTTTATCAACAAATCGAAATGAAGTGGATTTAAAATCGCACAAATTTTGAAAGCGAGCATGTAAAGAAAGTTCATAAAAATATTCCCTTTTATATACTGTATGCTTTGAGTACCAATTATTATTATTTGAAAGCGAGCCTGTAAAAAAAGTTCATAAAAATATTCCCTTTTATATACTGTATACTTTGAGTACCAATTATCTTTAGAAGAACCGCTGTTAAAAATAGGAAAAACTACAGTAATTTTGTAAATATTTGAGTTCAAAATCTAGTTCGATCTCAATTCCACTTCATTTCGATTTCTAGAACATGCCCGATAGTCTTAATTTTGTGTTCAAAATACAGTTCAATTAACGTATACAATATAAAATTTAAGCTATGTTCCATAATATGTATTTGTCATGATGATTGTCACTTTCTCGCATGTTAAATTGTTACATATCCAAACAGTATAATGTGTTAATTCTCTGAACAGTACACATGACATTTTTAATTTAGAACGTATGCTATTTTCAAGTGACAAGGCATCTGACATCTGAATCGTTTTGTTTTCAAAATCGGTTTGCATCACATACCTTACTTATGTTTACAAAACAAGTATCATAAAGCCTTTTAATGAATTTAATTTTCCTTTAAATTCACTAACTTATTTCTGACTTCTTCTACCTTGCCGTGTAGAGGTGTAAATTCACAAATACTATCAGGCCTGTTCTAAAAATTACCCGGAAGCACACCGATAAACACAATTTTCAGAACACCACAAAATCATAAGTGTGATTTTAAAAGACACATGTGATTTTCAAAACAGGCCTGTATTATTTTAAAAGTTTTTGTTAATTTTTTGAAACATAACCCACATTCATAAGCTGTATGAATGCATCCGTTATTCTGGCAGGGCGGAGGCCAAGATGATCGTAACTTATTAATGACAAATTAAACTACACAACCGGCTTGGCAAACGTATCAAAATTTTGCGTTGTTCATTGGGGGTGTTTCTTTGACAAATGTTTAAAGAAGGTTAAAAAAAAAATCAAACATTTTTAATTTTTGTAAAAACATGTTGAATATTTGTTAAACTTTTGCCAAGTAAAAAAGGAGTAAAAGAAGCATAAAAAGTTGAAGAGAATAAGTTTTTTTTATTAGCAGTTATAGAAAAATTAATTATATCAGGGCCCTGTTTCTCAAAACTACAAGGTCCAAATCTACAAGTAAAATACATTGAAAAACAACAATTTTTGTTTTTATTTCAAATGTATTTAACTTGTAGATTTGTAACTTGTAGTTTTGAGAAACAGGCATGAATGTATTGTGTGTTTTTTTTTTTTTTTTTGAAAACAAAAAGTTTGCCAAGCCATTTTTATGGTTCATTAGGTCCTCAAAGGGCTAAATAACTAAAATTATGAAGTTGTCACGTCACCTCTATCGTGTAATTTTTTCCATTTTCCCTAAAAGTTGTATGGGGAAAAAGCAAAATAACGAGGGAAACTCTGTTCCCGTTTTACAATAGGCTTAATTGTTTACAATGTAGTTTAAGGCGGCATTTAGACGACGATTTTAAAAATATGTCTAGTTTTTAAATTTCTATCAAAGGTGCTATCAAAATCTTTTTACATTAACATGAAGCATTTTGAGACAAGTCTTTTTTATGTTGTTGTTTTAAAAAATCGAAAAAAAGAATGAAAATAAAACATAATAGGAAAGTTTTAAATGACCTTAAAAAAAATTAGAATAAAGAACACGAAGAACAGAAATTATTCCCAAATTTACACAATGTCTTTTCAGACATGTCTATCAAACATGTTTGTTTTGTTTGATGACGATCGGGTTAGAGAAGAAAGAGGGGTTGCCAAACAGACACGAAAGGAGTTTTCATGTTTATTTTAATACATATCGCACTTGTTCAACAATAGTGTATTAACTCAAAATTTTAAAATTTTCAGTACAAGCAAAACAATTTTTAATTTAATATGAAAGGCATATGAAAAAGTATTTTTAAGCCGACCATTTCTTTACCAAAAGGCAGACAAAATATTTAGATATTTTTACAGTGGGTAGATATGAATAATACCTCTCGATTATTTCCAAAAAGTGAAAAACTAAAAATTTCGAGTTAATACAGTATTGTTGAAAAGGTGCGATATGCATGTAAAGAAGTTTAGACATGAAAACAGACATGTTTGGAAAGACATTGAAATGCAAAACGTCTTTGATGGCATGTTCTAAAGAGATTGAAGAAAACAGACGTGCCTGAAAAGACATCGTATAAATACCGCCCAAGTCTTTTTTTACCCTCTTTCTTCTCTACCGAATTCGTCTACAAATAAAAAACATGTCGCTCCTTTATTGCAACATAGTCATATCTCAAAAAATCAAAAAATTTGGTCTTACTTAAGCAAAAGTGCTCTTTCATACTTTCGGCTTTATAAATTCCTATAATTTATTAAAAAGTTAATTAAAATCACATGTTTTACATAAAACGAATCTGTCATCTAAGAAATAGATTTGCCAAATTTTTTAATCCAATAGTGATAGACCCATTGTGATTTAGACATACCAATGGAATTCCACCAGGACCCAGAGTATTAATTTTTTAGGATCTTAGACGATTTTATCCCTTTGGATGAAACTGACAACCAGGTGAAGGGTATAAGAGATTCGGCCAAGTCGAACGTAGAATGTTCCATTCCTTTATATCAATTTGCTTATAACAAAATTATCCCTAGCCCCCAGTAGAAGATACTTTTATTTTACATGCTGCTGCTACCAAAATCAATGCATGCGCCCGAGGTTTTCTGGTGCGTCGTCTATTTCAAACTGAACAAATTCAACGTATCGTACAAACAATACGTGATACCTTGATATTTGTTTTAAATTTACATATAGAAACCATGGAGGATCCTGAAGAATCACATACCCCAGCTAATATCAAACTAAAAGCCAGACTTTTACAACAGGTAAGTTGGCAATGTAGAATCTAAATTGTTTTTATTTTTTTTTTAATTTTATTTTGTGTTTATCAAAGTTATCTTCTGCTTGCCGTACACTTCACCTGGTTTTCTTTCAAACCTCTGTCAAAGAACGCATGGAAATTATTGCTCGAGATCGTAAACGCATTAAAACTAAGCTGATGTCAATGAATCTTAAAAGGTAAAAAGAGAGCGTTTTTCTTTTTTTACGCAAGTCTTGTATTTTATAAAAAAAAATTACGAAAATAAAAAAAAAATTTTTAAACCGATGACATTAAAATTATTAGACAAAATCGCTTAATTGAGAAAATATTTTTAATTTTCTTTAACTTATTTCTTTACTTTCATATTCACCTACACACAACCCAAGAACTTCAAGAATTGCAGGCTAAAGAAAAGTCCAAATATAACCAGCAACATAAAAATTTATTTGAACTAAAACAAAATAAAATTTTAAACTAAATTCTCAAATTTAACAAACTAATAATAAGTTAAAAAGAGCAATCACTAAACTACTGGTAATTTACCAAAAAAAAAAAAAATAGTTAACAAATCAAGCAAGCAACTATTAAACAAAATTAACAATTAATAATTAAACTAGGTTTATAATTAGAAGGTTTGAAACCTAAATATTTTTGATATTTTTTTATATATAAAAATAAAGAAATAATCAGGTATGTGAAGATAACCGATCGATTTAAAAACGATGGTTTTTGAAAAGAGTGAAGAATTTCGAGCGATTTAAATATCCCTTTGTAAATTATACAATTTAAAATAATAAAGATCGGGTTTTAAACGTTTCGTTTTCTAAAACGATTTTCATTCATCCCATACCTGAATAACTTAACCTCAAATTTTTTATAATGAATTTTAAAATAAATACGAAATAAAAAAAAATTTATTTTAAGAAATTTATAGGAACTCATTTCTCTAATGACATGTGGGTGCAGTAAATTGATTCATTTTCTTTAACTCATCCATGGTATAACGCAATTGATGTGTGCTGTAATCTTGTTTCATTATTGCATCATTTGTTGCAGCATCCTTCGTTATATCACTTGCGTCATTTTGGGGACTCTTTGCTGCCTTAACAATTTCATTAATTTTTAAACAATTTTGTAAAATACTTTCTTCTGTAGAATTTGGTTCATCTTTTTCAAATTTTTCTGAAGTAAATGAAGTTTTTGAGGCATTATCCCCAATAGGAACATTAGATACCAGATGTTTGGCTATTTTACGATCACAATCGATTTGATTTTCACGTTTATATTGATGAACCACCTTAACGAATGGATATAATGGTCTCCCCTTTTGTTGAGCATCTTCCATAAGATTGCGTGCATATTCGAAGAAATATTTATGTTCTTTTTCCACTGAACTTTCAAAGCTAAGTGTTGCTTGTTTTTGGGCCAATTGTTGTTTTTTATTATCATCGATTTGTTGGTTCAGTTGTGCACGAACTTCTTGGAATTGTTTTAGTTTTTCATTTCTCTGTTTATCGGCGAAGAGGGAATTGATTTCGGTATTTTTATAACGTTGAGCTATTTCAAAGCGTTTTTCTTCTTCCAATCGCCGTTGTATTTCTTTTTGATGTTGTCTTTCATTTAAATATGCTTCGATGCGTGCCTGTTTTGCGGCTTTATCTTTACGAACTTTTTCCTGCTCTTCAGCGGTAAATTTCAATTGCATTGTTGTTATGTCACGTCTGATACGTTCTGATTCTAGGGCTTTTGAATTATCCTCTATTTGCGTTAGTCTCTTAACTTCTGTGTCTATTTTACGTTGTTGCTCGTCGGTTAGTTTTTTGGTTTGTTCTGATCGTAAAGCATCTAATTGACTTTTACCGGCATTGTAGACACAACATAAACGTGCTTCTACTTCCTCAGCCATGTGGTCTCCTGAAAAGGTGAAAATAATGGTTTTGTAATAGCTAAATAATTTTGAGGTAAGTAAAGTTAAAATATTTTTATTTTACGAATTATTTTGCTTATCAATAAATGTGTTTCTTTGAAATTTGTGCGAATTCTGTAAACTTTACTAAAGTACTTCGGATGAAAAGTATCTTTCTTTTGAATCGTTATTCAAACTTACTTGCCAAATAATTGTTTAAAAAGCTTTTTAAAACTTTTGACCAACATAGTAAATAATTTCGGTACAAAATTGTTAGCAACCGTATTCATAGCATGGGGTCTTCATCTGGCAATTTTTTGTCATAGTAAACATCAAACTTCATATAAAAAAAAAAAAAAAAACACTGACAAAAATATTGTTTTTTTTTATATATACTTTGACATTCAGTTATAATAAAAAATTGTCAGGTGAAGATACCCTATGCTATGAATACGGCTGCTTATTTTAAATACTACACTCAAAAAATTCCATGCTACATTTTACGAAAAAAACTTTCGTAGCTACTTTTTTGTACTATTTACAAAATTTTCGTATGTATAATACAAAAAAAGTACCGAAATCTCTCAAAGTCCTATTTTTCGAAAATAACCTTGCGTAAAATATCGCATATGTGCTGCTTTATTTAACGAAACTAAAGAAAATATTTTATAACAAATTTAAGAAATTTCGTTGTATTTTACGAAATAATTTTGTAAGGACTTTTTATTTTTGTAAAATAAGGCATGATTTTGAATTAAATTTATTTGTTTTTTTTTTTTAAATAATTAACCGAAAAATAATAAATTTAACTTCATACTTTGAAAAGTAAGCGAATACTTTGCACTACTTTCTAACATTTTTGTTTTTATTTTACAAAATAAATATTAAATTTTTTTTGGATATTTTTTAATCTGGGTTAAGGTAATCAAAATTAGTTTACGTTAAATTATTTGTACTAGTGTTTGTCCAGTGGCCGAAATTCGACCATAATTATTTATGTATAAATAAATAAACATGTTGCAATCATTTGTTTTTTTCGTCTTAGGGGGTCGATATGGCGAGGGACCATCCACCTGTCTAAATGTTATATTCCACTCAAGTCCGTAAATGTTTAATTTAATTTTGTAGTTTCAATAATAAAAAAAAGTACTAATTGAAAAACAGAAAAAGAACCAAAGTCTCCTCTTATAGTTTCTCCATCACTCTGGAATCTGCATGCTGAATTTAATTTTTCTTGGTTCAGTATTAAACAAATTTCAAAAAGTATCAGTTAAAGGACGAGAAAGTACTAAAAAGATCCCTCTTACAGATTCTCATTCACTCAGGGCCTTGCATGTTTAGGTTTATGTTTCTAGGTCCAATATTAACGAAAATAAAAAAAGTACCAGTTGTAAAACGAAAAAATTCCAAAAAGCTCCCAATTACAGATTCTTATTTACTCAGAATCATGCGTGTTAATTTTATTTTTCTTCATCTAATATAATGAAAATTTAAAAAGTACCAGTTGAAGAGTAAAAAAGTACCAACAATTTTCATCTTGTAGGTTTTCATTCACTGTATAGCTTCTCGGAGCAAATTACATGCACAAAAGCGTTGGATTCCTTGACGCGTTGAATGCGAAAATTAGGTTGACAAATACAATTTAATTTTTACTTGTGGCGATGCAGCAAAAAGGCCTTGCATAAAACTTGAAACCTAAAACGCAGGTAAGGTATGGAAAGCACGTAATGCATGGATGCGAAAACGCGTGGTGTGGACCTCCAGTTTAAGCTCTTTTTTAAAAAGTACCAGTTGAAGAGCAAAAAATTACCAACAATTTTCATCTTGTAGGTTTTCATTTACTCAGGACTCCTCACCTACAATTTTATAATTCCAAGTTCAATATTATGTACATTTCAAAAACTATCACATGCATCACTGAAAAGTAAAAGAATTGTCAAGTGCTTCCGAATTTCAAAAACGTACCAGACACATTTCTGCTTATATTTCTAATAAACAACTATAAGTATTAATTTTTTTTGTATCTCTTTTAGTTTTGGAGATCAAATTTACCCGTTTTAAACCCTCAGATATTAATTTAATATATATTTTGCACTTTTGTAAGTAAAAAACTTTCGAATGGTATACTTTTTGTTCAATTCAGTTGACAAACAGAGGAGGAAAGTGTTCTTAACTGCTTTGTCTTTGCCTATTTATATACATACATCTATGTATAGATGAAGGAAGGTTTTCTCATTATGAAATAAAACTAATTTTATTGATCATTTTTTATTCTTGACTGAACCAAGGCTCGAAATCGAACTCACTTGTTTCTTTTTGTAAGGTACAAACAGCCCAGTAAAAACTTCGCTTACTTTTTCAAAATGAATAGCTTCTTTTACTCATTAAGTAGCTTTCTTCTATAAGAACTTCTATAACTACTTTATTCTGGATGTATGTAGGTAAAAAATAATGACTTACTTTTGCGTTTATTTAGGGACAAACCTTGTAAAATTCATAAGTTCTTTCAGTAGAATACTTAACACATTTATTTGTAGGCGAAGTTTTTATTGGGATATACATAAATTTATAATAGATAATAAATTACAGCAAATTTCTATCCACCAAAAAAGATTGATGTGTGACTATACACTACCAGCCGCAGTGGCGAAAAGGTTAAAACTGCAAAGAATTCTGAAGATGAGAGTGTGTTTTTTTTCGAAACATGGTAAACAAATATTTCCGAAAATACACAAACTTTTTTCGTATATTATAAAAAGTTATATTGTATTTTCTAAAGCATTTCGTACTTTCGTACATTGTACGCAAGAATTTCTTGGTGCAAAATTACAAACGATTTCGTACTATGTACGACAGTTGTAGTTTTTAATATAAGGCTTGGATTTTGTGAGTATATTTTTCAAGGCAAAACAAAATAAAATTACAAAAAGAACAATAATAAAGCTGGTAGTCAACACGTTTTTCGCATTCCACGCAGCTGTCAATAAAGTAGAATCTGTATAGTTTATCGGAGCAAATAACATTCACAAAAGCGTGGGATTCCTTGACGCGTTGAATGCGAAAATTAGGTTGACAAATACAATTTAATTTTTACTTGTGGCGATGCAGAAAAAAGGACTTGCATACAACTTGAAACCTAAAACGCAGGTAAGGTATCGAAACACAATGCGAAACGCATGGTGTAGGCCTTCAGTTAAAGATATTTTTTTTAAACGATGAGTTTTTCAAAGATGGGAGAATACAATATTTTTTACCTCAAATATTTTTAATTTCAAATTAATTGACTTTTTAGTACAATCAGAAAAACAATTTTAAAAAAATATCCACTTACTCAATCTCCTTTGTTCCACCATTTTCATGGCTTCTAAGGCATTTTTACGTAATGCTTCTTTTTTCTTTTCCATTATGGCTTTTTCCTTTTCGATTTGGGCCTTTATTTCCATATCTGTGGCTTCCCGGGCGGCTTGCTCTTCCTTAATCGATTGTTTCTTTTGTTCAAAACGTTGTTTTTGATTTTCATTAATGGTCTGTAATAATTCTTTTTTATAGGCTATAGTATTCTTTTGTCTTTGGTTTAGCCGCTGCTGTTCCTCCCCAATCCAACTAAGGGCTTGTTCATTACACATTTTCCTAGTTTCTTGATCTTGCTTTTTAATGGCCTTTTCAAACTCGTCGTTAATGCTGCGTTGCACATTGCGAGCTCGTAGTACTTCACTTTGCAACACAGCACTATGTAGTTCACGAGGTCCCGGTTTAAGTCGTTCCATTATCTGTTGGGCCTTGACGATTTTCTCTTGACGCTTTTGGGCCTCATTTTCTTTGGCCTGTTCGTAGGCGGCAATGCCTGAAATGGAAAAGATCATAAATATCAGTGAGTATTCTAAACATTTTATAGAATAATACTAAACGTTTTATATTAAATCAAAAGCTAAATTTCAGTTATGTATTTTATAAAGCTTTTTTGTAATAGTCCTATTCCTTCAATTATTTAGAAATAACTTTATACTGACCGAAATTTAGCTCATAGAATAAATTCGAAAAAATAAAAAATTTTGAATAAAATATAAAGTAACCTTCGGAAGGAAATAATTCCCAGTTTCTATTAAATCAAAAGCGTTAAATGCTCGTAATCGTTGTGCATACAAGCTTAAACATAATTTATTTCGAAAAGGTCTGTCAAAATTAAAAAAAAAAAACAGCAAAAACAACAATCTTCAATTGCGTATTTTTAAAGTTAAATTCGAATTAAAAGCTCAGCACTAAAAAATACCTTGTTTAGTTTTCTTATCCAGTTGTTCTTTTATCTGGTGCAACTTTTGTTCCTGTGTTCTTTGCATATTGCCTTTAAATTGAGCCACCAATTCATCATTGCCAGCCCTTAATTGTTCCTTATATTTTTGTGCTTCTTGAGCTTCAGCCAAAGCTTTTGATTGGTCTTTTGTTGTGGCATTATTTGCAATCTTATTAAAACGTTGTGAAGATAAAACAATGGGTTTTCCACCACGAGGAAATGCTTCTGGTTTAGCTGCATTATTTTTCAAGCTGCGTTTGTGCTCAACATCTTTTGCTTGCGATTTTTTCAGTTCCGACGACATAATAAAAATAATAAATTTTATTTTCCAATCGTTTTGAAATACAAATTTGAATGTATCAATAAAAAATTTATTAAAAGTATATATTTTGATCTAATATTTTTCATTAAAAATAATTAGTTTTCAATTTAACAAAAAACCAACCGGTTGCTGAGTTGAATATTTTTTAAAAATAAATAAATATTCGTTTCCATGGTGCAGCAAATTAGGAAATTCCGTTAAACGTTGTAAAATTTAACAGAATGCTGTTATAGTGACAACTTGTTATAATAAAGTTGTTAAGAAATTTTAGAAAGATTTTACAACAGAACTATTGCAGTTTATCTGTAAATGTAAAAACTTTTCTTTATTTTGCTGATTAAGAAATAAAAAAAAAATATAAAAAAAAAAATCTTAAAATACGTTAACAATAAAGAATATAGGTTAACAGTTTTACTAAGTTAACAGTAGTAAATTTTATGTTGCAACATTCTTAATTTATGCTACCAGACTTATTACTACAGTTAAGCTGGCGAAAGTTAGGCGTTTTTAAAAAATAGTTTCGTGGTTAACAAAAACGACAGTAAATACGACACTGTCTACAAATCTATGACAAAATTCTTACAAATATATTTGTTGCAGAAACTGTAGTTAAGTTTTTTTTCTAACACGACAGTGTTTATGTACAAACTTTCGCCTAAATGCGCCAACGCCAACCACGATACTTTTTCATCTTTTATGAATAAAATCTGTAGACTGATTTCAATCTTTTGTTTGTAGCTTTCTTTTCTATACGTGTATAAAAAATGAACAGCATAGCAACATTTTAAAATTTTTATGCCGCTTAAAAAAACTAAAAATTTCAAAATTTTTTTTTTTGTAAAAAAAAAAATTATATGTATTTTTAAAACGACGCAGATTAAAAAAGTTTTTGCCTTTATTGCGGAATATGTATAGTATATATATATAGTATATGTATATATAGTATATGTATAGTATGTTGTGCAACCTCCTTCATTATTGAAATAACGGTATATCTCGAAAACAAGAGCAATTGCAATCTGCATGTAAATACTTTTTTAAATCCTGTAAGAAAGAGGTTCTTTTTTTTGATGATAAATAATTTCTCTTTATGAAGTTAATTAGGGGATACATCCTTAATTACAGACTTTGATCTATGTGGAAAAAATTCACAATCGTCAGTTATAACTGCTTGGAAATAAATTGATCCTGATGGGTAATATAACAAGTTCACCAATACGTCTGGCTAAAATTTAACATAAGGGTTTGAGTATATACCTTTCAAGGACTTTAAGCTTAAGCAATATTTTTACCTGGAAGAATCGAAGAATTAGCCGCTAAAAAAATAGTCGTGCTGAAAACTTTTCATGTCTTTTTATTTATTAATTTTAGAAATTGAGATAGCTAGTTTATTTGATTATTACAAATTTTTCTTTCTGCATCGAAATGAGTTGAGTCACATTCCATTTGCATAAGTCAAGTTTTTAAATATTGTTGTTCAATCGTTATTTGTGATTTCATACTAAACTGCTGGTGGAAACTGCCATCTAAATTAATGATATCGTTAAAGAATTCTGGCGTTAGAAATAATAGGATCTTCCTCGAGTATTTAATAATACAAGTCTTTTCGATGTGATAATTTTTTTAAAACCAATCAAGTAAAAAAACAGAAAGGCTTTTTCAAAAATTTTTTGACTTTTTAAATCGTTTAAAATCCGTCGTTTGCAACTAGCCCCTTACATTTTTATAAAAATGTTCATTTGTTATATACCCGCCAGAATATAAAAAATCGTTACTTTAAATAAAATTGAATAAAGTATTTTTTATACAAAGATGTCGACATACAATTTTGTCGATAACATTTGATATGTAAACAAAATTGAGTAAAGTATTTTCTATACAAAGATGTCGTTATAAATAAAATTTTATCAATAAAATTTGATAATTTTGCTTATGTTATTTTTAAACGAACGAGCACACATTCATAGTAAACGAAACCACACTCTGGCAACATTTTTATTATCTAACATTTGCACTGAACGTACACCTTCAATGACGGCAAAATAAAACACCTGTCGTTTATCTGCATTTTAACTGACAATTCAGCCGTTACACTTGAATGATTTTAAAATAAAAACAATCCTGACATTAAATTAGAAACAACCCGCTAAATTTTACAATCGAAGTGGTAAACACAGCAGAAAGTTAGTGGTGCTTTTAAGCAATTACTAACATTATTTAAAGAAATTAAAAACAGTGATACAGAAATAATAAGTTGGTAAAAAGGAATAATATTGTTAATATATTTACAAAAACTTTGAAATTAACTTAAAAATCATAGTATGGAATCAAGCAAAACAACAGATTTTAAAGCAAATGTAGCTGACTTAACTAAAATACCGCCAAATGAATTTGAAAAATATTTCCAGGAATGGATGGAACGAGATGACGTTGCACGCTCACTGCAAGCAAAATTACGCTGTGATTTAATCAAAAATTTCAATAAAACCAATTTGGGTAAGTTATAAGACGAGAGCAATTATGTTCTGGCCGAGTAGGAGTTGATTTAAAACAAAGAGTTATTAAATTAAAGTGTGTTTGTATAAATTGGTTGCCATTGGCAATGCTACAAATGAAATGCAAACAACTTTTGCAAGTGGTTGCCAGATTCCTGTCAATAATTGGCACCCAAGTATGATATGAATATAATTTTTTTCAGGATTCTTGTCTTGAGATTCAATTATTTTATTCTCGTCCGTATTGTAATTTAATGCCGGATTTTTAAAGTACAAAATAAGAAGATCAGAGAAAAATAATTTATTTCCCCTAAATATGTTTACCCAAAGTACTAGTTTGATAATTTTTAATCATACCTATTTAAGTTTGTTATACTCACTAGCACTATCATTCATAAGATTTATCTTGTTGTGCTAGATCATCAATAAATAAATAAATAAAAATAAATAAATAATTAACGTGAAATTTATTTATTAAGAGTAATTTATTACTTACTAAATATCAACACAAGACCACATTTATGTTCATAAATAGAAAGTAAAAAAGAGAACTAAAATATTAAACAAGTTAGAGTGCTAAATTCGGCTGTGCCGAATCTTTGATACCCTCCACCGACAGTTCGAATGTTTAAGGAGCGTATAGACGACATGTTTTTGTCATCTGACATGTCAAATTTCCCACTGCAAAACACATACATGTCGTGTGTTACCTTTTTAACTTTGCTTCTGTAAAAGTCAGGCGCAAAGTCATCTGACAAAATTTCAATTAGAGCGTGCTCTATTTTCTTCTGACATCAGAAATCTATGCCGGGAAGAAACTGGCAGCGGCGTCAACTATTGACGGAATCATTAGCCGGCTGAAGTTAATATTTTACAATACCAAGATATGTATGCTCATCTTACCATTGAATAGAATTTATGTAAATATAAACATAAAAACCGTTTCATTATAAAATTCTAAATTGGTATCTTTAAAATAAAAGAAAAATATGTTAAGATGGCTAAATTATTTTACGGCGCAAATAAATATTTTCGTGGCGGCAGCAAGCTATTTTGAAACCGAGAACTACTTTGGTTTTTGCAATAACAATGCGAAAAAAAACAGAGACAATGTCAGAAGCAAATTACATGTACGTTTGTGACCGAATATTATGAACCTTATGTAAAACAGCAATTTTGACAGACATGAACAATTACATGTGACTTGAAAATTTGACATGTCAGATGACAAATACATGTCGTGTACGGGCGCCTTTAAGGAGTAATATCTGTATGATGTTATTATTATCTTAAACTGTGACGATTTGTTTTTAATTATGGTTTTAGGCGACTAAACTGTTTTCCGGTAGTAGGGTTTATATGGGGCCTAGGGTAAATTATGGACCGATCATCACGAAATTTCACAGTGTTATTTCTAGTCCTAAAAAACTGTGACGTACCAAATTTTGTTACGCTAGCGTTATTTTTTACGGTTTTAGGCGTACTAAACTGTTTTTCGGGAGTAGTGTTTATATGGGGCTTAGGGTAAATTATGGACGGAACTTCACGAAATTTAACAGCATGATTTCCAGTCAAATAAAACAAATTTTTGCAAAATCTTATCTCATTTCGTGCCTTGTTCCAGCATTTATGTTATTTTTTGTAACAAAATTATCAATTTTTTTAGGTGGTGGTTCCACATTTTGATTCATAGCTCTGGTCCTACTGAACCGATTTTGCTGGATTTCAATCCCAAACTGCTTAGGATAACTACAAGCAATTTGGCACCAAGTTTGTTCATTTCTTTTGAGTTGTTCGAAAGTGAGCGTGTTTTCAACAGACGGACAGACAGACAGACAGACAGATGGACATGGCTAAATCGACTTAGAATTACTCAAGGACCCAGAATATATATACTTTATGGGGTCTGAGATGAATAATAAAAAAGTTTCACACGGAATGACAAACTTAATATACCCTCTTCACAATTAATTGTGGTGGAGGGTATAAAAATAGTAACAGTTATTACCTTTTTTCAGTCAGAGGATAAAAGTTGTTTTTTGATTTTTATTTTTTTGAACCAAAATAATGGTTATTTTTTGTTTTTTATTTTTTTGAACAATTATAACAGTAACTCTCTGATATTTGAGTAAGCCAAAGCTTGCAATAATTCGGGACCGAAAATTTTCGATTTCTTAAAACCAATGTACGAATTCAATAAACTTAAAAATTAATTTTAGGTAAACACATTATATCTCACACCATGTCGTCAACTGGAGGTTCCACAATGCGCTTGATCCTTTCACCTCTTGTGCTGGCATTAAATACTTTAGTGGCTGAATTCCTTTACGCACAAAATTGTCATTTCACTCTATCCGTATTTTGTACTGAAATACCATTTCGCAATACACTTCCCGATTTTGAAAGTATGAGAAAATTTCGTTTTAATTCGGACGAAATCTGCGAAATATGGCAAGCAGTTACTGGCTCCAAAATCCATAAAAGAGATTTAAATAAAAATATTATACATAATTATGAAACAAATCCCAATATGTCTTTATTGTTGCTGATTATTAAGTGTTTGCTAAAAAAAGATCCTTTGGATCAATTTAAAAGGAATGTAGAAATACAAACTGATGTACACGAAAAGATACACAAATCAGTTTCGGCTCAGGCCTCCGATCAAGACAAAAAAACAGATGATAATTTGTTTCATATAAATAAGTATTTATTAACTCTATCGGAAAAAGTTATCGAAATGACCAAAGAGTTTGAAGAGTTTGCCAAACAGACACATGAGTCAAAACCTCGTGCCTTAAAGTCTTCTCGCTCTCGAGAGTATTATACGCTTAACAAAAGTTTGGAACGAATAACGGAAAATATGAAGGCAATGGCCCAGGCGAAACGTAAAAATAAACGTTTATCTAAAATTGTCGAATCAATAGATAACTTGACGCAGCAATTTGGAAAATGTGCCCAAAACTTCGATACGGTTACCAAAGTCTTAAGCAGTAAAGAAACCAGGCCCAAGGCAGGAAAACCCAAGCGTGCTAAAGTAAAATTAAAAGAGAAACAAACAGAAACGGAGTCACAGGAAAAATCGTATACCGATTGGATACATGAAATGCGTAATACCGAAAATGGACAAAAATTTTTAAATAGGGTAATTGTTGAGAAGATGATGCGAAGATTTTAAGTTGAAATATTCAAATTTTACATTATTTAAGGTGGAAATTTCTTTACGTAAAGCTTTAGCCAAGCATCGGGAACAAATTCAAAATGAAACTGATATTAAAATGAAACATTTGAAAAGCCTTATGAGACTGCACTATCAACAAAAGTTATCAAAGGTGTGTAACAATCCATAAATAAATTAGCATTTGATACAAAAATATTTTTTTTTAATTTTTTATATCTAAAAGCACCTTTTAAAAGAACCCAAAATAAATTTAGAAGAAACACGCAAATGTAATGACAATATTGAAAAGAAGTTACAACAATTTGAATTGAAACAATTAGAATTATTGCAAAAATTACAAGAGTCCTCCTTAGAGCTACATGAGGCACAGCTGCAGCAAAAAGAAAGTGATAGACAAAAAGAAGAAGAGGTTTGTTATTTAATTCAAATACTGATTTTTAAAATATAATCTAAACACTTTAAATCCTAGAAAATCTACGAAAAAGAATGTGAAACAGGATCCTTAAATATTCCAAAAATAACAGACAGGGAAAATGTTCCAAATCTAGATTCAACTTCTGTGGGATTACAAGAGTCCCAAAGGCCTTTATTTGAAATGGTATGTAGTCCAAAATCAAAGGTTAGGACAACTTTTGGTTTCTTTATTTATTTTTTTTTTTATTAATAGAAATATTGAATTTTAGCTCGATGAAAATAAACGACATCAAGGCGATTGTTTGGGAATTTGTAATCATGATCACGTATCTAAAGCGGAAACACAAAAATGCGTACCTCAAGATGTATTCAAGGCTCAGGAACAAATTCTTCATATGGCAAAAACTATAGCAGAACAGGAACGATCGGTGGATCATATAATTTATGATGCTAAGTAAGGTTTTTTTTTGAATATTCAAGATAAGCAATTTTGAAAATTTATATACAGAATTTTTAAAACACTCCTTTTAATTTCTCTTTAAGATTACGCATTCAGCAATTAGAAAATGAAAGCAATCAGTTAGAACAAAACTTTCAATCCTACTTGGAGCGTCGGAAACGTGACCAAGAAAAAGATCATATCAAACAAAATATACCAAAAACTCTTTCCGACCTCAAAGAATTGTCTTCTTTAGGAAAGGAAGTGCAAATGACAAGTGCCCAACTAAAACAGGATTGCCGAAAACTTTTAACCCTTGAGGAAGAAGAAGATGAGGATATCGATGAAGAATTTCAACGCCTTAAAGAAATACTTCAGCATAATCTAGGACATATCGCTGATAAAACGAAAAGTTCTAAAAGCGAGAGTTCTACCTCTTCTTTGGAAAAACGAAATGCTATACTGGAAGCCAAACTAAAATTTTTCGAACATGAAAATAATATACGACAGAACAGAGAACAGGGCGAAGAAATATTTACTTCAAGTTTGATGCAAAAGCAATTGGAAAAATATCCTGAAATAAATGAACTACCAGAAATTGATGATAATGAAAAAAAGGAATTTAATTTAGAATCAAGTCTATCGGAAATTAATATTAAAGATAAGACTTTAGATGACGAACATGATATTGAGCTGAGTCCTATGACAGATCAAAAATCACAAAATACAGAAGAAAAAATTCCCACAAGTGTAAGACGAGAACTGTTTCCTAAAGAAGATGCGAATCGCATTGAAAAAGAAAAAATTGAATGCTTTCCAGTAGATAAAGATTTACAAATTAAATTAAGATATCATGAACCGATACCACTTCATGGCAAAGAAATAGATCAAGTAGTAAAAGATCAATTTAATTTAGAGAAAAAGTCAAAAAGAGCAACAGACACCACTTCTCAATTGATAAAACAATCTATGGCTAAAATGCAACAGCTGTTCGAGCAGCAATCAAAATCCCAAGAAACTTTAAAGGAAATGGTCAACGAGTTACAACAAGAAAGAGAATGGCAAAAGGAAAATCTACCAAGCTCCTCTCAATTTGAAATATACCAACGCCCTATTGAATCTTTGGATAAAAGTCTAACCACAACTATGACTTCTACAACCACAGCCACCACAACTTCTGCCCAAACCAGCGAAGAAATTAAAAGGAAATATTTTCCCAAAATGCCAGAAAGTGTTGACAGCCTTAATCTCATTTCAAATATACCAATGCCTTCTATTATAAACTTATCTAGTGAAAGTGATGATAGTATGAGTTCAGAGGAGCGTGAAATGGAAATTACTCAAGATACAATTAAAGAAATAGACGAAAAACAAACAACTAAACATTTAGTAAAAGATCTAGTTTTACTATCGTCAAAGCCACAACAAATCACGAATTCAAACGAATCAAGTGAAACCCTTTCGTCTCGAAATAAAAATTTGCCAAATTCAGAACATGAATTTGGTGAGCTTAACGATTTTTCAAAATTGCCTGATTTTAATTTGTATAGTTCAGGCAATGACAAGGAAATTGGCGAATTTTTTACAGAATCTTATAGAACATCAGCTCCCATTGATGATAAATTAGGTGAAAGTAGTTTTTCACGATCTAGTTCGGATTTAGAAATATCTACTGGGCATCGAAATAAGGACACTAAAAATCTTGCCGATGATAGTGACAGTGATTTTTGGGCTTAAAGTTTCGATTTAAGATAGGTACGGCTTTTGATTGAAGTTTTAGATTAAGATTATTTAATGGTTAAACAAATACATACATATATTTTTGGAAAATATAAATTTTAAAATTTCGAAAAATAACAAAATTGTTAAACTTACTATTTTTTATGCATTGTGATTTTTTTGTTATTTAGATAAAGTAAAATGTGTTAAGAAAATAATTTTGCAGAAAACTATTTTCTATGGATAACTTTATTTGCACAAGTTAATTTTCTAATGAAATGTTTTTGTGTTATTTTTATAAAATTTTTTCAATTTAAACCTAATTTTTATAGACATTTTTCTGTATTAAACGAATTTATACAGAATTTTTTAGTGCGATGCTAATTTCTATAGAATATTTTTCTGTTTTAGATTCATATTGATACAAATTTACTTGCAGAAGTTGAGCACACTTTTTTAATTTAACAGCATTTCTTATAATTTAATTAATTTTTTTTTTGGCATCTTAGCCAATTTGTTTAAAAGATATTACCAAATAAATTACAACGGTTAATTATTGTTTACTAATTTCACACATACAATGCCCCCTCACTCACAATCACTCACAATCACTCTTATTAACGGTCTTAGTGGTGCTTTAATAGAGAGCTCCATCGATGCTTCTTCTTCTCTCCTTTAGTTTTGTCTTAATTTTTAAACAGTTCGGTCGTGTTAATTGATCATGGAATTAAAAAATAATTGAAAAATCTTATTAAAATTAAAAAAATAGCAAATATTTTTGTGTTTAATTGTAATAAAAATGTCGATTGTTATTTTTATATAAAAAAAGTTGTAAGAAGTTGTTTTAAATTCATTAAAATGTGTGTTCAAAATTTGCTTAAAAATCATACAATTTCTACGCCGCGGCCGGTCGGTTATTTTGTTTTGTGTGGCTGTTCGTTGTTGCTACTTTGTTTTACAATAGGTGCTGGTTATGGAAGAGTGCGTGTAGTGTTAATGATAAAATGTTATAAAAAGGCATATCGTTGAATTAAAGATTACAATAAAATTATTGAAAGAAACAAATTAAAAATTAATGTGCCGTTTTCACAACACGAGTGATTGAACGTGTAGTAAAATTTATATTAGTGTTTTTCATATTAATTTTACTAAATGTTCAATCAATTGTATTGTGGAAACAGCACAAACTATTATAAAAATTAAAAATATATTATTATTAAATATAAAACAATTAAAGTAGAAATAAATTGCAAATGCCTACATAATGTACATACATACATACATAAATATATCTTAGATGTCAAATAAAAAACGTTAAGGTAAGAAATTTTAAATTTTCAAATACCTATACACATTAATGTTAATTTATTAGATAAATATTTTTAACTAAAAATATATAGGCAATTCACAAAGTGTTCTATTGTGTCATATTAGTTGTATTTGCCATATTTTAAAAATGTCACATTCAAAAAATACAGTATGTTACTGGGGATTTTTTTTTCAATTAGCTTTGAACAATTATGTACTGTAAATGATGTTTATTTTCTGCTTCGCACATACTTGCTCATTTTAACATTCTCTATAACTTTTTGAAAAATTTCTGCTGTATTGATTTGTTCTTATAACGAATGATTCACTTTTACGCTTTGGCCAGAAAAATTGCTTAAATTAGTTGCAATCATGTTTTGAAATGATTCAATGACAACTTTTTAAGTTAATGATTTTTTGCCACCTAATCAAAGGGTAAGTCTCATTTACAACTATTAAGCTTACATTAATGTTGAATTTTTTTTCTTTAATATGGGAATGAAAGATATACTTTTTGTCACGCTACGCTACAAAGCAATTAAGCTTGTGTTTAAGGGCTGCCAGCAAAATTGCCCAAAGCAAAATCGCCCAGAGGAGTGTATACTAATTTGGATATTTTTGCATTAGAAATATAACCTTTTTTGGGAGATAATTCACTTTTGACATAATTGAGATGTTTCTTGGGCAATTTTTTGTTTTCTTATTTTGACAAATTCTTCAATGAGAAAAATAAAGGTTGTAAAATCTAGTAAAACAACTTTTGTTTTTTTCATTAAAATCCCGAATTCAAAATCCCGAACTCGAATCTGGACCATATGCAATCTACGTCTCGCAATAAAAAAATTACCAGATTCCGAATATGAATTGTGGTGAGCTTAACGATTTTCCAAAATTGACTGATTTAAATTTGTGTAGTTCAGGCATTGACAAGGAAATTGGCGAATTTTTTACAGAATCTTAAAGAACATCATTTTGGGCTTAAAATTTCTATTTAATATAGGTACGGGTTTGGATTGAAGTTAAAGTTTATATTCTATAGAATAAATTCGTATATGATAAATTTCTCCAGAAAAGGGTCTGTGTAAGATACATTTCTACAGTATACAAAGCTTTTAATAAATTTTTTTTTTCTATAAAGAAAAATAATTTCTATCGAATTTTTTTAGTATAAGCCAAATTTTTATAAAAATTTTTCTGTAGTTGACGAATTTATAAAGAATTTTTAGGATCGATAATGATTTCTAAAGAATATTATTCTGTATAAGATTCATTTCTATACAAATTTACTCGCAGAAGTTGAGCACACTTTTTTTAATTCAACAATATACCGTAAAATGATTAATGAAAAATTTAATGAAAAATTTTAAAAAAAGTTGGCAAATAAATTACAATAGTTAATTTTTGTTTACTAATTATACACATACAACGCCCCTCACATTCAATCTTAATAACGGTTTGTGTATATTTTTAGTGGTGCTTTAATAGAGAGCTCCATCGATGCTTCTTATTCTCTCCTTAGTTTTGCCTTCATTATTAAACAGTTCGGTCGTGTAAATTGATCATAGATTTAAAAAATATTAAAAATCTTATTAAAATTAAAAAAAAATGGCAAATATTTTTGTGTTTAATTGTAATAAAAATGTCGATTGTTAATTTTATATAAAAAAAGTTTTAAAAAGTTGTTTTAATTTCATTAAAATGTGTGTTCAAAATTTGTTTAAAAATTACACAATTTTTACGACGCGGCCGGTCGGTGATTTTGTTTTGTGTGGTCGTTCGTTGTTTCTACTTTTTTGTTTTACAATAATTGCTGGTGATAGAAGAGTATAAAAATGCATAACGAAGATTTAAAGGTTGCAATAAGAAATGTTTAAATTTAAAAAATCTAATAATGAAAACTTAAGAAAAATCTATTTGAAAAAAAATTACAAATAAATTTATCATACCGGAGTCAAACTTCGACTTCCAAATATATATAAAATTATTTTAAAAAAATTCAAAATAATTGTTAAAATTAATAATAATATTATATTATATTATTATTAATAATAATATTATGTAATCGATATAGAACTATAATTTTATAAATAAAATTGAAATAAATTGCAAATGCCTTCATAATATATGTACATATTTCTTAAATATCAAATAAACAACGTTAAGGTAAGAAATTTAAAAATTTTTAAATAAAAATATTTGCATTAATATCAATTTATTTGATAAATCCTTTTTACTAAAATATGTATATGGGCAATTGAAAGTGTTTCTTTGGGTGTCATATTGCTTGAATTTGTGATACATATATTTTTATTAATGTCACATTTATTAAATTACAGCATATCGCAGAATTAGCTATATGGTTAAAATGGCTTATAACTTTTTTATTTATGCCATTATAATTACTTTTTATACCCTTTACCGAAGGCGAACGAGGATATGCGTCCAGCGAAAAGTCTACTTTTGTAACGTGGCGCCAGCAAGTAATGAATAACTTTTTTATATTTTGGTGTAAAGCGCAACTAGCTAGACATTTAGTAACGAAAGGGACCAAAATACAAGCTTCTTTGCTTACTGTCGTAACGTTCCAAAGTAGACTTTTCGCTGGAAATGCCCATATAAAGATAAGTTTGTCATTCCGCTTTGTAATTTCTATAATATTGATCTTAGACCCTATAAGGTTGACTGATAAAGTGGGTTTTACGATGTCAGTATGTCCGAGTGTATTAAACTGGTCGCAATTTTTTTTTTAAATTTAATTATTTGCGCTGCTTAAAATATGAGGTTTGGCGTAAGAAATCATGATCTAATTTTTCAGGTCAATCCGACGGTGCCTAGCCGTGCCGGGTGGGGCCCAAAGTTCCCCATATTATATAAAAAAACATCTTTTCTATCAGATCTTTATAGTTATACTAGTTGAAAAGCCGAAAATCAAAAATATGGCTTCACTACGATCTTCCGCAGAGAAAGTACTTCAAGTGTGCCAAATTTCAGCTTCCTATGTCATCAGATGGCTTTAGAAAGTTGCGGAAAGAATAGGGCATACATGCAAACATCCTGACATACTAAGAAATTATATATTGTACTAGCATTTAACCCGCTACTTCGTTAGCGTCTTCTTTTCTTTCGTGGACATATTTGTATGCCAAAGCTTATTTTTCTAGGTTTAAACTTGTTTAAATTCTAGCATTTAACCCGCTACTTTCAAATCAGGTCTTTTCTTTCATGAACATATTTATATGCCAGAGTATATGTAAATCGGCTTTAGCAAAATAGTTCCAACATTTTTCATCTCATAGGTTGATATTGACACAGGACTTTGTACCTATAATTTTGTGCTTCTAAGTTCAATTTAGAAAATTCAAAAAGTACGACTCGTAGAACACAAAAGCAAATGAAAGAAAGGTAATTTCCCGTATTATCCTTTTTGATACTTTTTTCTCCGCATTTATGTATTAAAAATTTCAATGTTATAGTTGGAGCCTATAGTTTTGTACGTTTTTGTCATAGAATGAAAAAAACTTTGGTGGGTGGTAGGGACTTCGCCAATTGAGCAAAAAAAAAAAAATGTTGGCTTAAATTGAACTGAAAAATGTGTCCCTTGGGGCAATGATGTCCAGAAAATTTGTGTCTCTAATGTACATACAGTGGTGGCGTGACAAAAAGGTTCCAAAATATGTACAAGTTTTACGCGTTTACTCCCCAAAAGGACCTAATTTCGAATAAGTACCAGACACCTTTCCTCTTATTTTTTTAATGAACAATATTGAGTGTTAAATTTTTTGTATCTCTTTTAGTTTTGGATTTTTGAGGTAAGCGGGATCGAGTTGGCGAGAGGCCAGCCTCCGGTCCAAATGTCAGCTTTTTAGCTTCAGGATCTTAGGATGTGTCAGTCAGTAACGTTACAATTTTATATATATAGATAGATAGATGGAGAAAAATGTTGTGAAAAAAGTTACAAAATTAGGAACGATTTTGACACCTTAAACATTTGAATTTCAAAACAGGTCCAAATCTGTTTTGTATTTTTTAGATAAGCTGGAATGTGATATAATTCTTATTTACCCTTTTACACCCCCAAAAGGCCGTACTTCACAAAAGTACCAGAAACCTGTTCGTTTATTTTTTTAATGAACAATAATAAGTATTCAATTTTAGTATCTCTTTTAGTTAAGGAGATATGAGGTTAGCGGATTTTTCTAATCCGAGGATCGTTTGGCGAGAGCCCAGTCCCTGTTTTAAATGGCAACCTTTTAGCTTCAGACGTTTAGGCTCTGCGATGAAAGATAAATAGATGGCAAAAAAATCTTTAAAAAAATTATCAAACATAGGTACAATTTTCATCCCTTAATCGTTCGAATTTCGAAAAAGTACCAAGTATGCATTTGTATTTTTTAGATAAGTTACAAATGTTGTATAATTTTTATTAAAACGGCCGAATTTCGTAAAAGGACCAGACAATTATTTACTTTTTTTTATTTATTGCACAAAAATAAGCATTAAATTAAAAAAAGTACAAGTTTATAAAAAATACCAGTTAGAGATCGAAAAAGTACCAAAAAATCCCTCTTACATATTTGTTTTATGTTTCTAGATCCAATAAATGCGGAAATTGAAAAGGTACCAGTTAAAGAACAAAATAGTACCAAAACCCCTCTTACAGATTCTCATTAACTCAGGACATTGCATGTTTAATTTTATCTTTCTGGGTCCAATACTAACGGAAAATTAAGAAGTACCTGTTAATGAATAAAAAAGTACCAACAATTTCCCTTTTATAGATTCTCATCCACTCAGGACATTGCATTTTGAATTTTATGTTTCTAGGTCCAATATAAACGGAAATTCAAAAAGTACCAGTTAAAAGACCAAAAAGTACCAAAAATCCCTCTTACAGATTCTCATTCACTCAGGACCTTGCATGTTTAATTTTATGTTTCTAGGTCCAATACTAACGGAAATTCAAAAAGTACCAGTTAAAGAACAAAAAAGTACAAAAAACTTCATTCTTATACATTCTTATCCACTCAGGGCATTGCATCTTGAATTTTATGTTTCTAAGTCCAATAATAACGGATATTCAAAAAGTACCAGCTTAAGAACTAAAAAGTACCAATAAGCCCTTTCAGAGATTCTCATTCACTCAGGGCTTTGCAGATTTAATTTTATGTTCATAAGACCAATATTAGCGAAAATTAAAAAAAGTACCAGTTAAAATACAAAAAAAGTACCAAAATTCACTCAAGACCTTGCATGATTAATTTCATGTTTCTAGGTCCAATACAAACGGAAATTCAAAAAGTACCAGTTAATGAACAAAAAAGTACCAAAAAGTTCCCTCTTATAGATTCTCATCCATTCAGGACATTGCATGTTTAATTTTATTTTTATAGGTCCAATACTAACGGAAATTCAAAAAGTACCAGTTAATGAACAGAAAAGTACCAAAAACTTCCCTTTATGGATTCTTATCCACTCAGGACATTGCATCTTGAACTTAATGTTTCTAGGTCCACTATTAACGATAATTAAAAAAATACCAGTTGTAGAAGCAAAAAGCTAAAGTAAAATATCAAATTTCCCGTATTTCCTTTTTTTGGTACTATTTCCCCCCCCCATTAAAGCATCAAAAATTTCAGTATTGTAGTGGGAGCCCATATTTTACTACGAATATGTCAATGAATGGAGAAAAATGTTTTGTGAAAAAAGTACCAAAAATAGCTACGATTTTCACCCCTTAAATGTTCGAATTTCGGAAAAGTACCAAGTTTATATTCGTAATTTTTTGATAAGTTTCGAATGTGGTATAAACTTTGTTTCTATGTTTATTGGTTCAAAAGATAGATGGGGTGGCAAAAAGGTACTAAAATTCCGATTTTACCCGTTAACTCCCTAATAGGGCCGAATTTCAAAAAGTACCAGACACCTGTCCTCTTATTTTTCTAAAGAACAACGATAAGTATTACATTTTTTTGTATCTCTTTTAGTTTTGGAGATATAAGGTTACCGAATTATCCCGTTTTTACCCTTTTTAACCCCCTAAACATTCGAATTTCCAAAAATCCCGTCTTAGTGGATCGATTTGGGGAGTGACCAATCTCTGTTTCAAGTTTCAAGTTTTTAGCTTCAGACGTTTAGGTTGTACGATGATGAATCAGTCAGTGAATCAGTGAGTCAGTCAGTAACGTTACAATTTTAATAGATAGATATGTAGATGGAGAAAAATGTTGTGAAAAAAGATACAAAATTAGGAACGATTTTGACACCTTACACATTTGAATTTCAAAACAGGTCCAAATCTGTTTTGTATTTTTTAGATAAGCTAGAATGTGATATAATTCTTATTTACACAGAAAAAATTATTGCCGAATTATTTTCAAACAAACGCTTGTTTGAATTTTTTTTTGATTTCTACAAATTTTTTTACTGATTCAATCAATATTTTTGTTTGATTTTTATTTAACCAACAAAAATGTGGACAACTCTTCAAAAATTTAATAAGCGCGCTATTGGTTTGAAGTTTTCATTATTTTATATTTAACGCTCTTTAATGTTGTCGTCTTTTTGCATTTTTTATTGATTGTAAGCAACACTTCTTTATGTGAAATATAAGAACTACAACAAAAAACACATGCAGTCTACTTTTGGACGCTTTAAAAAAGTACAGCAATAAGAAAAATGATAAAATAGCGTGACGAGGTTTGTAGTAAAAAAAAAACAACAAACACAATAGCAGTTAAAAAAAACGTTTCATTTTTTTAAACAACAGAAAAAACACATTATAAGAAACAAAATAAATTTTTGGTTGGTTTCAAAGTTGGTAAAAAAAACAAAATCCCGTATTCAATTTTTTCAAATAGTTTGTTTAAATACATCAAATACAAAAATAGAACGATGGCGGAAAACATATCGAGTCGGTCTGCCGCCGTTTTTGGTTACATTTCTTCTTCATTAGCAAAGGAAAGGATAAAGCAACAGTGAGTGATGAAGAAAAACACTGTGAGTATAAATATGACTTCGTTCAAAAATTATTCCAACAAAAAAATGTGTCTCAAAGCCAGCCGGCCGCTCTGCTCTGCTTCATCTTCGCCAACAGTGCTTGCTTGTGTGCGCGTCATTGCTTGTGCCAAAACTTTTTTGTTTGATTCAGCAAAATTATTTGTTTGAAATTTATATGAATTTCAGTAAACTTTTTGTTTGATTCTGTAAAATTATTTGTTTGAAAAAATCGGCGTTTTTTTCAATAAACAAAATGCAAACAAATTGTTTGAATATGCGAATTTGTTTGTAGGACCGATTTTAGACAAAAAATTGTTTGATTCTACAAATTTTTTGCTTGAATTGGAAAAATAATTTTTTCTGTGTACCCTTTTACACCCCCAAAAGGCCGTACCTCACAAAAGTACCAGAAACCTGTCCGTTTATTTTTTTAATGAACAATAATAAGTATTCAATTTTTGTATCTCTTAGCGGATTTTTCTAATGAACAACAATAAATGTTAATGTTTTTCATCTCTTTTAGTTTAGGAGGTATGAGGTTAGCAGGATCGTTTGGCGAGAGCCCAGCCCCTGTTTCAAATGTCAACCTTTTAGCTTCAGAAGTTTAGGCTCTGCGATGAAAGATAAATAGATGGCAAAAAAATCTTTTAAAAAAGTATCAAACACAGGTACAATTTTCATCCCTTAATCGTTCGAATTTCGAAAAGGTACCAAATATGCATTTGTATTTTTTAGATAAGTTACAAATGTTGTATTATTTTTATTAAAACGGCCGAATTTCGTAAAAGTACCAGACAATTATTTACTTTTTTTTTATTTATTGCACAAAAATAAGTATTAAATTAAAAAAAGTACAAGTTTATAAAAAAATACCAGTTAGAGATCGAAAAAGTACCAAAAAATCCCTCTGACATATTTATTTTATGTTTCTAGATCCAATAAATGCGGAAATTGAAAAGGTACCAGTTAAAGAACAAAATAGTACCAAAACCCCTCTTACAGATTCTCATCCACTCAGGACATTGCATTTTGAATTTTATGTTTCTAGGTCCAATATAAACGGAAATTCAAAAAGTACCAGTTAAAAGACCAAAAAGCACCAAAAAGCCCTCTTACAGATTCTCATTCACTCAGGACCTTGCATGTTTAATTTTATGTTTCTAGGTCCAATACTAACGGAAATTCAAAAAGTACCAGTTAAAGAACAAAAAAGTACAAAAAACTTCATTCTTATACATTCTTATCCACTCAGGGCATTGCATCTTGAATTTTATGTTTCTAAGTCCAATAATAACGGATATTCAAAAAGTACCAGCTTAAGAACTAAAAAGTACCAATAAGCCCTTTCAGAGATTCTCATTCACTCAGGGCTTTGCAGGTTTAATTTTATGCTCATAAGACCAATATTAGCGAAAATTAAAAAAAGTACCAGTTAAAATACAAAAAAAGTACCAAAAAGATCCCTCTAACAGATTGTCATTCACTCAAGACCTTGCATGATTAATTTCATGTTTCTAGGTCCAATACAAACGGAAATTTAAAAAGTACCAGTTAATGAACAAAAAAGTACCAAAAAGTTCCCTCTTATAGATTCTTATCCATTCAGGACATTGCATGTTTAATTTTATTTTTATAGGTCCAATACTAACGGAAATTCAAAAAGTACCAGTTAATGAACAGAAAAGTACCAAAAACTTCCCCTTATGGATTCTTACCCACTCAGGACATTGCATCTTGAATTTTATGTTTCTAGGTCCAATATTAACTATAATTAAAAAAATACCAGTTGTAGAAGCAAAAAGCTAAAGTAAAATATCAAATTTCCCGTATTTCCTTTTTTTGGTACTATTTTCCCCCCCATTAAAGCATCAAAAATTTCAGTATTGTAGTGGGAGCCCATAATTTAGTACGAATATGTCAATGAATGGAGAAAAATGTTTTGTGAAAAAAGTACCAAAAATAGCTACGATTTTCACCCCTTAAATGTTCGAATTTCGGAAAAGTACCAAGTTTATATTCGTAATTTTTTGTCTATGTTTATTGGTTCAAAAGATAAATGGGGTGGCAAAAAGGTACTAAAATTCCGATTTTACCCGTTTACTCCCTAATAGGGCCGAATTTCAAAAAAGTACCAGACACCTGTCCGCTTATTTTTCTAAAGAACAACGATAAGTATTACATTTTTTTTGTATCTCTTTTAGTTTTGGAGATATAAGGTTACCGAATTATCCCGTTTTTACCCTTTTTTACCCCCTAAACATTCGAAGTTCCAAAAATCCCGTCTTAGTGGATCGATTTGGGGAGTGACCAATCTCTGGTCCAAATTTCAAGTTTTTAGCTTCAGGCGCTTAGGCTGTACGATGATGAATCAGTCAGTGAGTCAGTCAGTAACGTTACAATTTTATATATATAGATAGATAGATTAAAGTATTTGCTGTTTAATATTTTAGTATGATACGAATGAAAGATTTTTAACTAATTCGGGGTCGCTGAATCCAGTGGTGCTAGCCGTTTTTTTAGGTTAGCTTTGGTTTTCGAGATATACCGTTATTTCGAAAATTAAGGATGTTGCACAACATATGTTCGCGCAACTCAAAAACGCTTTAGCTTATTGAAAAACTAAAGAAACCGAAATTCCGCAATAAAATTGACTTTAAGAAAGTTGAAACTTTTTTCCTTATGTTGGCTTTGGTTTTCGAGATATACCGTTATTTCGAAAATTAAGGACGTTGCACAACATATGTTCGCGAAACTCAAAAACGCTTTAGTTTATTGAAAAACTAAAAAACCGAAATTCCGCAATAAAATTAACTTTAAGAAAGTTAAAACTTTTTTCTTTATGTAGGCTTTGGTTTTCGAGATATACCGTTATTTCAAACATTAAGGAGGTTGCACAACATATATTCGCGTAACTCAAAAACGCTTTAGCTTATTGAAAAACTAAAAAAAACCGAAATTCCGCAATAAAATTTACTTTAAGAAAGGTAAAACGTTTTTCTTATATGCGCAGTCGTTTTAGAAACATAATTTTCTTATTAAAATTTCGAAATTTTTGTTTTTAATAATTCATAAAAAATTTTAATTAATTTAAGAATTTTATTAAACCGCCATATACATTTTTCGTCTTTTGTGAATACATAAAATCAAAAGTTGTTAACAGATTTTAATCATTTATAGCTTGTTTTGTTTGCAATGTTGTTTTTTATATGACTGTGTAAAATTAGAAGCTTAGCAGCATTTTTCCGAAATTTTAATAAAAAAATTATTTTTTTTTCTAAAACGACTGCGCATATAAGAAAAACGTTTTACCTTTCTTAAAGTAAATTTTATTGCGGAATTTCATCCTGACATATTGCATGTATGTCCTATTCTTTCCGCAACTTTTTGCAGCCATCTGATGACATAGGAAGCTGAAATTTGGCACACTTGAAGTACTTTCTCTGCGGAAGATCGTAGCGAAGCCATATTTTTGATTTTTGGCTTTTCAACTAGTATAACTATAAAGATCTGATAGAAAAGATGTTTTTTTTTTATAATATGGGGAACTTTGGACCCCACCCGGCATGGCTAGGCACCGTCGGATTGACCTGAAAAATTAGATCATGATTTCTTACACCAAACCTCATATTTTAAGCAGCGCAAACAATTAAATTTAAAAAAAAAAATCCCATACAAGATGCGACCAGCCTAGTGTGTATGTTGAAATTGGTTTTTTGTATACTGCAGAAATTATGGGGACTAGGTAAATGTATTTATATGTCACATATACAAATTTACTTGCAGAAGTTGAGCACACTTTTTTAAATTTAACAGCATTTCTTATAATTTAATTAATTTTTTTGTCATCTTTGCCAATTTGTTTAAAAGTAATTGCCAAATAAATTACAACGGTTAATTATTGTTTACTAATTTCACACATACAATGCCCCCTCACTCACAATCACTCTTATTAACGGTCTTAGTGGTGCTTTAATAGAGAGCTCCATCGATGCGTCTTCTTCTCTCCTTTAGTTTTGTCTTAATTTTTAAACAGCTCGGTCGTGTTAATTGATCATGGAATTAAAAAATAATTGAAAAATCTTATTAAAATTAAAAAAATAGCAAATATTTTTGTGTTTAATTGTAATAAAAATATCGATTGTTATTTTTATATAAAAAAAGTTGTAAAAAGTTGTTTTAAATTCATTAAAATGTGTGTTCAAAATTTGCTTAAAAATCATACAATTTCTACGCCGCGGCCGGTCGGTTATTTTGTTTTGTGTGGCTGTTCGTTGTTGCTACTTTGTTTACAATAGGTGCTGGTTATGGAAGAGCGTGTGTAGTGTTAATGATAAAATGTTATAAAAAGGCATATCGTTGAATTAAAGATTGCAATAAGTTATGTTTAACTTAAAAAAATTAAAATCTTATAAAATTATTGAAAGAAAAAAATTAAAAATGAATGTGCCGTTTTCACAACACAAGTGATTGAACGTGTAGTAAAATTTATATAAGTGTTTTTCATATAAATTTTACTGAATGTTCAATCATTTGTATTGTGGAAACAAACTAGTATTAAAATTAAAAATATATTATTATTAAAAATAAAATAATTAAAGTAGAAATAAATTGCAAATGCCTACATAATATACATACATATGTACATACGTATATCTTAGATGTCAAATAAAAAACGTTAAGGTAAGAAGTTTTAAAATTTTTAAATCAAAATATATACAGTATCGGACAAAACCTAAGCACCCCCTCAGTATATTTTTTTTAAATGATAATTATTTTAAGAAAACAAAGTCCAATAATAACGGTTATTCAAAAAGTACCAGCTTAAGAACTAAAAAGTACCAATAAGCCCTTTTAGAGATTCTCATTCACTCAGGGCTTTGCAGGTTTAATTTTATGCTCATAAGACCAATATTAGCGAAAATTAAAAAAAGTACCAGTTAAAATACAAAAAAAAAGTACCAAAAAGATCCCTCTAACAGATTGTCATTCACTCAAGACCTTGCATAATTAATTTCATGTTTCTAGGTCCAATACAAACGGAAATTCAAAAAGTAACAGTTAATGAACAAAAAAGTACCAAAAAGTTCCCTCTTATAGATTCTTATCCATTCAGGACATTGCATGTTTAATTTTATTTTTATAGGTCCAATACTAACGGAAATTCAAAAAGTACCAGTTAATGAACAGAAAAGTACCAAAAACTTCCCCTTATGGATTCTTACCCACTCAGGACATTGCATCTTGAATTTTATGTTTCTAGGTCCAATATTAACTATAATTAAAAAAATACCAGTTGTAGAAGCAAAAAGCTAAAGTAAAATATCAAATTTCCCGTATTTCCTTTTTTTGGTACTATTTTCCCCCCCCATTAAAGCATCAAAAATTTCAGTATTGTAGTGGGAGCCCATAATTTAGTACGAATATGTCAATGAATGGAGAAAAATGTTTTGTGAAAAAAGTACCAAAAATAGCTACGATTTTCACCCCTTAAATGTTCAAATTTCGGAAAAGTACCAAGTTTATATTCGTAATTTTTTGTCTATGTTTATTGGTTCAAAAGATAAATGGGGTGGCAAAAAGGTACTAAAATTCCGATTTTACCCGTTTACTCCCTAATAGGGCCGAATTTCAAAAAAGTACCAGACACCTGTCCGCTTATTTTTCTAAAGAACAACGATAAGTATTACATTTTTTTTTTGTATCTCTTTTAGTTTTGGAGATATAAGGTTACCGAATTATCCCGTTTTTACCCTTTTTTACCCCTTAAACATTCGAAGTTCCAAAAATCCCGTCTTAGTGGATCGATTTGGGGAGTGACCAATCTCTGGTCCAAATTTCAAGTTTTTAGCTTCAGGCGTTTAGGCTGTACGATGATGAATCAGTCAGTGAGTCAGTCAGTAACGTTACAATTTTATATATATAGATAGATAGATTAAAGTATTTGCTGTTTAATATTTTAGTATGATACGAATGAAAGATTTTTAACTAATTCGGGGTCGCGGAATCCAGTGGTGCTAGCCGTTTTTTTAGGTTAGCTTTGGTTTTCGAGATATACCGTTATTTCGAAAATTAAGGATGTTGCACAACATATGTTCGCGAAACTCAAAAACGCTTTAGTTTATTGAAAAACCAGGGACCGTAACTCTTATGACTTTTATCAAAAAAATCAAAAAATAAGAGTTATTTTTGATTTTTATATTTTAACAATCAAAAATAAGAGTTATTTTTGATTTTTATTTTTTTAAATGAAAAATAAAAGTTATTTTTGATTTTTATATTTTTAAATGAAAAATAAAAGTTATTTTTGATTTTTATATTTTTAAATGAAAAATAAAAGTTATTTTTGATTTTTATATTTTTATATCAATAATAAAAATCAATTCAAAATTCGTGACATAGGTAATATGTTTATTAATCTTTGTTACGTTTTAAAGTAAAAATAAAGTACACAGTTATAACAACAAAATGTGTGTAAGAAAGTTTCTAAATTACGCTGTGCATTGCCCTTGAACTTGAAATACCGCTATTAGGTATTTGTTCTTTCATTTTTGTTGTTATTATTAGCGTAATCTTATTGTTGTTATTAATTTATTAATTGCAATGCAAATTGTATATTAAGTAATAACATTCAATCGCGAGGGAGAAGTTGTGACAAGCACTGCTTATTTATAAAAGTAAAAATTTTACATAATTTGATAATGGGAAGAAAACGGAATATATACATACGTGATTTCTATATTATTGATGGCTCCAATGGAGAATGTAAAATTTGTAAAAAAAAATTGAGTGCGATATGTTTAACTAATCTGAAAAGACATTTACAAAAGGACCATAGTGACCAATGTGATGGAAAAAGGGATAAAATAAAAAGCAGTGATACATGCGAAAATAATAAAAAAATTAAATTCACTATTGAAATGTCCGTGAATGAAGTTGTTAATGCTTGTATTACTTTGCTAACCAAACAATCAGTGCCCTTGTCATTTTTTGATAGTGAGCCATTTAATACATTAACAAAACCAATATTTGATGGTCTTCATATTCCAAAAATAAATTCTAGAAATATTTTACAACATTTGGAAGATAAATTTGATAAGTTGCAAAATAATATAAAAAATATAACAAAAAATAAAATAGTTTGCATAAAAATGGATACAGCTACTCGCCATGATCGTGCTATTTTGGGCATAAATCTGCAAATAATCTCATCCAATACTCTTCAAATATTCACACTGGCCATGCTTGAATTGAAGCAGAAACATACTGCACAATATTTAACGACTCAAGTTGAAAATGTTTTGAAAAGTTTCAATATAGATAAGGAGCAAGTTTATGCAATAACCACGGATAATGGCAGAAATATGGTGAAAGCGGTGGAGCTGTTATCATTGCATAGTTATGACGAAGAAAGTGACAGTGAAATTGAAGACAATTATGAAAGTATATTGGATAATGTAAGATTCGAAAATATTATTTCTATTAAATGTGCTGCCCACACATTGCAGTTAGCAGTTAAAGATTTTTTAGATAACTTAAATACAAATGTAGTACATAAATCAAGGAAAAGTGTAAAATATTTGAGAACACCTGCATATCGGTAAGTTATTTCCTTAAACTTTTCATGTGCAAAATGTGTGTTTGTTAAATTTTTCATTTTATTCCAGACATAGTATCAAAAGTAGCCAAAACCTCAAACCAATAATCGACGTACCAACACGTTGGAGCTCCACTTATAATATGTTGAAGCGACTGCTAGACCTAAAAGAATTTTGCTGTGAACATTTGCCATCATCTGAGCAGCTCCAAATACATGAGTGGACGGAACTAGAACAAATTATACAGGCTCTACAACCAGTAAATACTCTGACGCTGAATCTACAAAAATCTAATTTACTGTTCGGAGATTTTTATAAAAATTGGCTAGAGCTAATTTTTACTCTAAAAGGCTTGAATACAGAGATGACCAGGCAACTTCTGGATCACGTCGAAAAAAGGCAAACAAAGTTGCTTGAATGCGACACTGTGTATGCAGCCTTGTTTTTAGACCCCAGATTTAAGCGTGTGTTGTCACATGACAAAATAAAATCTGCGAAAAATCATTTAAAGAAAATTGTACTCCAGTTAGTAAAAGTGGTGAGCTAAGACAATAAATTTAAAATAATTTATAATATATTTTTAATATTTTTTTTATTTGTATTTAGCATAACACTGAAACTCAGCGATTTTCCTGCGGTACGCCACCTGTTGAAGAAAACTTATTTGTAATAGATGAAAGCTCCGTTGGAAGCTCTCGATCTGTTTTAGCAGACGGCTTAAGGTCAATGGAGATGAATTATTCGTCTTCGGACGACGATGATACTCCTACGACAATAAATGACAGCGTACGCAAAGCTTATTTTGAAATAGACAATTACAAAGAAAAGCGTTTCGATACTTCTGCTAATTTATTGGAATATTGGAAAATTTGTGTTTCCATGGCTTCGAAAATTAGCTTTAATTGTTCATTCTGTACCTGCCACGCAAGTCAGTGTAGAAAGGTCATTTTCAGCACTCAGATTAATATTGGGAGATTTGAGATATAATTTATCTGAGGAACATTTAAAATCAATTATGATGGTAAAATTGAACACCTGAAAACGACCTCTTAACACTGACTTGAATGGCAGCCAAAACTTATAAGCTCTTTCTATGCATTAATGTTTTTATAGCTGATAATAAATAAGTCACATAATATATTCATATAGAAATTTGAATGATTTTTTTTTAATATGCGAAAAAAATAGGCCGCCAAAAAGTCGTGGATAATTTCTTTTTTTCTTTCTTAAGTCCTATTTTCATTCATACATGATCTAAAAACTAAATCCGCTATCATATTAGAATTACTACAAAATTGCATTAATATATATTCCAGAGCACCGTGTAAAATGCATCTAATTTGCAAAAATCTAAATTATTTACATACAAAGATGATATACTTGCCAAAAGATAAAATTTGATACCCATATTGCCCTATTTAAAACGAAGGGTTACCACCCCGTTGCATTTTTGCCAAAACACGAACTAGCACGAATTTCAAAAAAAGCTGAGACACGTATTTAATTAAATCGACTAAAGATTAAAGTATGTTAATTTGGCACTTTTATTACAAACAACGCCGAACAAAAAATTCAAAAACCGTTTTTTTACAGAAAATCCTTATAAAAAGGACGTCGATGATCGTCCTTGGACAAATTGTATATACAGTTGGATGAGCCTTAAAAAACCCTTCTTACCATATCCAATTTGTATATGTTGGTAAGGAAACGAATTCTTTAATTAACAAAACATACAAAAATAGACCCTTTTTCAAACTAGTCCAGCTCACGAGAGGTCAAAGCTGGAGCCGAAATATTCAAAATGTCATCTTAAAAAGTCCAAGGTTCATTTTTAGGAGGGTACACCGAGCACTTTTTTTGGTGAGTCGCTCTAAGCAGCATATTATAATACATACGGCATCAACAAATAAATAAGAGTTTTGAATTGATTTTTATTATTGATACTAGCATTTAACCCGCTACTTCGTTAGCGTCTCCTTTTTCTTCGTGGACATATTTTTATGCCAAAGTTTATTTTTCTAGGTTTAAACTTGTTTAAATTCTCGTAAAAGTACCAGACACCAATTTGCTTTTTTATTTAATGCACAAAAATAAATATTAAATTAAAAAAAGTATCAGTTTATTTAAAAAAAATACCAGCTAGAGAACGAAATAGTAGCAAAAAAAAATTTTATTTTTCTAGATCCAATAAATAAGGAAATATAAAAGGTACCAGTTAAAGAACAAAATAGTACCAAAAAGCCCTCTTACAGATTTTCATTCACTCAGGACCTTGCATGTTTAATTTTATGTTTCTAGATCCAATACTAACGGAAATTCAAAAAGTACCAGTTAAGGAACAAAGAAGTACCAAAAACTCCCCTCTTATAGAATCTTATCCACTTAGGGCATTGTATCTTCAATTTTATGTTTCTAAGTCCAATAATAACGGATATTCAAAAAGTACCAGTTTAATTACTAAGAAGTACCAATAAGCGCTTTTAGACATTCTCATTCACTCAGCATCATGCAGATTTAATTTTATGTTTATTAGACCAACATTAGCGAAAATTTAAAAAAGTACCTGTCAAAAGACGAAAAAGTACCAAAAACATCTCTCTTACAGATTGTCATTCACTCAAGAGCTTCCATTTTTAATTTTATGTTTCTAGGTTCAATACTAACGGAAATTCAAAACGTACCAGCAAACGAATAAAAAAGTACCAATAAGATCCCACTAAAAGATTCTTATTTACACAGGATCGTGCATGTTTAATTTTATGTTTCTAGGTCCAATACTGACGGAAATTCAAAAAGTTCCAGTAAATGAACAAAAAAGTACCAAAAAGTTCCGTCTTATAGATTCTTATCCATTCAGGACATTGCATGTTTAATTTTATTTTTATAGGTCCAATACTAACGGAAATTCAAAAAGTACCAGTTAATTAACAGAAAAGTACCAAAAACTTCCCCTTATGGATTCATATCCATTCCGAACATTGCATGATGAATCTTATGTTTTTAGGTCCAACATAAACGATAATTTAAAAAATACCAGTTGTAGAACCAAAAAGTTAAGTAAAATATCAAATTTCTCGTATTTCCCCTTTTTGGTACTATTTTCCCCCCATTAAAGTATAAAAAATTGCAATATTGTAGTGGGGGCCTATAATTCAGTACGAATATGTCAATGAATGGAGAAAAATGTTTTTTAAAAAAAGTACCAAAAATAGTTACGATTTTTACCCCTTAAATGTTCGAATTTCGAAAAAGTACCAAATCTGAATTCGTATTTTTTTGTTAGGTTTCGAATGTGGTATTAACTTTGTTTCTATGTTTATTGGTTCAAAAGATAGATGGGGTGTCAAAAAAGTACTAAAATTCAGATTTTACACGTTTACTCCCAAATAGGGCCGAATTTCAAAAAAGTACCAGACACCTGTCCGCTTATTTTTCTAAAGAACAACGATAGGTATTAAATTTTTTTTGTATCTCTTTTAGTTTTGGAGATATAAGGTTACCGAATTTTCCCGTTTTTACCCTTTTTTACACCCTAAACATTCGAATTTCCAAAAATCCCGTCTTAGTGGATCGATTTGGGGAGTGACCAATCTCTGGTCCAAATTTCAAGTGTCTACCTTCAGGCGTTTAGGCTGTGCGATGATGAATCAGTGAGTCAGTAACGTTACAATTTTATATATATAGATAAAAATATAAAAATCGAAAATAACTTTTATTTTTCATTTAAAAATATAAAAATCAAAAATAACTTTTATTTTTCATTTAAAAATATAAAAATCAAAAATAACTTTTATTTTTCATTTAAAAAAATAAAAATCAAAAATAACTCTTATTTTTGATTGTTAAAATAAAAATCAAAAATTTAAATATCATGCAATATGTTGGATGAATTTCGCCTAAAAATCATGATGGTGTAATTAAAAGTTTTCTACGATGTTCATTTATGTATGATTTATTTCTTCAAAAATTGAAAAATAACTCTTATTTCCGGTCCCTGTGAAAAACTAAAAAAACCGAAATTCCGCAATAAAATTAAATTTAAGAAAGTTAAAACTTTTTTCTTTATGTAGGCTTTGGTTTTCGAGATATACCGTTATTTCAAACATTAAGGAGGTTGCGCAACATATATTCGCGTAACTCAAAAACGCTTTAGCTTATTGAAAAACTAAAAAAAACCGAAATTCCGCAATAAAATTTACTTTAAGAAAGGTAAAACGTTTTTCTTATATGCGCAGTCGTTTTAGAAACATAATTTTTTTATTAAAATTTCGAAATTTTAGTTTTTAATAATTCATAAAAAATTTTAATTAATTTAAGAATTTTATTAAACCTCCATATACATTTTTCGTCTTTTGTGAATACATAAAATCAAAAGTTGTTAACAGATTTTAATCATTTATAGCTTGTTTTGTTTGCAATGTTGTTTTTTATATGACTGTGTAAAATTAGAAGCATAGCAGCATTTTTCCGAAATTTTAATAAAAAAATTATTTTTTTTTCTAAAACGACTGCGCATATAAGAAAAACCGTTTTACCTTTCTTAAAGTAAATTTTATTGCGGAATTTCATCCTGACATATTGCATGTATGTCCTATTCTTTCCGCAACTTTTTGCAGCCATCTGATGACATAGGAAGCTGAAATTTGGCACACTTGAAGTACTTTCTCTGCGGAAGATCGTAGCGAAGCCATATTTTTAATTTTCGGCTTTTCAACTAGTATAACTATAAAGATCTGATAGAAAAGATGTTTTTTTTTATAATATGGGGAACTTTGGGCCCCACCCGGCATGGCTAGGCACCGTCGGATTGACCTGAAAAATTAGATCATGATTTCTTACACCAAACCTCATGTTTTAAGCAGCGCAAACAATTAAATTTCAAAAAAAAAAATCCCATACAAGATGCGACCAGCCTAGTGTGTATGTTGAAATTAGTTTTTTGTATACTGCAGAAATTATGGGGACTAGGTAAATGTATTTATATGTCACATATACAAATTTACTTGCAGAAGGTGAGCACAATTTTTTAAATTTAACAGCATTTCTTATAATTTAATTAATTTTTTTTGTCATCTTTGCCAATTTGTTTAAAAGTAATTGCCAAATAAATTACAACGGTTAATTATTGTTTACTAATTTCACACATACAATGCCCCCTCACTCACAATCACTCTCAGTGTTGCAAAATTGAAATTTTGAAATGGTACTAAACTTCAACAAAAAGAGTATTTTTCCCACCAAACGGTACTTTTTGTGAAAACAAACAATATAATTTCTATATTGTCCTATATTATTCAATAAGTGGCACAATGGTTTTAATTAAAATATGGAGCAACTCTTAATAAATAAACATAACCTTTTAAGTAAAACAACATAGTACATTCTGCCAACTCATTTCGCAGTACATTGCACTTTTCTGATTTCTATTCTTGCCAATATATTGGCCACCTTCAAATATTACATACACATTGGCGATAAAATTTAACAGTTATGTATATTGCAAGTGTATGAACCGCTTAATGTACGTTTTTCCAGTATTTTCTAAAAAAAAATATTTGAAATAGTTCATATATTTATGAATAAGTAAATAAATTAAAAATTTTATTTTAGTCAACATAAATTTATATTGGTATTTATATTTAAATTGTTACATTGTTCAGTCTTTTATATATATTACATACTTAGAACGTAGTTCTAAAAAAAGTTTAAAATATTAATGTTTAAAAAATAAAGCTAATAATTTAGTGTAATCAGATAATGCAAATTTACTTAAAGAGATCATAAGAAATATTATAACTACAACAGCAACTACTAGTTGATTTTAATAGGTCTTTAGTTAATAAATCAAGTTTTTTATGATTACTTTAACTACAACTCGTACACAAAAATTCAAGTACGAATAACACTAAATCGTACTTAAAACAATCCTAAATGGGACAACTTTCCGAAATCAATCCCGGAATTTCTTGAAATAAGTATAAAATTTAAAAATAAAGTAAAAAAAGATTAAACATTTCGTTGTTTAGCCAAACTCATGTGTACCACGAACGGTTAAAAAGTAATTTTGAACTCTTGCTTCTCATTTAGTTCATATTTTTAGTTAAATATGTACATAAGATTTTTAAAGTAAAAACCATAAAGGGCATGCATGATGTTGGTGTTTTATCATTCTGTAAGATGGAAAACGGGTATGTTAATCAGTCACAATAATTTTTTCTTTCTAATTCAGGATAAAATCAACTTTATAATACTTGAATAAAGACATTTTGAGATTGATTCAATCTCAGTTATTCTTAAAACAATTTCATTTTCGGATTATTTCAAGTACGAATTCGGATTAAAACAATTTTATAATTCTTGATCAAGTGTTACTTAAATCAATCTCATTTTCGGATTATTTCAAGTAGAAAATCAGGATTGAATATGTATAATTTAAGTATTTTGCTATTGAAAATCCGTTGCTCAAGAAAATCCGTACTCACCGTACTATTAATACCGCTTCGGATTGATTTGAGTACGGATGGATTGATTTTTCTTTTGAGTGTATCAAACTTGAAACAGTTTCTACGTGTAAACGATTTCTTCCTTTGCTTTTTACATCATTTTGCATTTGAAAATGTGCGTTCAATTGATGCTCAGGAATGTGGTATCGATAAAATACCAAAAGCAATGTGTGAAATGTCAGCAAATATTAGTTTCGTTCTTAATATTGGCTCAATTTTTTCAAGAAATTTATATATATTCAGTTCTGAAATGGTTTATTTCTGAAAGATCCGCTAGAACACGGAATTGAGAATTGATATTTTTATAGTTTTCTAAATCGTTTGTAAATAACTTTAAAAACATCAGTATTACGCTATTGGTTTTTTCCGAAACAATATTTTCTGGAGTGAAACTGATTATTACATTTAAAGATTTATTTTCAAAACAAAATTAAGTTCTTAATGTTTTGCAAATTGTCGAACAAAATGATTTCGCAGTTTCTTTTACTTTATAAACCATTTCCTTAACATTGCATGTTTCAATAAATATGGTTTTTATTTAAATTTTGCACTAACATATTATCCAATGCATCCTTTTTATGAATTTTCCTGCCACTTGTAAGAACGAAACTCCCATTCTGGAAAGAAAAACTTGAATCCTGGCGTCCACGCTTTGTATTTCAATATTAACGTCGTTAAATATTTTTTGAAATACAACAACATATATTTTGCAACAAACACATGATGACCAAAGCCTGCTATCGAAATGATTATATTACAGTTAAATAGTTAAGAGTTAAAAAACTCAAAGAATAAAAAAGTACTGAAAACAACGCGGGGGTACTGCGGTATTTTTAATATGAAAAAGTACTGAAAAAAGTACCAAAGTACTGAATTTTTCAACACTGATCACTCTTATTAACGGTCTTAGTGGTGCTTTAATAGAGAGCTCCATCGATGCTTCTTCTTCTCTCCTTTAGTTTTGTCTTAATTTTTAAACAGTTCGGTCGTGTTAATTGATCATGGAATTAAAAAATAATTGAAAAATCTTATTAAAATTAAAAAAATAGCAAATATTTTTGTGTTTAATTGTAATAAAAATGTCGATTGTTATTTTTATATAAAAAAAGTTGAAAAAGTTGTTTTAAATTCATTAAAATGTGTGTTCAAAATTTGCTTAAAAATCATACAATTTCTACGCCGCCGCCGGTCGGTTATTTTGTTTTGTGTGCCTGTTCGTTGTTGCAACTTTGTTTTACAATAGGTGCTGGTTATGGAAGAGCGTGTGTAGTGTTAATGATAAAATGTTATAAAAAGGCATATCGTTGAATTAAAGATTGCAATAAGTTATGTTTAACTTAAAAAAATATTTAAAAAAATCTAATGTACCTATACAATCAATTTATTATGTTAGAGTAAATTAAAATCTTATAAAATTATTGAAAGAAAAAAATTAAAAATGAATGTGCCGTTTTCACAACACAAGTGATTGAACGTGTAGTAAAATTTATATAAGTGTTTTTCATATAAATTTTACTGAATGTTCAATCATTTGTATTGTGGAAACAAACTAGTATTAAAATTAAAAATATATTATTATTAAAAATAAAATAATTAAAGTAGAAATAAATTGCAAATGCCTACATAATATACATATGTACATATGTACATAAGTATATCTTAGATGTCAAATAAAAAACGTTAAGGTAAGAAGTTTTAAAATTTTTAAATCAAAATATATACAGATACGGATAAAACCTAAGCACCCCCTCAGTATATTTTTTTTAAATGATAATTATTTTAAGAAAACAAAATTATTAAAAATTTTTTTTTTATTTTTTTATTTATTTCTATCTTTTTTTTTATTGAAAACCACAAACTTAAGGAATTCAGAATTTAATAAAAAAAAAGTTATAATTCAAGAAAATATTTTAAGTCGCAAATATAAGCGGACATAACTAAAGCACCCCAAATTAAGGTACAAAAAAAAACTATTGAAATCAATATTTCGTTGCGAATTCTTTATTCTGGATGACACACGCACATCTTTTAGGCATAGAGGATATTAAATTATTAATTATTTAAGGCGATATTGCTTCCCAGGCTATTTTTGCGGCTTCAAATAAATTTTCTTTGGTTTTGCAATTTTCTCGGTTGATTTTTAAGTTAACGATCTCCCTCAGGTTCTCGATTGGGTTAAGATCAAGTGAATTTATCAAGACATTAATTAAGTGCAAAATATTTGATCAACAGATCAATTATTTCTAGGCTAATTAAAAAGTATTTGCAGACTGGTCGCACATCTCTTACTCATTCTGGAGGAAGGCCACGTTAAACTTCGCGACATAAAGACTCCTTAATTAAAACGACATTTGTAAATGATCCTACAGCATCCATACTTCCGTCAATCTTATGAATTGGCCCAATCCCTTGCCCAGAGAAACAACCCCAGACCATTATGTTGCCGCTTCCTTGCTTTACAGTGCCTTTGCAATTCAACCGTTGTGTATTTGATCTGCGTACACGCCTTTTGCCATCTGAATCCTTTAAATTCAACTTAGATTCGTCAGAAAACAGCAGTCCTCCATTTTTGGACACTCCAGTTGAGATGGGCCTTGGCGAATTCAAGTCTGGCTTTTTTTTATTTTTTGACGATATGAAAGGTTTTTTTGCTAGTCGTCGACTGAATAATCCGGAATCTACCGCCCTTCTGCAAATCGTTCTTTCGCTAATTTTTCAATCTAAGTGGTTTCGTATGTGCCTATAAGATGCTGTAGGAACATTTTGGATTGTCCTTTTAATTAAGGAGTCTTCATGTTGCGAAGTTTAAAGTGGCTTTCCTCCAGAATGAGTAGGAGATGTGCGACCAGTCTGCAAAACCTTTTTAATTAGCCCAGAAATAATTAATCTGTTGATCGAATATATTGCACTTAATTAATGTCTTGATAAATTCAATAAAAAAGATATAAATAAATAAAAAAAAAATTTTTAATCATTTTGTTTTCTTAAAAAAATTATCATTTAAAAAAAATATACTGAGGGGTTGCTTAGGTTTTGTCTGATACTGTAAATACATTAATGTTAATTTATTAGATAAATATTTTTAACTAAAAATATATAGGCAATTCACAAAGTGTTCTATTGTGTCATATTAGTTGTATTTGCCATATTTTAAAAATGTCACATTCAAAAAATACAGTATGTTACTGGGGAATTTTTTTCAATTAGCTTTGAACAATTATGTACTGTAAATGATGTTTATTTTCTGCTTCGCACATACTTGCTTATTTTAGCATTCTCTATAACTTTTTGAAATATTTCTGCTGTAATTGATTTGTTCTTATACCGAATGATTCACTTTTAAGTTTGGCCCGAAAAATGGCTAAAATTGCTTAAATTAGTTGCAATCATGTTTTGAAATGATTAAACGACACTGTTTATTGTTGATGTTTTTGTTTAAACTTTGATATTATTACAAGTAGAACTGTTGCATTTAATTCTTAAACGCTTAACAGTTTTATTTGGTTTAATATCTTTAGTTTTTCTAAAATCTTTGGATGAAGTTTCCTGACGATCTGGCCTAAGCAACCAGTGAAATGCGCATAGGAATAGCTTATCCCATCAACAATAAATTTCAGTTTTTTTATCAAGAATAAAAATTGGGAATTAAGCACGAATAACAAAATCTTTTAAATTAAAATTTTGTATTCCCAAAAATTACTTTGATGACTACTTTTTAAGTTAATGATTTTTTGCCACCTAATCAAAGTCTCATTTACAACTATTAAGCTAACATTAATGTTGATTTTTTTTCTTAAATATGGGAATGAAAGATATTCTTTTTGTCACGCTGCGCTACAAAGCAATTAAGCTTGTATTTAAGGGCTGCCAGCAAAATGATCCACAGCAAAATCGCCCAGAGGACTGTATACTAATTTGGGTATTTTTGCATTAGAAATATAACCTTTTTTTGGGAGATAATTCACTTTACCCATAATTGAAATGTTTTTTTGGGCGATTTTTTGTTTTCTTATTTTGACAAATTCTTCAATGAGAAAAATAACGGTTGTAAAATCTAGTAAAACAACTTTTGTTTTTAGTAACTAATATATTATAATTTTTCATTAAAATCCCGAATTCAAAATCCCGAACTCGAATCTGGACCATATGCAATCTACGTCTCGCAATAAAAAAATTACCAGATTCCGAATATGAATTGTGGTGAGCTTAACGATTTTCCAAAATTGACTGATTTAAATTTGTATAGTTCAGGCAATGACAAGGAAATTGGCGATTTTTTTACAGAATCTTAAAGAACATCATTTTGGGCTTAAAATTTCTATTTAATATAGGTACGGGTTTGGATTGAAGTTAAAGTTTATATTCTATAGAATAAATTCGTATATGATAAATTTCTCCAGAAAAGGGGGTGTGTAAGATACATTACAGGCGACTAATTTTAGGAGACTTGTATACAACACTTTTAATATTTTTTTTTTTTTTTTTCTATAAAAAAAAAATAATTTCTATCGAATTTTTTTAGTATAAGCCAAATTTTTATAGAAATTTTTCTGTAGTTGACGAATTTATAAAGAATTTTTAGGATCGATAATGATTTCTATAGAATATTATTCTGTATAAGATTCATTTCTATACAAATTTACTCGCAGAAGTTGAGCACACTTTTTTTAATTCAACAATATACCGTAAAATGATTAATGAAAAATTTAAAAGTTGAATTATTTTCTTGTCATCGTTGCCTATTTTTTAAAAAAAGTTGGCAAATAAATTACAATAGTTAATTTTTGTTTACTAATTATACACATACAACGCCCCTCACATTCAATCTTAATAACGGTTTGTTTATATTTTTAGTGGTGCTTTAATAGAGAGCTCCATCGATGCTTCTTATTCTCACCTTAGTTTTGTCTTCATTATTAAACAGTTCGGTCGTGTAAATTGATCATAGATTTAAAAAATATTAAAAATCTTATTAAAATTAAAAAAAATGGCAAATATTTTTGTGTTGAATTGTAATAAAAATGTCGATTGTTAATTTTATATAAAAAAAGTTTTAAAAAGTTGTTTTAATTTCATTAAAATGTGTGTTCAAAATTTGTTTAAAAATTACACAATTTTTACGACGCGGCCGGTCGGTGATTTTGTTTTGTGTGGTCGTTCGTTGTTTCTACTATTTTGTTTTACAATAATTGGTGGTGATAGAAGAGTGTGTGTAGTGTTAATGAAAAATAAAATGTTATAAAAATGCATAACGAAGATTTAAAGGTTGCAATAAGAAATGTTTAAATTTAAAAAATCTAATAATGAAAACTTAAGAAAAATCTATTTGAAAAAAAATTACAAATAAATTTATCATATCGGAGTCAAACTTCGACTTCCAAATATGTATCAAATTATTTAAAAAAAATTCAAAATAATTGTTAAAATTAATAATAATATTATATTATATTATTATTAATAATAATATTATGTAATCGATATAAAACTATAATTTAATAAATAAAATTGAAATAAATTGCAAATGCCTTCATAATATACATATTTCTTAAATATCAAATAAACAACGTTAAGGTAAGAAATTTAAAAATTTTTAAATAAAAATATTTGCATTAATATCAATTTATTTGATAAATCCTTTTAACTAAAATATGTATATGGGCAATTGAAAGTGTTTCTTTGGGTGTCATATTGCTTGAATTTGTGATACATATATTTTTATTAATGTCACATTTATTAAATTACAGCATATCGCAGAATGAGCTATATGGTTAAAATGGCTTATAACTTTTTTTATTATATAATATATATTATATAATTATATATTATATAATGAATAACTTTTTTATATTTTGGTGTAAAGCGCAACTAGCTAGACATTTAGTAACGAAAGGGACCAAAATACAAGCTTCTTTGCTTACTGTCGTAACGTTCCAAAGTAGACTTTTCGCTGGAAATGCCCATATATAGATAAGTTTGTCATTCCGCTTGTAATTTCTATAATATTGATCTTAGACCCTATAAGGTTGACTGATAAAGTGGGTTTTACGATGTCAGTATGTCCGTGTGTATTAGACTGGTCGCAATTTTTTTTTTTTTAAATTTAATTATTTGCGCTGCTTAAAATATGAGGTTTGGTGTAAGAAATCATGATCTAATTTTTCAGGTCAATCCGACGGTGCCTAGCCGTGCCGGGTGGGGCCCAAAGTTCCCCATATTATATAAAAAAACATATTTTCTATCAGATCTTTATAGTTATACTAGTTGAAAAGCCAAAAATATGGCTTCACTACGATCTTCCGCAGAAAAAGTACTTCAAATGTGCCAAATTTCAGCTTCCTATGTCATCAGATGGCTTCAGAAAGTTGCGGAAAGAATAGGACATACATGCAAACATCCTGACATACTAAGAAATTATATATTGTACTAGCATTTAACCCGCTACTTCGTTAGCGTCTCCTTTTCCTTCGTGGACATATTTGTATGCCAAAGCTTATTTTTCTAGGTTTAAACTTGTTTAAATTCTAGCATTTAACCCGCTACTTTCAAATCAGGCATATCTTTTATGAATATATTTATATGCCAGAGTATATGTAAATCGGCTTTAGCAAAATAGTTCCAACATTTTTCATCTCATAGGTTGATATTGACACAGGACTTTGCACCTATAATTTTGTGCTTCTAAGTTCAATTTAGAAAATTCAAAAAGTACGACTCGTAGAACACAAAAGCAAATGAAAAAAGGTAATTTCCCGTATTATCCTTTTTGATACTTTTTTCTCCGCATTTATGTATTAAAAATTTCAAGGTTATAGTTGGAGCCTATAGTTTTGTACGTTTTTGTCATAGAATGAAAAAAACTTTGGTGGGCGGTAGGGACTTCGCCAATTGAGCAAAAAAAAAAAAAATGTTGGCTTAAATTGAACTGAAAAATGTGTCCCTTGGGGCAATGATGTCCAGAAAATTTGTGTCTCTAATGTACATACAGTGGTGGCGTGACAAAAAGGTTCCAAAATATGTACAAATTTTACGCGTTTACTCCCCAAAAGGACCTAATTTCGAATAAGTACCAGACACCTGTCCTCTTATTTTTTTAATGAACAATATTGAGTGTTAAATTTGTTGTATCTCTTTTAGTTTTGGATTTTTGAGGTAAGCGGGATCGAGTTGGCGAGAGGCCAGCCTCCGGTCCAAATGTCAGCTTTTTAGCTTCAGGATCTTAGGATGTGTCAGTCAGTAACGTTACAATTTTATATATATAGATAGATAGATGGAGAAAAATGTTGTGAAAAAAGTTACAAAATTAGGAACGATTTTGACACCTTAAAAATTTGAATCTCAAAACAGGTCCAAATCTGTTTTGTATTTTTTAGATAAGCTAGAATGTGATATAATTCTTATTTACCCTTTTACACCCCAAAAAGGCCGTACCTCACAATAGTACCAGAAACCTGTTCGTTTATTTTTTTAATGAACAATAATAAGTATTCAATTTTTGACTCTCTTTTAGTTAAGGAGATATGAGGTTAGCGGATTTTTCTAATGAACAACAATAAGTGTAAATGTTTTTCATCTCTTTTAGTTTAGGAGGTATGAGGTTAGCAGGATCGTTTGGCGAGAGCCCAGCCAGTTTCAAATGTCAACCTTTTAGCTTCAGACGTTTAGGCTCTGCGATGAAAGATAAATAGATGGCAAAAAAATCTTTTAAAAAAGTATCAAACATAGATACAATTTTCATCCCTTAATCGTTCGAATTTCGAAAAAGTACCAAATATGCATTTGTATTTTTTAGATAAGTTACAAATGTTGTATAATTTTTATTAAAACGGCCGAATTTCGTAAAAGGACCAGACAATTATTTATTTTTTTTTATTTATTGCACAAAAATAAGTATTAAATTAAAAAAAAGTACAAGTTTATAAAAAATACCAGTTAGAGATCGAAAAAGTACCAAAAAATCCCTCTTACATATTTATTTTATGTTTCTAGATCCAATAAATGCGGAAATTGAAAAGGTACCAGTTAAAGAACAAAATAGTACCAAAACCCCTCTTACAGATTCTCATTCACTCAGGACATTGCATGTTTAATTTTATCTTTCTGGATCCAATACTAACGGAAAATTAAGAAGTACCTGTTAATGAATAAAAAGTACCAAAAATTTCCCTCTTATAGATTCTCATCCACTCAGGACATTGCATCTTAAATTTTATGTTTCTAAGTCCAATAATAACGGATATTCAAAAAGTACCAGTTTAAGAACTAAAAAGTACCAATAAGCCCTTTCAGAGATTCTCATTCACTCAGGGCCTTGCAGGTTTAATTTTATGTTCATAAGACCAATATTAGCGAAAATTAAAAAATGTACCAGTTAAAATACAAAAAAAGTACCAAAAAGATCCCTCTAACAGATTGTCATTCACTCAAGACCTTGCATGTTTAATTTTATGTTTCTAGGTCCAATACTAACGGAAATTCAAAAAGTACCAGTTAAAGAACAAAAAAGTACAAAAAACTTCATTCTTATACATTCTTATCCACTCAGGGCATTGCATCTTAAATTTTATGTTTCTAAGTCCAATAATAACGGATATTCAAAAAGTACCAGTTTAAGCACTAAAAAGTACCAATAAGCCCTTTCAGAGATTCTCATTCACTTAGGGCCTTGCAGGTTTAATTTTATGTTCGTAAGACCAATATTAGCGAAAATTAAAAAAAGTACTAGTTAAAATACAAAAAAAGTACCAAAAAGATCCCTCTAACAGATTGTCATTCACTCAAGACCTTTCATGATTAATTTCATGTTTCTAGGTCCAATACAAACGGAAATTCAAAAAGTACCAGTTAATGAACAAAAAAGTACCAAAAAGTTCCCTCTTATAGATTCTCATCCATTCCGGACATTGCATGTTTAATTTTATTTGTATAGGTCCAATACTAAAGGAAATTCAAAAAGTACCAGTTAATGAACAGAAAAGTACCAAAAACTTCCCCTTATGGATTCTTATCCAATCAGGACATTGCATCTTGAATTTAATGTTTCTAGGTCCAATATTAACGATAATTAAAAAAATACCAGTTGTAGAAGCAAAAAGCTAAAGTAAAATATCAAATTTCCTGTATTTCCTTTTTTTGGTACTATTTTTCCCCCCCATTAAAGCATCAAAAATTTCAGTATTGTAATGGGAGCCCATAATTTAGTTCGAATATGTCAATGAATGGAGAAAAATGTTTTGTGAAAAAAGTACCAAAAATAGCTACGATTTTCACCCCTTAAATGTTCGAATTTCGGAAAAGTACCAAGTTTATATTCGTAATTTTTTGTCTATGTTTATTGGTTCAAAAGATAAATGGGGTGGCAAAAAGGTACTAAAATTCCGATTTTACCCGTTTACTCCCTAATAGGGCCGAATTTCAAAAAAGTACCAGACACCTGTCCGCTTATTTTTCTAAAGAACAACGATAAGTATTACATTTTTTTTGTATCTCTTTTAGTTTTGGAGATATAAGGTTACCGAATTATCCCGTTTTTACCCTTTTTTACCCCCTAAACATTCGAAGTTCCAAAAATCCCGTCTTAGTGGATCGATTTGGGGAGTGACCAATCTCTGGTCCAAATTTCAAGTTTTTAGCTTCAGGCGTTTAGGCTGTACGATGATGAATCAGTCAGTGAGTCAGTCAGTAACGTTACAATTTTATATATATAGATAGATAGATTAAAGTATTTGCTGTTTAATATTTTAGTATGATACGAATGAAAGATTTTTAACTAATTCGGGGTCGCGGAATCCAGTGGTGCTAGCCGTTTTTTTAGGTTAGCTTTGGTTTTCGAGATATACCGTTATTTCGAAAATTAAGGATGTTGCACAACATATGTTCGCGAAACTCAAAAACGCTTTAGTTTATTGAAAAACTAAAAAAACCGAAATTCCGCAATAAAATTAACTTTAAGAAAGTTAAAACTTTTTTCCTTATGTTGGCTTTGGTTTTCGAGATATACCGTTATTTCGAAAATTAAGGAGGTTGCACAACATATGTTCGCGAAACTCAAAAACGCTTTAGTTTATTGAAAAACTAAAAAACCGAAATTCCGCAATAAAATTAACTTTAAGAAAGTTAAAACTTTTTTCTTTATGTAGGCTTTGGTTTTCGAGATATACCGTTATTTCAAACATTAAGGAGGTTGTACAACATATATTCGCGTAACTCAAAAACGCTTTAGCTTATTGAAAAACTAAAAAAAACCGAAATTCCGCAATAAAATTTACTTTAAGAAAGGTAAAACGTTTTTCTTATATGCGCAGTCGTTTTAGAAACATAATTTTTTTATTCAAATTTCGAAATTTTAGTTTTTAATAATTCATAAAAAATTTTAATTAATTTAAGAATTTTATTAAACCTCCATATACATTTTTCGTCTTTTGTGAATACATAAAATCAAAAGTTGTTAACAGATTTTAATCATTTATAGCTTGTTTTGTTTGCAATGTTGTTTTTTATATGACTGTGTAAAATTAGAAGCATAGCAGCATTTTTCCGAAATTTTAATAAAAAAATTATTTTTTTTTCTAAAACGACTGCGCATATAAGAAAAACCGTTTTACCTTTCTTAAAGTAAATTTTATTGCGGAATTTCATCCTGACATATTGCATGTATGTCCTATTCTTTCCGCAACTTTTTGCAGCCATCTGATGACATAGGAAGCTGAAATTTGGCACACTTGAAGTACTTTCTCTGCGGAAGATCGTAGCGAAGCCATATTTTTGATTTTCGGCTTTTCAACTAGTATAACTATAAAGATCTGATAGAAAAGATGTTTTTTTTATAATATGGGGAACTTTGGGCCCCACCCGGCATGGCTAGGCACCGTCGGATTGACCTGAAAAATTAGATCATGATTTCTTACACCAAACCTCATATTTTAAGCAGCGCAAACAATTAAATTTAAAAAAAAAAATCCCATACAAGATGCGACCAGCCTAGTGTGTATGTTGAAATTAGTTTTTTGTATACTGCAGAAATTATGGGGACTAGGTAAATGTATTTATATGTCACATATACAAATTTACTTGCAGAAGGTGAGCACAATTTTTTAAATTTAACAGCATTTCTTATAATTTAATTAATTTTTTTTGTCATCTTTGCCAATTTGTTTAAAAGTAATTGCCAAATAAATTACAACGGTTAATTATTGTTTACTAATTTCACACATACAATGCCCCCTCACTCACAATCACTCTTATTAACGGTCTTAGTGGTGCTTTAATAGAGAGCTCCATCGATGCTTCTTCTTCTCTCCTTTAGTTTTGTCTTAATTTTTAAACAGTTCGGTCGTGTTAATTGATCATGGAATTAAAAAATAATTGAAAAATTATATTAAAATTAAAAAAATAGCAAATATTTTTGTGTTTAATTGTAATAAAAATGTCGATTGTTATTTTTATATAAAAAAAGTTGAAAAAGTTGTTTTAAATTCATTAAAATGTGTGTTCAAAATTTGCTTAAAAATCATACAATTTCTACGCCGCCGCCGGTCGGTTATTTTGTTTTGTGTGGCTGTTCGTTGTTGCAACTTTGTTTTACAATAGGTGCTGGTTATGGAAGAGCGTGTGTAGTGTTAATGATAAAATGTTATAAAAAGGCATATCGTTGAATTAAAGATTGCAATAAGTTATGTTTAACTTAAAAAAATATTTAAAAAAATCTAATGTACCTATACAATCAATTTATTATGTTAGAGTAAATTAAAATCTTATAAAATTATTGAAAGAAAAAAATTAAAAATGAATGTGCCGTTTTCACAACACAAGTGATTGAACGTGTAGTAAAATTTATATAAGTGTTTTTCATATAAATTTGTGGAAACAAACTAGTATTAAAATTAAAAATATATTATTATTAAAAATAAAATAATTAAAGTAGAAATAAATTGCAAATGCCTACATAATATACATATGTACATATGTACATAAGTATATCTTAGATGTCAAATAAAAAACGTTAAGGTAAGAAGTTTTAAAATTTTTAAATCAAAATATATACAGATACGGATAAAACCTAAGCACCCCCTCAGTATATTTTTTTTAAATGATAATTATTTTAAGAAAACAAAATTATTAAAAATTTTTTTTTTATTTTTTTATTTATTTCTATCTTTTTTTTTATTGAAAACCACAAACTTAAGGAATTCAGAATTTAATAAAAAAAAAGTTATAATTCAAGAAAATATTTTAAGTCGCAAATATAAGCGGACATAACTAAAGCACCCCAAATTAAGGTACAAAAAAAAAACTATTGAAATCAATATTTCGTTGCGAATTCTTTATTCTGGATGACACACGCACATCTTTTAGGCATAGAGGATATTAAATTATTAATTATTTAAGGCGATATTGCTTCCCAGGCTATTTTTGCGGCTTCAAATAAATTTTCTTTGGTTTTGCAATTTTCTCGGTTGATTTTTAAGTTAACGATCTCCCTCAGGTTCTCGATTGGGTTAAGATCAAGTGAATTTATCAAGACATTAATTAAGTGTAAAATATTTGATCAACAGATCAATTATTTCTAGTCTAATTAAAAAGTATTTGCAGACTGGTCGCACATCTCTTACTCATTCTGGAGGAAGGCCACGTTAAACTTCGCGACATGAAGACTCCTTAATTAAAACGACATTTGTAAATGATCCTACAGCATCCATACTTCCATCGATCTTATGAATTGGCCCAATCCCTTGCCCAGAGAAACAACCCGACCATTATGTTGCCGCTTCCTTGCTTTACAGTGCCTTTGCAATTCAACCGTTGTGTATTTGATCTGCGTACACGCCTTATGCCATCTGAATCCTTTAAATTCAACTTAGATTCGTCAGAAAACAGCAGTCCTCCATTTTTGGACACTCCAGTTGAGATGGGCCTTGGCGAATTCAAGTCTGGCTTTTTTTTATTTTTTGACGATATGAATGGTTTTTTTGCTAGTCGTCGACTGAATAATCCGGAATCTACCGCCCTTATGCAAATCGTTCTTTCGCTAATTTTTCAATCTAAGTGGTCTCGTATGTGCCTATAAGATGCTGTAGGAACATTTTGGATTGTCCTTTTAATTAAGGAGTCTTCATGTTGCGAAGTTTAAAGTGGCCTTCCTCCAGAATGAGTAGGAGATGTGCGACCAGTCTGCAAAACCTTTTTAATTAGCCCAGAAATAATTAATCTGTTGATCGAATATATTGCACTTAATTAATGTCTTGATAAATTCAATAAAAAAGATATAAATAAATAAAAAAAAAATTTTTAATAATTTTGTTTTCTTAAAAAAATTATCATTTAAAAAAAACTGTAAATACATTAATGTTAATTTATTAGATAAATATTTTTAACTAAAAATATATAGGCAATTCACAAAGTGTTCTATTGTGTCATATTAGTTGTATTTGCCATATTTTAAAAATGTCACATTCAAAAAATACAGTATGTTACTGGGGAATTTTTTTCAATTAGCTTTGAACAATTATGTACTGTAAATGATGTTTATTTTCTGCTTCGCACATACTTGCTTATTTTAGCATTCTCTATAACTTTTTGAAATATTTCTGCTGTAATTGATTTGTTCTTATACCGAATGATTCACTTTTAAGTTTGGCCCGAAAAATGGCTAAAATTGCTTAAATTAGTTGCAATCATGTTTTGAAATGATTAAACGACACTGTTTATTGTTGATGTTTTTGTTTAAACTTTAATATTATTACAAGTAGAACTGTTGCATTTAATTCTTAAACGCTTAACAGTTTTATTTGGTTTAATATCTTTAGTTTTTCTAAAATCTTTGGATGAAGTTTCCTGACGATCTGGCCTAAGCAACCAGTGAAATGCGCATAGGAATAGCTTATCCCATCAACAATAAATTTCAGTTTTTTTATCAAGAATAAAAATTGGGAATTAAGCACGAATAACAAAATCTTTTAAATTAAAATTTTGTATTCCCAAAAATTACTTTGATGACTACTTTTTAAGTTAATGATTTTTTGCCACCTAATCAAAGTCTCATTTACAACTATTAAGCTAACATTAATGTTGATTTTTTTTCTTAAATATGGGAATGAAAGATATTCTTTTTGTCACGCTGCGCTACAAAGCAATTAAGCTTGTATTTAAGGGCTGCCAGCAAAATGATCCACAGCAAAATCGCCCAGAGGACTGTATACTAATTTGGGTATTTTTGCATTAGAAATATAACCTTTTTTTGGGAGATAATTCACTTTACCCATAATTGAAATGTTTTTTTGGGCGATTTTTTGTTTTCTTATTTTGACAAATTCTTCAATGAGAAAAATAACGGTTGTAAAATCTAGTAAAACAACTTTTGTTTTTAGTAACTAATATATTATAATTTTTCATTAAAATCCCGAATTCAAAATCCCGAACTCGAATCTGGACCATATGCAATCTACGTCTCGCAATAAAAAAATTACCAGATTCCGAATATGAATTGTGGTGAGCTTAACGATTTTCCAAAATTGACTGATTTAAATTTGTATAGTTCAGGCAATGACAAGGAAATTGGCGATTTTTTTACAGAATCTTAAAGAACATCATTTTGGGCTTAAAATTTCTATTTAATATAGGTACGGGTTTGGATTGAAGTTAAAGTTTATATTCTATAGAATAAATTCGTATATGATAAATTTCTCCAGAAAAGGGGGTGTGTAAGATACATTACAGGCGACTAATTTTAGGAGACTTGTATACAACACTTTTAATAATTTTTTTTTTTTTCTATAAAAAAAAAATAATTTCTATCGAATTTTTTTAGTATAAGCCAAATTTTTATAGAAATTTTTCTGTAGTTGACGAATTTATAAAGAATTTTTAGGATCGATAATGATTTCTATAGAATATTATTCTGTATAAGATTCATTTCTATACAAATTTACTCGCAGAAGTTGAGCACACTTTTTTTAATTCAACAATATACCGTAAAATGATTAATGAAAAATTTAAAAGTTGAATTATTTTCTTGTCATCGTTGCCTATTTTTTAAAAAAAGTTGGCAAATAAATTACAATAGTTAATTTTTGTTTACTAATTATACACATACAACGCCCCTCACATTCAATCTTAATAACGGTTTGTTTATATTTTTAGTGGTGCTTTAATAGAGAGCTCCATCGATGCTTCTTATTCTCACCTTAGTTTTGTCTTCATTATTAAACAGTTCGGTCGTGTAAATTGATCATAGATTTAAAAAATATTAAAAATCTTATTAAAATTAAAAAAAATGGCAAATATTTTTGTGTTGAATTGTAATAAAAATGTCGATTGTTAATTTTATATAAAAAAAGTTTTAAAAAGTTGTTTTAATTTCATTAAAATGTGTGTTCAAAATTTGTTTAAAAATTACACAATTTTTACGACGCGGCCGGTCGGTGATTTTGTTTTGTGTGGTCGTTCGTTGTTTCTACTATTTTGTTTTACAATAATTGCTGGTGATAGAAGAGTGTGTGTAGTGTTAATGAAAAATAAAATGTTATAAAAATGCATAACGAAGATTTAAAGGTTGCAATAAGAAATGTTTAAATTTAAAAAATCTAATAATGAAAACTTAAGAAAAATCTATTTGAAAAAAAATTACAAATAAATTTATCATATCGGAGTCAAACTTCGACTTCCAAATATGTATCAAATTATTTAAAAAAAATTCAAAATAATTGTTAAAATTAATAATAATATTATATTATATTATTATTAATAATAATATTATGTAATCGATATAAAACTATAATTTTATAAATAAAATTGAAATAAATTGCAAATGCCTTCATAATATACATATTTCTTAAATATCAAATAAACAACGTTAAGGTAAGAAATTTAAAAATTTTTAAATAAAAATATTTGCATTAATATCAATTTATTTGATAAATCCTTTTAACTAAAATATGTATATGGGCAATTGAAAGTGTTTCTTTGGGTGTCATATTGCTTGAATTTGTGATACATATATTTTTATTAATGTCACATTTATTAAATTACAGCATATCGCAGAATGAGCTATATGGTTAAAATGGCTTATAACTTTTTTATTTATGCCATTATAGTTACTTTTTATACCCTTTACGAAAGGGACCAAAATACAAGCTTCTTTGCTTACTGGCGTAACGTTCCAAAGTATACTTTTCGCTGGAAATGCCCATATATAGATAAGTTTGTCATTCCGCTTGTGATTTCTATAATATTGATCTTAGACCCTATAAGGTTGACTGATAAAGTGGGTTTTACGATGTCAGTATGTCCGTGTATATGTTGAAATTGGTTTTTTGTACACTGCAGAAATTATGGGGACTAGGTAAATGTATTTATATATATGTCACATATACTCCTTTTAAGTTTGCTATTGAAATTCTGCCAGATCGGCCCACAAATGACTGAGATATAAGCAAAAAACCACATAAATTTTTTCTGTATATCTTAAGAACGGCAAGATCCAAAGTTTCCAAATTAGGTACAGACATCTTGGTTATCAATACACAACCTCTCTTTATAATTGGAGAACGGAAAGATTCAAATAAGGTACAAATATCTCGGTTATCAACACACAACATCCCATAAAATGTGGGCTAGATTGGAGAAGTGAGCGTGGCACAAAATGTTTTTTTTTTTATAATTTAAAAACGTTAAGAGAAATATTCTCCATATTGGGATTATTAAAAGCAACCTCGTTAAAAATATGGGCGGGATTGGAAAAGTGGGAGTAGCACTTCCCGTACAAAGGCATTAAATATATATATATATATATATATATATGTGGCGAACTGCATCTTGGATACCAATACATAACATCAGATAAAGTGTGGGCAGGATTGAAGAAGTGGGCGTCGTACAAAAACGATTTATTTATATCTAAAAAGCGGTTTTTATATAATCTTCTGTTCTTATCCCTCCATCGTGTAGGGTATATAAGATTCGTTATTGCCAAATGTAGCACTCTTACTTGTTGTTTTAAATACAGGGTATTATTCGGGAATTCGTTGCAAGTGATGCCCATTTTCTGCTTCGCAAATACGTGCTATTTTTAAAATATTTTCGATAAAAATTAGTTTTATATGCTATTCCATAACTTTTTGCAAAAATTCGGGCTAATTCATAATTAATTCCCTAAGTCTTCTTCACAAAATGCTGAAAAAAACAAAGAAAGAATAATAATAAAAAAACCCCTAAGGAAAACAAAATTTAAGATTTTAGAAGAGTGTTAGAAAGGTGTAAATCTTTCAGTAATATCCCAAAAGTATGGAATACCAAAATCTAATTAAAGTTTTATATCTACACTAAATTATGAATACAATTAAATTTTATTGTTTTTCAAATTGTGGACCACCATTTTTTTTTATAAAATTCTCGGTATAACGAAAGTTCTGAACATTATATCATTCGTTAAACCGGGCTTTGCCTGTAATTATTTATGCGCTCGTTTTTGAGTAGAAAATGACTGTACTTTCGGGAGAAAATGGTAGACCCCCGCGACTCTTCTGAAATAGCCTCTTATGACTCATTTTCGAGGCAGTTTGTGCTAGTACTTACAATCAATTGCGAACCTTTACCGAATCATTTTTCAGCTGCTTCAAAATCTCAAAAAAAAAAAAAATTCCCCCTTTAAAAACAGTAGCAAATAAAAAGAAATATTTTTCATCGTAACGCTGCACTAAATACGACTTCAAAATAATGCTTAATGATTGCGCACATTCTGTACACATGCATTTCTGGGAATCCTTTTCAAGTCCTGTTTTAAGCGCATAACTTTGTTCATGTAAGATAGACTTAAAAGGCTCAGTTTGATGATTTTTTCTTAAACAATATTCCACATGCTGACTGGTAAGCTTTTGATAAAGACAAAGAAATTTACACAAACAAATGGCCTGTTGTTTTTTGTAATGTTGTAGAGTTATGCAGACCTAATCCATAGACCTTTTCAGACGTATTATTGGTGGAATATCGTTTTTAACTCAGATTGATTACTACTATAGCTAAGGTCGACCAATTACTTTGGAGGAGGCTGCTTATATTTGTGGCAATACAGCTATAAAAGTAAGCTTAATGTTTTACGTTTTTTTTTTATTTGCATGTGTAATTATGTTGCCTCTTTATAACACAGCTTTACATACATACATATGCATATACTTCTCAAAAAGTTTGCTGAAATTCAATTTTCCATCTTACTTTTTTTTCATTTTATATAAGGAACAAGGATTTCCTACCACAGGAAGTCACAATAAAAGACATTCATTTGTAACAATTAAGTAAGTATTAAATCCTGTACAAGTTTTTATGGTTAAATATTATTTATCTTTCGTGCAAATTAAAAGAGAAGAAGAAGTGAAAACGTAACAGGTAAAAGTTTTGCATTTATATTAACCTAAAGCTCTGGAACAGGAAATTGTAATTGGTATTTTCAAATAAGGTTACACAAGATGTAAGTCTGTGTAGATTGGATATTACAGTTATTAACCCAAAAATAAAACAGTTTTAAATGAGAACTTTTTTTTATTCTACGAATATTAGTGAAAGAAGGGATTGAGTATAAGCCGTTTGAGATCTATAAACCGCTTTTGTTTTTATTTATATCTCTTAAATTGTTTGATGCATAACGTTGTTGTCGGTAGTATTTGCTGTGCGTTTGTATTGCCTGCATTGGATGTTGCTGTTTGAAGCAGGAAGACATCAACTTTTAATTGACTTTTATTGCTGGAATTTCTGACAAGTTTTAAAAGAAACATTAAGTAAGTTAATTTTATTTTAATTGATTTACAATAAATGTTTCTTCAATTACTTTTTACTTAAATGGAAAATTATTTTGAAAATAAACATTCATAACTTTATATACAAAAATAAATGAATAAAGAAAATTTTTGAATGTAAAAAGACTTATAGCCATTTTCTCAGTGTTTCGACAACTGTCTGTTACTTAATGTCAACAAAAATTTATCAGACCAATAAACTTACAGTTAACGATTTTGGGTTTCTCAGTAATACCGACAAAAAAACATTGTTTTCAGTTGGCAAAACCTCTCAAATTACATGTAAAAGTTGGGATCAGGGTTGTCAGATTTTTTTGAGCTCCATCGCCAAACCGGATGTCAGAAATCGCCAAAAATCACCAAACGCCGATTTTGTTCAGTTTTTGTAAAATTTTCTTTTTTTTTAAATTAAACGCTAGTATAATTTTTCAGCCAAAAATCGCTAAAATCTGAGAAAAAATACAAAAAAGTCGCCGAAGTTAATTTTGATTTTTCTGTAATTTTTTTTAAATAACATAAAATGGAGATAATAATGTATTCAGTTAAAAACTTAAATTAAGTACACAAGTCTATAAGATCGTACACTTCAGCCTCACCGATTTCATTACTGGAGTTTTGACCTACATACTATTACAATTACATACATACTATTAGAATTAAATATGTAGTGACTGAATATAAAATTCACTTAATATGTTTTTTTTATAGTAGTAATGATAACAAAAAATGACAAGTTGTTAAACAAAATCGCCGAAATAATATAAATGGTAAAAATAGCCAAGTTAATCGCCAGTTATATCAGAAATCGCCATAAAAGTCGCCAGTCGCCAAATGGGAAATCCCACCGCCAAACACGTTTCAAAATCGCCACGTTTGGCGAGAATTCGCCATATCTGACAGCCCTGGTTGGGATCCAGCTGACTGAATTTATCTGTACGGCAAATAAAAGGAAAATAAATAATTGGCAGATGAGTGCTGGTTAGCTTTGCGACAGAATAGAAGCAAATGAGACATCCAAAAAACAAAATTTCTTTTATGTCCAGTTTTTCGTTTTGAAAAAAGATAATCGCGTAATCAGAAAATGTATGCATATTTCGCAATGTATACGTTCACAAACGTTGATGGCAACAATGTTGCCAATGCAACCATTGTATCATTGTGATGTTGCATATATGCATATATATTTATACTTATATATAAAATCCACAGGTTTTTCTTGTACGTCTCTCATGATCATGTCGATGGATCTTTGAACAATATCTTTAACATAAACAGGTATTACTGATATTTTGGAGCACCATTCTTTTTAAACAGACCAACTTGCTACAACATCTTGTTGACTTCCAACTTGGACGCATGTTGAAGATTTGTTTTCAACTAGCTGGTATGACTGGTTTCACAGTACACTGATCTTGATATATAACTACTTGTTTTCAGTGCTCATACATTGTGGTACAAGTCGATAATTTTGTTGACCAATGCTTTTAAATAGAGTGGGCACTACTGGCGTTCCTTGTTGTTTTTTAATTTTTAGCTTAAGCCATATCGCTGGCTCAATATTACAAGCTTTTAGGTGCAAAAGCAAAGATATGGAGAAAATCAAGTTTTTAATTTCTAATTTTTATTCATTATTATTATTTTTTATACCCACACCACAATAATGGAAAGGGTATTATGCATTTGTGCTGATTTGTGTAACGCCTTAAAATAGTGGTCCTAGACCCACCTTAAAGTATACCGATCTACTCAGAATTACTTTCTGAGTCGAACTAACGATGTCCGTCCGGCTGGCTGGCAGGCAGGCTGGCTGTCTGGCCGTCCATGTAACCTTGTGCGCAAAGTACAGGTCGCAATTTTGGAGATAATTTGACAAAATTTGGGTCATAGTTTCTTATTGGCACAAGGACCAAGCCTATTGAAAATGGGCCGTATGACCACGAGGGAAGATAGGGGGAAATTTCTTCCTCTCAGAAACTGTCAAACCGATTTCAATGAAATTTTAAACATATATAGAACCATATCTATATGGACACAAAATGTATAAATTTTTAAAATAAATCGGACCACGAGGGGAGATAGGGGCAATTTCTGCTTCTCAAACCGAGTTTAATGAAATTTTAAACATAGATAGATCCATATCTATAGGGACACATAAGCTATACAGTTTTTAAAAAATAGGACCACAAGAGGAGGCAGCGGACAATTTCTGCCTCTCACAAACTTTTAAACCGATTTTCATGAAGTTTATAAACATAGATAAATCCATATTTACATGGACACATAAGCATGATGTGTTTTTAAATACTGTGGTGTAGCGTATCATATGGTCGGGCTTGACCAACTATACTTTCTTACTTGTTTCACATAAAGTTAAACAACAAAACTTAGGGCGATTTCTTTTCTGAGAAAAATGTTGCATTTATGTTACATGTTCTACATTTTTATGTTCGTTTGTACAAAAAATACAACTGTGGGAAAAATTTTCAAGTTCTTTTGTGAATATGTTGATGAAAAACATGCAAAACATGTTGCATATTTTACCCTTATTTTTACTTAAGGTGTTCATATTGTCCTGTTCTACAACTTTGGTACTCACTACTTTGTTTGTACAACAAATGTTTTATTTTGTTTGTTATAATTCATACCGCTGATAATTTTGTAAAAAAATTGTTTTAAAACAAAATATAAAAATATTTACACATTAAAATCAAAAAAAGTCTATTTATATTATAATCGTTTTAATTTTTATAAGCAATTAGTGATGTTAATATTTGTTTCAAACCCGTAATAGCGTGCAGACACCGCTAAAATAGCTCTAAAAATCGCTCATTAAGTACATTTATGATGAAAGTGTAATAGCTGTAAATAAAAGCAATAATTGTGTTCTATTGAAATTGCACAACATGTAACACTTCGAGTGATTATAGGTAACATTAAAAAATGTTACATGTATATACTGTAACATATTTTTCTCAGAAAAGAAATCGCCATTAGTTAAAGGCGACCGTACACGACATGTTTTTGTCATCTGACATGTCAAATTTCCCACTGCAAAATACATACATGTCATGTGTTACCTTTTAAACTTTGCTTCTGTAAAAGTCAGATGCAAAGTCATCTGACAAAATTTCAATTAGAGCATGCTCTATTTTCTTCTGACAAACCATCTGACATCAGAAATCTATGGCGCTAGGAAACCGGAAGCGGCGTCCACTATTGACGGAATCATTAGCCGGCTGAAGTTTATATTTTACAATATTAAGATATGTATGATCACCCCACTATTGCATAGAATTTATGTAAATATATATATAAAAACCGTTTCATTATAATATCCTAAATTGGTATCTGAATTAAAATACAAGTATGTTAAGATGGCTAAATTATTTTACGGCGTAAATCAAAATTTTCGTGGCGGCATTTTTGTTTTGGTTTTTGCAAAAACTATGGGAAAAACAGAGACAATGTCAGAAGCAAATTACATGTACGTTTGGGACCGAATATTATAAACCTTCTGTAAAACAGCCATTTTGACAGACATGCACAATTACATGAAAAGTTGACAAGTCAGATGTAAAAAACATGTCGTCTACATGCCAGAGAACCTCAAAACTCACTATTTTTGTGCATTTATTCATACGCTAAAATTTACAATAACTCTATACATGCAAAACAAAGTTCAACGTTGGTAATTTTTTTTTCCTTTCGTACACATTTGATTTTTTCATTTATTCGTTTTTTATTGAAAGTGCTTTATTTGCATTTTTGTTGCTCACGCAATATAACACAACTGAGTAAATTCAAAAGAGCACATTCTCTATACTTTTGTTTACATTAACAACAACAACAATAAACAACGATGAGACGCTTTTTCAAAATTAACTACAATAAAAACAACAATAACAAAAATACATTGTACCTACTACTACTACTACTGTACTTTTTGTTTCTATGGAAATTGTGTGTACCTACATAAGTATGTGTGTTTAGTTTCATTTAAATTTTTTTTTTCTTGTACTACATAGTTAATGCTGCATAAATACATGAGTAATGATTGTTTGATTTCTGGCTCTTTCGTTTGTATTTTTTGTTTCTTTACCAAACAATCATTTGCGCTCAGAACACTTACACTCAATTCACACGAGGGATTTTACGACGTCGTTTTATCTTGATTCCCTTTTAAAGCAACTTCCAAAATCTCTTTGCGTTCATACGATGATTTTTGGTTGCATGTCTTTTTTTTATTTACAGTATGGCCTTGATTACCCGTCATTCGATTAACCGGCAGCTTCAATAAAATGGAAAACAAAAATTTTTTTGCACTGATTTAAATTGCCTCTATTATCCGAAATTATAAACAAATTATCTTTTTTTCGTTAAATTTTGAACAATCAAAAGAAATTTAAATAAACGAAGAAAGAGAATATCTTAACGGTGTGGAAGCATGTTCTGCCAAATTTACTTTTTTCCTCATGTTTACATAATAAAACGTTATATATTTACATAAAATAAGAAACACACCAAAAAAAATAAATAATCAAGAATTCTGCCGATCCCGTCTATTATCGATAATCGAGGTCTCACTGTATTTTCAACCACACACTTCAAAGTAAGAAAAAGAATAAAACGTAAACAGAAAAAGTTAAAAGAGAAATGTAAAAAACGACATGCAAAATACAAAACGAGACATTTTGTTAACCCCTCTTTCTTTTCTACACCGCTCACCAACAAACCAAAAGAGACGTCGACAAAGCGACGTCGTAAAAGCCCTCATCTAAACTGAGTGTTAGAATCTTTATAAAAAAAACGAAGGTAACGATTGTATAAATAACAAAGCACGATGTGCGTTATTTGAATGACTGCAAACCAGCAGCGAATATTTGCGGTTGCGCGAGTTTGACTGTATGACCGTAAGCGTGTGTATTTGTTGTCGTTAATTAAACGCGATTTTTTTTCAATTGCAAAAAGCTATTCTCTGCTACATGCACCTTAAGCAATGAGTGGACTATTTATTTATACAAAATATAGAAAAAATTTTATTTAACATAACTCTTTGATCTTCCGACTTACTATTTAGGTAATATATAATGCTACATTTTTGCTCCTCTTCTTTTACCAAATCGAAGTTTCAGAGCAACAAACAATAAACATTGTTTTACTTATCGGATTTGAATTTACATTTATTTATTGACACAATTTATTTACAATTACATCAGCAGTAAAGATGCCACAAAAAGTAAAAACATCCCCGGAATTTCCGCATAATTTTCCCGTGATTTTTTTTCCGAAAAATGTCCCGGGGTTTTTGTCCCGGGAAATCACGTATGACAATTACTAGTCCTATGTAGAACATACAGCTTTTTGCTTAACTCTTGATCACATGTGACAAACAATTATGAAACACTGTTGTTTCCTTGTTTTGTTCTGAAACACTTTGATCATGACCAGAAACAACGAGTATCAAAAACTTTATAAAATTACTTATTGTTCTCTATTTGTGTTAAAAATTTAAAAAGTCATAAAATTTTATATGTTTTAAAATTGTAATCTGTTTCGCTTCGCTTACTTCTTTGTATTCAAACTCCTATTTAGAAACTAACTTTTTGAAGTACATATTTAAGTTATTTACAGTTGGTTGCTTTAAGCACGAAAAGTATGATCTTAATCATGAGTAAAACTATAACTAATATGTCCACTAACTTATAAATAAAAAGAACAGCTGATTATTCTTTTTTAATAATTTATTTGAAAAGTAAAACATTTTTGGCCACCAATTTGCGTCTCTCTAAGACTCACAAAACAAAATATGCTATCACAATTTCCTTAATAATAAAATGGTTTTTTAATAGCTTCATAAGCTTCTTAATTAATTGCAGTATACATAAATCGTTCAAAATAATATCGTTATTTTATATTCTCTACATGCCATCCCAATAAAAAATTTAGCTTCAAACGAAGCAGGTTTGTAAGGGAGAAATGTAAGAGTTTCGCTTACCATCACGCAAACGGAAAGCTACATTTTAAATGGTGAGTTCCCACTTTGAAGCAATAGATTTTTGACACAAAAAGCGCTTTGTTCAACGCATATAAAAACTGGTTAATGTAGCTATCAGCTTTATACACTGAATGTTTTTTACAGTTTTTTTTTAGTGTTTTCCCTTACAGACCTGCTTCGTAGTAAGGGAATGCTGTGACACTTGAATTTTTTTTTTTATAAAACTTTTAAGAAGTTTGTTCGCTTACTTAACTGCATCTCTGTACGTCTTTTTGCGTATCGCTTCGCAAAATTATGAAATTTTTTATTGCAATTATACTGGCTTGCATTTTTTTTCTATCAGCTGAGAGCAGTTGCTGCACTAGTTATGAATTGTGAATTAGATCTATTATAACTATCTATGAACTATTTTTTAGATTTTGTTCAGAAATCATAACCAAAGTCGGCACTAATAGACTTTGGTTTTGACTTCTGAATTTGCGCCAAAGTTTTTGGAATTTTTAATTGTTTCAAATGTAGTTGTGCGAATGAAAGAGTTCAGTGAGTTAAGTGAAATAGGCATTTAGTTTTGTTGGAGTTTTTGGGCAAATCTTAAAAATATCTTATGCATAAACTAATTTAGTACTTCTAAAGTGATTGGTAGCCAAAGTCTTCAAAATTTTAATTCAAAATAAAAAGATGGTAATTAATTACAATTTTCGTAAAATAAAGCTAGAAAATGATTTTGTAAAAATTTCAAATCGATATTTTACTTCGGCACGTGTTGCCGCATTGGTTTTTATCATAGTTATTAACTTATGTAAAGTAGACGGGGGTCTATTTTCTGACTTCAAAATGTTTAAAGCAGACCCTCTTGATATTTTATTATTAAGCTTTATACCGCATAATAATTTTGGAGCCGGAGTAGCGATATTTTGTAGATACTTCGACTTCGACTCCGACTCTACAACTTTGACTTCGACTTCACAGCCCTGGTTTGAAGGAGTTGCCCTTTGCAATAAGTAAAAATTTCAATTTCTAAAGGAATGGTCCCATGAAATTAAATTTGATACACTAGAGAATATCTGCATATAGAAATATAAGGACTACTGCAGGATTATTGACAATAAAAATAGAGAGAGGGGATCATATATCATTATATTACACTAGAGCAGTCATAACCACTCCATAGACTCGCGAGCAGTCAATAATTGTATTTTCCCACAGACACGGTCGGCAATTCACATGTATACAACAACTTTGTTCGGGCCACTCCATAGTCTCGCGAGGCAGTCAATAATCGTATTTTTTACACAGACACGGTCGGCAATTCATATGTATACAACAACTTTGTTTGTTGCTTGGTTATCACTGCACTAGAGAGAAAGCAATTCTGGCCGTCATGATATATATTGTAGTCTTTATTTTGTTATGAGATCGTGTTGAACTCTGCTTGCGACTAGAATTGTAAATAACTTACTTAATACATTGTAAAATCATTATTCATTTCAAAGTTTGAACTAAACATTTGATTTTATTGCCTTGAAAAAAAAATTAACAATTACAACAAATTTTAATCATTCAATATATTTTTTTATTTGTTTTGCAGGCTTGAGTGTTAAGTGATGACATAACTATTTAAATTTATTTGCATAATGTTCAAAATGAGATGAGAAATGATGATATAAATGCATTAAATGTATTTTCTATGAGTTTTAAATTTTATGTAAGTGGCCTGTTAGATATGCACGTTGCGTCATTTGATGCTGTCATAACTTTATCAAAAGTTCTAGGTTGATCGTGCAGGAACAACATGATTCTCATTTTGTACCTCTTGAACATGTGAAGGTTCAATTACGAATTTTTTAATGACTATACCTTGAGACTGTTTGTCAGCATGATGTGCTTTTACATTTTTGCGAACATGAATTTTAATTGAACGTATATCACTGGGATCTCTGGGATTTGGTTTTAATACTACATGGGTGTTAATGGTTTGAGCAATAAGTTGGTCGGGTACGTCAATTTTCTTTTGGACCTGAGCTATATGTTGACTAATAACTTGAGGTATATGTTGGTGAGCTTGTTGAACAATGCCTTGAATGTGAGTCGGTATTACTGGAGTTTCTTGAGCATCTTTTATTTTAATTTGAGCAACATATTGGCTTACAACGTGGGGAATATGATGATGGACTTGTTGAACAATACCCTGAATATTAGCTGGTACAACTACTGTTTTATGATAAACCCTCTTTTGATGTTGCAAAACTTGAGGTACATGTTGATGAATTTGTTGAACAATCTCTTGAACGTTAGCTGGTATAACAGGCTTTTCTTCTTGTTTGTTTTTCTTTTGAACTTGATTAACATGCTGATTTATAACTTGTGGAACATGTTTATGAACTTGTTCTACAATACCTTGAATGTGGCCTGGTATTACTGGTTTATCTTGGGCAACTGTCTTTTCTACTTGAGCAATATGTTGATCTATAATATGGTTACCTTTTACTGAAACTACTGGTTTTTCTTGTACATCTTTTTTTTGTATCTGGGTAGCATGTTCCTTGATTACTTGTGGTATATGTTGATGAATTTGTTTAACAATACCTTGAACGTGAGCGGGTATTGCTGGAGTACCTTGTTCATCTTTTTTTTCAACTTGAGCAACATGTTGGCTCACAACTTGCGGTACATGTTGATGAACTTTTTCTTCAACACTTTGAACATTTTCTGAAATTACTTTCTCTCCATTTACATCTTTCTTTTGAGACTGAGCAGAATGTTGCTTGATTACCTGTGGTACATGCTCATGAACTTGTGTGACAATACTTTGAACATAAGTAGGTACTGCTGGTGTTACTTGCGCATCTTTCTTTTCAACCTGATCAACATGTTGACTTACTACTTGAGGTATATGTTGATGGATTTGTTCTACTATGCCTTGAATATGACCAGCAGTTCCAGGTTTTCCTTGATCGTCATTTTTGTCAATCTGAGCAACATGTTGGCTTACAACTTGGGGTACATGTTGATGTACGTTTTCTACAACACTTTGAACATTTTCTGTAATTACTGGCTCTCCATTTACATCCTTGCTTTGAGACTGAGTAGCATGGTGCTTGATAACCTGTGGTACATGCTCATGAACTTGTGTGACAATACCTTGAACATGAGTGGGTACTACTGGTGTTACTTGTGCGTCTTTCTTTTCAACCTGAGCAATATGTTGACTTACAACTTCGGGTACATGTTGATGCACTTGCCCCACAATTTTTTGAACATGTTCTGGAATTAACGGTTTCTCTTGTATAGATCTCTTTTTAACCTTTGAAACATGTTGACCACCAGTATGGAGAACATGCTGATGAGCATGATTAACAATTTCCTCTACAAGTGTAGGTACTTTATCGCCTACATGTTGATTTTTAACTTGGGGTTCATGTTTGTGATTTTCTTTTGTAGCTCTGGTCTTTATTCGATGTTCATCAACTTGTGATTGATCAGGAATATCTACGTTTTTTTGCACTACCACAATAGGATTTTGCTTATCTTTTATTTGATTTTTAAGGGCAATTTGTTGATTTATGACTTGTGGTATGTGAGTCTCAGCCTGCTCCATAATATTTTTAACATGGTCCTGTAGTTTTTTTATTTTCTCTACCACAAAAGGAGGAATACCTAAAGTGGGCGTTGACACTAATGGAATATGAAGCTGTTTTTCTTGTTTTTGTTGAGCAACATGTTGTAAGACTTGTGCAATGTGGGCTTCAATGAATTTCTTGATGTGTTCAGGTACTTGTTGATCATTTATGTTGGACTTCTCTATTTCAACTTTTAGTTTTCCATCTTTAATTTGTTGCTGCACAAAGGGTATTTGTTGCTTAACAAGTTTTATATGTTGTTCAACAAAATCCTTAATAGGTTGAGGTGGTAGCCGACCTTCTTGTTGAGTGGCTGAAGTAGACGGATCGGCAGCATAACAACTGCAAAGAAGAGCTGTTTTAAATTAAAAGTAATTAAATATTTCCTGGTACTTATTTAAGAATTCTTACCTAACACTATAACAAATCTCATGTTGTTATCCTTTAAGACTAAACAAAAGACTGTAATGTTTAAGGTTGTGTAAGACTTTATATACCCTTTCAAATTGTATGGTCTGTTTGTTTTATTCTTAAAAATTCCTCCAAAAATAAATTGTTTTCTGTTGTTATCGACTTCGTATGCTAATTAACGCAAATTATATATTTAGAATCAATTCTCAAACGGTTTTAAAGTACCTAAAACTGTTATAGAACCGGTTTTTAGAGTCATGACAATACAGAAAGCCTGCTGTAATGTAATATTATGCAATAAATACAAAGCAGGTGTTTTTAAATTAAATATTTTCTCTTTTTTTAAATGTTTGGAAAATTTTTTGGAATTTAACAAAAGTGTATAGACAATTATTACGCAATAATTGTCAAATATTTCGCATAACTTTTAACTTTATCAAAGCAATTAAATAAGTACAAAAAAATTAAAATTTTATAATTTTACTATAAATAAACCAACTATCTTAAGAATATTAACAGTAACCTAAACTCTTAACCTAAAGAAAAGTTCATTGGAAATCTTAACTTTAACAACATGAAAAGCTTTATATTCCTAACAATTTTGCGTAAGTTTGTGTTAAATTAAATTTTGAACTAAACTTAAATTAGCAATTGAAATTTGTTAAAATTTTTTAGTTTTTTCCACTTTAACATCCTGTAAAATTGTTAAAATACCCACCGCTTTACCGCCACATAAATGTGCCTTTAGTTGTTTTAACACTGATTTGACGCTTTGTGCCACAAATGGCCAGTGTATACAAGAATTTCAAGGAGAATGTCTTATGAGTGCCTACAATTGTGAACATCCTCGGAAACCATTTGTCATCATTGAAGATTGGAAGTGTAAACAGAGTGGTGCCCCCAAATGTACACAATTTGAAATAGAACTTTATTAAAAGGAAGTCTTACAGACAAACAACTAAGATGCCAGCAAAACATTCATCCAACCAACATTTCAAATAAAACAGAGTTTTATGCAAATTTAAATTAATTAGTTAAGCTTTTTAGGTCACAAACCGTTACATCAACCTGTAGATTTTGTTAAAGCTGAAAGCAATATTAAGAATTTTTTAAAATTAAAAATTGGGTTTTTTTGAATTGTGTTCTGTTCTTAAAATTAAAATACAAATGATTCGATTTTATCTGTCTTAAAGAAAAATTTTTTACTACACAAAATTTATTCCAATAAGCTCGTAACAAATATTCTTGCACAAGTTTTTTTAATTCTGTAATAGGGAGAAAACCAGTCTCAATGTTTTCTCCTTCTTTTTTTACTTCAGAATTAAACGTTAGCCTCAAAACAAGTGCTGAGCTAAAAAAGTCTTGGAACCGACTGAGTGTGAACTTAGTGAGGCCACGATCTGTTCGAGATCTGCGAATTTTAGATTCTACATAAGCTTAAGTGAGGCTACACTATATTCCCTGACAGAACAATGCTATGTACTTCTCTAGGCAAATACGCTCAATTCTATAAAAAATAATGAACATTTGTCAAAGTACGTTTTCGAGATCTCTTACGGATGTTAAGGGTACCATACACTTATCAAAATACTCATCACGCGCTATGGTAGTATTAGTGAAAATGTGTTTGCTGTCGATACCGACAACGCTTGATATAAAGTCAAATCAATTTAGAATTTACGTTAAGCACACGTCCGCGAGCTTGACATCAAGCATTTTGACAGTGTATGGTGCCCTTTAGAGTTCAATACACAGCAAGGAAAACTAGTACTAAAAAATTAAAGTTTTTCCTTTTACTCTTAGTATGAGTGCTACTCAAAAATTTAGGTATGAATCAAACTAAAAAGTACTTAAAATTATACAAATGGGATTACTTTCGTAAACCCATTCCGGAGTATCTTAAAAAAAGGACAAAATTTCTAAATCAAGTAAAAAAGCTTGAACTTTTCGTTGTTCGTGCTACTCTGAGAGTAAAATTACAAAGTAAGCGTATTGTTATCTCAGCGTTGCATTCTATATGCGTCCCGTGTGTTTGTAAGAGTTTGTTGTAGAAATAACAACAACACTGCAAGATTAAAAACAAAGATTATTCTAATTCTTAAGATAAGCAGCAAAAATTACCGATTTCTATTTGTCAAAATGATTGAGTTAAATACATCAAAATTACGAAATCCATACCGGGAATGCTGCTGATGTCTTATTATTGACAGTTCTTTTGCACAGAAAAAAAATAATAATTGATATCAATTACATAAATAATTTGTGATATCAATTAAAAAAATTAATTAAATTTGCACATTTTCTGCAATTATGTTTAGATAGAATTAAACGTTTAGTTCACTTGATTAAATTTTGAATAAAAACTGATTTTATTTTTGACAAATAGTTTAATTAAAAAAAAATTGACGAGAACATAACAAAAGTGAAACAAACATGTATATCGGCCCAGTAAAAAAGAATAGTCTTTCTCTGGTTCTCTTGTGTAAGTTAGAACCAATCTCATTTTCGAACTATTTTAAGTACAAATTCAGGATTAAACCAACTTAGAAATTCTTGAATCAAACACAGTTTGAGATTAATTTTTATCTCACTTTTACTTAAGTCAATTCCGTTTTCGCAAAATTTTAAGTATGAGGCATTTCAATAATCCGTACTTAAATCAAGCATTCTGTACTTGATTTAAGGAAATCTGTTCTTACCTTACTATTAACACCGCTTCGTCTTGATAAAAAATACACATTTCTGATATTTTTCATGAATGGGAAACCTTAAATGAGTTATTTCTTTTTCTTTCATGAACATAAATAATTAAACCGATGTTGCTTTTGTTCACTCACGTACATGACGATTACTTTTTTCGAATTGAATCATTTTTATACAGAAGCGAAAGGAACGTGAACGACGCTATTGTTGAAGTTTTTCGACAAATTTGGAAAACATTTCCATAAAAAAATAGGATCCTATAAAGAATTAAAAAAAAGCCATCCTATCAAAAATGGAAATATTTTTCAAAAGCAAACAAAATGTCTAGTTAAGAAATTTTATCCTAAAATATAGCAAAATGTTCATATATTTTAAACTAAACTATTTTTGAAATATTAAATTGCATTATTGGATTATAATTTAAGAATTAATATACTTTATTTAAAATTTAATTTAAATTTACAATATCTTTACTAAATTTTTGTTATAAATTGTCAGCACTTTTTATTTTATATAACTTTATTTTAATTAACTTTATTAAAAAATTTAAATACCAAACCTAAATCTCTAAAGTAAACTATTATAAAATTATAAAACACATTAAATGTCTAGCAATAAAATGCAAAATTAGTTCACAAATCCCCAGTTTAGAAATAAGTGAGTGTATTGAAGTTTTGTTTTAAAGCCGACAGATTTTAAGTATTCAATTATTTTTACTTTTCATAATATAACAAGTGTGTAAGTGCGTTTATGTGGTGGTTTGATTGTGTGTGTGGACTATTATCTGTGTGTGAAAAGGTATTTGGCGCCAATTAAATACCAGTAAAATTATGCAAATAATTCGGATATCAAGTAATACAAATTTGTAGTTGGATATCGTAACGTAAAACGCAAAATGCCCTATTTTACAGGAGAAGCAAAAGCTGTTTAAAATCATAAATTGCCTTAAACTGTATTGTATATAGGGAGGGGTGTTTGTTTTTTGTTAATAAAATCGCTAATTTTATTTGAAAGATTCCAATTTTTTTGTAGACATTTGTGTTGATGCTAGTGATTTGTTATCCCTACTACAACAATAAAATATATAACCATTTTAGAGATTTTCAAAAATATTTACACACATTTTCATATGCACGCTATACATATTATTATCTGTATGATAAATTGTGTGTTGTAAGTTTATCAATGTACAATGTGAATTTCAAATATGCATACAAAAACCAAAAACAACTAAACCACAAACTAAATACATACCAAAATAAAAACTTTTTTAAAAATTTGTTGATAATTAGTATTTAAACAATTCTGTTTAGACTACACTGTGCAACATTTTTGAAGGTTTTCGAGTGCAAACTTTTTCTCGTGTGGAATTTCTCGAAGTACATATCGTCCCCTTAATAAAACAATAGTGTATAATTTTTTTGGGGTTTTGAGAAAATGGTGTTTAAAGTTTTTGTCAAATCGGATGTCTATTTAAACCTCATTATCGAGGTAAATAAAAATTCTTCATACTGGATTTTGCGACGAATACATCATACCGTTTCTTGTCTTTAAATTGACCAATTTTTTTTATTCTACGCATCCTTTAAGACCATAATTATGTCATTCAAAGTGCAAGTCCTCCATATAGGCTATTTTATTTATTATATGTATATTTTTTGTTTGTTTATTTTGTATGGTATACGCTGTTTTATTCAATAATTTTACGGCATTTTTATTAAAATATTTGATCTCAAAAATATCAATTTGTGACATTATAAAACTGTGATTAATTCATAGATTCAATGGCACATATTCATTACATTCCAATTTGGGCTAATTTAAAAAAAATAATATGAGAAATTAAGGTATACATTGCGTAAATCAAAAATAACTAGAAGTTCATTCGTCTTCTTTCTCTTCCTCTGCTACATCTGGCTCATCTAAACAATTTCGCTTCTTTCCACCTTGTAAGTTAAAGAAAAATGCGAGCCACGAGGAATTACATTCTTCTGGCACAAATTTTGGAGATCATGCAGCTTTCGATGTTCGGAATGAAACTATTTCTCAAACAATAGTGTATATTATTATAAGCTATTTTATGAGTTAAATTGAATTTTTTTTCTACAGACTAAAATGGAGTATAATGCGTATACACTATTATTCTTTTAACAATTTTGGGGTGGCAATTTCAAGTAAAATAGCGCAAGAAATTATACACTATTTTTTCCAACGACATTTTGACATTTTGACCCACTTTTTGGAAGTAGAATTTGACGAAATTTTGACCAGACATAAAATCAATGATGGAGATTCTAAATATGCAATAAAAAAAATAATGGTGTACATGCGTATACACTATTGTTTTATTGAGGGGACGATATCTTATGCCAAAGAAAATATACATCAAAAATCTCATATCCCCTGGAACATTCTTGCTTGTAAAGTTCCTACAAGGAAGCGAAATATTTGCTTCAGATATGTTGCAACCTGCCAGACATGTTTCGATGACGATGATGGGGAAATTTAAGTAACCTTTCTGAGATATGTGCGTAACAATTAGAGTTGTCAAGATATTCGCCTTTTAACTTTGTTCTAATAATTAAAATAATTGTTTTTGTTCGTTCGAACAAACGATGAAATCTGAACAATTATTCGATTAATCGATGAGAATAACGAATAAAAAAATTATTTTTACAAAAAAATTACAATGGAAAATCTTCCATTTCATCCGCTATGACTTCTTCTTTTTTTATGCATAAAATTTTTCTATTAACTTCATCGTAAAACCCTTATTCGTTAATAATCCGATATTACTTTGAATTTTCGAAAGTCGTCGTTAGACCTACCATCTTCAGCCAAACTTCTGTATACAATTTCTTCTATAGAACAGTCGCTGTCTTTCTTAGTGCATTTTTCCATTGGACCAAGTTCGGTATTTCTTGATGTCGTTGGATTTTCTTCCACTTCATCGTTTTCAATGGTAACATTGTGACACTTACGCAAATGGTAAAGATATACATATCGATGGCTTAATATAAAAAAGGCGTAACTCAATTATTTCCAAAAAACTGTTTTTTGTTTATTCAGGTAGATATATGCAAAATACACCTTGCTTTAGAATAAAATTTGTTGCATCTTTTTTATTAATTATTGCATTTAAACTTTTTATATATCTTAAATTGATTAGATTTGATTAAGCTCTTTTCTTCCCTTGTAAACTAACAAGTAATTGAGTTACGCCTTTTTTATATTAAGCCATCGATATATAATTTAAAAAAAAAATATAATACAATAACAACATTTTCTACTTTCAAGATATGATTTATATTAATCAATTCTTTATTTTTAAGCTTTTTGTTTATATGTATCTAAATTTTTCATCCGAAATTGAAAAATCCCCTTTCTTGAAATTTTTTTAACATTTGATTTAAAAATAAAACAGCTGATACAATTAAGAAGGTGAGTTGCAAAACTCGTTTGTTGCAAAATTAAAAATACGAGATGGCAAATGATTATTACAGTTCTTTAGGCGCTTTATTAGACGAAATATTCTGATTGCATCAATGAATGTCTATGCTAAAAACATGGAAGAGGACATGCATTGATACAATTAGTACATTTCTTCTCATAAAGCGCCAAAAGAACTGTTAGAATCAATTGTCATCTCGTATTTTTAATTTTGTAACGAACGAGTTTTGCAACTCAAAGATTTGTTTAATAAGAACATAAAATACATGTTTGAAATACAATGAGTACTCAACACGGTTTTTTCTTACTAAACATTGAATGCAACAATATTTTTTAACTTTCCTACATTTTGTATAAAATCACTAAAAACGTATGCGAATAAATCAAATTCTAAGATTTAATTTAATTTATTTTTTAATAAAAAAAATTGTTCGTTTTATCGACATTAATTAATCGATTTATTCGTTATTCGAAAATCGTCGTTTTAAAATTATTCGAACAAGAGTTTGGTTTTGTTTGATCGATTAAGCGAATTATTCTTAATCGGTTGACAACTCTAGTAACCATATAAGAAAATTCAAAGAGGAACCAAAGGATGTGCCGTATATTAATTTTGAGCAAATAATCAGTATTATTCCATAACCATTGCTTAAAAAAATATGGTAAATATTAATATTTTATATTTATTTTATAATGGTTATTATTTTTATAATGATATTGGTGTTTTCGAAAAAAAATAAATTTTGTTTTGTATTTTATATATTTGTTTGCTTACTTATCGTACAAATAAATAACTTTAATATTTTAGCCAGTGATAACCACTCCATAGACTCGCGAGTAAGTCACCCTGCAAATAAAATTGGACCACCTGACCCATTTTGATAAAATGGACTACTCCATGGACTAGTCCGATGTAATGCAAGCATGGACCATGCCATTGTTAAAAAGTGTTTGTAGTGAGACGACATGTCTTCGTTTTTTAAGGACATGCTTTCGTGTTTAAACGACTTCAAAACTAATCCTCTTGAGTATACCATGGATTAGTTTTAAAACTACTCCTTACTGGTCCAAAGGTGGGTTATATACCATGGAGTAGTTTTAAAACTACTCCTTAGTGGTCCAAAGGTGGGTTATATGGTCCTCTCCTAGGACATCGTAATGTTAAATAGACCAGGTTTTTTCCATACGTTTGGGTAACTTGTGGACTAGTCCTGGTCCCTTGTGGACTACTCTTTACACGCGTGTTTGGACTGGTCCTATTATTTGCAGGGGCAATAATCGTATTTTTCACACAGACACGGTCGGCAATTCACATGTATGTTACAACTTTGTTCGTTTCAAAACATCAGACTATCATCAGTCTCTGCGACCGCACACAAGCACATAATATCTTTGTGTGCATGCGTTCGGGGCTTTTTTAGTTCGGGGCTTGGTTATCAAGCCGTTGCTTACAATTCAAATATTTCCTTGATTATACCTTGTGATATCAATATCATCATTTCGGTAACAGTTTTGTCATTCCGGAAACGATTGATAATTTCCGGCAACATTAATATTTTTTAATAAAATACGCATACATTGAGCTTTTTATAGAAAATATATAGTTTATTATATAACAGAACTTTAATTCTGTTCATGTAACATTAATTCGTTCATAAGAGTTTTGAATATTTTTTCTTAATTTTTCTTAAATTTAATGCATGATAAATAGCAACTTCCTTAATTTTTTGGCGTATTTTGCTTGTAGAAGATTTTGTATGTATTGTTTTTACCTATGATTCTATAATATAGATTCATAATAAGCCTATGTTATTAAGCGATGCTTAATTTATGTACTTCGTTTTATTTTTGTTAAATAAATCAGACTTAGAAAAACATTCCCGAAATGATGGTTTTCGGAAAGATATTCACTAAAAAGCATCATATATATTATTTCTAAAGCACTTTTTTTTGTCGGTTGCAAATATCTCCCATACCACCGCATCAAATTTAATGAATGACATCTCATTTTAAAGCTTATTTCTAACACTAATGACGAAAAATAATTAGAAATTGAAAAATTAATATTTTCATTGATAAAAACTACGGTGCGAAATATTCGCACGGGTCATCTAGTTTTTGTTTAAAAAGTATAAAATTGTGTGCGCTGCCCTGTCAAAATTTATTAATATACAAATTTTAAAATAGCATAAACTAACAGCCATAATTATAGCTTAAAATTTTTTCTAGCATAAAATCAATCTTGAAATTTACAAGCTTGGTGATTTTAAGCCATATGTAAAACTTACGAAAATGTATGAATTATATGAAATTTTCTTTAGAAAATGTATATGAAATTTTCTATAGAAAATATAAAGGAAATTTTCTATAGAAAATATGAATATAGAAAATTTTCTATAGAAAATATATATATGAAATTGTCTATAGAAAATATATACGAAATTTTGTATAGAAAATATGTTCAAAATTTTCTATAAAAAAAAAAAAAATGTGTACAAAATTTTCTAAAGAAAATATATATAAAATTTTCTATAGAAAATATATATGAAATTTTATGTAGAAAATATTAAGGAAATTTTCTATAGAAAATATTAGGGAAATTTTCTATTGAAAATATATATGAAAGTTCTAATAGAAAATATATATGAAAGTTCCTATAGAAAATATACTACTATAGAAAATATATATAAAATAGAAAAGAAGTCAATTTTTGACAAAAAAAAAAAAAAACTTTTGCATGTCCAGAATTTTTAGGTACCTATAAAACATAGAAATTGACTAGAGAAGAAAGAGAAAAATAAAAATAATCTGTTAAAGTTTAGCAAGTGTAAAATTAAAACACTCAAATAAACACATTTCCTACTAACACAATCATAGAGTAAAGGCTCGGTTAAAAATGTAAGACCAATCTATTTCTTACAGAATGAGACGTAACATCTAACTGTTCTTTTACGTCTTCTATCTTACAACAAAATTAAGCAGCTGATTTGCAACGTTACTGTTACTCTCAGCTAACTGAGCCTTTAAGGCAGTGATGTCAATTATGGTTGTGTTGGTGAGATACTCTTATCTTTTACATGCCCAGCGGGCGAAATGTGCGGTTGCGAGGCCTATTGCGAGGCCTTATTAACGGCTTCTAAGGGTTATTTATGTTCGATTAAATTTTTGGAAATCAGGTAAGATACTGAAACTTACACTAGGAAACATTTTCATGAAAGGGCGATGCAAACACCAGGGCCAGCATTATGTGAGGAAACATAGTATGTACCTACATGCTTTTCATTAATTTTTTATCATACCATTTAAAGTTAACTTACATTTATTGCTATGAAGACTTAAAAGCAATTAATAATAATACAATTATCGAAAAATGTTGAATTATGGACATACGCAATCAGTTATTATTTAAATAAATTTAATTTAGAACCTCAAAAACTTTGCTTATTTTTTGGAAAAATTGAGCAGTTGACAATATTTGAAGTCTTTTTACAACCTAATACAATTCTTTCCAATATTTTTCGTTTTTTGCTCAACATACCTTTGCGAATTCCAACAATGAAAACTCATTTCCTCATACTAATGCAAATAATAACCCCATTAAGTTTAAAAATATTCTATAAGTATTTACCACCATTATAAAAAGAGAAGATTTTCGTTACAACAAAACATTATTTAGGTTTGCGGATGTTAATTTATTGCGTTGTTTTGAGCAAATGTATTTCAAATCGGAAAATATTTGTTCGCAAAGATATGTTGAGAAAAAAGCGACAAACATTCTCTAAATTTTTCGAGAGCTCATTAATAATTTCCCTATATGGATAAAAAACAAAATAAAAAAGATAATAAAACAAAAAAAGGTGTACATACCTACATACAGTTATTGCATATTTATTTATATACATAAATGTTTATATTATTTCTGTTTAGAGGCCTCAAAACAGGCCTTGCGATATTTGCGATAATTCCCGCTGAATGAGAGTGTTTCTCAGTAAACAATTATATTTTACGCTCGCAAAATAAAAGAGCGTAAGCGTCCATGTGAATTAATTTCCACAATTGTGTATGGCGCTGACATCCCTGCTTTAAGGTTTTTCTAATAGTTATGGTAGGTTTTTATCTATCTCTCTCTTTCTGCTCTAGTCATCTTCTGTGGTATTGAACTGCTAAATAGCCAAATTATTTGTGTAAACTTATACTCCTACAATCACCTCAACATGAGTTTGTGGGCATTAATGTCATTGGCCAACACATACAAGAGTTGTCAACAACTCACACATCCACATATCATTGAAAAATTTAAACAAATTGTTTATTTCCGGCCAATATTTTGCAACGATACCAGCAGACACACTTTTCCGTTCCATTCGTTGTTTTAATTTTTTTTTGTTATAAATTTACACTTTACATTGTGAAATTTAAACAAAAATAGTTGTTTACAATACTTTGACAATTTAACAAGAGATTTAAACAGTATTGTAAAATTTATAAAACAAATAAAAAAAATCTGAAATATACAACAATTTTACAATTTGTAACTACGAATAAAATTTTAATTTATTTATTTATTTTTTGTGCGGGGGGAATTAAATTAAAAATGTAAGCAGAGTACAAATTTGGAAAGAAAAAGGGAAGTATACGGACTAGGATTGTTTAAATAAATTTGTTTTGTCTCAACACTGAAGTGTACTCTCCCTCTCATTTTAAAATTTACAAATTTTGTTTTAATCATAGGAACATTTTATAAGATTTAATTTGTATTTCAGTTGCAGTCCCACTGTTTTCCATATTGACATTTGCATTGGTATTTATTATTACCATTGTAAAACTACAATTCGGCAATTGAGATGTAAGTCTATGGAAAAATCGCAAACATGGATCACAATAACAACACAAAAATGTAACACACCAACCGAGAGGCTATAAAAACTCAATTTACTGATTTTCCATATGAGTAACTTGTTAATTTGTTTGAAAGTAAATGAATGGATATGTCTGTCTGTCTTTTTGTGGGAATGTTTTTTTTTTAACAAGCCGACGATACAAAACACACGGACACAAACTCACATACATATGCAAATATTAAATTTTCATATTGCAACCAGATAGATAGATCTTTCTTGCAGCTGCTCTGGTCTTCTGCTTCCCTCTTTTCCACCAGTATTCTGCTGCATTTTTAACAAGTTTGTTGTAAGTCTGTTTTTTTATATTTTCATTATTCCATAGAATTTGTTACTGAAATTTTTTGCATACTTTTAGGATGCCTCTTGCTCTTTATGGAATGTGATTGAGTGAAGTGATGACTGAATAGTGTGTGTGTGTGTGGCTGCCCTGCAAATCAAATTGGACCACCTGATCCATTTTGATAAAATGGACTACTCCATGGACTGGTCCGATGTAATGCAAGCATGGACCATGTCATTATTAAAAAGTGTTTGTAGTGAGACGACATGTCTTCGTTTTTTAACGACATGCTTTCGTTTTTAACCGACTTCAAAACTAATCCTCTTGAGTATACCATGGAGTAGTTTTAAAACTACTCCTTAGTGGTCCAAAGGTGGGTTATATGGTCCTCTCCTAGGACATCGCAATGTTAAATATACCAGGTTTTTTCCATACGTTTGGGTTAGTTTTGGACTAGTCCTGGTCCCTTGTAGCCCTGCAAATAAAATTGGACCACCTGACCCATTTTGATAAAATGGACTACTCCATGGACTAGTCCGATGTAATGCAAGCATGGACCATGCCATTGTTACCCTGCAAATAAAATTGGACCACCTGACCCATTTCGATAAAATGGACTACTCCATGGACTAGTCCGATGTAATGCAAGCATGGACCATACCATTGTTAAAAAGTGTTTGTAGTGAGACGACATGTCTTCGTTTTTTAACGACATGCTTTCGTGTTTAAACGACTTCAAAACTAATCCTCTTGAGTATACCATGGAGTAGTTTTAAAACTACTCCTTACTGGTCCAAAGGTGGGTTATATACCATGGAGTAGTTTTAAAACTACTCCTTAGTGGTCCAAAGGTGGGTTATATGGTCCTCTCCTAGGACATCGTAATGTTAAATAGACCAGGTTTTTTCCATACGTTTGGGTTACTTGTGGACTAGTCCTGGTCCCTTGTGGACTACTCTTTACACGCGTGTTTGGACTGGTCCTATTATTTGCAGGGTAAAAAGTGTTTGTAGTGAGACGACATGTCTTCGTTTTTTAACGACATGCTTTCGTGTTTACACGACTTCAAAACTAATCCTCTTGAGTATACCATGGAGTAGTTTTAAAACTACTCCTTACTGGTCCAAAGGTGGGCTATATACCATGGAGTAGTTTTAAAACTACTCCTTAGTGGTCCAAAGGTGGGTTATATGGTCCTCTCCTAGGACATCGTAATGTTAAATAGACCAGGTTTTTTCCATACGTTTGGGTTACTTGTGGACTAGTCCTGGTCCCTTGTGGACTACTCTTTACACGCGTGTTTGGACTGGTCCTATTATTTGCAGGGAGACTACTCTTTACACGCGTGTTTGGACTGGTCCTATTATTTGCTGGGTGTGTCTGTTTGTATGTGTATGTGTGTACTTTGAGTATGGAAATATTTTTAAGGTTTTAAATTTTATTCAGTAAGATAAAAGTGAATGCACACATGATTCCTGGCTTTCTATATGTTGTTTCTTTTATTGGCAATCACATAGAGAGTTTTTTTAAAGTTCTTTTCTCTTGTTTTAGATTTTCCTTCTGGAAAATTTATAAATTTGTTCATTTCAAGCCCCCATTCAAATTGCCAATTTATTTATATATGATTTCTTAGAAAAGAAAGCAAGAGAGGCAGGGTAAGTTATACATACATACACATCTGTGGCAATCACATGCTTTAGAGCAACAAAGTCAATGTCGTTACAAATATTTACTCACTTTAAGTAGAATTAAGTTTTGCAAAAGCAAACTAGTTTGGGTAGCAGTAAATTTTGTACAAAAAGTCAGTCAAAACTAAATCAAACGTCTTACACCCATTGATTTTTTGTGTTTAAATTGATCCATTTTGCTTCAAATAGTTTGCAAAAGGAATTTGACAGTGTAATGTTTACAAACACTTAAGTGCTTGCAAGTATAAAGGATTACAAGCATTTGCCGAAATATCAGCAAATCTAAGATATTTAGTTAAGAAAACTAATTTGTTGCAATTGTATTGTTAAAAATCTATGTAAAAATAAAAGACAGAAGAGAAAGCTAAAAAATTAAAATTTCTGTAGAAATTTGTCTATTGAAAAAAGAGAGAAATTTAAAAGAGAGTAAAGTTTTTATAAAAAAATATTTTCTGTTATTTTCTTACAAAAAGAAAAATTTCTCTAAAAACACATATATTTTTTTTTCCAAAGAAAAACATATTTCAACAGAAATATATTCTTGTGAAAATGAGAAATATTCGTGTAAAGAAATGTTCTCTTACTGTTTTCTGTAAAAATGTTATATTTTCGAAAGAGAGAGAAGTTTGTTTCTACAGAAAAATGCTTTTCGTTAAAAAAGTGTTCTTTTTTTTTATTCAAAAGAGAAAAGAAATTTTAACAGAAAAAAATTTCTATAAAAATAATATATTTTACATTTTTTTTAAAAGAGTCACAATTTTCTATAGAAAATCTTCTTTTTTTCGAAAAACAATTTTTTAAAGGAAAATGTTCTCTTTTTTTTAATGGAAGAACGAAAGAAAAAATTTTACCTTTTTGAAATAGAAAATTTTATCTTTAAGAAAATGTTCTTTCTTAAATAAATATTCTATCAATAAGTGTTTCTTTTTTTCGAAAGAAAGAAATTTTCTTAATGTTCTTTTATACAAAAGTTTCTATAAAAAAGTTCTCTTTTTCGAAATGGAGAAAACTTTTCATAAACAAACAATTCTCCTTTTTCGAAAAAACTGACTTTTTTATTTGGAAACATTTTTTATGAGAGATATTTTTAATGGAAAATCTTGTACAGTAGAATCCCGATAATTCGTAATCGCAAGGTACCGGCCATTTCTTACGAATTATAGGGGTTTTCGATTTAGCGGGGTTTCGATTTAACGGGGTTAAAATAAAATAAATATTGTTGTTTTTATTACGAATTATAAGTGGTAGTTAGCAAAGAATTACGATTTATAAGAGGTAAAGAAGATTTTATTTGAAAAAAAAAATTACGAATTAGCGAGGGGACCTAAATGTATGGAAATTTTACGAATTAACGAGATTTTTTCAGGGGACCGACAGCTTATTACGAATTATCGGGAATAACGATTTATCAGGGTACGAATTATCGGGATTTGACTGTATTAACGGACATTTTTCTATAGAGAAATACCTACTCTCGTTTTGACAAAAAAGAAATTATTTATTTAAAAAATTAAAAGATTTTGTTATTCGTGCTTAATTCCCAATTTTTATTCTTGATAAAAACACTGAAGTTTATTGTTGATGGGATAAGCTATTCCTATGCGCATTTCACTGGTTGCTTAGGCCAGATCGTCAGGAAACTTCATCCATAAAGGTTTTAGAAAAACTAAAGATATTAAATCAAATAAAACTGTTAAGCGTCTAAGAATTAAATGCAACAGTTCTACTTGTAATAATATCAAAGTTAAAACAAAAACATCAACAATAAATAGTGAGTTTATCTTTTCTAACATTCCCCACTACAATTGGTTGAAATTCTAAGCACGAATAACAAAATTTTTTAAATTAAAATTTTGTTATCCCAAAAACTACTTTGATATTTAAAAAATTTTAATTACGCGTTCAAAGAAGTCCATATTTTTGTCCACTGACCCCACTGTATTTTTTCAGTAAAGTGTATTCAACTTTCACATAAATTTGCATAAATTATTTGTATTTAATAAATGTTTGTTTTTAAATAAATAATACCAGACGTCTTTATAAACATATTTATAACAGCAAACAAATACTTATTTATTCAAATTATTCATATTTTGTATTATTTAAAATAGCAACAACAACAACATTGTAAAACAAGTTGATTACTTTTTATTGATTTTCAAATACAACACACTTTATTAACATGTTTAAGTAAATTCTTAAAGTCTTTTGCTTAAAATTCAAGTTCCAAGAAGAAGCGAAAACTATAAAGTTAAATATGTTGACTGCTGTTAAAAACTTTTTTACACTTAATATGATTTAAAAAAAAAAAAAACCAAAGAAAATGTACCAGAAAACGACATAAATTATAAAGAAAGTGGTGATGAAAAAAATTCATCATGAATTTCATTAATTAATAAATGTTGACTGTTTGTAAAAATGTTTGACTGGCTGGCTGTTACTTTAGCCTCTCTTCTCTTAATACACATACAATGGTTTTTTTCCTTTAGTACCCAGCAGTGAGCGAAAGGATTTTTATTATACAAATACTTTTAGTTTGAATTGGAATTAAATAATATTTAACTTCTCAAAGCAGAAATACGACTCAAATTAAACATTATAGAAAATAGGAATAAAACGAATAAAACTCGTTTACTGAAATATTTATTTCCTCTAAAATAGCCAAATTTTAAAGAATTTTTGTATACATATCCAATTTTTGAAAATTTATTTATAAATAATTCAATTTTGGAAAAATTTCAAATTAATAGCAAATTTTCAAAAAGTCTTATAAAGTGCAAATTTTTTTAAAAAGCTAATTTAAAAAACAATTTTCTAAAAGTATTAAATTTCACAATTAGCAAATTTTCCATAGATAGTAAATTTGTGAAAATTTTTCTATTAATAGCAAATTTTCGAAAAATCTATATATATAAAAATGAAAAATGTTTGTATGTTTGTTTGTATGTTTGTTTGTTTGTTTGTTTGTTTGTTTGTTGGCTTATATACTCCTAAACTACTGAACCGATTTTCCTGAAATTTTGACAGTAACATCATGTGAGGCCTTAAAATAAAATAGGCTACTTATTTTTTCGATAGGGGCAGGGGAATTTGTACCCCCCATTTGATGCCGATATTAAATATCGCATATCTTAAGAGCCGCTGCACGCATTTTGTTGAACTTTTGGTAGTAGGATCTTCTAAGCCCCAAAATTGAAATAAAATAGCAGCGGGGGAAGTGGTTCCCCCCATAGGATGCCAATGTTTAATTACGCATATCTTAAGAACTGTTATAGTGAGAATGTTCAAACTTTGTAGAAGTCACTCTTATGGTATACTACACTTTTGAAAATAAAAATAGAGCGGGTAGGCGCAGGGGGGAATACCTCCCATAGGATGCATATATTAAATATCGCTCAGCTGCAGAACTATTAAAAGGAGAGTCTTCAAACGAGAACCACTAATCCAAATGAGCTGAAACAAATTTAAAAAGAATATAAGAATTACAATTGCTTTAATCTGCTCATACAACGTTTCGCTACATAAGCAACAGTTTCGCAGTTATAAATAAATGTATGAAGAAAAAAAATATATTTTGCCCAAAAAATTGAAACTTTTATTTTTAATTCATAAAACATCCAAAACGGTAAAAAAGTGTCAAGTCCTATTACTTTCACGTAAAGTCCCATAACCTATGAACAAAATGAGACATAAATCATGTAAATCGAGAAACGCGTTTCGCTTTTATTCACAATTAAATAAAGGATTCAAAGGCAAAAAATTGGATGCATTGCTTGCGGAGGTTTGTTGGTGGAGTTCTAAAATTATGTAGTTTGAAAAAGTTTTTTCTCTATTTGTGGGACTAATTCTGTGGCCGTATGGAAAAACTAGATAACTCCATTTTTTAAAAACACGAGAAAAACACACTTAAAGTTTTAAACATGTTTTGCTAATTATTTAATTTGAATTTATGTTACTATGCATGCGCATTTAACAAAACATAATTTTAAATTATGTTTAACATTTCTGGTTCCATTAAACTTATTTTTGGAAATTAAAACCGAAAATCAATGTCACTTATCTTGTTTTTTCGAAAAATGGAGTTATCCTGTTTTTCCGAAAAAAATTTTTTTTCTTAAATTATATTAATATTTTACGGAATTAAGGCAACTTAAGTAATGATTTGTGGAAAAACATTAACTTTTTGACTCAACACGTTAATTTGCCCGTTTTTTCTACGAACAAATGGAGTTATCCAGTTTTTCCAAAAAATATTTATTTTCTTTTTATTTATATTTGTCTGTTTTTATGCACTAACATAATTAAAAGGTTTACCCTTCTTGATTTTATGAAATTAATTGGCCAGTTTTTGGGACGTGGATTAACGTTATACTCGGTTTAACATAGGTTGAACCTGAACAACAGCTATTCCCTTTATGGTTAATTTTATTTTAATAAATATTAAAATTTTAAACAAAAAGTGTTCCGTTAAATTTTTGTACTAAACTTGGTAATAAGAACGTTTTTAGCTTTTTAGTTTAGCTGACCAAAAACAATGTCTTAGGCTTCTATTTTGTTTTTTATGATTTTCATAAAATTTAAAAGATTTTATCATCCGTGCTCAGGCGCGGATTCAGGGGGGGTGAAATAAGGAAATTTCCCCCCCGTAAATTATAAAAATATGTTTTGTTTATTTTGATAATACAAGAATGCCCATTAATTTTATCTTTTTTTAATGTACAAAATTTTTGGAAATCCCCGCAAGGTTTTTTTTTTGTTTTTTTATTGAATCTCTAACGAAATTTTCAATAAGTATTTTTTTGTTTTTTTATTGAATCTCTAACCAAATTTTCAATAAGTATCCAAATCTTCATCCTAATAGTTATTTATTAGATATTTTGAATGAAACATCTAGTTTACTGTATTCAAATACTTATTATTCTACATTCAATCCCAGCAGGCGCCATCTATGTATAACCAAAGAGTAAACGTTTGACTTGAAAATGCGTGCGGTTGAATTATTAAAAAGCCTTAGTATTTGCAATATTTATGTATATATGTGTTATATGAAAAAAATCCTATTCGATAATTTTTGACGAACCCACGGATTTATCGGGGAAAAGCCAGATTTCCTTATCTTTTAAATATTTCAACATACAACAAAAAGTTGTTAGGCAAGAATTGTTTTGGCTTTGTTGTAAAAGCATTTGAAGAGCCTTCACAGGATATTGATATAGACACTGATGTGTCAATTGATGCGATGGCACTATCATCAACAGTTCTTAAAACTTTGACAAATTTTAGTCTTGACCTAAAAAATTGTATAGGAGTTGGAACTGATGGGTGTCGTTTGATGTCAGCAGAAAATGAAGCTGTTAAAAAATTCTGGAAACCGCGACAAATGCGAAACAAAAGCCTTGCTATTTCCCGTAAATCAGGCAAAACACGTTTTTAGTAAAGTATTTGGGAGCCAAACTCTCTACATTATGCGAGACAAGATGGGTGGACCGTCACGACTTAGCTTTACACTTTGCAACAAGTGTACATCATAAAGTAGAAGCTTTGGAAAAAATATCTGAGTGGAAAGGTAGAGATACTTCATCAAGAGCCTTATATTAAGGAACTTTCTTAGAACTTTTGAATTTATTTGCGGAATAAACATATTAAGTGTTATACTTATTGTAACACAGCCGCTTAGTATCATTTTACAAAAGCACGATATAGATCTTCAAAAAGGATCAAGTCTTATCAAAACTTTAATCATGTGCCTTGAAGAAAAAAGAAATAAAGCCGAAGAACAATTTAAAGTGATTTTTAAAAAAGTTGAAGTTATTTGCGTTCAAATCGAGGTTCCAATCTAAAAAACAAGATTTGAACGAAATAATCACATCCAAAATGTTGAAGATTTCTACCGAGCTGTAGGTTTCATTCTCTTATTGAATTTATTTTAGAAGATCTCAAAACACTTTTCCAATAGATATCTTTAATGTATTGAACATACCAAAACTTCTACTCAAAGTGTAATCAAGTCATATACAGATATAAAACTTTTAAAACCACGAGATAAACACCTACTAACATCTAAACTTGAGCCTGAACTGTAGCATTGGCAACAAACATGGAAATTATCTGAAAATCTATCAGATAACGTTGTAGATGCTTTAATAAACTGTGATTAAGATATCTACCTAAATCTAAGAAAAATATTTCAAATTTTCGTTTCAATGCTCGTTAGTAATGCTACGAGCGAGAGGTCATTTCCTACCCTTCGTCAAATAAAAACATGGCTCAGATCAACAATGACAAACTGAACATAGACTGTACTATCTAAATTTGCTTCACAAGGAAATCATAAATTGCTTATTTAAAAAGATAAGTTTATTTTAATTTATATTGAATATTTGATTTAACCTTATGGTTGAGTTTTTTTTAATATAATATACACAATTTGCTTTTAATAAACTTTAAAAAAAAAAAATTTTTTTGTATCATAAAAAATTTCCCCCCCCTAAGGCTCAAGCTGGATCCGCGCCTGTCCGTGCTTAATTCCCAATTTTTATTCTTGATAAAAACACTGAAAATTTATTGCTGATGGGATAAGCTATTCCCATGCGCATAAAGATATTAAACCAAATAAAACTGTCAAGCGTATAAGAATTATAGCAACAGTTCTACTTGTAACAATATCAAAGTTTTAACAAAAACATAAAAATCAACAATCCGGAAGCAAAACGTGATGGAGAAATCGGACGAAGAACTCGTAAATTTAGAAATAAATACTTCAGAAAACAAACTGAAATCAAACCGGAAAAAGCTCAAGAGAAGTTTTATTGATGAACATTGAACATTGAGAAGATTGTCAAGATTGCAGAAAAAAATATTTTTATAATATACAAATTTTATTAGTATTAAATATCGTATAGTGTTTAAAATATAAATATATGTTCTTAGATCAATTTAAAACTAAAGAAATTTACAACCAGGCTCACAATATCGACAAGAATATTTCTTTCGCATATTTATATTTAAAACAAAAATGAAAAACTAAAATTCTTTTTGTTTTCAATATAAATGTACGAAAGAAATGGTCTTGTCGACATCATGGGCCAGGCAGTTAATTTGTTTTATTTTAAGAAATTGTGGCCGTATATAAAAACTAGGTAACTCCATTTTTGAATAAAGTTTTTTTGTCTTCCAGATTCAAATTTATATATTTATTCTTAGAAAAAAAAACTGGATAAAAATGGTTTTTATTATTTTTGTACGTAAAAACACCTTGCTATTATCTTTGCAACAGAAAGAAATAAGTAAGTTAAAACCTTTTTCAAAGTTACTGTACCACATAGGGTACGGTGTGGGCTAAAAACTATTACTCGGAAAGATTTTGGGTGTTTGGCAGTCGTATTCTATGAATCAAAAACTGCAGAAAAGATAGAATATGCTTATTAAGAATGCATAATTATATTCTTTGAATTCTCTATAGTTGCATTTGGTAGGCTCAACATTTTGACCCAAATTTGTTCTATATCGCTCTTTGTCTCTAAGTTTTCGAGACAACACCGTTTTAAACTTCTAATTTTTCTGTTTTCCAAGAGACTATGGAGTTAACTTGTTTTTTCAAAAAATGTATGGAGTTATCTAGTTTTTACATAAAAATTGATATTTTTCTGATTTTTGTTTTTCAAATAACTATTAAATGAGAAACTATATCGAAATTTCGATCTGACAGAGTGATAGTAAATGAAACACGCTTTCTATTTTTGGTGTTATCTTAATTTGCACAAAAAGTGGAGTAAACTTGTTTTTCCATACGGCCACAGAATTGTAGGTTGCGGTTACGACACTTCAAAAATATAGACAATAACTTAAATGTTTGTGAAGTTAAATTTTATAAAAGACAGATACTGTTATATCAGAATAGTTTTAACCAAATAACATAACTTATTTTTACGCTTTTATGAGGGATGCATCCAGATTTCTCGAATAGCAGTCAATGTGAGCGAACAAAAATGAATAGGATTTGTGAATTTTTTTTTTGCATGTAATTCCGCGCCGTTCTTATAACCATTTCTTCGGTAGCTGCTGGGTTTTGTTATTTTGCGAAATTTTCGTGTAATTAAATTAAACTTTTCGTTTTAATTTATTCTCCTCTTCATTTGCTTTTAAAGGAAGTTGAAAAAGAATTTTTTTAACGTTCAGTATTAATGACAAGAATTTTATTTATGTAAATGGGAAATTATTTGCCATTTAACATCTACGTACTTATATGGTCGTGAAGAAAAGTTTGCTTAAATACTTAACTGCTTAAACAAAAACAAAAAATTTTTTGTATATGCAAATTTTAAGAGACTTCAAATTTTTAATAATAACTAGAAAAATTCATCGATTTAAATTGGTTAAACGCATCTGCAGTAGAACGAATCATAATGTCAATACAGTGTAATTTCGCTAAAAGGACAACTTACTAAAGCGGATACCTCCTTTTGACGGATACTGTGGCCTGGTACCAGCAGTGTTCCATTATAAAAGCGTTAAGTTCTTTCTACGGGGCACGCCCATTGTTACTGACACATTTGAATGTCCGGTCATGGGAGGTTCCAATGTAAATACATTTTAAATTTATTTATTTTTCAACATTATTTAAATATTACTCTTTTTTAATGTTTATGCTTTTTTTTCTCTTTTTTTACGTCTACGAATATTAAATTATTCATTAAAATTTTGTTGTGACAACACAAAAAACTATGTTACAGATGTATTTGTGGTTTTTGCATGTCAAATGTTTTTAATTTGTAAAAATTCATACACATATTAGAGAAAAATATAAATTTTTTAAAAGTTTTTCGATTACAAAGTTTTTGCTTAAAGTTATTTAGGGTTAATTGCTTTTTGTTAATACTTTAAAATATGAAATAAAAATATTGATTAAAGAAAAAATTTTTTTTTAAATTGGTTTCAATAAAAACAGATGTTTATGGAAATTTGTAAAGCATAAAGTCATGACAAGTGAATTGTTGATAAATAAACGGAATTTATTTGGTGTATTAATTTCTTATCAGCTTATAAGAGGGGTTATCAAAAAGTTTGCAAAATAAAAATACTATTAAATTTAGCAGTCCGTATAGTTTAAACGAATATCAAATAGACAGAAATTTGTATACCTGCCATATTTAAATAATTTTTAATCAAATACAACCTTCGATAGCTCAGTTGGTAGAGCGGTGGACTGTAGTTTATAATTGAAATAGAAATCCATAGGTCGCTGGTTCAAATCCGGCTCGAAGGATCATTTTTCTTTTTAATTTTTTTATATAACATTTATTTTAAATTAATAAGTATTTAGCAGTTTTTTAAAAAAACGTTACTTTTTTTTACAAAGAAAACTTTTACAACGAAACATAACAATTAAAAGAAAAATTATCAAAAAATTTTAATTAATTTCATGTTGTAAATTTCTTCTTTCACTAAAAATAACTTAATGAAAATTTAATTTATTTTTGATATTTTTAGTTAGGCTTAAGTTCATGAAATTTTAATTTTTCATTAAATTATTTTTATGAAGAAAGGAATTTTACAACATGAAAATTAATTAAAATTGTTATTCATAATCTTTCATTCTTGACGTGGCTGGGGCTCGAACCCCGCCAAATTTAAATATCAAAAACTAAAAATTTTTTTTTTTTTAAATAAAATCATGAACACAAAGTTTAATTAAATGTTAGAGTTTTGGCCTATAGATTCCAAAATTTGTTTGTGGAGACTTGTGTTAATGCAATAATTTTGTTAGTTAGGGCCTTTCGCGTTTTAGGTAACGATATAAGAGAAAAAAAATTATGAAAATTGCAAAATTATCGCGATTTTAAACTTTAATTACGTTTTACCCGATACTCATATAAAATTACATGGAACCTTTTTATTATAAGGGCTCGCAATGATAAAAATTTTAAATTTTTGTCCTAAGTTATATCCAGGGAAACCATAAATATGCAATTACATGTTTTTCCTTGTGCGACCAATGAAGGTAGAAACAATATATTTATATGTTTTAGAGCTTTTTATGAATTTTAGCATCGATTTGTTACAGGGCTGTGGAGTCGTCAAGAAATATTTATAACTCCGACTCCTTCCGCTGAAATTTATTTAGTACGACTCCGACTCCAACTCCTACTCCAACTCCGACTCCAACTCCGACTCCGACTCCAACTCCGACTCTAACATTGATGCTAAATATTTATGAGACTGATCTCCATTTGACATTAAACTCTTTTTTTGTAATTGTGTTCCTTTAAAGTGGTTAAATATATCAAGAAAATGATTCTGTAAAAATTTCAAATCGATATTTTAATTCTAACGTACCGCATTGAGCTTTAACATACTAATTATAAACATATGAGTGAAAGAGCTGCAAAATATTTTATTTGAATTTTGCAAAAAAAACTCAAGAAACATATAGCGCCCGATTAAATGGACGAAATGAGTTGAACTTTTTTGATTCTAATGTGTTATGTCATTCTTGACTAATAACTCAACAGTTAAAAAATTTAAACCAACTGAAATATAGAAAAATAATAGATGGAGTTTTGTTACGAACTTTCGAAAGAAATGAGTTTTGCTGCAATCCTTATGGGATCATTGAACTTTAGTACATTTTAAAAGTTAAATTAATTTATTGAAATTATGCAAACAGTGCTAAAAAATGTAACAATAGGGGAGAGATAAACAACACCAATTCACATCTTTTTCAAAATAAGTTTTTTATTCAGCTGGAATTAGAATTTTTTCGCTATCGATGACTGAATTGCCATAAGTCCTTTTTAATGTAGTTTTCGAGATAGAAAAGAGAAAAAAAAACAAAACTAACTCTAATTTGCTTAGACGTTAAGGGTATCCAAGTGTACTTAGTGTTGTTTACCCAGAATTTGTAGAGGCAAAGAACATCATAAGTCCTTTTTTGTAAATTGTGAAGTGAGGTCTTTTGTTTTTAATATTTTAATACATAAATTAAATCAATTATTTCGACCAACATTGTTAATCATTCTCATGCGCCTTCAGTTTGTTAATCCCACAATTTTTAAAACACATTTTGAAAAGAAACGTAGCGTAAAAAATAAGTTGTAAGCCTTCTATTATAGAATGTTGGACTTGGTGCTGTTTGTCTCAAGGCATGGAACAGTCCCAAGACCATCATAGAAGGTAACAAACCTTTTATGACGTAAGTTTATTAAGGATATCATCGACGACATAAAAAAACATATTAAAATCATATAAAATATTCGGACAAAGGCACATTTGTAATACAGAAATAGAACCATTTGTGATTTTAAACATGTTTTTGGGTCTGCTTTAAAGTTTTCAAAATGTGGCTTGATGTAGTTTATCTCCCACCTGCAGAGTTTAAGAAAATATGAATTTTTCAACAACTAAATTGAAATCTTTTTCTTCACTCAATATTATTACTGTCCAAGACCTAAAATTGAAAATTGCAAGTCTGTATTATCTTTCCAATTTTCCCCAAAGTGAGTAGATAAAAGTATTTTTAAATCATTTATATTATTATATTTGGAACAATGTCATGTATTTTTCCGTGTTCCGTGTCCCTTTTCCTTTCCTTTTTTAATTCACTTTGAAGGTTAGAACTTAAAATGTAGTTCACTTAATGCTTTCACCACAGGAGCTACAGCAGATTTGCAGTCATATACTCGTATTTGAACATGGCTATAAAAATATTTGTTAATATACGATAAATAAAAAACAACTTGTTTACAAATTTAATTTTTAAGTTCCTTAATTCGGCTCTATTTCATTAACGATATCTAGGCGAATTTCAAACAGAAAGGTTAAAACTAGAGTTTGCTAAAAACCGTAAAAATGTGAAACCGCGGTTTCGGATTTAAAATGATTAAAACCGGTCGGTTTCGGTTCGGTTTCGGTTTTGAAAATATCAAAGTTAAACTTCATACATAAACATATATATTTTTTTTATTTGTTTCAATGCAGGTACTTTTATTAACCCTTGTATACCTGGGCCTGGCCAGGTATTTGTTTGACTTTTTTCCAGTTTCATAATTATTAAGTACAGGTAACCCTCGATTTACGCGGTCTGTTGGGACCGAAGAAAGCACGTGTAAATCAAATTCGTGTAAAACAAGGTTCAGGACGGGTACAAATTCCGTTTATGGGACCAGAAATTTAATATATCGTGTAAATCAAGACATGCGATTCATACAAAATTTAATTTTTGGGCCCAAAAACCGCGCTAATCAAAAACATATAGAATTAAATTTTTATTTTAAATTTAATGATATTTCATTATAATGATATGTATAAAGCTTTGTTATAATATTTTTATAAAACATTTGAATTAAAAGAGAACAAAAAACAATTATTGAAACACATTTAAATATTAAAATTAAAAATATAAGAAAATTATGTCAATTGTAAAATAGTCAAAAACAAACTAAGCCAGGGAGAATTGACTAAAACCCAATAAAATTTTACTGGTTTCTAAAAATAATTTAAAAAATGTTCAGGTTACTGAAAAAAATTGCAGTAACCTGTAATAAATTTACATTGGTACATAGGTACTTTTAATTTTTGTAAAATATGTCAGTATGCACTTGTGCAGATCTATTTTAGCACACAGTTGATAAAATTTCTTGAATCACAGTGCTGCAATTCCCGTAAAATAAAGATTATTATAATTTTTTGAGCGTGTTTTATTAAAACCGCGCAAAAAAAAGCGCGTAATTCAAAAAAAGGTTACTATTATTGATCCGTGTTATATCTAAATCGCGTAAATGAAGTACCGTGTAAATCAAGGGATACCTGTATGTATATTAGAACGAAACATTATGTATTCCTCAATCAAAGTGTTTTTTACAAGAAAATGAGAAAAATGTGTAAACACCGTGGAAGTCGCAATTGGCCAAATTAAAATTTTTTTCATATTGTATCCACCCGGGTCTAGCCAGGCCCTGCCCTCACATAAGAATTCTTTCTTAACTGTTTTTTCGAAGAGTTATTCCACGTTCCGACAAAATGTTACTGCTATAGCCACAAAACTCCATACATATTAAAGTAGTCCCAGCCTTGCCCAGGGGTTCGTTGGTGTGAGTTTTTTCTATAGCCATACAAAATACTATTGGTCCCAGCTAGGCCCAGGTGGTAGTTTTTGCCACACAAATTAGGTGTCTACTTAAGAGTTAAAAAGGTAACATTTGTTCTTCTTAGTACTTATTTTGAATTTTAAGAATTTTGAAATATCTTGCCATTGTTGCAAGCTGTTATGTATAATGTTTTTCTATATGAAGTTCCAGTATTATGTGTAATTTGCAATTTCTTTAAGCCTAAATATATTGTAAAAGTTAATCTTAAAACCGAGGTTTTTTTTTCCGGTTTTCGGTTTCGGGTTTTAGGCATTTAAAACCGCAGTTTCGATTTCGGTTAAAACCGAACAGCAATCCCTAGTTAAAACAGTGAACCAGAGAGTTTTGTTACAGAAATTTTGTGTCACATACAAACATAGAAAAGGACACGCTTCGATACAATCTATATATTTATTCTCACAAATTGCTAAAAGATCTGTCAAAATAAGATGTAATCTAAATTTTTTAATTTTTGAAACTCACCTACGCATATGTAAAGTATACTGGACCCATAGCTTTTAAGTAATGATTAGTAATAATTACGTATTAAATTACTTTTTTTAAAGGGACAAGTAATGATTACAATTACGATTACTTTAGGTTTTGGCATGATAACTAATTGATTACGATTACAAGTAATCAAAAAATAATCAGAAGTACCGGCGATTACTACAAAATAATCAAAAAGAATCAAAATGTAATCCGATTATTTCAAAAATTGCGTATTCATTCGCACAATTATTTTTATTGGAAACAGTTTAATGTTAAATTTGTATAGGTATATTTATATTAATTAGGTTCCGGCTAAGAATGGATTAAAGGGCAAAAAATTAATATTTAGATTTTGTGTGCCGCTGAATATTGCTTATCGAATTTATTGTTTTTATCTGCTTAATTTCTTTTTTTACATTTGAAAACAATTGCTTGAGGTATTTATTGTTGTTATTATTACTTGAGATGGGACCGTTATAGTTTTTTTTTTACTCATGATTATTCGGCGAATAATCGTTGCGCGGCATTTCGTCGGCTTAGAGTGTAAACTTGCTAACTCCCTTTTAACAAAGTTTACAGGAGAGACAAACAGTTTTTATTTTTCCTATTTGCTGCTTGAGAGGCAAACCAAAAATATTGTTGATTTGACTCACTTCAGTACTCAAATTGAAGAAAAACTACATGCTGGTCGACGGGGCATATCTTTGTCGACCATACTTAAAAATCAATTTACTTAAAAAGTGGATTAAGCAGGTTTACGCTTTAAGCCGACGCTTTGTTAATAAAATTTTTTTGTTAGTTTTTTTATTACCACAAATTTTTATAAATTTTTTTTTTTGCCTTTTTTTTTCTTTAATAAATAAGTTTACAACTTATTATTTATTTATGTGGTGTTTATGAACACGAGCGCTCGTGTTCTATAAACTACACATAAGCTATTTTTATTGATTATGAAAACTTTAAACAGGTTATCAACTGTTTCAAAAAAATTGAAGTGCAAATGAATACACAATTGTTGAAAATAATCAAAAAGAATAAAAATTATTGTTTAAAGTAATCGGATTACTTTTTGATTACTTTTGATTCTTTTTGATTATTTTGTAGTAATCGCCGGTACTTCTGATTATTTTTCGATTACTTGTAATCGTAATCAATTAGAAATCAGAAATTTTTTCTTGTAGAGTAATGTAATCATTACGATTCTTTTTGAAAAGTAATCTAATTGATTACTAATCGTAATCGATATTTAACAGGTATGACTGGACCTTATTTTCTGACTTCAAAATTTCAAAAAGCAGACTCTGTTATGGCTAATTTCACAAATTTATTTAAATATCAAATTATGTTTAAAGTTCGTTTTTTTATGTCAAATAAAAAATATTATATGAAAAACCATATTTAAATATGAATAAATATTTAAATAGAATTAGTTAAATTGGCCTTTAAAATTTTTTATTTTGAAAAATGATAAAAACACTTGAAATTTATTGTTGATGGGATAAGCTATTCAGGAAACTTCATCCATAAAGATTTTAGAAAAACTAAAGATATTAAACCAATAAAACTCTTAAACGTATAAGACTTATAAGCAACAGTTCTACTTGTAAGAATATCAAAGTTTAAACAAAACACATCAACAATAAACAGTGGGTTTATCTCATCTTACATTCCCCACTACAATTGGTTGGAATTCTCCCAACATTAATTGTAGTTGTAAGTAGGTTAAGAAAAACAAAATGAAAACAACAACAACTTACAAAAGCATGTTGTCAATTAAGTGTTTTTTTAGGCCGTGCACTTACCTGTTTGAAAAATACTAGAAAAAATGTTAATGCCAACAATGTTGGAGTCGGAGTCGCTAGTTTTTGTGGGTACTACGACTCCGACTCCGGTACAAAAACCTCAACTACGACCTCGACTCCACAGCCCTGATTTGTTAGTGCATATTTTAACCTTTGCAGAATATTTTGGTAGAAATTTTAATTTTTTTGAAGCATATTTTTTGTTAATTTAAATTTTTTGAAACTTTCCGTAAAAGGGAAAATCCTTAGTTATCATTGAAAAAAATTTTTATATTTTTGTGATGCACGCAGGAAAACTTTATTCAGCGAAGCCACCTGCCGCGTCCTACTGGAGGAAAAAACCCTTAAGGACGGCCGCAGGCCGCCACGCAGAAAGACTTTAGTATGCGAAGCCAGATTTCAATACCAAACTTTAGTGTCTCCGGTACTGAAATGAGAGATAAAGCCATTTTCTAATACTGCTAATGAGATCTAAGGCCATGATGGCTTTATCTCCCATTCAAATGAAAAAAAATAAAAAGGCTTTATCTCCCTATTGAATGAGAGATAAAGCCATCATGGCCTTATCTCACATGGTATTAAAGCACTAGACCCCGCGCTTTTATTCAAAAATATTTTAAAACAACTTTTAAATGTTTTTGCGATTTTTTTAGACATTATTCAAGATAGAACAGTTGTGATTTTTAGGTGAATTGTTAATTTTTAATTTTCTGATATTTTTTAGTTAGGCTTGAGTTTATCAAATTTTATTTTCATTAAATTATTTTTACTGAAGGAAGCAAATTTCGAACCACAAGTACCATTGGTTAAAGATTGATTTTTGACTGTCGGCTGGCAGGCACCGCAGTTATGCAGAGGTTAGAACTCAAAGACTTCTGTTGAAAGAATGTGGTGATTCTTGAAACATGCAAATTCAACCCAGGTTCGAGCTCCAATCTCAGCCAAGAAAATTATCAAAAAATTTTAATAAAATTTCATGTTATAAAAATCCCTTTCTTCAGTAAAAATAATTTAATGAAAATTTAAATTTAATGAAATACATCAAGTATTCAAGATATTTAAGAAAGAATAATATTTATTTCTTTTTTTGCCAATCCAAACTATTTTTAACGTAAAAGTAATGTACTAAGTTTGTTTCTTAGCTTTAGAGCCAATAGTTGTGAGGTCTCCTCAAGGATTTCTCTCTTCTTTCGGATACTTTTGTATTTAAATACACATGAAATGCATTCAAACCGTTTAGTTTTAAATGCAGATTTTGATGATAAATTTTTATTTCCTTTGCAACATTATTTTTAACAAAAGACAGCTGACCAATTCGTACTTTACAAAACTTAGCTGGAGAAAAAGTCCGGGCTTATTTGTTAAGGAAAACAAATATCCTTTCAAAACTTATCTCTTTTAAACAACTTTCGCGCTAGAACGCTTTTCGGTAACATAAGGATCCCGGAAATAAGAAAAAGTAATTGAAAAAATATAGATACTTTTGTGGCACACATTCTACATCTGAAGCTATTGAAAGACCAAATGCGCCAAAATACATTTCTTTAAATAATCACAGCCACCCCTGGTTCTCAAAGTGCCTATGATCACAGAGTATTTTATAAAATATTTAAAAAGGCTTGAATTTCACCGAAATCCTCTAGCTTAAAATATTTTAAGTTGGCGGCCACACCCGCATAAGGAGAAAAGATATCGCAGGCATTATCCCCATAGAAGAGCCCTGAACACTGTCATATGTGAACAGAAACAATGATGGGGGAAAACTTTCTTCCGGTACAGGCAGAACAGAAACTAAAGATTATGAATAAGATTTGATTATTATTATAATTATTGCTAGTTCATATTTAAGATTCATTTAATAGATTACAACAATTTAAAAAGGAAAGACTAGATTCACAAACTCATGAAACCCACTGTCCATTCATACAGATACATAATGCAACACAAAGACAAATTAAATCCGTAACAATAAAAAAACAATGGTGAAAAATGACAGTGAAAACAATTACGGAAAAGTGGCTGTAAAGAGTTACAACGTCACAGTTGCAGTTACAGTTACAGATAAGAGTGATATTGTGATATGTTCGTATACAGTTATCACTGCTTCAAAAGCAAACGCACAAAAAAGGACATACGAAGAGAGAATACAGAAAATAAATAACAAAAAGAGTTGGTAGAAATTAAATGTCAGGCTACAAACGTAAAAATAGGATATTAAACATGAAAACTATCACTTCTTTACACATACAAACATAAACATACATACACATGTATGATGTGATAAATGGCCCCCTGTATATGTTTGCGTGTGTTTGAATACAAGAGGCATAAAACAACAAACATTATTTTACAATGTACCCTAAAGGATAGAGACACAATGTAACAGGATAATAAATGATGATATAAAGAATGCAATACATATTTTCATTCTCTGTAAACAATTATGAAAGTGTGTCATATTAAAAAAATTTGTTATACGAGCAGGAATGATGTTTAATTTAAACTGGTTCTAAGAGTCCTAATTTCAATATCATTATAACATTTTTCTTTGGTTTTAAAGAAAAATATTGTTACGTTACTCCTATTTAATAATGCGTTGTTTTATTTCCTTTATATAAACCGTTAGTTCTTTTTATTGAAAATTAAAAATAGGCAGAATAAAGAACACTTGTTCACTTTCACAACCAGTAGTTTTACTTGGATAGCAAAATTCACAGTTACTGCTATAATCTGCACTTTTCAATGTCTAAAGTAAAACTGGGTAATACATGGAAGACGGCGCACCGTGATATATTTATTACCTTATTTCTAGCAACTTCTTGAGCCTTCTCTTAAACTTTCACTTTTCTTCTTGAATTAAACGTCTGCGTTGTAAACTTAACGAATAAAAAAATAAAAAATTCTTAAAATTATTTTTCAAATTATTTGTACAGTAGAGGCCTGCACAATTCCATTTGAACGTACATTTACTGATTATTGACAATTTTTAAAACTCTATACTGAAATGTCGCAAAAAAATAATGTGTAAACGTGTAGGAGCAACAAGCATATGCTTTACTATAGTGAAAGTAAAATCAGAAGCGGGTATAAACATACTCTCAAAAATTAACAAGGGAATAAAAAATATCAGTAGCAAGAACAGTAGGAATAGAAATACAAACATTGCTTTTATACCCTCCACAACTAGTATATAAAAGAGAGTATATAAAATTTTTCATTTCGTCTGTAACTTGCTTAATATCAATCTAAGACCCAATAAAGTGTATATGTATATTCTGGGTTCTAGTGCAATTTTAAGTCGATTTATCCATGTCCATCTGTCTGTCCGTCTGTTTCAAAAAGTTCAAATTGTTTCTAGTTATCTAAGGCTGTGGAACCACCACCCTAAAATATTGTCAAATTTTTTACCAACACTAAAATAAAAAGTGATATAAGATTTTGCACAAATTTTTTCTATATGAGAAGAAATCATATCACAAAATTCCGTAAAGATGGGTCAAGAATTTATCATAGGCCCCATATAATGCCGACTCTTGGAAAACACTTTAGTACGAGTTAACCCGTCACGATTAATGCTATTGTAATAAATTTTTATCTGCCACGGTTTCATATGGCTTTAAATCACATTGGCAAATTTCGTGAAGATCGGATCATAATTTATCACAGGTCCCATATAAAGGCCATTCCTGAAATATTTTAACTGTCGGTGTAGGGTTTCAATTATTCGGTTCAGCCGAATAAAGCAATCTTACTTGTATCTAATGTAAGCTTGGGACAGGTGTTTACGAAATATTTTGCATATTAATTTCTTTGATAATATTGCAACTACAATTCTTTGTATGCGTACACCACATTTGACACACAAGTAAACATCACAAATTGTCGTAGATTGCACAAGGTAATTTTCAAATACAAGGAGTATACAGGTATGTCATAGAATTTCATTCCGATCAAAAGTGGAATTAATTTCGTTTATTGCATTTCTGGATAAAGTAAAACGAATACTTTTCGAAATGAAACGATTTTAAGTTTTCTAAGTGTATTTGCTATTTTGAATAATTTATAAAATAAAAATGTTAAGAAAACTAATCTCTTAATATTAATTATACTATTTAGGCCCGTTTTCACAACTTACCGATAGCTTAAGGTAGGATTTAATCGGCCGTATAAAAAGTGTTCTATTACAGAATTACCCCGCTGGAAAGATGAACCTTAATTTACTTTATCGCTTACTTAAGGTTAAAGTAAAGTTTTAATAATGAAACACTTTTTATAAGGCCGGTTAAAGCCTTCTTTTAGCTATCGGTAAGTTGTGAAAATGGGCCTTAAAATTTATTCAAAAACATTTGAATTTATCTAATGCTATGTTCACATTTGGGTTCATAAACGCGTTTAAGCAGCTCGAACGTGATTAAGCTCTAATCACTTCAAAATCGAGATGATTACCCATACATTGAAGTGATTTGTTAATCACTTCAAATCGACATGATTACAACTTAATCACTTCATAAACCACATAGAATCCACTGAACATATCTAATAATGTAGAATCGCCAACATGTCGTGTACAACCGGCCAAGATTTCTGCTTAATGTTTTTATTTTTTTCCTTAAATAATTCATCAATTTTCACAATTTCATCATTAAAATGATTAAAATAAACTTCTGATAACTTTATAAAAGTGTTTTTATCCATTTTTAATACTTTAAAGAAATATAAATTTTTTTGATTTTTTTTTTGTGTGTTTTTTTTTTTTAATCATCTGTCATCTTAATCATCTCAAATGTAATGTGAACGGCTTTGATTAGCTAAATCAACATTTTGCTTAAACGCGTTTAAAAACCCAAGTGTGCACTTAGCAAAATGCTATGTTCACATTTGGGTTCATAAACGCGTTAATGCAGCTCGAACGTGATTAAGCTCTAATCACTTCAAAATCGAGATGGTTACCCATACATTGAAGTGATTTGTTAATCACTTCAAATTGACATGATTACAACTAAATCACTTCATAAACCACATAGAATCGACTGAACATACGTCAAGCTGAGTATAATGTAGAATCGATTTCTGCTTAATGTTTTTATTTTTTTCCATAAATAATTCATAAATTTTCACAATTTCATCATTAAAATGATTAAAATAATCTTCTGATAACTTTATAAAAGCATTTTTAATACTTTAAATAAATATTAACTTGTTTGTTATATTTTTTTCTTAATCATCTGTCATCTTAATTATCTCAAATGTAATGTGAACGGCTTTGATTAACTTAATCAACATTTTGCTTAAACGCGTTTAAAAACCCAAATCTGAACATAGCATTACTTGTTGAGAAAAAAACAGATTTTTTCTTAATCGAAGTATTGCCACATTATTTTTTTTCATAAAGTAAAACAAATTTTCTTTGAATTCGTGTACCCCACAACCAGTGTTGCCAATTTAGCCATTTAGTGGCTAGATTTAGCCATTTTTCACCCTGTTTAGCCATTAAAAAATGAGTTTAGCCATTAGCCATTTTTTTTTAGCCATTTTTCATCTTGTTTAGCCTTAAATTTTTTTGCCATTTTTCTTTTAAAGGAATAATTTTTATTTTATTATAAAAACTTCTTTCAAAATAAAGGAACAGTATTCCACTATTAAATTTGTAAAATCGATCAACACAAACATCGCTGTTTCTTCTGGTTGCAAGTATTCCAATAAAGGGATGCAGACGGTAACAAAATTGTTTTAGAAATTTCAGAATTGCCTATAAAATTGCTCTCACTTCCATGGTCTAATGCTGAAGTAGAGAGGATGTTTAGCCAAGTAAACATCGTTAAAAGTAATTTGAGAAATAGGTTACATTAAGCAACCGTTAATTCGATTTTATCAATAAGGTAAATATAACATAACAATACAATATTTATACCACCACCACAATAGTGGAGAGGGTACTATGCGTTTGTGCTGATGTCTGTAACACCTTAAAATATCGGTCCTTAGCCCACCTTTACGTATACCGATTGACTCAGAATCACTTTCTGAGTCGAATTAACGATGTTTGTCCGGCTGGCTGGCCGTCCATGTAAACCTTGTGCGCAAAGTACAGGTCGCAATTTAGAGATTATTTGATCAAATGTGGTACAAAGGTTCTAATGTGGTGTAGGGTATCATAAAGTCGGGTTTAATCGACTATTCTTTCTTATTTGTTTTTTATTGTAGATCTGAACTCAAAAGGCTGGGTAAATGTTGTCGTGATTATGATTTAAAACTTATAATTATTTGAAACTCATGATTGAGTGATTCCTATGAGATGAACAATAACGACATCGAATATTTCGATGATTTAATTTTTAATATTAATTTATTTTAATATTAATTTACGTTTATTCTTATTTAACAAATTGATCTTAACTCACAATTTCATCGTTAACAACTTTAAATTAATAACTTCTGTTTTGTTATTGAATTTTAATGTGTTTTTATTTAAAAAAGCTTTTAGCCATTTTTTAGCCAATTTTTAGCCATTTTTTTCCGTAAATTTAGCCATTTTTGGTCACCAAGTTTTGGCAACACTGCCCACAACACTATTTAAATTATGTGACGAACAGCAACGCATAGGATTTGTCATTGTGGTTGTACACAAACGTTTTGAACACACGTTTGATTTTTGTTGTATGCTTAATTTTTAAATACATAAATATGCAACCCTTTGCCATGGACCAATCATAAAGTATATGCTGAATGCTAAACGAACAGTTTTTGAATGACGATTTATATATACATACAAATGGGTTTGTTTCTATTAAACTTCATAACTGATTTTCTTGAAATTGTCCCAGTAATTTTTTGATTACCCGGCGCCTAGCATAGACTACAAATATTTGTAAATATTCAAGTGGGCGTGGCACCTTTTATAGAAGAACAAAGCAAAAGAAATCACACCCACCAGTGGTGCAAAAACCCACCAGAACTTGGCAGCACCAAAAACAGCTGACAAAATTAAATACGCCACTACTCATGTGTAGATGACATCACTAAAAAACAGCACGCAAAAACGAAAACCATCATGCAGATGGCAGTACGGCAAACACTTTATACACCCCACTGTACGATCAGCTAATAGTTCAATATATATTGAACGTGTAGCAGTGCCCTATGACAATGTTCGTCCAAATGTTGCTGTAAAAAATATTTACAAAAACAGCTGATATACAATTTTTTCTTGCTCTTCTTTTGCTCTTTTTATTTCAGTCTTAAAGATATTTTTAAACCCATATGCAAGCAATTATTTCATTTTTTTATTATCTCTATTAAAATAATATCCTTCTAAAATAAATAAGAAAAACTAGGAAACGTTGCAGAAAATGTAAGAAATCTTCACAATTTATAAAACAAAACAAATGTTTGCTAATATTCTCAAAAACAATAAAAAGTACTACCAAACCTTCATCATATCTATTGATTTTCTGTTTTCAAAAAAAAAAAACAAACTCCAGCAAAATGTTACATTATGAATGTTATGTCTTGATTCCATTTATTTTTTCTAGGAATTTCTAGCCGTATCTATGCAAACGAAATTTTAATAAATTTCATCATTCAGTTTTGCTGCAACTGCATAAATACACTAAAATTGATTGAAAGAATGAACAAATGGATGAGTGAGTGATTGAGTATCTTCAATTTCATGTTGTTATAAATTTAATGAAATGTTGTTAAAAGAAGAGAACAGTTTGTTTTTAGAAGGACGATTTAAGTTATTTAAAAGTTATTTAAGAAAAAACTTTGAATACAATACTTTTCTTTAAGAAATGGCAATTGAAAACTTTAAGAGAGCAATAGGAGAATTTTCATGATATTTGCTTTAAGAGAATGGTAGCATATTCTGGATTTTTTTTGTGTGTAGATTTTTCATTTTCGCAACATCAAATTTAAATTTTTAATTACAAAAATAAAATTCTTTACAAATCACTTTAACTTAATCACTTAATACTACAAGTTTTAATTTTTCCTTGAAGTGCTAAAACAATAATGCTTCATGTTATTTTGGAACACTTTCTCATAGTAAGTAAGTGCATAATAAATGTAGTTAAAATAACTTTCATTTATGATAAAATAAATTCATATTGAGCACGTAAATTTGTTGCTCGTATCTATGAAATTAATCACATTTTATGATCAAACTTTTTTTTTTTTTTTATCATATTCTGATCTAGTAACACAATATTGAAAATTACTTTATGAATCATAAAAGTCTGTGGTTCTTAAATAGATTACAGAATATTAAATTTGCTTGAAAATCGTTTAAAAAGAAAGCTGAAAAAGGACTCTGTTAGTAAAATGAAGTCATTCACGCAGTGTTGCCGAGCTGATGCAAAAATTCGAGCTGATGCAAAAATATATCGTCTCAATCAATAAAAAAGCAAAAGCAAGCAAGTAAGAGTGCTATATTCGAATCTTTTGTACCCTTCACCATGGGGCGAAAATAAGACAAAGTTATATAAATAAAGTTCTTTAAATAAAAATCATTCAACTTTTCTCCAGATATACAGATATCTTTTTTGACTTTGGGAAGTGCCCACTTGTCCAATCTCGCCCAAATGTTGGATGTTGTATTTTGATAACAAAGATACCTCTACCTAATTTTTATCTTGCCGTTCTCCAGTGCAGAAATCTTTAATGTCTTTTAATGGGAAGTGCCACGCCCACTTGAACAATCTCGTCCAAAAAAAAAAAAAAAAAAAAAATGTAAAGGTTTTAGAAAAGGTCTGAGAAAATTATTTCAGGTCGCTTGCCAATAAAATAATATATGGACGACTGTTAATGGCCTGTAATAATAATAATAAAAAGCAATATAATCTTAGAGGAGTTGAACGTTTATTTAACGAATATCATAACCTGTATCAGATGTTCTTAATCAGCGAATATTTCCAATCTAGATATCCTTCTTCAAGATCCTGTTAGGTGTTTAAATTAGAGAAAAAGTTTTGCCTTTAAACCTCTTCTTCTTCGACTTAACATAAAATATGTAATTTTTTTATTTAATTGTTATGTAATTAATTTTTTAATCCAAATTTTCGATATTTTAATCAGGCTAAAGTTTATCAAATTTAATTTTCATTAAATTATTTTTATGAAAATAAAAATTTAACAACATGAAAATAATAAAATTTTATTGATTATTTTTCATACTTGACTGAACTGGGAATCGATCCCAGGTTTTCACGGACAGGTTGCCCTGACATGTTTCGATTGTAACCACTCAATCTCTTCAAAGGGGCTTTCCCTGACATGTTTCGATTGTAATCACTCAATCTCTTCAGAGAGGCTTGCCCTGACATGTTTCGATTGTAACCACTCAATCTTTTCAGAGGGGCTTGCCCTGACATGTTTCGATTGTAACCACTCAATCTCTTCAGAGGGGCTTGCCCTGACATGTTTCGATTATAACCACTCAATCTCTTCAGAGGAGTTTGCCGTTTAACACTCACCGCCATAGACAACGGCTGCCAGTCAATAGTCAAACATCATTCTTTCGCCTAAACATACAGACTGTCATTTGCTCAATCATATAGCGTCCTGTAAGGTTGCCTGTAATAATTCTGATTGAGTTTCTACAAAATGTCAAGTGAGTTTTTGTTCTGCTTGTCCTGATTGAGAGTCACATAAGTCTTGACATTCTACAATTTGCAATTGAGAATCGGCTGTCTTCTGACTTTCCAACAGATTTTTTATAATGTTGCACTCTTAACATAAGGACGAAATCCTATTAGAGTTGCAACAAGTAGTAGTTGGATAACAACCAAAGGTGTACGTCCGTTCGTCTATGTAAAGCTTGTTTCCAAAGAATGTTTAAATAAAATTTGGCACATTTTTTGATACAAGTCATGCATACGACATATGGAAATATTGACATTCAAATCACCTCAAATCAGTACAAACAAGTAACAAGCAAACAAATCATTCAAGTTTGTGGCGGTAGGTTTTCCTTAATTTACCGCAGCCTCTACAAAAAACCTTACTTTTAGAAATCACTCTCACTAAATCTGTTAAATATGTTCCTACTACGATGAAGTCCTCTGTTCTTTTCCAAACCCCAGGGATATGTAAGAATATTTCACTTTTTGGTGTAACATTCTGCTGGGAAATCAGATGCAGTCAATTTCTGGAATTCGGCTGAGTTCAACATTAACAGGTCTCTTGAGATCGCGCTTGACCAGAGATCCTATTTGGTTTCAGACGGACTATTTGAAGACCAAGGAAAGGGAGATCTTAAAAATTCAGCTTAAATGGCTTATATTCGACCAATTTTGGAGAAGTTCGGCCTGCTAGCGGATCTCCCTAGGTGTTGTTGCTGAACAACCGATGCTGCAGCGAAAGTTAGATAGCTCCGGCTCCTAAGTCTGGGGCGGGTGTTGGTTATTCTCGCGCATAAAGGCGGTTGGTAAGGTGCCGTGCAATAAAGCCATAGGAAATAAAGCTATACATTGCCCATTTAAATTTTTTTCTTTTAATATAATTCTAGTTTATTTAAAAATTATTTTGTTGTTTTTTCTTTGGGTGCGCAAGGATTTTCTCCAATATGGTATAGCAAAAACCGGCTTCGCTAACTAAAGCTTGTCTGCATAGCCGGCCTTTGGCTGGGCGCAAGGATTTTCTCCTCTATGGTATAACAAAGACCGGCTTCGCTAACTAAAGCTTTTCTGCATAGCCGGCCTTCGGCCGGGTGCAAGAATTTTCTCATCTATGGTATAACAAACACCGTCTTCGCTGACTAATGCTTCTCTGCATAGTCGGCCTTGGGCCGGGTGCAAGAATTTTCTCCTTTATGGTATAACAAGTACCGGTTTCGCTAAGTAAAGGTTCTAAAATCTGCCTTGTTTTCGAACGAAGGCTGACTACGCAGAGAAGCTTTACTTAGCGAAGCCAGTATTTGTTATACCATAGTGGTGAAAATCCTTGCGCCCGGCCGAAGGCCGGCTATGCAGAGAAGCTTAAGTTAGCGAAGCCGGTATTTGTTATACCATAGAGGAGAAAATCCTTGCGCCCAGCCGAAGGCCGGCTATGCTTTGGAGTTTGTAAACATGTTGTGGCGGGCCCGCCGCGCGCGCCACGATCGCCCGCCGGACGTGCTTCCACCTACTGTACCATATTTTTTCAACACTTGACACTGGCAACTCATTCTTTTGGCAATTCGTAACCATAACAATTACACTGTTATGGCGTTATTTCCACTTTGGTTATTAATGGTGTTATTGCACTTGGATGGTGGTTATAAAGCCATATGGCTTTATTTCTCAATTCTTTTACACTACTGTTCTTTTTCTTATTCCGAATTTGTAGTTTTTTTAGAAAAACTTATTTTGAAACCTTTATGTGCTGTTTTCATTACACAAATGATTGAATGTGTGGTAAAAATTACATGAAAAGCACTCAGCTTCTTAATCACTGTATTGTGAATACAGGAAATTAATTTCCTTACTATATTTGAAATTAAAATTTATTACCTTTAACATTTGGTGAGCTTTTTTTGATTTATACATTTGTATAAATTTTAAATTTCTGATTCTTTTTTAACAAAAGTTAGAGATTTTTTGTCGTTCAAGTACAAAATATCCTTTTCTTGAAATCTTCTTCAAATCATCTTTGAGACTCCCTGTTTCATGCAAATGATTGCAGAAAAGCTACTCAACGATAGTAGAGACCCAATGACATACTACACTTTAAAAATACTTTCCATAGATATAAGGATGAAAACCTTAAGAAGCTGCTTAAAATGCGCATTATGAAAATGAAAATCTTACAAATTTCTCCCTAGAAATTCTACTATACGATACGGCAAAAAAGTAATAAAAAACAAAAGAAGAAAACGCGAACAAAAAAAAAAGTAGAACTTGAAACTGCAGCTGGAGTTTAAGACAAAACACTTTACACAAACATCTACATGCCACATGACTGACTTAAGCATGACAAACACTTGCAAACAAACACCTCGAAGAACATACCAATGTAACAACACATCACAACACAACATACATACATCCATGCATGCACATTTTCACACGCACACAAACATTTTTACTTTTCATCCTGGTAAGAAAAATTTAGAGATGCAAAGAACAAAAAAGAAAACTTATAACTTTATTCGCTGTAGAACGTGTTGCAGCAATAAATGTACATTTACAACTTGAAGGCATGAACGAAACAAAAAGAAAAGAAAAAAAAACAAAATGTAAAAAACACACATACAAATACATGAATTCTTACGCTTATTCATTCACACAGACGGACGTACAGACAGACATACATATTACCAACATAAGTAAACGTTGGTGAACAGGAAATAGGAATAAGACAGGAAAACTTTAAAACAAAAACAAATTCACAAAAAAGTAACGAAATCAAATGCCTGTTTAATCAGCTTAGACGAATTTCATTTACTCAACACCCTGCAACTTCTAACACCTAAAAGTATGCCAGAGATTTTGTTTAAAACTAAAAATGAAAAAAGTTTCAACAGATTTTAAATGAAAAGAATTTTTAATTCCATACAAAGATTTTTAGAGTATTTATTTTTTAGATTTTTGTGTCTTAGCTACAAATCGTTTATTACAATAAAATTGTGTAGTGTAGCGCCATAAGAAAACAAAACGTGTAATCTTAACTTGCCAACATGATTCGCGTTAGGGAAAAGGCATTGTAAACATTATAAATTCCTACATAGAGACTACACTATTTATATGCATAGTTTTTCTGGCTGTGCTTTATTTTCCTTCATTCTTTTTTGTTTGGCTGTTTGTGGTTACAACTTTTGCTCCCAAGTTATACACTCGAAAAAATTAAACGATTTAACTTAATAGCAAAACCAAGGGATTTGTTTTGAGAAAACGTTGGCCTATTTTATTCAGGTAACACAACTGTCGTAACATCATTATGTAAAAAGACAATTTGTTAATGAAAAGGTGAGATTTTTTTGGTGATGAAAGTCTCCGACTTTTTGAAAAGAAATTCAGATTTTTTGCAAAAAAATTTAAAACTTACTTCTTAGTTAAAAGGCATTGCTACTTCTTGGTAAAAGAAATTGGAGCCTTAGACTTTTTGATGAAAAAAGTGTCAATATGTTCTGCAAAATACTGTTTAAGGATGACTTTATATTTTAAGCAGTGAACATGAACAGCTCAGAAAGCTTAAGAAAAAGCCTCCATTTAATGCAATCCGTCAACAGCAGCGCCTTTAATTTGCCTATGATCAATAGTGCCGTAATATGAAACAGGAGCCCATACATAACGCCCCCTCTCTGAAATTGTTTATTTTTACGCATATCGTAAAGATAAAAGTTGTTGCCACCGGGGCCATCCAAATTAAACCTTTTTTCATCCGAAAAAATTACTTTCCGCCAATCCTTATCTCTAAGTTTTCTTTGTATAAGATCATATGACATGGGATATGATATTTGGCAAATTGAAGGCGCTGCTATTAACGGATTGCATTAATGGTGTTTTTTTCTTTAGATTTCTGAGCTGTAAATATTCACTGCTTAAAATAGCGCGAAGACGGTTAATTTACTTGAACTAACTAGGGTGCATTTTTGTTCGATTAAACGATTAATCGAAATTTGGCATTTTTGACTGATTCGATTAAACGAATAAAATTTCAAAATTAATCGATTAATCGAATAATTCTAAATCCAGACATTTTATAAATTACGAGATTTTTTTTCAATAATTTAGAAAAAATTAGTACTTGAGCAATTAAACATTCTTTTTGAAATAAAACTCGTCAATGTAGCTCCAAATTTTTGCTTCACTTTCGGGAACTTAGATTTTATAAGAGTCAATATAACATTCTCAAAGTTATTTTCGGGAATACAAAGTTTATTATTAATACGATTTCCGTATGACGTGCTTAAATCCCAGTTTTTCATATTTGATAAATACACTAAAATTTATTGTTGAGGGAAAGCTAGCTTCTATGCGCATTTCACTGGTTGCTAAGGCCTGCTCATCATCATCTATCTTTTCTTACATCCCCCTACACAGAAAAAATTATTTTTCCAATTCAAACAAAAAATTTGTAGAATCAAACAATTTTTTGTCTGAAATCGGTCCTATAAACAAATTCGCATATTCAAACAATTTATTTGCATTTTGTTTATTGAAAAAAAACACTGATTTTTTCAAACAAATAATTTAACTGAATCAAACAAAAAGTTTACTGAGATGCATATACTAAATTTCAAAATCAAAAAAAAAAAAAAAGGTTTTTGCACAAGCAATGATGCGCACACAAGCAGGCACTTTATTAGAAGATGATGGCAGAGAGAGCAGAGCGGCCGGCTGGCTTTGAGACACATTTTTTTGTTGGAATAATTTTTGAACGAAGTCTTTTTTTATACACACGATGTTTTTCGTCATCACTCACTGTTGCTGTATCCTTTCCTTTGCTAATGAAGAAGAAATGTAACCCAAAAACGGCGACAGACCGACTCGATATGTTTTTCGTCATCATAATATTTTTGTATTTGATGTATTTAAGCAAACAGTTTGAAAAAATTGAATACGGGATTTTGGTTTTTTTTAACCAACTTTGAAACCAATCAAAAATTTATTTTGTTTCTTATAATGTTGTTGTTCTTTCTGTTGTTTAAAAAGAGTGAAACGTTTTTTTACCTGCTATTTTTTTTTACTTCACACCTTTTCATCTTTCTTACTGTTGTACTTTTGTAAAGTGTCCAAAAATAGACTGTATGTGTTTTTTGTTGTAGTTCTTATATTTCACATTAGGAAGTGTTGCTTACGATCAAATAAAAAAATGCAAAAAGACGACAACATTAAAAAGCGTTAAATATTTCATACAATATTATATTTTTGAATGGTTGTCAACATTTTTGTTGGTTAAATAAAAATCAAACAAAAATTTTAATTGAATCAGTAAAAAAATTTGTAGAAATTAAAAAAATTTTCAAACAAGCGTTTGTTTGAAAATAATTCGGCAATAATTTTTTCTGTATACAAAAGTCATATGGAAACTGTATTAATAATAAACTTTGTATTCCCGAAAATAACTTTGATAATATAATTGCATGTGCCCGTGCATAAAACTGAATTGACAAATTGGTTTAGTTCGTTGCTTTCTTACGAAGACAATAGAATGAAGCGGTTTGTTTTTTAATTTTGTTTTTTCTTTTAACCCACTTACAACTACAATTCGAGTCGGAAAGAACCCAACCAATTGTAGGGGGATGTAAGAAAAGATAAACACACTGTTTATTGTTGGTGTTTTGGTTAATCTTTGATATTGTTACAAGTAAGACTTAGAGTGTTTATAACTCTTATTCGCTTAAGGTTTTATTTGTTTGATATTTTTGGCTTTTCTAAAATCTTTGGAAAAGGTTTCCTGATGAGCTGGTGTAAGCAACCGGCGAAATGAGCATAGAAGCTAGCTTTCCCTCAACAATAAATATCAGTGTATTTATCAAATATGAAAAACTGGGAAAAGCACGTCATACGGAAATCGTATTAATAATATAACATTGGATTTTTTGAAAGTTTTCACGGACATTCCATCCTCTGCTATGCTTCTGTAAATAATTTCCTCTAGAGAATCGTTTTTTTCATTTAAAATTTTATTTTAGTATTTTATTGGATTTAAGGGTAGGTTAGGGTATTTTGGTGTAGAAAAAGGTAAAAACATAATTATAAATCGTATTTATTCGTCATTTTCTACAGTATCGTCTTCATTTTCAATATTTACGTTACAAATGTCGTTTTCTTCAAGTAAATTTAAGACTTTTCTCATTCCTGTCAGAAGAAGGTCTGACGTCAAAAGCAACCTGTTAAGCACATCTTGGTTGCATTTTATTTTTGAACATTTTCTAGAATAATTTAGCCTGTATGTGCGAACATGTTTATTACGGGCTTCTGCCACTTCGTCGGAGAGTTGACCGATTGGCAGAACAGGGAAACAAATAATTAGCAGTTTCCTTACATTAAACCTCGAACTTTTTGGTGTTAATTTTAATACCAAAGCACATGACCTCTAGTATCGGGTGATTTTTTAAGAGCTATAGGAAAGTTTAAAAAAAACACATAAAATTCAGAAAAATTCATGAAATCTTTATTTGAATCGATAGTACGGTCCATATAATTTAATGTTTGAAGATTATTTCATGCACATGTTAACCGTGACTGCGCCTCAAATGGTCCATCCAATAGTCCAATTTTGGCATACTCTTTCCAACATTTCGGCCGGTATCTCATGAATAAATGCTTCAATGTTGTCTTCCAATGCGTCAATTGAAGCGGGCATGTGTGAATAGACATAATCTTTAACATAGCCCCACAAAAAATAGTCAAAGCGTTAAATCGCACGATCTAGGCGGCCAATTCACCGGTCCCGAACGTGAAATAAAATGTTCACCGAACTCGCCTCTCAATAAGTCCATTGTTAAGCGTGCTGTGTGGCATCAAGCTCTTGCATTTTGGGCAAAAAAAATTTGGATATCATCTCACGGTAGCGTTCACCATTCACAGTAACGTTACGATTCGCATCATCTTTGAAGAAGTACGGTCCAATATTGTCACCAGCCCATAAACCGCACCAAGCTGTGACTTTTTCTGGATGCATTGGTAGCTCTTGCAATGCTTCTGGATGATAATAGATAATAGCTAAAAAATCACCCGATAGCAATTGAATTTAAATTATCGTTCGATTTTAATTTCACTTCATTTCGATTTCTTGAACATAACCGATAAATTAAATTAATTGAGTCAACAAACCTACTTTTGTCGTTTTTTATTTTGTAAAATGAATTACTAAATTGTGTTGAAAAACGTAACAAAAATATAAGCTTAATTACACACTAAATATGACTGACTGATTTTTTTTATTTCCCACGGACGCATACATTTGTTTATTCGAGTTAAAACTTTAAAAATATTATACATTTACAGAAATACTGTTTATTTTTATTATTCGATTAATCGGTATAAATTCTTCGATTAATCCTATAATCGAAATTAGTAATTTTAAATTATTCGAAAAATTAATCGTCTAAAATTGTTCGATTAATCGAACTCCCGCTAAATAATTATTTTAAGAGATAGAATGGGCTGAATTTGAGGCAATTCTAAGAATTTTTCGCTTGTCTTATGATGTTAGAGCTGCGGGAGTACCTCTTTTCTAGTGTTTTATATGTTTCGAAATTTTTTATATAGTTCATTTCACAAAAATGCAATTTTTTCACACAAATGTACTTTTTTTTTACGAAAATGAAATTTTTCAAATAATTCCACTTTTTCACAAAAACGTAATTTTTTAACAGAATGCACTTTATTTTTTTTTTACAAAACCGCACTTTTTCCGCAATATTAAAAAAGTGGAGCTCTTATTTTTTTTCTCAAAAATGCAATTTCCCAGTTGGCCATGTCTTCAAGACAACGTCGACGACGCGTACAAGACCCATAGTAAATACCTGACGACATAATGGCGACAGCCCATGCAAATCATCGACGACTTTTTCGAACAAAGGGCACTCAAGTCGTGCACGGCAATATGAGCGACATTATCATGCACATTGTCGTTAATGATCATATGGGTAACAACCCAGGCAGAAAAATACAATCACCAGGACGCTGTGCCGACGTTGCAGGGGGTACTATCAACATCAATACAACGTACTGTTTACCAAATTTACAATGTTGTCGCAATATTAAAATGATAACGCCAAATGTGCGTCTTCCGACTCTTCTTTTTGGTGTTGTCACAGTACTGTAAATCTAAATTTACAATGTTGGATTCACGAATTTACAACGTAGTCACAACCGTCTACCGACTCTTATTTTCAATATTAAGCAAAACAAGCAAACATTTGTATATTATCTAATCAAAATAGTTTTTGTGTTTTCATTTTAATACCACACTTTTAAATTCATAAGACTAAATTTTTGTATATATAGCGTTGTAGCAGTATAGAATTATTATAAACACGGTATTAGGGAATAAATGTTTAATTCTTTTATATACAGTATTGTAGCGGTATAGTTTTATGGTAAATACGACTTTAAAAAACTAAAGTCGTGTATTTGTATTTAGGGTGTTGTACCGGTGTTGAATCTTATTTAAAAACGGTATTAAAAAACTAAGGTTGTTATTTTGTATCTACAGTGTTGTGATGGTACCATATTTTTGGTAGAGTCACAATTTTGTATTTACAGGGTTGTGGCGGTACATAATATTTAGAAGAGTCGTAATTTCTGCCTGGGAATGTGGTTAAAGTTGTCATTGGCGACTATATAAGCGAATTTTTTCCCATAAAGTCGTTAATGACCGATTAGCGACATTACTTTAATATTGTCGTTGATGACCGTATTGTGGACACTGTCTACGATTTAGTCGCTGATATGAAATTGACAATAAGGCCGAGGCCACGCAATGAGCGGCTAAGCGTCAAGCGGCTGAGCGATGAGCGTCAAAGCGTCAAGTTTGAGCGGCAAGTGGCTTATTACTGAGCGTCACTTCTGAGCGGTTATTTGTTAAAATGCCAGAGTGGCTTGTTCAATGTTATTACGCGAAAATCGTATTCATAAAAATGTAATGCGTTTTTTAAGAAAAACAAGTAAGAGAGTATAGTCGGTCAAGGCCGACCATATGATACCCTACACCACAGTATTAAAAAACACATCATGTTTATAAGTCCATATAAATATGGATTTATCTATGTTTTCAAACTTCATTAAAATCGGTTTGCAAGTTTGTGAGAGGCAGAAATTGCCCCCTTCCTCCCCTTGTGGTCCTATTTTTTAAAAACTATATAGCTTATATGTCCATATAGATATGGAAATATCTATGTTATAAATTTCATTAAAATCGGTTTGAGAGGCAGAAATTGCCCCTATCTCCCCTCGTGGTCCTATTTTTTTTAAATGCATCCCTTTTGTGTCCATAAAGATATGGTTCTATCTATATTTTAAATTTAATTAAAATTGGCTTAATAGTTTCTGAGAGGAATAAATGTCCCCCTATCTTTCCTCGCGGTCCACTATTGTGGTGTGGGTATAAAAAATTGCAGCCTGTTCGTCGATTTCGAGCGAAGACTTCGTTCGCTTAACTTACATTTAAAACAAAAACAAATTATAAACAAGTAAGAAAGTATAGTCGGTCAAGCCCGACCATATGGCACCCTACAACACAGTATTAATAAACACATCATGCTAATGTGTCCATATTTATCAAGCAAGGGGAATTAAACCATTTATATACAAATCTACCCAATACAATACTGCCGTATGTCTGTGAAATGCTTTGATTTGCTGTTGCTAAAAGTTAACACCAAATTGACAAAACAAAAAAATAATTTCTCGGTCATATTTTTATTTTAAAATTTGATAATCTGTCTTGCCATAATTCGGTCGGCTTTGTACGGATGAAATCATAAGCTCCATATCAACTTTTGCCATGTTTATTTTTTGACGCTCAGAAAACAACTAAAAATTAGAACAAGTTTTATTTCTGAGCGACGCCGCTTAGCCGCTCAAAAATTTCGCTCGCATGCCGCTCATTTCGTGGCCACTTCAATAGTATTTCAAATGTTTTAATTTTTTGACGCTCATCGCTTAGCCGCTTGACGCTTAGCCGCTCATTGCGTGGCCTCGGCCTAAGGTATGTAACGAAAACCGATATATCGGCGATACTACAGATTTTCCGATATAACCAGGCTAAGGGGAACGGGAAAAGGGGTCTTACTTGAGGATAAAGATACTTCAAGTTCAAATAGGTTTCCTGACGACTGCAGTAGATTTTTAGCGGAGGCTCTAGGGATTTTGAAGGTAAGAATTGGTAAAAGGTAACATTGCTGGGGCTCGACGGTCATTATATATGAGGACAGTTCTAAGGGCCTTGATGGGCTGTGAATTCAAACGTTTTCTACGTTTAGGATTATTTTTTTTTTAATTTTTTTTTGATTTTTGATAATAAATAATAATAATAAAAGCAAAATATCAAGAAATTTTAATTTCAAATTAAATAAAAATTTAAAGTTTATAATTTTTTTTAGTAGAGGACAACAAAAGCGACCATTGCATGCATTTTGTCGTCAAAGTGGTTTGGAACACGAGAAAATTAATGCAATGGTCACTTAGTTGTCCTCAATGAAGTATTATTCAAGACAAATTTAAAAAAATGTCTCCAAATATGTTATATAGGCGACAAATTCAAAAATGTCCTAAATACATCGTTGACGACATTTTCGTCTATGACCATTTTGCCAATTGGGTTCTTGACAAAAATTAATTTTTTCCAAAGTTCACTTTTATTTTGGAAGAAATTATTATAATAGCGGTTTTCACCCTTGAAAGTGAACTCCTTTGCAGACCTTGTGGATCTTATTAATTTAGTTAAACTACTAAGATTAACAACACTGCAACAACAAAATGTATTAGACAAAAATTTACTACGCTGTGGTAAACAAAAAACACGTTTGTTAAATAACCCAGAATAAAACAGTTGAAGAAACTTTATCTGTCTTTTTCACTCACTCAGCAACTTCTTTAATTAACAATACTAACGAAAAAGACACTCACGCTTTGTAGTATAAAATCGTATTAAGTAAAACAGAGTTGTACAAATACAAAGGGTGAAAACCGCTAATTAGTATTGTGATTATTTTTTTGTACAGTTTATGGTTTCTACTCCAAACTTTTAATATTTCTAATCAAGCTAAAGTTCATTAAATTTAATTTTCATTAAATTATTTTTATGAAAAAAAAAAATTTACAACCGGTTACTCTTACATGTTTCGATTGCAACCATTCACTTTCTTCAGAGTGGTTTGCCGTTTAATACTCACCGCCACTGGCGACGGCAGCCAGTCAATAGTCAAACATCAATCTTTAAGCCAAACCTAGATAGATCGAATTTTTTTTTAAATGATTATCTATTTTAATTGATTTGCATATTCTTCCTTACTTCTGTTGTTCGTACTTTTTGTCAAGAACTCTTCTTGAAGTCCAAAGTACATTTTTCTGTTTTTCATGTTTTTGTCTTTCTTTTTTTTTGTTCAGTCAAGAATGAAAAGTTATCAAGAAATCACGAAAATTCATTTTGATGTACTTTAGCCTGTGCCCATGTTCTGTAACTCTCGCGTCGAGAAACTTTTCGATTGAAATGTGTGAAATGAAACAAAAATGCCATATATTGAAACAAACAGCTGTTTTTCTCACTAAACTGTAACTTTTTTGGCGAGTATTAGCTGTCACGTAAGGAACTTACTCGCCAATTTACAGAAAAAGTGTTTCTGTAACATTTTTGTGAGAAAAGTTCCCGCTTTGAACTGTCAAAAAAACTCACGAATAAAAATGGGGCGAAAAAAAATGTTAACACTAAAAAACAATTAAAAAAGCAAAATGCAAAGAATAATAATAACAACATTTTGTTCTGAGCACATTTTTTCATTGTTTAATTATTTTGCTTTTTACATTTTAATAAAATATACGAATGTCTTCAAAGCTCGTTTGCAAACAACAAACATTAAAGCCGCACTTTACATTATTTGGTATAGCCGACTGTTTTATTTTCGCCGCCGTCGTTGAAAATTTGTCAATTTTTGTAAATTTTGGTCGCCGTCAAAGATATGTGTTACTGGCGTTCTCAACATCTGCAATGTCACATCGGCTTCGGGTGCAATGTTATCATATTTATGAAGTAACTACGTAATCTCTTTTGATATTTTTCCACATGAGTTACAGACACAGTTTTTTCTCACTTTTCGAGAAACGATGGAATATTTTGTTTCACATCTTTTCGATGCGAGATGTTCTCACTAAAGTTACAGAACATGGGTACTGATTAAAAATATTAAAAATTTGGATTAGAAATTATTATTATATTACAAATATTACTTTTTTAACAAAAGTATGTGTATTCTTGCAAATAAATCGGATGAAGTGGGTTGAGGGCTAGAGTGTACGAATATTTAAATTTCATAAAAATCAATTATACCGCTGTTGATAATTGAAAAATAGAGAAAATTCCTTCGAGCCGGATTTGAACCAGCGACCTATGGATATCTTTGCCTCTAAATTAGAACTCTACAGTCCACCGCTCTACCAACTGAGCTATCGAAGGTTGCTTTTTTTTTTGTCAGTTAAACAAAATTTAACGATTTTCAAAAAGGTTAAAAAATAAAGTTTCGTATTTGCTTTGATAAATAATTAAGTTTATTCTAAGTAAATTTTTTCCTGAATCTAAATATAGAAATTTCCTCAACTTTTCTCTTAGTGCATCCCTTATACCCAAGGTGTAAACAGACAAAGCATCAGCATTGTAAATGGAAAACAAACAGAATAAAAAAACCCCGTTTGTTTAAGGACTAAAAAGGACCATGTTGTTAAAAGAGTAAAAGAGATACTAAGGAAACCTTATAGGCGCTGCAATAAAAAAATGATCTAGTAAGGAATTTTAAATTAATTGTGGTTAAGAGCTAAAGAAACAGAGCTCACGTTTGTTGGTATATACTTTTTTTTGCTGTTGTTTGTATGTTTGTTTTCTATTGCACAATGTACATAAATTAAATAATTTATCAAAACAGCAAAGAAAGTGTTAATAAAGCATGTGGTGTCAAATTTAAGGCTTGTTTTAGAATTGTTATAGAATTATAACGAAAAAAAGCTAATATTTAAATTTTAACAGGTTTTCATATAAGACTTCATAATTTTTTAAAAAAATATTCAATATCAAGGCATTTTTTTAAATCTATTTCTGGATTTGCTTTAGAATGGTGTCTTATCTTTAAAGCAAGAAGATTACCTTTTGACCCTGCTTATTTATATATTTTGTTAAACAATTTGCAAACTTTGAATGCATCTTAGTCTATTAATAAGACCTTCGATAGCTCAGTTGGTAGAGCGGTGGACTGTAGTGCGGCAATTAATAAATAAAAAAGAAATCCATAGGTCGCTGGTTCAAATCCGGCTCGAAGGATGTACTATTTTTTAATTTCAAAATGTTATAATTGTTTTAGTACTAACTGCCAGGTAGCAATATTTGATACTAAATGCTTATCGGAGTTAAGAAGTTTTACAATCGTTTAGTTATTATTTTTAATCAATAAAACCTTCTATTTTGGAAATGCAAAAATTCAAAGATAAATTCACCCAGACCTTTTTTGGGTTAATTTGGTTATGCGTCTGACTGCAGAAAGGCTTACGATATTTCTAGCTAATTCTTCGCTTAAGAAACTACTTTGCTACATTCAAAGAAAATAAACTGTCTTATGTACATGTTTCGAAAAGGATTGAGTAAATCGATATAATTTGCTATAAAATACAATTAATAAATGTAATTCTTTAGTGACGTTTAGGTTCAAAATGTTGTTTTAAAATCGCAGCTTTTAAATAATTTGGAAAAAATTTTCGTCATAAAAACAACCTTCGATAGCTCAGTTGGTAGAGCGGTGGACTGTAGGAGCATTTGGAATAGATAAAGCAGATATCCATAGGTCGCTGGTTCAAATCCGGCTCAAAGGATTTTTTTTATTTGCATAGGTCCACCGCAACAAAAAAATTATAAGTTCTTGAAAAGACTTTGTTTTATAATATTTTAACAGGAAAACAATAAAATTTATTAAAAGTAAAAAAAAATTATATTTATTTATAACCCATTTCGAGATTTATGAATGCAAAGTCGAACAAGTGCAACTTTTCTTATTTGGATATTTCTATTGTACGTTTTGCTATGATAACAGTTCTTAAAGAGAGACATTATGCATTGACTTTTTCTCTCTAACACCTTTCGGAAGGTACAAAGAGTCAAAATAGAATGCACAAGAAACTATGCGATTGCAAATAACTGTAATTTTTTTCTTTGTATTATCTCATATTTCGATGTCATGTGCGACATTGAAAAACATAATTTTCTATCCATGCGTCGAAAGTAAAAGTAGAAAGCTCACCAAATTACCAGGCCAAACAGAGATTTTTTATAAAATTAAAATAAAAAAAAAATTTCTGTAAAATAGCAAGATTTGTGATCTTGGTACTTATATAAAAATGTTCACGTGCGACACCGTAAGTGTGAAAATTAAAAATTTGAAAATTATTTTTTTATATATGGAAATGATTTATTTATGTTAATATATTTATTTCAATCATTTAAATCTAGATGAGCAAAAAAAAGCACTAAATTCAAAAATAAAGGCATATTCTAGCCATTAACAATGATATACGATACGATGAGATAAGACTTTAAATGACGATGCTATATATATGTATAAAATTTAGGGCGTGGCAAAAAATACCTTTTATTCTAGGGCGTGACTGATGAAAATTTTTTTGTTTGGATTGGCTTCTACCTGATTTAAGGTTGTGTGTGTGTGAAAAATAAAAAAGGGGCTTTATTTGTAGGCGGGTCATAAAAGTGGGCATATTAAAATCTATACATACGTAGTTTTAGAAGGACTTTCTTGGCACGGAAAAAAAAATTGGACATTTGGTGGAAGGATCCGAGATGGCATAAGTGGCGCCCAGAATTTGAGATCGGATTAAAAAGTCACCAAAGACAGAAATGCAGCCACTATCAAGCCATGAACAACAATATGCAATATGATGAGATCGGACTTTAAATGGCAGCGCTAAATATAAAAAACCAAAAGGGCTGTATTTTGGGGCGTGGCAAAAAAAAAGTGTTTCCTGTTTTAGAAACTTCATTGACATATCTTTCATTCTAGGAGGTGACAGGCACAACTTTTTTTTGTATGGAGGTCGACCCAGTCTAATCAACATATATATCATGATGGAAAAAATGTCATGTGCGACAGATCACGTGCGACAGCGATTAAAGCTAAATAAAAAAAGCATACATTATTTTTATTTAAAATTACAGCCATATTTAAGAGACATGAGTGCATTACATTCTACAAGTTTTCGCATTCAAATATTGCCTCAGGTTTCGCTGAAATCGGCATTCGAATTAAACCACAAAACCCCCTTCTGTTTTCGTCACGTGCAAATGCCTTGTTTTTTTACAATTTTCTTGAAAACAAAACAATTTATCAAAATGAATAATAGCACTTATTATAGGGCTAATTAATAGCTATAACTTGAATCTATTGCCAAAATAAAAATACGTTTTAATTTGACTTTTTTTTAACTTTAAATGTGTACGATGGTCACGTTCGACATTATGGAAATGCCCATATACATATTTAAAAAACCATTTCACACCTATCGTGAATAAAAGTGAACAGTTTTTCCTCGAAATTTAGCTTTTTCCTATACAAATTTTCCAGGCCTGATTATTGGTAAAACAAATTAATTATTTTTTGAGCAAATTTGCATATTTTGTGACTTAAAATGTATTTTTTTTGTGACTTTTAGTAAAAAGTATCAATTTTTTAGTAAAAGAAGTTTGAATTTTCTTGGTAACATTGGTAGTTTTTGTTAAAAATGTTGCTATATTTGGTAATAATTTTGGGCCATTTTGGTTAAAACTCAGGAAATTAATAAAACTCTTTGATGTAGAAAAGTTATTACATATTTTCAAAAATTTAAATATATTATAGCAATTGTGATTTTTTATTAATCTGTTGGTTTTACTGGCTTAAGTTCATTAAATTATTTAAGGGAAGAAAGAAATTTTACAACATGAAATTAATAAAAAATTTTTTTTTTGATAATTTTTATTCTTGACTGAACGGGGGATTGAACTCGGGTCGAATGTACATGTTTCGAGAATAACCACATTCCCATTATCAGAACTCTTTGCAGTTCTACCGTTTGGCGCCACTGCAGCGCACAGACAGGTATTTGGCTCGAAACGTCGCTCAAAAAAATTTTTTTAATTAAAAATTTTATATTGTATTTTATTGAATTTAAGGGTAGGTTAGGGTATTTTGGTGTAGAAAAAGGTAAAAACATAAGTATAAATCGTATTTATTCGTCATTTTCTACAGTATCGTCTTCATTTTCAATATTTACGTTACAAATGTCGTTTTCTTCAAGTAAATTTAAGACTTCAATCAAAAGTGGTTTCTTTGGTTTTTCTCATTCCTGTCAGAAGAAGGTCTGACGTCAAAAGCAACCTGTTAAGCACATCTTGGTTGCATTTTATTCTTGAACATTTTCTAGAATAATCCAGCCTGTATGTGCGAACATTTTTATTACGGGCTTCTGCCGTTTCTTCGGAGAGTTGACCGATTGGCAGAATAGCCTCCCTTTTTACGGCTGCTCCATGGCGCAACACCTTGTGCAACGTCAGTGACATAGGGTGAAATTGATAAAGGGAAACAAACAATCAGCAGTTTCCTTACAGTAAGCCTCGAACTTTTTGGTGTTAATTTTAATACCAAAGCACATGGCATCTAGTATTATTTTTAACCTGTATATTACATTTTTTTCAATCCCAGATATCTCTGCTGATCTTTCGTATTCTTCAAAATAGCGGCGACTGGTATTCCCATCATTAGTATTGCCTTAGGTATGTCCAACAATCTTGATTAACCTAGTTTTCAACAAAGCCCATGTACTAAAAAATCTCTAAAAATTTAGGTGTGTATTGGGGTGGCTGTTTTTTGCTTTTCAAATTTCTGGAGGGTCTATTCTACAAAATACTATCAAACTTTAAGCTCAGAAATGAACAGACATAGTTTAAAACCTCTGTGATATAAAAAGATGTGTGTGTGTGTGTGTTTTTTTGCATTTGTAGAGCTTAACTAACCATTATGGACAAAAAACTAGTTAATAATTAGAATCAATGTAAAACTTAAGTTTTAGATAAAGCACATACCTGATTGTACACAGTCCATAATAGAAACTAACACAAAATCTACTTTATCATCATAAAATTAATTTTTGAAGACATTAACGTTTTGAGCGTATCGAACAATCACACGAACACGTTTGTCGAACGGTAACTTCCGACTGACTTTATGCAGCTGGTGAAAGGCTCAAGCGCGCCATGTTGGTTCTATTGTTTGGAAGGCTCTAGCTGACTATTAAAAAATAACAGCAAAAATGGTGTAGTGCTAATATAAAAAAAATGAATTTTGAGCGACTTTTAGGGTCAAATACCTGTCTGTGCAGCGGCTGCCAGTCTATAGTCAAACATCAATCTTCAACCAATATTATTGGTGGCTCGAAATTTGTTGTAATTAATTATCTATTTTAAATTCCTATCACTAAAATGTTTAAATGAAAATTAAATTTGATAAACATAAGGGGGTAATTTTGTTGTTCACTTCACCTTGCGTTGAGAAAATTTTCATATAAAATTTTTTGAAATTTTTAAAATTCAAAAAATTTTATATGAAAATTTTCTCAACGCAAGGTGAAGTGAACAACAAAATTACCCCCTAAATAAGCATAATTTAAAAATATCAAAAATTTAAATTTTAACATTTTTTCGTAAAAAAAAGAGAAAAAATAGTTATGATTTTTTTTGGCGTAAAAAACACTTTCAGTGAATTAAGTAGAGACTTTTTGGTGAAGTTGTAGAAATTTTGAAGTAAAAGTAGAGATTTTTTAGTGTAAAAGTAAAAATTTGTTAGTTAAACAGAAGAGACTTTTTAGTAAAAAAGTTGACACTTTCTAGTAAAAAAAATGTAAAAACTTTTTAAAAAAAGTCAAGATTGATTGTTTAGGAAAACGTTTAAAAATTCAATGTTTCTGTTATGGAAACCAAACGAGACTTTTTGTTATGCAAAATTTAAGACCTTTTGATAAAAAGCACTCCAAGTTTAAGGAGAAAAAGAAGAAGTAAAAACTTTTTGTTAAAAATGATGCTACTTTGTGTTAAAAAAAGTTGAGGAATCAGCTCGCGGGTTATTGTCAATTTTTTTAAGGGCTACCAGGCTGTTTGTCTACCTTCACGTGGCAGTGGGAAATTTGACAAGCACACCGTAGAATACATATCGTGCAAACAAACATTTGTAATCCAACTTATTCTGATATTCAAAAAAAAAAAAAAAAAAAACTGAATCGAAGAAAAAGATAATATTTGCAGTTTTGCTATGAATCGTATGAGATCGGAACAGAAAAAAAGTTAAATTTAGTGATAAAAAACATTAATAAATAACTTAATTAAATTAAATAAACAAAAATTAAATATTTATAGCGAAAAATTTCGTACTGTCCAGGTGTTAATGTTTTTTAACTGCAATAAATTTAATAAAACTTTTTAATTTAAGTACGAACAAAAAAATATACAAAAAATATTTCTTGTTTTGCATTTAATTAGACAGTTTTGTAAACGAAAAAAAGCAAAAAGTCAAAGAACTTTTCGTCAGAAAATGAACCACTTGATAAAACGTTGCTACGATCGTAATGCAAACAATGTCGAAACGAAGAAACTTTCGATCCGAATTGATTTGAAACGCAGAATAAGGTTGAATGATTTCGAGGTCAAATAATTCCTCTTCAGCGTCTTTGCTGTTGGAGGGGAAACTTAAACAATAAAAACAACATTCGAGAATTTTTAAGGAAAAAGTTGAGAGTTCCATTTTTTAAAAAAAAGAAATAGAAATTTGGCGGTAAATTTCGGCATTCGACATCGATCGAAATTTCCATTTAAATTAAAATGTAATTTTAATCAGAATCGAATTCCCTTGTTTGGCAAACGTAGTTGTGAATTTTTTCTTTGTAAAAAATTTTTATTTTAGTTCCTTTATTTTAATCCGATACGGTATGTTTCATCACATCGATTTCAAAACTTTTGATTTTAAAAGGTGTGATGCATTTCAATCGATTTTACAATCCACTTCTGAATAATAGTCTTAATTTTTTTCTCAGAATACCAATCAATTAAAGAAAAGGGACGTAGTGAGCGAGAATGAAGTTTTGAGAAAAACGTAAAAAAGTAAAATTTTAATGTTTTTCTCATTTTTATCGATTTTCCCAAGAACCCGTTTTTTGACACACTAGGCCCCTTTTCTCGGAGAAGGTCACATATAACATTAAATTTAAAAGAATATAGACAGGAAAACAGAAGAAAATGTATAAAAAATAAATTTTTTAAGAAACAGAAAACGTTATCGATTTGAAATCGTGTCGTTTTTAAAATTACATTACATTAGGGACTTAATTAATTAATTTTGTTCAGTCAGCTTATTTAATTAAAATTATGAAGTTATTAATGAAGTTATTGAACTGCAATAGCTTAATAAACACGAAAACAAATAGCATTTGAATGAAAATGCAAATTAAGTTGCAAATTATTGATGAACAAAATTTTAAGCGATTCTGTCAAAATCATACATTTGTGGAATCACAAGATAAAACTATCTTGTGTTTATGATGTTGTGTACATATTTCTATTTTAATTATTTCATTTTCGTTGAGCTTAATACAATTTCAATGTAAAATCCTAATTTTATGTTTATGATGATGATGATGTATTTGATACTTTGGCATTTAAATACATACGCGATAATATTCAATTATTATGCGAGTTATTAAAAAAGGGGTGGTTCTATGACACACACACACATACACCCACAAGTATACATGTGTGTGTTAGATTTATATGAGTTTAATTAAATATTTGTGGCAACATGTTTTGCATAAATTGTTGTTGTATAATTTCGGTTTTAGTTTTATGGTTTAATTAATGATCTCTAACAGACTTCTAATTTCACACGCACACTCACACAAACGCACTCTAATACACTTGTAAGAACATACACAATCTTTAAACAACAGCCATACACTGAAAAAATTTTCTTCACAGATCCAATGAAATTTACATTAAAATTCAACCTATGTAACCTTTCATTGGATTAATGAAATGTTTCATAAAATCAATGAAAATTTTGCATTAGTTTAATGACAAACGTTTATTTTATCCATTTTTTCAATGAGGATTCATAAAATCAATGAAAATTTTGTCATTGATTTTATTAATCCTTCATTAATCCAATGAAAGGTTACATAGGTTGAATTTTAATGTAAATTTCATGGGATCTGTGAAGAAAATTTTTTCAGTGTACATAAAAATACTTCTAAATTAATATGAGTGTGAATAAAATTTGAGAAATTAATTGATAACTTTGGTTAAAATCTATTAATCAATATGATTATTTGTTTGACAAGTGGGAAAAGTTTAAGAATTTTTGAGATGTTTAAAGCAAACAAAACTTAACTTTTGTTTAACAGCAAAACAATTAAACAAAAGCTTTCATTAACTTTTGGCCGTTTTTGATTAATTTTTTTTAACGAAACTAAAAAAATAAAGTGCTTTTTTCTGAAAAATTGAATTTCTCATTACATCAAGTTTTGAGATCAGTAAATCATAGTTGACCTTGTCAAAAGCCTTGCTAAAGTCAGTATAAATGACATCAGTTAGCAGACTGTTACAAAAACCCGTAATGATATATGACGTCAATTCCATTAAATTTGTTGAGGTTGATCCTCCTTGACTTAGGTCCCATATAATGTACGCATTGGGAAATTGTTTAAATATGCCGTAGCAAATAGTGATATTGCGGTTTAATTTTTTCTAATTAAGCTTCATATGGCCAGAAATAATACCACACATTTTTCTAAAAATCAGTCCATGATTTACCTAAGGTGTCTTCCCAGTAAAAACTTCGCCTACAAATTAATGTGTTGAGTAATCAGAACAACATAAGAGCACTACTTACAATTCTACTGAAAGAACCAATGAATTTTACAAGGGATGTCCCAAAATGAACGCATTAAAAAGTAAGTCATTATTGTTTTTACCTGCATAGATCCAGAAAAAAGTAGTTATAGAAGTTGTTATAGATGTAGTAATAGAAGAAAGCTATAAAATAATGAGTTAAAGAAGCTATTCATTTTGAAAAAGTAGGCGAAGTTTTTACTGGGTTATTACGCAGCCTTCTGAAAACCACTTTTAAACTATAAAACGCTATAACAATTTTCACTATTGTATTAAATTTTTTTTTTTTTTAATTTAGGGTTTTTATCACGAGAAACCGTATGATTGAGCCACAATTTACAATGGGGCCATTGCTTAAAACCATTTAAGTTCGGCTTACACTGCCGCGAATTATGATATTTTACTCAAATATGTTCAAATTTAGTTTTATTTGTCTTTCCGATTGTCGGTCAACACACGGAAAGTATTATTTACTAAATCACCAGCAAATATGGCATGAACCAAGAAAATTTTGTACGATTCTCGTCCAAACCAAAAATTTCTTATTGTACACATACGTGGTGTGGCTTGGTTTAAGTAAAACGTTATGACTCAAAGCGAACTATAAATTACTTAAATAGAACTAAAAAAAATTCATTTTAATTCTATGGTTACTTAAATCAAGTTTTCGTTGCTTATGGCCAATTTTACCAATTCTATTTAAATATCAATTCATATTTAAATAAAGTTTTTCATATAATTTTAGTTTAATTCGACATGAAAAACTAAATTTAAACAGAAATTAATATATAAAAAATTGGTGAAATCGCCTGTTAATGTTTTACAAAATACAACGAAAAGCCTGAATTTTTTACATAAAAGCATTAGAAACTGGGAATTATTTCCTTCCGAAGGTTACTATGTATTTTATAAAGCTTTTTTGTAATAGTTCTATTCCTTCAATTTTTCAGAAATGACTTTATACACTACCAGACTATTATATTGTATTTTCTTTTTACATTTTACCTTAGCCTTCCGTTGGAAAGCAATGAGGTATATTGAATGTACAGAAAAATTTACAATTATTAGACACCAGCAGAATGTAATGCATTTTCTGGCCCGCTACGGCCTTCGTCAGCATTCTTTGTGTCTCACTGGATAGTGTTACTTTATAAATTGAATGTATTTAACTCAACTATTTTAACAAATAGAAATTGGGAATTATTTCCTTCCGAAGGTTACTTTATATTATATTCCACATTTTTTAAATTTTCCTGTACATAAAATATACCTCATTGCTTTCCAAAGGAAAGCTAAGGTAAAATGTAACAAGAAAATACAACATAATAGTCTGGTAGTGTATAAAGTCATTTCTAAAAAATTGAAGGAATAGAACTATTACAAAAAAGCTTTATAAAATACATAACTGAAATTTAGCTCATAGAATAAATTCGAAAAAAAATAAAAAATGTTGAATAAAAGCATTAGTTAATTACAGAAAACTTAATAAAAACAAAGTCGTATTGATCATATGTGAATGTTTTTTGGGCATTTTAATGTTTAGATGTTTGTGAGTTTGTGGCTCAATCCCGCGAAAACAACTTAGTGGATTTGGATAAAACTTGTTAGACAGATAGCACGGATAGACGGCCCAGATTCAATTATGGGGTACTTTTTAAGCGGGAAATCGGGGAAAAATTTGTACTTCGGTACTTTTTCTCTTTTTAATAAATTTGGTTTGCAGATTACATATCGTCAGGATTAAAATGTAGGATACTTTTTAAAGGATAAAATTTGCATATTTTAAGGAATAAAAAACTAATAAAATTTGAATTTTTTTCGATAACATTTAAATACATACTGATTATAGCCTACATTAACATACAGTGTACTTTCTTAGGGGCTAAAATGAGGAAAATCTGCTACTTTTGGTACTTTTTAATTTTAGTACTTTTCAAATTTTCGAACAATTTGTTATAAAGATAGCATATAAAACAGACTTAAATATAGGGTAAGTCTTATGATGTAAAAACAAAAAAAAAAAAAACTTGGGTGCTTTTTGTACTTTTTCTCTTTTTGACAAATTTGGTATTCACATATTTAAAGACCCTTTGATTTTCATATGGACAGTTGAATGTCGATTGCTCAAGGGTGCTCCAAACTTATATGTATAATAATTTCTATAATATTGTTAATTAAAATATTTTAACATATCTCAAGAATATCTGTAGAAATCTTCATAAAATTTCTGTAAATTGTTTATTAGACTGGTCGCATCTTGTATGGGATTTTTTTTTAAATTTAATTGATTGCGCTGCTTAAAATATGAGGTTTGGTGTAAGAAATCATGATCTAATTTTTCAGGTCAATCCGACGGTGCCAAGCCGTGCCGGGTGCGGCCCAAAGTTACCCATATTATTTAAAAAAAACATCTTTTCTATCAGATCTTTATAGTTATACTAGTTGAAAAGCCGAAAATCAAAAATATGGCTTCGTTACGATCTTCCTGAGAGAAAGTACTTCAAGTGTGCCAAATTTCAGCTTCTTATGTCATCAGATGGCTTCAGAAACTTGCGGAAAGAATAGGACATACATGCAAACATCCTGACATACTAAAAAATTATAGTATATTGTATAGATAGATTAAAGTATTTGCTGTTTAATATTTTAGTATGATACGAACGAAAGATTTTTAACCTAATTCGGGGTCGCTGAATCCAGTGGTGCTAGCCGTTTTTTTAGGTTTAATTTTCGAAATAACGGTATATCTCGAAAACCAAAGCTTACCAAAAAACGGCTAGCACCACTGGATTCAGCGACCCCAAATTAGGTTAAAAATCTTTCGTTCGTATCATACTAAAATATTAAACAGCAAATACTTTAATCTATCTATACAATATATAATTTCTTAGTATGTCAGGATGTTTGCATGGATGTCCTATTCTTTCTGCAACTTTCTGAAGCCATCTGATGACATAGGAAGCTGAAATTTGGCACACTTGAAGTACATACCTCATATTTTAAGCAGCGCAAACAATTAAATTTTAAAAAAAAAATTGCGACCAGTCTATTGTTTATAGGATAAACCCTTTTCTTTAACCTCGGAAGGTAACTCTTCATTTTAGTACATTTAAGATAATCTTGGTCGAATCGACCAACTTAAAAAAAATTCTAGCGGAACGATTTTTAAAGGTAAAAAGTCAAAAAATTTTCTTTTAGCTTAGCATTTAATAAAAAATAAATTAAAAGTTTTTCTTCTCTCTCAATTTTCGATACGAATTCGTTTTCAATTAAATTGACTTTTTAAAGCTTTCGTTATCAGCTTACGTTGTTGAAAAATCGTTATTTGAATGAAGGTTTTATTAGTAATAAACAAACCGAAGTTGTTTACACGGATTTTAGTAAAGCTTTTGATAAAGTCAACCACGATATTTTACTTAACAAGTTATCACGTATGGGATTTAGCAACAACGCAATACGCTGGCCTAAATCTTATCTTTTCGATAGAACCCAACAAGTAAAATTTAAGAATTCTACCTCAAAACTTATCAATGTTCTCTCTGGTGTGCCTCAAGGAAGTCATCTTGGTCCCGTTTTATTCACACTAATTATTAATCATCTGCCATCCGTTGTTCAGCACTCCATGTATGCTGATGATGTAAAATATTTTAATTTGTTTAACAATATTTTTGACCAATGCTCTTTAAGGGCTGACATTGAACTTTTCTCTCAATGGTGTAATTACAACTTATTTTCCGGTTATTAATTACTACCCGATTAACTGATCGGTTAATTCCAAATTGGCTTTTTTCGATTAACGATTAAACCGGTTAATTTTAGTCGATTAACCGATTAACCGAAGTAAAAAAATGTTCAATATTTTGTAGTATTATAACATATTTTTTTTTGTGTTTTTAATTATTTGTTTCGTCGCATTTACAAAATGTGTTTATTTAGAAAATATTTTTTCATACAAACAAAGAAGGTGTTCAGTGATCTTAATTTTAACCCATTTTCCGCCGACCGATGACTAAAATTACATTGTTTTTTATCTTCATCATCGATCAACAGGAATGTGGCGAAAAATGGGTTAAATATATGATTGCCAATACCTTTTTTTTTGTTTCACGTACTTTTTATATGTTTGTGTTAAGTTATTTGTTTCTTATCATATCTTCTCATATCAGTCTTTTAACAAAATTAACCGAAACAATTAGAAGTGTTAAAAATGTTTAAAAACTCTAATGGCATAATGGAGTATTTTACATGTTTAGAAAAATCCCGGAAAAGTACTGAGAAATTAGATATTCATCTACGATAAGTGAAAGAATTTTTTTCCAAGTCAACTTTTGTCAAAACTTAAGAAAAGAATCGCTTTGATCCTAAACATTTAAACCAAATTGCTTTTCTAAAAGATTTTTTTATAAGATGTCCTTTAACTATTGAAACTATTAATAAGTAATAAAATTATTTCAGTTTATTTTTGAATAAATACGTAAATATTTTGTTGATAAAATAATTACAGGAAATATATATCGTCGGCTTAATATGCAAACCGGCTAAATCCTTTTATATGTAAATTGAGATTTTGATGCCGTGTGGTAGAGAAAGATACGCCTCGTCGACCAGCATGTAGTTTCTCTTCTATTTAAGTCTTGAAGTGTGTAAAACTGACTATAATTTTACTTTTCTATAGGAAAATAAAAAGTTTTTTGTCTCTCCTGTAAAATGTGCTGAAAGTGAGTTAGCAGGTTTGCATATTAAGACAACGATATGACTTGTAAGCTACCGCTTATAATTTAGATTTCTACTATACAGTTATGACGAAACAATGAACACAGCATTACAATTTTTATTTTGTTTGAAACAGAACAATATTTAGTTTAAACAATTTTAAATATTATTTAGGATATTATGACGATGTGACTTGATACCACACCTTGCGCATTAATTGAAAAATGCATTTTACATATTTATGAATTGTTTTTTTTTTTGCTTGCTCGTTTTAGTTCAAGAATTGTTATGTATGGTATGTTATTGTTTTTCTTTTACTTATAAACTCCAAAAAATAAGCAATATGCATTTTTATATATTGAAATTACTTAATTTATAAAAAACTTTATTAATCGGTTAACCGATCAAAAACAAAATTAACCGATTATTAACCGATTAAACCAAAACCTCGGTTAATTAATCGAGCGATTAACCGATTAAAGCAAAAGGTCGATTAAATGAATACCCTACTAGTTATTATCTAAATGAAACATTACTGGATAAAGTTCACTATATTATTGATCTCGGTATTCTATAAGATCATTAACTAAAATTCTGTGATCACATTTGATTGATGGTTAATAAAGCTAATGGGGTACTTGGCTTTATGAAACGTTGGTCGAACAAATTTGCTGATCTATATATCACTAAACATCTATATACGGCTCTGGTTTGCCCTATTCTGGAATATGGATTAATTGTATGGGATCCTTACTTTAATACATATATCAACAGCATTGAATCGGTACAGAAACTGATCCTTTGTTTTTGCTTAAGAGGTCATGGTAGGAATTAGCTTGTACATATTACCTTCATATGAAAGCAGACTTGGTCTTATTAAGTTACCAACGTTAAAAAGTCAAAGAACAATACTTAGTATTTCGTTTTTAACTTGTTGTGTAAAATTAGCTTAAATGTTCCAGCTGGACCTAAGACCTATACGATACTCTTAGCTGTTAAATTAAAGGTAATCTGTATTCGTTCTGTTTCTGCTAACAACGACTCCTTTCGTCAAAGTTGCGTGAAATTAAATAGTCTATATCATCTAATTGACTTATCTGATAATAACGATGTTTAAAAAGAAAAATTATTCGTTATTATTATTAATTAATAAAATTATTCTTTATTTATTGAATTCTAATTTTAGCACTTATGTCTGTAAGGACTGTTAATCCATGTACTGAAATAAATAAAATACACTTAAAAAAGTTTTATGTTAAAGAGTAAATGAGGTTCGAGGAACAGTAACCATCCAGGGTTAATTCTTGTTCTAATTTTCACGTGAATGAAGTAATAAAATCACGGGTAAAAGCAAGTAAACTATAAATTATTTCAGAAGCAAACCGCACTTAATCAATATGAGGGTATTGCCTCAAAATTTTTATTTATTAAATTTTTGGAAAAATCGACAAGCAATATTCATATCTAACCGCTGTAAAAATATCGACCCGTTTTTATACATTTGTAAATAATACAACGGAGGGCTTTATATAATTATTTTTTTTAGTGTCATAAATAATAAATTCAAACATGTCTTCCATTTACTGTAAATTTTTAAATTTCGATTCAATATAATCTTTTTGATCAAATGCGATCATGTATGTATGAACGTTAGGGTAATTTTTTCGTATCACGATGTGATAGTCAATACTAAACTAGTTATAAAAATCGTGTTTTCTGGTAATTTAGGCAGAAAACCTTTCCGCACCAAATGCAATTTCTAAAAACTCACATTATTACCTTAAGAAAGAGCAAATAAACAAAATACACAGGGAAAAAGGTAGATTTAATAATTAAAATTTTCTTAATATTCCTCGTCCTATGTCCTTACCAGAGAACGGCTTTGTGCGATTGCAAAAAAATCGCATTTAATGAACACCAACAAATGCCCTCGCTTGCGGTTAAACTTGAGCAACCGCAAACAATCGCTGCTGGTTTGCAGTCATTCAAATAATGCACATCGTGCTTTGTTATTTATACAATCGCTAGCTTCGTTTTTTAATAAAGATGTTTGTGTGTTCGGTGCGACAATGATTGTTTTGGTAAAAAAAAAAAAAAAAAAAAATACAAACAGAAAAGACCCCTGGGGTTTAATCACCGCATACGATATCGAGCAAAATTGATCGAAATTATTTATTTTGGTATCATGACACTCGATACCGAATGAAATGTTTTTAATTAGAAATAATAGCATTCGATATCGAGTAACTCGACACTACATTTATCGAGTTTTCATTCGATACGTTAGTGTCTATCATATGCAAAAAAATGCGATAGTTTATTTGATACGACAGTATTGAATGCGGTGATTAGACCCCAAAAATCAAGCAATCATTACTCATGTAGGCATTCAGCAGTTGCTATGTAGTACAACAACAAAAAAAAAAAAAAAAAAATGAAGGAAAAACAACAACAAACAATTTCCATAGAAATAGAAGACAATGTATTGTTGTTGTTATAGTTGTTATTGCTGTTAATGTTAATGTAACAAAGCGACTCGTACTCATACCAATTAAGTTCGTCGTTGGCTTATCGAGTGGACAACAGAGAACTGCAAAACCCACTATTATCGTTGATTTAAGAGCATACTAAACCTCACAAATGTCAAAATTTTACGTTTGTACAAACATTTTGTGTTGTTAATTGGGGTGTTTGCTGTTTGGACAAACATTTGAAGCAACGTTTGCAGAAATATTAAAAATTTGTAATATTTGGCAGACATGTTGGATATTTGTCAAACTTTTTGTGACGTCTAATGCTAAATGTATTCAATTCAATTAATTTTTAATATAAAATTTCATTTTTTTAGTAGTATTTCTTGCCACAAAATAGCTCGTTGTTTAAATCACTTTTTACATTAAATTTGTTGCTTTATTTTATAATTTCTTCTCCGTTTTAAGCGCAAAAAGCAACAAAATTGCCGCAGCACTATTGGAATCTGCATTCATTGAAAAAAATTAAAATAAATGTTTGTACGGAGAAAATTTGTGTTGTTAAAAAATCCACGACAAAAATTATTAAATGGTTATCTATCTAATTCAGACAGTTTTTTAGTAAAGTTGGAATTTTAATTTCTGTTATATGTTTTATATTCCACTCCTATTAGCAATCCTAAAGTTGACAGTGAAGTACTAACTCCATGTAATCCATTTTCACGCCCGCGAATAATTTCATCATCATTTTTGATTTTATTGTTTAGAACTAATTTGTCAACTTTTTGTAGGTATTTAAATCAACAATTAAAAAAAAAGAATGTGGGACTTTTAAGAACACCAAGCAAGTGATTAAATAGCATTCAAGAAAACTTTGTCGTCAGTAGCTTTTATACAAGACAACTTATAAGACAGTGTCGCTCATACTGTCCCACATAGAGTCTAATAGAGGACAACTTATAAGACAAAGTCGCTCATACTGTCCCATATAAAGCTAAATAGTAGACAACTTACAAGACAACGTCGCTCAAACTGTCGTGCACGACGATTTCCTGTAAATTGTCTTCTAGAAAACCTTAACAGCAGGGGACAAGTCGTGCATACATCATTGACGACAATGTCGTCAACGGCAATCTGGCCAACTGGGTTAACATCGTTTTGTACACATTTGATTTGTGCATGTGTGAGTTTTTTATTGAAAGTGCTTTGTTTGCATTTATTGTTGCGCACGCAATAACACAATTTCTTAAAGTCAAACGGCATTTATTCTTTTGCATTTAAGTAGTTATTGTCCACTCGATGACACAACGACGAATGTAAATTGGTATGAACACGATTCGCTTTGTTGGTATGATTGTTGTAGGAATAAGTTCAAATAAACTAGTTGTATTGTCCAATTTGTTTTTGTGTTTACCCTGCAAATAATATTGGACCACCTGATTTTGATCAAATGGACTACTCATTTGAGTAATCCGATGTAATGCAAGCATGGACCATGTCATTGTTAAAAAGTGTTTGTAGTGAGACGACATGTCTTCGTTTTTTACGAAATGTGTTCGTTTTTAAACGACCTCAAAACTTATCTTCTTGAGTATACCATCGAGTAGTTTAATACTACTCCTTTGTAATCCAAAGCTGGGTTATATGGTCCTGCCCTAGGACATCTTAATGTTAAATAGACCATGCTTTTTCCATACGTTTGGGTTACTTTTGGACTAGTCCTTGTCCCTTGTGGGCTGCATTTTACACACGTGTTTGGACTAGTCCTGTTATTTGCAGGGTATTTTTTTTAAAGCGTAACAAGCAACATTAACAAAAATAACAACAAAACATTGTACATTGTACATACAGAACTACTGTACTTTTTAAGAAATAATAAAAAATAAAAACGTCTTCTGCAATGATTTTTGTGTATTTTTGTTTGTATATGTTTTTTACCAAAGCAATAATTGACGAACGAAGCTAAACATGGTATGAATGGCAAACCAATACGCTGTGCATGACTTTTATGAATTTTAAGATAAAACCGATGTGTGTGGCTTAGAAAGTTTGATTGCATGAACACAAATGAGTGTATTTGATGTTGTTGATTTAATGCGAATTTTTTGCAATCGCACAAAGCCGTTCTCTGGTGGACAATGACTACTTGAATGCAAAAGCATAAGAATTTTTGCCTTTTGACTTTTTGTATTTGTGTTGTTGCGTGCGCAACAATAATTGCAAACAAAGCACTTTCAATAAAAAACTCACACATGCACAAATCAAATGTGTACAAAACGATGTCAAAATTACCAACGTTGAACTTTGTTTTGCAGGCATAGAGTTAATGTAAATTTTAGCGTATGAGTAAATCAAGAAAAATAGTGATTTTGCAGTTCTCTGGTCCTTACTAAATACAAATTTCAACTCGTTTGGTGCGGAAACTTTTTTTAAGCAGCGAAAAGAAAAGATGACGTTTCTTTACATTTTTTACGGTAATTTTGGCTTAAGTAAATAAAATATTATACATGCAAAAAAAAGTGATACCCTAATGTACATACATAGATATTGTTCTCCAACAAAAATATAACTTTAAATCAATTTGCGAAAACTATTTTAATTTTCTATAACTTTTGCAGGATGTGTTGAAATATTGTTTCAATTATTAAAATTCAAAAAACTTTGTTCTACAAAACACCTGTTGCTATTCGTTTCGTTTCACCACCTCAAGGGTTTCAAAGCCTTTATTTTTTGCCCTTTTTTATTTATTTATTTTCTTCTAACCCAGCAAAAAAAATTGTGTGTGAAATGGTTACAGAGCATTATCGAATTCGATCAATCAGCAGCTGTGAAAAATTAACTAAAAAAAAGACTGAAGTGATTTTCTCTCTTTTACCTAAATTTGACTTTAAGAATCCCGGAAAAAGTTTCCAGGAAAGAAAGAATCATAAACAACTCGAAAATCCGAGACGGTAAGACCTCTTTCACACTCGGCAAGTTACTTGCGCAAGTCTCTTGCGCAACTCTTGGTTTGTAGTCGCCAGCGGTAAGGTCGGGGTAAGGAAAAAAGATTTTGTACAAACTGTGTTGTTGTCGGCAAGTAATTTTCGCAAGTAACTTGCCGAGTGTGAAAGGGGTCTAATACAGATTAAAACAATATTTGCTTTAAATATTTTGCACAAGTCTAAGTGTCTCACTTTTTTTGCTGGGCTCCCAGTGATGGAACAGCAACAATGATACATTTAATAATTATTATATTTGCTGACTTTTGTTTTGTTTTTTTGTTTAAACAGGAAATATTTTATTATAAGGGCGGATATAAATTTGTATTTATATAATTTTATTTTATGTTATTTTATCCTTTACGTTAAAACGATGTGTGCGTTGTATTTGTGATAATTGTATTCCTGAAGCCTTTATTATTCTTACAGTGGCACAGTGGAAATAATGCTTACATATTTTAACAAAATTAACTAAAAGTATTTAGATAAATAGTTTCAAAAGTTGATGCTGTTATTTTAACACATAATCTATTTTGATGGAGATATGTTTAATATTCAAGCAAGTAATTGTTAACGGGCTAACCTCAAGATGCTCTCAACACTAGGTGAATATAATAAATATTCGCTTGTAAAAATCTAAATACAGGTGGAAATTTTAATATAAAATTGTCAGGAGCCTGCTTAACAGCTGGAGTTTTGAAATCTCGACTACAAAAGCAACTTCTGTTAAAGTTCCATGCGGTGTACAGAGGAATGACTTCATACATTTTTGGGCAAAAAATATAAGAGGTGGTCCTAATTCATTGAAAGTTGGCACTTTCAATGCCAACTTCAGACATTTGTTGCAGTTTAATAATTCGAATGTTATCTATGCCCGAAGAGAGTTTTCTCCTCAGGTTTCTAAATATGTATCTAAAGCTACGACCACCCTTATAAAATATTGGACCAAACAAGCATAACCACAACTTTTGTTAATAGCAAGTGAGATTGAAGATGGTCTTAATATCACAAAGTAAAATTTATTATACAGCTAGACATAGCAAAAAAAAAAAAAAAAGAATAGGTTTTTGTTAGATTATTTTAATAAAAATAAATATTGTAATTTTTTTTTCGTCAAATATTTGCCAAGTGTGACCGTGGCTTAAGATTTTCTTGTCTTTAACAAAGGAATCCTCAGCTAGAGAATCATTAATCTCGTTGGCTATTCAACTTGCGTTAATTATTAAAAAGGTTGTTTGGTTATTTTCGTACTTCAAGAAAATCAATTTTTTGTCTTAAATGTTTCTCTAAGAAATAAAATAACTTATATGCTATTATTGGCTGGTTTTTTACTGGCAATGCAAGAATTTTAAATAAACGCGAGCACATGTCTTTCGGCATTATCTCGCCGTGGTCTTAATACCGAGTCGACACAATGCGTCTAGTATCACCTTCTTTGTAATTTTCTTTACACAGATGCGAATTCTTTTACTTCGTTTACTCCACGCTGAGGAGACGGAACTATCTTACCTCTTCTATAAAATAATTTCTGTTGAGGAAAACTTTATTTAAGATTGCGAGCTAAATTCTTCCCCTTCCCCTACTAGTTTAACAGTACAATGCCCATGTTGTAATTCCCGCATCGAGACACTTTTCAATTGAAATGTGAGAAATGAAACAAAAATGTCATAAATTGAAACAAACAACTCTTTTTGCACTTAACAGCGTCTGTAACATTTTTGCGAGTAAAAGCTGTCACCTAAGAAAATTACTTGCCAATTTACAGAAAAAGTGTGTCTGTAAAATTTTTGTAAACAACAAACATTAAAGTCGCCCTTACATTATTTGGTATTTCGCCGGCGCCGCACAGTGCCGCTTTTTAAATTTTGTTGCAAAAATCATAAATTTTGTACTAAATGAGTTCAAAATTTAAATAGCATATGTAAGCTAATTGATCAACCTATTAAATGAGTGTTTGAAAATGGTTCAACGCCTTTTAGGTGCCTACTTATGGGTTACCAAAATTGAAATACGTGGACAAATCAATTTATGGATGTAAATTAAAATATTTTTTAAAATTCTTGATGGTTTTTGTATCTTTTTAAAGGGATTTGTGATTTAAAATTATTCCAGAAATGATAAAAAAAATTTTTTTTCAATGTTTTGTAAAATGTCTAGTGATTTGTGCGTTTGATTTGTTAGAGTTCCATTTCTCCACATACGACAAACAAATCATAATAACCTAAAACGTCAAAAGAAAACATGTATTGTGCAGCGGATAATTTATTTGTGTATACAACAACAAAAAAAAAATTAATTAAAAGAAAAAAATTTAAGAATAATCCCAACAATTTTTGTATGCTTAACAACTCCGAAATTTATAGAATACACCGTTTCGTTGTACACTAAAATGAAAAAAATTTTAAATGTGCGCGCACAGCCCCATTAACCTTATTTTGTTTTATAATATTTTCTTTTGTTTAATAAGAAAAATAACAATTACAAAAAATACACTGGTTTTGATGCAAAATCGGTTAAGCTGTAATTTGACCGTTATATTCAAACATAAAATGCAATTATTTATTACTAGCTGACCCGACATACGTTTTCCTGTCCAAATTAGGAAAAATGTTTGCGTTCGATTTTTAAAATCCGTTAAAAAAATACGAACATTTGAAAGAAAAATTAGTCAAATCGATGGAGCCGTTTTCTGATTTTAGGTAAATCGAAAAAGTGGGTGTTAAAGTGGGCGGGGCAAAATTTTCTTTCCGTAAAAACCTAAGTTGGACCATGGCGATGATTTTAAAGAAAAAATCGTCCAAATCGGTCAAGCCGTTCTCAAGTTATGCGCTTAATAGAAAAAGTGGGCGTAAAAGTAGGCGTGGTAAATTTTTCTTTCGATGAAAACGTAAAATGGATTAATACGAACATTTAAAAGAAAAATTAGTCAAATCGATGAAGCCGTTTTCTGATTTTAGGTAAATCGAAACAAGTGGGCGGTGCAAAATTTTCTTTCCGTAAAAACCTAAGTTGGACTCATGGCAATAATTTTTAAGAAAAAATCGTCCAAATCGCTCAAGCCGTTCTTTTGTTATGCGCTTAATAGAAAAAGTGGACGTAAAAGTAGGCGTGGTAAATTTTTCTTTCGATGAAAACTTAAAATGGATTAATACGAACATTTGAAAGAAAAATTTGTCAAATCGATGGAGCCGTTTTCAGATTTTAGGTAATTCGAAAAAAGTGGACGTAAAAGTGGGCGAGGCAAAATGTTCTTTTCGTATTAATCTAAGTTGGATCATGGCGATCATTTTAAAGAAAAGATCGTCCAAATTATTTAGAAGTCATTGGTGGTGCAATATGAAAATTGCATTTTGCCACACTCCTCCGCCCGCAGACCGAAAATCAAAAATCAGATTTCACAGTGTCACCCGCCTGAATATTCTGAAGATTCCCTGAAAATTTCATCAAAATCGGCCCAGCCGTTTTGGAGTCCATACGTTACATACATAAATACATACATACACACATCCTAGTTTATATATATAGATTTTGCCATTTTCTATTAAAGTTTGAGTCTGAGAGTAATAAGCAGGTTTTATTAAATATGGGTCGGCGGATAACAATAGAACAGCGAAAGTTGGTAATTCATCACTATAAAAGTGGGGAAACTCAGCGCAAAATAGGAACAATATGAAATATGTCTTCATCTACTGTTTAGCACATAATAGAGCGATATTCAAAGGAGAATAGAATTAAAAAAAAGGGTAGAATTGCTCCTTACAAGATTTTGTTTACATGTGATGAACGTTGGATCATTAGAAAAATCAAGGAAAACCCAAGGTTATCAGCACAAAAAAATAGCTGATGAAGTGACCACTGGTGTTGGGAGATGTATAGTGCATCAACGATTCGGCGCGTTTTACTTTCACATGACTGTCATGGTCGAGTACCACTAAAAAAACCCTTTATTAGCCCAAAAAATAAAAGTTCCCGATTAGTGTTTGCAAAGAGCCACATTTCCAAAGAGCCAGAGTTCTGGAATACGGTCGTATTTTCAGATGAATCGAAATTTAATATATTCGGGTCACAGGGAAGGTCCTATGTCTGGCCTCAGCTGCAATCAAAAAACCTACGCGCCACAGTGAAGCATGGAGGAGGAAGCGTTATAGTGTGGGCTTGCATGGCCGCAGCGGGTGTTGGATTTTGTCTCACCCTTGATTCAGATATTTTTTTTTAAATTTGTTTAGGGACTCCTGTTTTTCTTCCGAAAGCTCTCCAAATGGCGAAGTCTGATATTCAGTTATATCTTTGCCATGCGACACGACAATATTTTATGAACTGTCGGGGTCAACTTTTTCTGTAGATATAGTTCTGCTAAAAGTGATGCAGCTTTCGAAGCATATTCTCCATATTTTTCAGAATCAACTCAAGCTTGGGGAGAGCTCTTAACAATTTAATTGTTGAAAATTTTTAAAATTTTAGTAAATTTTGGTCGCCGCGGCCGTCAAAGATATGTGTGATTGTCGTTCTCAAAGTCTGCAATTTCACATCGGCTTCGAGTGGAATGTTATAAAATTTATAACGTAACTACGTAATCTCTTTTGATAGTTTTCGTTATAAGTTAAAAACACATTTTTTTCTCACTTTTCGAGAAACGATGAAATATTTTGTTTCACATCTTTTCAATGCGAGAAGTTCTCACCAAAGTTACAGAACATATAGATCTATAAAGTCCGGGTGACTAGTGTTTTACGTGAGGCCAGATAGGACACTGGTCTGAAGATAATTCTCCAGACGCTTGCACAAAATTCCCGAAGATGTGGAAATAAAAATCAAACAAAAAGCTTGGAGAACCTCTGCGTTAGAAAATTATGACTTGTCATAATGGGATCTTCTTCTTTCTAGGACATTTTTTTTCAGATGTTTTAAATTACAGGGTCTTTTAACTCTTTTTAACAACGGATTTCAAGTTGGCCTTAACATTTTTTTAACGTTAACAATTTATGAAATTTTTAATAGAATTTTAGGTAATACCTCGTTTGTACATACAAATCATACAGTGTTGATTCAGTGTTTTATGCAAGTTTTTACATAAGTTCTTATACTTATAGGTATAATAAACATGCATTTCTATTATGTGTATACATATGTGTATAAGCTACACATGAACATGTACATTAAACATGAGTAAAACACTACAGTTTAATAATTTACACATCCGTTTCCGCTGAAAAGTTAGTGGGTTGCTTAACCGTAACAAGACAAATACCAACACAGGCACATATTTACGCACACATTTAAAACTTTAACAAACACATGTACGCGTTTTTGATTGATTATTTTAGAAACTTTAGTTTCTACATAGTTTTAATAAGCATTTTAGATTTTTTCACATAATAAATTTACTTATTAAAATTAAAGTAAAACTATTTTAATTAATTTACTAATGCAGTTTTGTCTCAGAAATTAAAATCTTTTTTTTAAGCTTAATAAGTTAAGATTAGAAATTTATACGAAGTAGATGGTAGATGATCAGTGAATCACAAGCCTTCGATAGCTCAGTTGGTAGAGCGGTGGACTGTAGTATAGATTCTGAAAAAAATGAAGCAGATATCCATAGGTCGCTGGTTCAAATCCGGCTCGAAGGATTATATTTTTTAAACATTGTTTATTATTTCTAATTATGTTTTTATTTATTTTTTATTTTAAACTCTTTAAAAACCATCAATATCTACTAGTTTAAAGTAAATGTTTTAGTAATAAAAGTTATTAAATAATATTTCTGGGGCATTTTGACAAAAATCATCTTAAGTGAAATCATACGAATTTTCACTCAAAAACATTTTTGTTTACATTCTTAAAATTTTGTATTATAAAAGAAATTATTCTTTCATTTTGGTTTATTTTATTATTTGATAGAAATGATTTTTCACCCAGTTTTTTTTTTTAAACTTTTTTGCTATCTTATCTCGAGTTAAGTTGTTTTGTCAAAATGCCACCAATTTTATAAACTTTAAATTAAAAATTCCTTTATATTGAATATTTTTTCTTTATAAGTAGTAAAATTCCAATACAAAATTGAAATTAAAGTTTGGGTTTTTTTTCAACATTTTTTTTTTTAAAGCAAAGAAGAAAGTTTAATTTTTAGTTTTTGTTGAAAATATTTTTATAGTAGTTTTGTTTTGCAAATTATTGGGAACTAAATACAAAAAAATATTGAATTCTTTTTTATTTACAAACAAATTTCATTTTTATGCTCGTAAATTTAATATATAAAAAAAAAAGAAAAAAGTGTAAAAGTTTTGCCAACATTTATTAACACATTGGAAATGACAGACATTTTTTTTAAAATAAATTTTACATTCAACTAAAATATAGAGATTTACTAGATGTGAGTGACTGTAATCTACAATACTGGCGACTGTTTTCTATGCATTGGTTATCAAACTCGTTATGTGACTGGTGACTAGGGTTTTTTCCCGGAATTTCAATAATTATATTTCCCGCTTTCCCGGGATTTTTCATGCGGGATCCCGGGAAATAAAAAATTCCTCATAGTTTAAGAAAACAGCTATTTATACTTTGAAATTTAGTTTTCTATTCTCTTAAAATAAGCATCTGTGGATGGGTTGTCGATTAGATCAATTACAAGAAGTGAGTACATACGTAAGTCAATGTCTCCTGATGCAATAAATCTACTTAAAGCAGAATAGGCAGTGCAACAGTTGACAATAAATAAATTTAGTGAAGTGAAAAGTTAATAAAGAACATTAATTCAAAATAAGATGCAGGTAGTAAATTTTAATTGTCCATGGACAAGTCTTAAAAATAGCAGATACCTTAACATATATGTAGCTCCTTTATTGCAACATAGTCATATCTACAAAAACAAATGAACTTGGCAAAATGCGATTAAAGTTTTCAAAATGTACCGAATTAAAGTTATATTTTGCTATAACTTCGGTTCAGTTTGAGATAAAATACGAGAAGGCATGAAGGAACACTTTGCTTAAATAACTTACAAGTTTTGATTTTTTGAGATATGACTATGTTGCAATGAAGGAGCGATATGTTTATTAGGTGATAAACACAATTTTTTTTCAATTTGTGTTGGTTTATATACCCTTGAAGTGGGAAACCGAAATAAAAAAAAATTTGGAAACTAGTGTAAGATACTACAACATACAATTTGAAAAACACATTGTCCTAAAGATTACAGATAGACCTAATGAAATGAAAAGGTTTGTAAGATGTTGATGCTATTTTTTGCATGAACCTTGACATACATTTGACTGATATAGACGTTGTTTATTAAAAAAAATGCTTCTTATTGTGAATCAAAAGCCTTCTACAACGGTGCACTTTTAACTATTTATCCAACCTCGGTAAAAAAAATGAACGAAATTTTTCGGAAACATGGTAATTAGTAAATAAAATAATCAATATACTTTTTGACGACTTACTAAGCGCTTTGAATGTGTCAGAAAGTTATTTCCTAAGCCGTTAAAAAATGTTAATATATTTATTTAAAATATTTTATCTATTTTATGAATTAGCTTTTTGATCTCATATCTTGAGTACTTCAATTTGTGTTTGTTTTTATTATTGTTTTATGAATTAAATTGTTATGTTTATCTTAATTTTTTATCTTGTATCTAGAGCATAATAATAATACGGAATTTACATATAAAACCGTAAGGTTATAATAATTCAAGTTCTTCTTTTAATCTTCATTTAATTTTGTAGTATTTAAGGATTTCTTTTACTTACTTTGTAAACAAGTTACCTTACGTTTTTTTATAAAAGTTTATTTTCATTATTTAAAAACAAATTTACTGTGTATTATTTATATGGAGCGGGATTCCGGGAAATTCAAAAAATTTCCAGCTTTCCCGGGAATCGAAAAACTCCGGGAAAAAAAATTCTACTGGTGACTTTAACACAGAAAAAAAAAATTTGTTAAACCTCGATAATACGAAAACATTTTCAACTCCACAAAATACCGATTGCTTCGATATAAAAAATTAAAATGTCCAAGGAAATTAAATTTTGTATGGGCTTAAATATCCTATTGAAGTTAAAATGACCTATAGACAGTACAATTTTTGGTGGATAATCAAATGTCAACTGACAATAAATATGTCATAGGGTCACTTAAACGTTCTACTGTCATAAACATGTCTAGGGAAATTAAAATGACCTACAATTTAATTTAAATGTAATATTAATAAAGGACAATGTGTACTAAAAAATTACCTCTAATTAATAAAATTTCTAATGGACATTAAAATTTTGTCTGATTGACATAAAAATGTTCAATGGATATTAAAAAATTCCTATGGACATACAATTTTTATGTCTAATAGACGTTAAATGTATCTAATAGTCATAAAACTGTCCAATGGACATTAAAACGTGCAATAGACATAAAGTTTAAATTTAAATGTTCTTTAATCATTAAAATGTTCTATAAACATAAAAATGTCCTATGGAAATTAAAATGTTATATCGACATTCAATTGTCCTATAGACATTAAAATGTCTTGTAAAAACTAAAATGTCCTATTGAAAATGAAATATAGTAAAAATGTCCTATGAAAACTTAAAATTCTTATGGACATTAAAATATTTTATGGATATTAATGTCCAATAAACAAAAAAAAATTTCTGATAGATATAAAAATATCCAATTGACATTAAAATGTCATTTAGACATAAAATGTTCTGTGTATATTAATCTCTGATGGAAAATAAATTTGTCCTGTAGACATTAAAATGCCCAATGTTCATTAAAAATGTCCAATGCACATTAAAATCTCCAATAGACATAATATTGACATTCAAATGTTCTTTAAGCATTTAAAATGGTCCATAAGCATGTCCTATAGACTTTAGCATGTTATATTGACATTAAAATTTTCTAAAGACATTAAAATGTCTTATAAAAACTATTGAAAATTAAAAATTATATGTAAATAAAAATGTCCTAGAACAAAAAATTTCTTATTGACATTAAAAAGTTCTATGGATATTAATCTAGAATAAACAAAAAATAGATATAAAAATATCCAATTGACATTAAAATGTCATTTAGACATAAAATGTTCTGTGTATATTAATCTCTGATGGAAAATAAATTTGTCCTGTAGACATTAAAATGCCCAATGGACATTAAAAATGTCCAATGCACATTAAAATCTCCAATAGACATAATATTGACATTCAAATGTTCTTTAAGCATTTAAAATGGTCCATAAGCATGTCCTATAGACTTTAGCATGTTATATTGACATTAAAATTTTCTAAAGACATTAAAATGTCTTATAAAAACTAAAATTTCCTATTGAAAATTAAAAATTATATGTAAATAAAAATGTCCTAGAACATAAAATTTCTTATTGACATTAAAAAGTTCTATGGATATTAATCTAGAATAAACAAAAAATAGATATAAAAATATCCAATTGACATTAAAATGTCATTTAGACATAAAATGTTCTGTGTATATTAATATCTGATGGGAAATAAATTTGTCCTGTAGACATTAAAATGCCCAATGGACATTAAAAATGTCCAATGCACATTAAAATCTCCAATAGACATAATATTGACATTCAAATGTTCTTTAAGCATTTAAAATGGTCCATAAGCATGTCCTATAGACTTTAGCATGTTATATTGACATTAAAATTTTCTAAAGACATTAAAATGTCTTATAAAAACTAAAATTTCCTATTGAAAATTAAAAATTATATGTAAATAAAAATGTCCTAGAACATAAAAATTTCTTATTGACATTAAAAAGTTCTATGGATATTAATCTAGAATAAACAAAAAATAGATATAAAAATAATCAATTGACATTAAAATGTCAGTAAGACATAAAATGTTATATGTATATTAATCTCTAATGGAAAATAAATTTGTCCGATAGACGTGAAAATGTCCAACGAACATTAAAATGTTCTTTAAACATTAAACTCTCCTATAGATATAAAATTTTCCTATAGAAATTAAAATATCTTTTAAATACTAAAATGTTTTTCAAATGTCCTATTGAAAATGAAATATATAATGTAGATTAAAATATCGCATGAATATTAACATTTTTTATGGAAATTGGAATGTTATATTGACATTAATGTCCAATGGACATTAGGATGTTCTATTAAATGTTTAATGGATATTAAAATCTAATGGACATTAAATTAGTCTGATAGACATAAAAATCTCCAATGGACATTTAAATATCCAATAGATATCAAATTGTCCTATAGATACTAAATTATTCTATGGGCATTAAAATGTTCTAAAATCATAAAACTAGTAAAATGTCCTATAGACATTAAAATGTCTTACAAATACTAAAATGTGATTCAAATGCCAATAGAAAATGATATATAATATGTACCTGAAAATTTCCTAGGAACATTATGGACTTATGTTCTATGGATGTTAATGTCCAAAAGAATATTAAATTTATCTCATAGCCATCCAATTTTTTAAAGGGACATTGAAATGTCCAAAGGACATAAAGTGTGCTATTATTTCTTATGTACATTTTGTCTGATAGTCATAAAATTATCGTTTAGCTATTAAAATGTTCTGCGGACATTAAAATGTTCTGCGGACATTAAAATGTTCTGTAAACATTAAACTAACTGTCAACCCATGGACTTTAAAATAAACCATACATATTAAGGTGTCCCATAGACATTAGAATATTCTATGGACTTAAAAATAAATTAAACTGTTAATGTCTACATATATTTTAATGTTTTCTGGACATTAAAATACCTTGTGGACATTAAAATGTCTTGTGGACATTAAAATGTTTTGTGGATATTATAATGTCTTGCGGACATTAACATATCTTGTGGACATTACAATTTCGTATGGAAATTTACATATTCTATAGAAAAAAAAAAATGTCAAAATTTCTATAAAATGTCCTGAGGACAATTTAATGTCTTATGTACATTCAGAAGCCTATGGCATGCTGTCAAGCCAAATTGCTTAGCGGGTTAAGTGTTAAGATACTTAGTTGGTTGGTTGGTTAACGTGGTAGCACGCAAAGATCAAGGCATGCTGCAAGTAGAGTTGACAGTGACTCCGTTTTGACACCATACAACTCGTCCAGAGTTGGAACCCCCAATCAAACTTGACCCAGGGGCAATACCGAAGTGGCTATAGCCAGCCCGATGCGTTGAGGTATTTCAGCAAGTTGATAAGTTTCACCCGCGATATCTCCGAGAGTCCTTGTAGAAGGTAATTCCCAAGAAGTCCATGTTGTGTTGAATTAAAAGCTGGGCAATCACATAGAAGATGAAATACTGTCTTCTCAGTTCCAGGTTACCTGCAGCTGCGGCAGCATTCATTAAAAGGGAGGCCGAGTCTCATAGCGTGCGTGTTAAGATACTTTGTGTGGAAAACTATTTTTTTTTAAAAATGGATAATAAAGTAACATTTTAAAATTTTATTCAAATAAAAGTCTTGAAGATATTAAAAAAAATCTGGCTGACATTTTTATGTCAAGTGGACTTTTAAATATTCTCTAGGGACTAGCATTTTGTCTGGACTTTAAAATATCTGCTGGATATTAGTAAGCCAAATATGACCATTTAAGCTGACCGTAACTGCCAGGCCCATAATATCGACAAGGACATTTCTCTCGCATATTTATATTGAAAACAATAATAAAAAATTAAAATTTGTTTTTGTTTTTAATATAAATATACAAAAGAAATGTTCTTGTCGATATTGTGGTCCTGGCAGTAGGTCTCTTATATTATTTGCTTTAATAAAAATTTAATAAAGTAAATTCCACAAACTACACAGGTGACATGAAAAAAATAATTTAAAACTACATATTTAAAACATATTGCAGAAGCTTAATAGTTTTACCAATAAAACAAAAAACTAGGATAAAATGATAAATTTAATGCTGATGTTTTAAAATTAAATTTAAAAAACTCCTACAACTTTCTACACTACACAAGTTGCCAGCACCATTGTAAATATTTTAACCCACTCATACACTGCTGACTTCCAAACACACACACACACACACGGGTATAGGTGCATATGCAAATTTGTTATTGTGTCTATAAAGGCCTAAAGACACACTAACACAAATTCATTTATACCTTTTAAGTTTTACAGTAACTGATTCATTTTCATTCACACTTTTAGACATACATACAAACATCCATTTTTATTGATAAACTGTTACGTTCATACGTATTTAATACACCTAAAGTTTGTTTTTTATGTATTGTTACACATGAATGATCGATCAACTACTTACCAGCGGGAAAAAGAAATAGTACGGATGCCTTCTAGAAGGCCTCTGTACTCCTTCCTAGAAGGCCTCTGTACTCCTTCCTTTGGATTCTTATATCATTTTACATACGTTGTCATTGCGGAGAAGGCCTTCCGCTCTCGCTTCTTTAGCAGGTACATAAGAATGGTAACTAAATCAAAAAAAAAAAAAATTATTTTGCTTTTGCTTGTTCAAAAAAAAAAAAAACAATACAAAAAATGTTCTTCCTTCTCTACTCCCTTCTCATAAAACGCGAGCGTGGAAGGTGTATATTATCTTTTATACCAAAGAGCCAAGCTGGGAGGCATTATTTTGCAGTTAGATAAGAATAGTAATTGAATCAGAAACATTTTTAAGCAGACCTTTAAAAAGGCCTGAGGTAAGAAGGTCTTCTGAGTTTTTCCGCTGGGTACATATACCAGACACACATTCACACACTTGCTCCAAAAACACTCACACATTATTGATGGAAAATAACATGATTAGTAATCGCTGTAGTCATTTGCTCTCCTTTTTTTAAAATTGACCTGCAATTGGGGTTGTTGACCAATTGTTAAATGATTGTTTTACACATAAATAAACTCATATGTACAAATCATGAATACACACACTTCAATATTTACTTATACATACATACATGCATGCATATACACACAGCCATAAGTGATTTATCAAACAAAATTTATTTTTATAAACTGTTTATTACTGCATTAGGATTAATGGGACCAACTATTTAGTACGTTTGAAGAAATTATTATATCATTGTTGGACTTACATATAAATATGTCAACATACAGTAACATTTTCTCCAATCATTTCCCTTACATGCCGTTAAGATTAGCCATCGCAACAATTTCTTGTGCAAACGTGAATTTGGATAGTGCAGACAGCTGTTGACGATGTTTTGTTCTTGGTAAAACAGCGTTGTTAAAACAATTGTTTGCACAACGATGTCTAACATCTCTGCAGTATTGTCATATTAATAAGCGCCATCTGATTGTTATTGTTGCTATTTTACTGGTTTTCGGGAATTACGCTTTCACCTCATCGAAGAACATAAATAATTGTGCGCCACGTCGCTAATTCTGTCAAAGTTTTGTTCTTGTGCAAACATAACGATGGATAGTCTGGACGGTATGTTCTAACAAAAATGTTCTGTATACATTAGAATATTCGGCAGATACTTAAATTTCATGCAGGCAATTAAATATCCGAAAACTGAAACTTTCCCAAATGACATTTAAATGTCCTAAAGACAGTACAATGATCCGTAGGCACAAATATTTTCTATGAACACTTAAATATTCTGAAGGCCTTAAAATTTCCCAAAGACATTAAAATATAAAAAAAAAGAAATTGAAATATCACAAAGATATTGAAAAGACATTTAAGTGACAAGAACACATTAAAATGTTAAGAAGACATTAAAGCTTAAAGAAGACATTGAAATGTCCAGAAGACAATAGAATACCCAAAAAAAAAAAAAACAAAGCACTATAATGATTAGAAAAATTTGGAATGTTTTTTTTAACTTTATATTTGAAAGTCAACTAAGACATCAAAATGAGAAGAAGAAACTAAAATAAATATGGGGTAAAAAATGTCACAAGGCAATAAAATTTCCTTAAAATTAAATTAAATTTTATTTCTTCGACCTTTTTTTTTTAATTAAAATATAAAATATGGATTGACATAGAGAAACATACAAATATGCCAAAGGAACTATTTTTGAGAATTTTAAAATTTTGCATCAAGGATAACAGATATTTTAAATACAACGACAAGGTATATATCCAATGCAAAGGACTGCCAATGGGTTCACCGGCATCACCTATTGTGGCAGATATAGTGATGGAGAAACTCCTTGGAACATGTATGAATAATCTGGACGAAAAACCTAAATTATTGTCGAATTATGAGGACCACCTATTTGGAATTATAAAAATAAGTGCAATAGAAAGGACCTTAGAAAAACTAAACGCATTTCACAAAAGCATTAAATTAACATTGGCGGAGGAGGTTAACGAAAAACTCCAATACTTGGATACCCTGGTCATAAGAACCGACAACAGAATTAAAATAGACTGGTACCAAAAACCGACGGCGTCAGGGAGAATTATTAATTTAAATTCTTGTCAACCAAAAAAGATAATAATGAATACGGCCAACAATCTGATCAACAGGGTCCTTTCCATTAGCGATGAGTCATTCCATTCTCACAATATTGAAAACATTAAGTGCATTCTTGCAAAAAACTCTAAACTTTAATTAAAAACAATGAAAAAAACACTTAGGGAATATAAAGAGAATACGAAAATATATAAATTAATGACGTATGTACCACGTATCGCAGAAAGAACAAAGAATGCCGAAATTTATAATAAGGAGAAATTTATGATTGCTTACACATCGACGAATACATTAAAACAACTTTTCTCAAACGCTAAATGTTAATTTGACAAATTGGATAATACTAACGTAATATATAAGATTAGTTGCACAGGAAATGACCAAGACATATGTGATCAAGTTTATGTACTACGAAAAATAAGCTTAAGACACGTATAGCTGGACAAAAATCAGATTTTAAAAACATAAATAAAATATCAGCACAAAAAACTGCACTCGCAACCCACTGTGCAGAGAGACCACATAAACCTAACTTGGAAAATGTAGAGATATTACAAAGAGATGAGAAATATAATAAACGGTATACTCTGGCGATGCTTCATATAATAAACGTACCAAAGGAGAGGAGAATAAATTATAAAACAGACAAGGGAAACTGCGCCAATAGCTACAGACACATAATAAAAAAGAAAATTAAATAGTTAAGTTAGTACCAAGACGAATTGACTAGAAGGTGGGGTCAAGTCAACATATGGTGTTTTTTTCCAGTGGTCGACTTGTCAAAGTTTGTATACAAATTAGTTTTTTTTATGTAAACAAACATATTTTTATACCCTCCACCACAATTAGTTGTGAACAAGGTATATTAAGTTTGTCATTCTGTGTGAAACTTTCTCAGACCCCATAAAGTATATATATTCTGGGTCCTTGAATTCTAAGTCGATTTAGCCATGTCCGTCTGTCTGTCCGTCTGTCCGTCTGTTGAAAACACGCTCACTTTCGAACACCTCAAAAGAAATGAACAAACTTGGTGCTAAATTGCTTATAGTTAGCCTAAGCAGTTTGGGATTGAAATCCAGCAAAATCGGTTCAGTAGGACCAGAGCTATGAATCAAAATGTGGAACCACCACCTAAAAAAATTGATAATTTTGTTACAAAAAGTAACCTAAATGCTAGAACAAGGCACGGAATGAGATAAGATTTTGCAAAAATTTATTTTATTTGACTGGAAATCACGCTGTTAAATTTCGTGAAGATCCGTTCATAATTTACCCTAAGCCCCATATAAACTATTTAGTACGCCAAAAACCGTAAAAAATAACGCTATCGTAACAAAATTTGGTACGTCACAGTTTTTTAGGACTAGAAATAACACTGTGAAATTTTTTGACGATCGATCCATAATTTACTTTAGGCCCCATATGAACCTTACTACCGGAAAACAGTTTAGTTGCCTGAAACCATAATTAATAACAAATCATCACAGTTTAAGATAATAATAATAAATAGACATCATACAGATATTAACTTAAACGTTCGAACTATCGGTGGAGGGTATCAAAGATTCGGCAAAGCCGAATATAGCACTCTAACTTGTTTTTACTAACAACCCGACCACAGAAGCAGTGTTGTTGTAGAATTGACCTCACCTTCTAGTCAATTCGCCTTGGTTAGTACAATATCGAATGTGATGATTGTAAAGGCCCAAATACATTGATCAAAATACTTATCAAGCATTGTGGTAGTATTAGTGAAAATGTGTTTGTATGTGTCACACCGACGATGCTGGATGGAAAATCAAAAAATTTAGATATGACGGCGAATATTACGTCAAGCACACGTACACGATGAATTCGCCGGATGGACAAGCATTTGACAAGTGTATTTGGGCCTTAATACTTCTCTAATATACTTGTAACTCATTGTAATTGTTTTCTTCTTTTTTGTTGTTATGTATTTTATTTTTATTCAAGTACAGTCTTTGTTAATATTGTTCGTACATTGTTGTTTTCTTATATTGTTAGAGCCTTGATAATGATATCCGATGGATATCGAAATATTGGAACAAATTAATTAATAAATAATTTATATTGTTTATAAATAATTGGCCTCGAGCTAGAAAAAACTTTTTATTTTCCTTAATATATTAAAATTTTTTAAACAAATTTAAGACATAAAAAGTCCTTAAGATTTAAAAATGGCCAAAAGTCATTAAAACGCCCTAACGACTTTTAAAAGTTCTTAAGTGATTTGAATATGCTAAGACAATTATAATGTCCTAAATAAAGTAAAATAATATAAAAAGAAAAATATCCTAAATATATATAAATATCCTCGAGACATAAGTTATATAAAGATTATAATGCCCTTGAGACATTAAAATGTAGGCATGCTATTAAAATAGCCTTAGACGCTAGAATAAATATGTTAAGACATTCTAATGTTCTTAAGAAGCTAAAATGTCATACAGAAAAAAGATAATCCTTAAAATATACATATAAATGTCCTTGAATCTTATACTTGTATAAAGATTATAATGCCCTTGAGATATTAAAATGTTTTCAAGCTATTAAAATATCCTTCAGACATTGAATGGCCTAAAGATAAACTGATAATGTACTAAAGGCATTAAAATGTCTATAAGACATGTTTATCTGTTTGAACATAAAAAAGTTTTAAAATAATAAAATTTCCCTAAAATACAAATTTAAAATTTCTTATAGACATTAAAATGTTCGGATATAAAAATTTTCTCGATCCATAAAATGTCATTGTAACATTAATTTGTTCTAGGGTTATAAAAACTGTATTCGAAATATAAAAATATTCTCGAAATATCCTCTGGCCATCAGAACGTCGCAATTTAATTTAGCGCATTACAAAGATGAAATGCGTTCTTCAAAATGTTCTCAATACATAAAAGTGGTTGTTATTGGTCATCTTTTGTATCTTTTCGTTAAATTTTTTGCCATCATTGTTTTTATCAGCATAAACATGCTGTTGTTGTTGTAGTTTTTGATTGTGTTATGGTTATTGTTGTCGTAGCTATTTGTTCATTTCATGGCTTTTTATATTCCTCCATACAAGTCTTTATGATGACATCAATACAACACTGACGATTATGATGACGATGTGCTTGTTGCTAATGCTGACGCTGCTGCTGAAGTAAACGATGATTATGATGTTGTTGATGTTTAATGAAGTGTCACTATACGGAAGTTGTTTTTTCATGAGCAATTTATGAATTAAAAAAAAAAAAAAAAACTAACTCAAAGAAACAACAAAAAAGTGGTAAACAAGCAAATGGACCACATACTGTTTCATATGTGTACGTCCAATCGTTTTTTCACTGTATGAATGTGTAAAAACATCTATTCAAAGTAGCAACATAACTTGGTCGGTTGGTTGGCTTTTCATGCTCAAGTTGACAAAAACACAAAAAGGGACACATAAAAGGACGACGACCATCATCAAATAAATGAAAGGTGTTTAACTAGAGTGTTAAAATTTTTTTAGGGGCTCTAATAAAAAAAAAATTTGTGATGTGTTGATTATTAAATTAAATCTTCTTTTCTATATTCTCCCTTTAATAAAATCCTTAAAAAAGGAATAAGAAAAAAATATTTGAAAAATGTCAACGGTCTTTCACACTAAATACACAAAGAAAAAAAAATTTAAGAATACGAAAATAAACATTTTTTTAGGTCAATGGGTCAATTATGTTTAATTTTTTTTCAAAAATAGATAATGGTTTTGGGGGTTTTCAATGTCTACGTTTTAAAGTTTAAAATTCTCTTAATTTAGAAAATAACTTTAAATGCATTTTTAAAGCCTTCGATAGCTCAGTTGGTAGAGCGGTGGACTGTAGTTGTGCAATAAGATTTATATAGAAATCCATAGGTCGCTGGTTCAAATCCGGCTCGAAGGATTATTTTTTACAGCCAATTAAATATTTCCGGTACATAATAAATATCCTTGAGATATAAAAAATATTAACACTTAAGTTGGACATTTAAATCTTTAACTCCCACTGGATCATTGGGTGCAGGAGTAATTCGTTAGCATTGTTGATTTTAGGAAGGTGGGTTGCTGGCCCTCTTTTACCAGATTGGTGATAGCACTGCTTTCTGTGCGACCAATCTCACGTTATAATCATGCCTCAACAAATATTTATAAATCGTTTACCTTTTAGCCTGATACGTCATAATGTACTTTGACTACATGAGTGTTCGCCTTCTCAGTATTGATAGTTTTTGGCGCTAGCTGGAAAGCCATTGCCCGGGAATAACTTGGTCTGTGGCCAGAAGTAGTGGATAATCATTTGGATGACTTAATTCTAGTCACTCCCATGTGAATGATAGTCAAAAACTTTACGCATTACGCGTACTTCTATAGAAAGTTACTGTTCTTTTAGAAATATTTAAGCCACTTTCTTGGAATTAAAAAAATATAAGGAGGTTAAACAAATATCAAAATAATAACTTGACAATAAGATATATCGGGTGATTTTTTAGCTATTATCGTATTGGCAACACTGGTTTAAGCAGCTGACGCACGTTTCGTGTTTTGTTTCACTGTCAAACATCTACAGTTTGGTCTATAATTTAACCATGAATCGTCTTACAAACGAACAACGCTTGCAAATTACTGAATTTTATTATCAAAATGCGTGCTCTGTTAAGAAAGTTCATCGCGTGCTTCTTCCATTTTATGGTCAGTTTAATCGACCCACTGAAGCGGCTGTTCGGGCTATTGTGACTAAATTTCGCACCAAATTTACATTGTTGGACATTAAACCACAAACACGCTTACGTAGAGTGCGAAGTGAAGAAAATATCGCAGCGGTATCGGCCAGTGTTGATGATGACCATCAATTATCGATTCGTGGCCGTTCGCAGCCTCTGTTACTCAACAACGTGAGATGATATCCAACTTTTTTTTGCCCAAAATGCAAGAGCTTGACTTGCATGACATGTGGTTTCAACAAGACGGTGCCACATGCCACACGGCACGTTTAACAATGGACTTATTGAGAGGCGAGTTCGGTGAACATTTTATTTCATTCGGGACCGGTCAATTTGCCGCCTAGATCGTGCGATTTAACGCCTTTAGACTATTTTTGTGGGCTATGTTAAAGCTCATGTCTTTACCCACATGCCCGCTTCAATTGACGCATTGGAAGATAACATTGAAGCATTTATTCATGAGATACCGGCCGAAATGTTGGAAAGAGCATGCCAAAATTGGACTAAGTGGATGGACCATTTGAGGCGCAGTCACGGTCAACATTTGCATGATATAATCTTCAAGCATTAAATTATATGGACCGTACTATCGATTCAAATAAAGATTTCATGTATTTTTCTGAATTTTATGTGTTTTTTTTTTAACTTTCCTATAGCTCTTAAAAAATCCCCCGAAATTTTTTTAAGATATTTATGTATGTGTCTTCAACAAATACAAATGTCTTCAGGACAATAAAATGTCGTTACTCCCCGTCTACAATAGGCATGATTTGCTGGTATATCATGATGTTATAAATGCACTAACAGCCGTGTAATAACATGAGAGAGCCTCTAGCATGATGAGCCTTTATTTAACACTAACATCATGTTAGTGTTAATGTTAAACATTTCATATCAGTTGCAAACTGGGTGTCAAGACATTAAACTGTTTTCCACAAATTAAAATCCCTTGGAGGAATAGACATGCATATGATATATTTATAGGTTTTTCGGGATGTTAAATTGTTTTCATGACGCATTAAGCTGACTGCTGTCGCTGAAATATTTCCGAGACATGAAACTAAATTATAGGCTTTAGGATGATTTCGAAGCAGCAATTTGTTCTTGATACACTAAGATAACTTTAAGACATTTAACTGTTTTTAAGGAATTATAATGTCATAAAGACATGAATATGTCATCAAGGCAATCAAATGTCATCGAAACATTAAAATGTCTTGGAGAGATTAAAATATTCTACACATTTGAAACATCACAAAGCGTGTAATTCTGGCATGTGATGAAAATCCATCGTTTTCAAAACGATCGTTTTTAAGTAGATGAGATAAATTTCGACCGTTTTTAAAATCCATTTCTGAATTAAAGTCTTACAGCCGTATTCATAATAAAGATTTGGCATGAACTAAGCACACAAAGTTTATTCATAATACACTTCCAAACTCTGGCTAACGATTTGCTAAATTCTAGTTAACGGTCTGCCAATCGTTTGCCAACGTGTGAAAAACAGCCGTTTAATGTCAAACCATTTTGTTTTTTTTTTTTTTTTAAATTTACTGTATGTTTTTGAGTTTGCTTTCTTTTTTTAATTAATTTGTTTTTAAAACTTCTAAAAAACCAGCGATGGTTAATGCAAAACTTGTTGCATTTTTAAGCAATAAAATGTGGCATCATTAAAATTAAGAGTTTAATTATTAAAAGTTAACAAATGGACAAAAGCTTGTTATGAATTAATCTCCGCTAACAAGCTGCTAAGCTTAATCGGCATTCTAGTTAGCAACTCGTTGTAGGTTGTGTACAAACTGTGGCTTACTTTTTATTTTGAATACTGCTGTTAATTTTTTGTTTGAACTACAGTTTATTTAAAAGAATATAGACAGAAAAGAGAGGAAAATGTCTTACAAATCCATTTTTAGAGATACTGTTCATGATATTATCGATTTCAAATCGCTTTGTTTTCAAATCACGTCACATTTTCAACACATTCCTGAATAAAATTTACTAAAATAAACCTTTCCTTGCAAAATAATTAGTATGAAATACATTTTCTTTAGCATCATTACATTTAAATGTTGCTTACAACAGCAACATCTGTGTTCGAACAGAATATCTGTATTGCTACAAAAATCTTGCAGACACGTGTTTCGAACTTGAAATTGTGTAACTGATATAAATTAATTTCTTGAAAAATACATAAAAAGTTTAGTAAAAACGAAGAAAAGAAGTGAATCATGATTCAAGTTAGATTTAATGTAGAAATTTGTAAACATATTTTTTCCATTTTAATGTAAAGGAAATCAAATCCAAGTATATACGTAACCAGTTTAACAGTACTTTAATACATAATATAATCTAATTTGGAAATGTAGTTTCCAAAATATTTTGCTTACCAAATGTAAACGAGTTTGTAGAGTGAATGTCTATTTTTTTTGTTCTTTGATAAAAATACTATCCGAGCCGGATTTGAACCAGCGACCTATGGACTTCTCTTGCGACAGGCGTTTAACATCTACAGTCCACCGCTCTACCAACTGAGCTATCAAAGGCTTGGTATTCTAATATTGAGATCTTAAATGGATATCTCTTTAGTGCACGATCACAGGCTTGTTATCTACAAATAAATATCCTGAATTGAAATCTCTTTGGCGCGCGATCACTTAAATTATAGAATATATTAAAAATTTATCCTTCGAGCCGGATTTGAACCAGCGACCTATGGATTTCTTTTGAAACAGTTTTTCTGACATCTACAGTCCACCGCTCTACCAAATGAGCTATCGAAGGCTTGATATCTAGAAATAAATATCCTAAATTTAAATCTCTTTGGAGCTCGATCGCTTAAATTATAGAATATATTAAAAAATTATCCTTCGAGCCGGATTTGAACCAGCGACCTATGGATTTCTTTTGAAACAGTTTTTCTGACATCTACAGTCCACCGCTCTACCAACTGAGCTATCGAAGGCTTGGCATCCAGAAATTAAGAGCCTATATTAATATCTCTTTGGCACATGATCATTTCAGTTATAAAATATATTAAAAATTTATCCTTCGAGCCGGATTTGAACCAGCGACCTATGGATTTCTTTTGAAACTGTTTTTCTGACATCTACAGTCCACCGCTCTACCAACTGAGCTATCGAAGGCTCGGTATCTAGAAATACATATCCTGAATTTAAATCTCTTTGGCGCATGATCACTTAAATAATAGAACATATTAAAAAATTATCCTTCGAGCCGGATTTGAACCAGCGACCTATGGATTTCTTTTAACAAAGTCTTTCTAATATCTACAGTCCACCGCTCTACCAACTGAGCTATCGAAGGCTTGATATCTAGAAATACATATCCTGAATTTAAATCTGTTTGGCGAAAGATCACTTTAATAATAGAACATATTAAAAAATTATCCTTCGAGCCGGATTTGAACCAGCGACCTATGGATTTCTTTTGAAACTGTTTTTCTGACATCTACAGTCCACCGCTCTACCAACTGAGCTATCGAAGGCTTGGTATTATGATTTAAAGATCTTAAATTGATATATCTTTGGCGAACGATCACTTAAATAATAGAACATATTAAAAAATTATCCTTCGAGCCGGATTTGAACCAGCGACCTATGGATTTCTTTTAACAAAGTCTTTCTAATATCTACAGTCCACCGCTCTACCAACTGAGCTATCGAAGGCTTGATGTCTAGAAATACATATCCTGAATTAAAATCTCATTGGCGAACGATCACTTTAATAATAGAACATATTAAAAAGTTATCCATCGAGCCGGATTTGAACCAGCGACCTATGGATTTCTTTTGAAACTGTTTTTCTGATATCTACAGTCCACCGCTCTACCAACTGAGCTATCGAAGGCTTGGTATTATAATTTAAAGAACTTAAATTGATATATCTTTGGCGAACGATCACTTGAATAATAGAACATATTAAAAAATTATCCTTCGAGCCGGATTTGAACCAGCGACCTATGGATTTCTTTTGAAACTGTTTTTCTGACATCTACAGCCCACTGCTCTACCAACTGAGCTATCGAAGGCTTGGTATTATGATTTAAAGATCTTAAATTGATATCTCTTTGGCGAACGATCACTTAAATAATAGAACATATTAAAAAATTATCCTTCGAGGCGGATTTGAACCAGCGACCTATGGATTTCTTTTAACAAAGTCTTTCTAATATCTACAGTCCACCGCTCTACCAACTGAGCTATCGAAGGCTTGATATCTAGAAATACATATCCTGAATTTAAATCTCTTTGGCGAACGATCACTTAAATAATAGAACATATTAAAAAATTATCCTTCGAGCCGGATTTGAACCAGCGACCTATGGATTTCTTTTAACAAAGTCTTTCTAATATCTACAGTCCACCGCTCTACCAACTGAGCTATCGAAGGCTTGATATCTAGAAATACATATCCTGAATTTAAATCTCTTTGGCGAACGATCACTTAAATAATAGAACATATTAAAAAATTATCCTTCGAGCCGGATTTGAACCAGCGACCTATGGATTTCTTTTAACAAAGTCTTTCTAATATCTACAGTCCACCGCTCTACCAACTGAGCTATCGAAGGCTTGATATCTAGAAATACATATCCTGAATTTAAATCTCTTTGGCGAACGATCACTTAAATAATAGAACATATTAAAAAATTATCCTTCGAGCCGGATTTGAACCAGCGACCTATGGATTTCTTTTAATAAAGTCTTTCTAATATCTACAGTCCACCGCTCTACCAACTGAGCTATCGAAGGCTTGATATCTAGAAATACATATCCTGAATTTAAATCTCTTTGGCGAACGATCACTTAAATAATAGAACATATTAAAAAATTATCCTTCGAGCCGGATTTGAACCAGCGACCTATGGATTTCTTTTAACAAAGTCTTTCTAATATCTACAGTCCACCGCTCTACCAACTGAGCTATCGAAGGCTTGATATCTAGAAATACATATCCTGAATTTAAATCTCTTTGGCGAACGATCACTTAAATAATAGAACATATTAAAAAATTATCCTTCGAGCCGGATTTGAACCAGCGACCTATGGATTTCTTTTAACAAAGTCTTTCTAATATCTACAGTCCACCGCTCTACCAACTGAGCTATCGAAGGCTTGATATCTAGAAATACATATCCTGAATTTAAATCTCTTTGGCGAACGATCACTTAAATAATAGAACATATTAAAAAATTATCCTTCGAGCCGGATTTGAACCAGCGACCTATGGATTTCTTTTAACAAAGTCTTTCTAATATCTACAGTCCACCGCTCTACCAACTGAGCTATCGAAGGCTTGATATCTAGAAATACATATCCTGAATTTAAATCTCTTTGGCGAACGATCACTTAAATAATAGAACATATTAAAAAATTATCCTTCGAGCCGGATTTGAACCAGCGACCTATGGATTTCTTTTAACAAAGTCTTTCTAATATCTACAGTCCACCGCTCTACCAACTGAGCTATCGAAGGCTTGATATCTAGAAATACATATCCTGAATTTAAATCTCTTTGGCGAACGATCACTTAAATAATAGAACATATTAAAAAATTATCCTTCGAGCCGGATTTGAACCAGCGACCTATGGATTTCTTTTAACAAAGTCTTTCTAATATCTACAGTCCACCGCTCTACCAACTGAGCTATCGAAGGTATGCCAGTTTATTAAATACTGCAATTATAAAATGTGCATTCACTTTGGAAAAACACATAAATTGTTAATCTCTTTAATTACCTGCTGATGCTGATAAGAAGCAAACCATTTTCTATTTTAGTGAATTCTAAATAGTTGAAATGTGGAAAAGCCTTGATATTTTAATTTATTCATTCATTTTAACAATTGTTTAGTTAGATTGATTAAATCTTTTTACTCTAAACCATTATGAGTTATTTGTACATCTATAATTTTGATTCTTTTGTACTTACCAATTTTTTTTTCTTTTTTGTGTTATTATTCAAAATATTCAATTAATTTTTTTTTTAACATTTATTTCTTTATTATTAATTTCTTTCTGTTTGCAATTTAACTAAACTACATACATAATACAGTTTTAATTTCAATTTGTCTATATTAGTGAACTAGTTTTTATTACGTTTACTACATTTTTCATTTTTTCATGACTTTAAAGGTTGATTCACCCATGTATTTTTTTAATGAGAGTTTTCTGCTGTACGATTAACTCATTTCGAAAAATGCTGCCATATGTTTACGAAGTCGATTAGTTTTACAAGGTGGAACTACTTTAATGACTGATTATATTTTTCTTTATCTGTTTTTACATTATTTTCAATGCCTGTGTGTTAATAGTGGATGAACAAAAATTCACCACTCACAACATAATTTTACAAGATTGGTTTGAAAATATTTAATCTATTGGCAACGCAGTTCATGTTTGTCCGAACAAAATTTAAACCAATTTAGCTAAGAGTTGGCTGTAAAACAAATTTCCTTTTTCTTAAAAAGAGAGATGTCAAAATTCATATAAAATTTTTTTTTGTCCGGTCAGCATGGGTGAATCAACTTTAAAGAGTTTTTGGATTTTGTTTTTTTTTTCTTATTAAAAATTATCAGTTCTTAAAGTTAACTTTGACCATTTAAATTTATGGCTTAAATTAGAAAATGTTTAATTAGTCAATATCTAATAAAAATGTAATTAAAAATCTGAATGCGAAAAAAAGTTTTCAATGAAAACCATAAAACCGCTAAATTGATTTTTCGATATGTGGTTTTTCCATTAAAAAAAAAACAAACAAATATTGAATTGTAACTAAAAAAAATATTTTATTTAAATAATAATGAAAAATGAAAATGGCTTGCCTTTATGCCCAAAGAATATTGTATTGTAGCAAAAACTGCTGCTAAAAGGGTTTTGCTAGAAGAAACTGATACGTACATGTTTGTAGATTTTTGTGGTCATCACTTAAATTAAACCATAATATATTGAATTCGCTTTAATGTAAAAATTGAGAGATAAATACTTTACAAAAATGGTTTAAAAATATTTCTGTTAAGTAATAAATCAATTATTTACTTGTTTTTTTTTTTTGGGGAAATTTCTTATTTTTATTTTAAATATTGGAGTATCATAACTTAAGTACTAAATTGGCAGTGCAGGTTTATTTGTTACTTTTTAAATTATACTTAGTTTTAATTAAATCTAAACCTAAATTTTTTTATTATTATAAAAAAAAAAATTAAAATTTAAACTATTTTATAGAAAAATTTACTGAATATATTTTTTAATAAGTCCATCACGCTAAAAACTGATTACTAAGTTTTAAGGCGTAAGTAATATCAAGAACGGGGAGGGAATTGTTTTGGTTAGTTTAAATGTTTCTTTAGAAAATAGTAAATTATTATCCTACCCAGATTTATGCCACACGCAAAGAAAAAACATGGTTGTGGTAAACATATTCTAAGAGCAACATATTATGATAAGATGCATGATTGTAGTCACCATATTTATATTATTATTGAATTATATTATGACTAAATATACTCGTAATATGAAATCATAATATTTTTCCCTTAATCATATTATTATTCTGTTAATCATACTCAGTTAAGAAGTAATCAAATTACTGTCATGTTAATCATAATAAGTTAAGAAGCAATCATATTATTGTCATGGAAATCATAATAAGCTAAGAAGTAATCATATTATCGTCAGGTTAATCAAATAAATTAAAAAGCAATCATATTATAATACATTTCATAAAAATATAAAATAAATAAAATGTTTTTTTCATCGATTTTTTATTTTGTGGCTTTTTATAATTTTTCTTTATGTAAATCAAATAGCGGAGTTCAATATAAGGCTTGCAAAAGAGCAAATGCAAAATCTGTGGTTTTCATGGGCCATCGCGTGTGTTCTTTCCGTTGTTGAGATGTTGATGCCATATTGCCTAATTTTAAACGCTCTTTACATGTTTCTAAACATTTTTGAAACAAGATGGATCAATTCCTATTTTTTAACGTAGTGACAAAGTTTTAAAAGTGCAATACCTAGCCCATAGTTTGATCTAGTATGGTTTTTCGGCTCTCCTGAAAAATTTGTTCTTAGACATACGCCGTTGCCCATGAAAACCACAGAAATATCGTATCACTTTTATAAAATACTAGCTTAACACGGTGCGCTTCGCTACACTGCTTTAACCATTTCTTCAGTTGAGAGATATTTAATATATGCAACATATGGGAGGAATTTCCCCCCGGCGCCTACCCGCTTTATTTTTATTTTCAAAAGTGTAGCATACCATAAGAGTGACTTCTACAAAGTTTGAACATTCTTACTATAACAGTTCTTAAGATATACGATAATAAACATTGGCGTCCTATTGGGGCAACACTTCCTTGCTGCTATTTTATTTCAATTTTGGGGTCTTCTGAGCTCCTACTACCAAAAGTTCAACAAAATGCGTGCAGCGGATCTAATTAATATTTCTATCTATGAGGCGTACTGCACCTCCTCTGTCAACCCCACCCATTTCTATATTGAAATTTATAGTTTACCATAATAGTAGCTTTATTCACGTTTGAAGACTCGCCCTTTAATAGTTCTTCAGTTGAGCGATATTTAATATATGCATCCTATGGGAGGTATTTTCCCCCCTGTGCCTACCCGATTTATTATTATTTTGAATAGAGTATTATACCATAAGAGTGACTTCTACAAATTTTGAACATTCTCACTATAACAGTTCTTAAGATATGCGATATTAAACATTGGCGTTCTATGGGGGCAACCACTTCCCCCACTGCTATTTTATTTAAATTTTGGGGCTTAGAAGATCCTACTACCAAAAGTTCAACAAAATGCGTGCGGCGGCTCTTAAGATATGCGATATTTAATATTGGCATCCTATGGGGGGTACCAATTCCCTTGCCCCTATCGAAAAAATAGGTAGCCTTTTTTATTTTTAGGGCTCTCGTGATATTACTGTAAAATTTCAGGAAAATTGGTTCAGTAGTTTAGGAGTCTATAAGCCAACAAACAAACAAACAAACAAACAAACAAACAAACAAACAAACAAACAAACAAACATACAAACATTTTTCATTTTTATATATATAGGTAACGAAATCTCTGTGTGTTTTGTTGTTGGATTTTACAAAAAAACGACGATATTTTGCATTTGCACTATTAAATCACTAATACTGAATGAACTCCGCAAATGTTTTATTTTTTTAATTTTTTTAAACTTATTTTTTTATGGGAATTTATCTTTAAATTAATAAACCGCTCACATATAAAATAAACGACAGGACTGATTCAAAATTATTTTACATATGGCGCTAACATAATATTATTAGAGTAAAAATAGTTTGATTGCATCTTAAACATAATATGATAAATGTATAGAAAGTTATCATGTTATGGCTAATAGATATCATAATATGATTGCGAGTAATATAATATGTTTTGAAAGTTATCATAATTTACTTGTTAGAAAAATAATTATTTTTCGATTAACAATACTCAAATTTATAATTGCGATCTACATGGATATGTTTACAGTAACTATAATATTGTTGATATTAAATAAAAATATCAACGACAACAATATATTGTTACATTAAACATAGTGTTGTTGCCGTAACCATGCCCAACCATATTTTTTCTCTGTGTGCAGTGATCTATGGAAAAGTCTTTATAACAGCTTTAAACCACCGCTTTGTTAACTAAACTGTTTAAAGCTTAATATGCTGAAAGCAAAGCGTTATTAAAACAGAAGCTTAGCTTGTTATACCCAAACCTTAATAGAAGAGCTGATGCACAGAAAAAAAAAATAAAAATGTATTTTAATTAAAAATTTAATAAAAAATTAATTAAATTTGCAACAGTAAACAAACTGATAGTTTCAATTAAACGCTCAATTCACTTGATTAAATTTTTAATTAAAACTGATTTTATTTTTGATTAATGTGTGTGCGTAGAACTAAAATTGGTCCTTGACCCACCTTTTAGTTTACCGATCAACTCAGCACCACTTTTAGTGTGTAGATGTTGATAGAAAAATAATATCCGCAATACATTTCACCTTCGATAGCCTCCCTTTAACACTAGTACATTACATGAGTTTTTTTTTAATGTTCTTTGTTCGTTCACCAATATTGATGAAACATATGTGGCTGAAAGGGAATTTGTGTGTACATAGATATAAACAATATAAAACCCCTTTTAAATTTGCTTAAAAAGCAAGAATAAAATGCTTTTACCAAATAGTTTTAGCTTTCTATTTCGTTTTGTACTTGTAAACACACATATCACTTCCCTTGAACAAGAAAGTTATATTTGCACTTGCTTGAGAGAACTAAGGTTGAATACGTTTATAAACATTTTCGAAAAGTTTCTATTAACAAAAACATTTTTACAAAAATTTGATATAAACAGAAAACTTGCTTATACCTGACCACGTTCACGCGAAAAATAGAGCAAGATTTAATGAAAAGGGTTTATCTTATAAAAAAAATTGCAGTAATTTTATGTAGTTTTCTATATTTATACTTATTTTATGTTAAAATATTTCAATAAACAACATTATAAGAATTATTATTTTTCACCCACACATATCGGGTGATTTTTTAGTTATTATCTTTTTGGCAACACTGGTTTAAACAGCTGACGCACGTTTTGTGTTTTGTTTCACTGTCAAACATCTTCAGTTTAATTTTAACCATGAATCGTCTTACAAACGAACAACGCTTGCAAATTATTGCATTTTATTATCAAAATGCGTGCTCTGTTAAGAAAGTACATCGCGCGCTTCTTGTGTTCAGCGACGAACCTGTTTTTTGGCTCAATAGGTACGTTAATAAGCAGAATTGTCGATTTTGGAGTGAAGATCACCCAGAAGCATTGTAAGAGCTACCAATGCATCCTGAAAACGTCACAGTTTGGTGCGGTTTATGGTTTGGTGGCATCATTGGACAGTACTTCTTCAAAGATGATGCGAATCGTAACGTTACTGTGAATGGTGAGCGCTACCGTGAGATGATATCCAACTTTTTTTTGCCCAAAATGCAAGAGCTTGACTTGCATGACATGTGGTTGCAACAAGACGGTGCCACATGCCACACAGCACGCTTAACAATGGACTTATTGAGAGGCGAGTTCGGTGATCATTTTATTTCGGGACCGGTCAATTGGCCATCTAGATCGTGCGATTTATCGCCTTTAGACTATTTATGTGGGCTATGTTAAAGCTCATGTCTATACACACATGCCAACTTCAATTGACACATTGGAAGACAACATTGAAACATTTATTCATGAGATACCGGCCGAAATTTTGGAAAGAGTATGCGAAAATTGGACTTAGCGGATGGACCATTTGAGGCGCAGTCACGGTCAACATTTGCATCTTCAAACATTAAAATATATGGACCGTACTATCGATTCAAATAAAGATTTCATGAATTTTTCTGAATTTTATGTGTTTGTTTTTAAACTTTCCCATAGCTCCTAAAAAATCACCCATTATATGTATATAAGTTTGGAGCAATCGATACTATAAGTAAGCGACATTCAACTGTTCATGTAATAAGCAAAAATGTATATTTTGGCAACTGGATTATATGTCGTCTGTATACCAAATTAATCAAAAAGAGAAAAAGTACAAAAAGTACCAATTTGTTTCGTTTTTACATAATAAAAAGTACCTTATATATTAAACAGGGCCATATGCTATCCCTTTAAAAAGTTTTTGAAAAGAGAAAAAGTACCAAAGGCTAAAAAGTACCAAGAATACCAGATTTTCCTCATTGTAGGCCCTCAGAAAATACACTTGATACTAATGTAGGCTTTAATCTCTATATATATATATATCAAATTTATCGAAAAGGAGAAAAAGTACAAATTTTATCCCGTTTTTATCCCGCTTTAGCGTTTAGCAAAAATGTCTCATGTCAGAAACTGTAGTTTTTCGTTATGTTAAATTGAAAACTATTTATTTGATGTATTTCATAGACTTTTTCCTTAGAGCAGATGAAAACGATTAGAGGAAATTGTGCTTGGCTAAAGTGATTTAAACCAAACAAAAAAGAAAAAAAAATTTCATTAAAGCCAATCAAAGACTCAAAATGCGTTTTTTTTTTACTTAGCCACTTTTTGCTTTACGGCTAAGATCTATATCATGACACAACTTGTTTATAATTATACATATCAGCAGTAAAGTTGCCATAATTAATTTAAAAAAAATTCCCGAGAATACCCGAACGAATTTCCCGGGATTTTTTTCCCGGAAAATGTGCGGGATCCCGAGATTTTTGTCCCGGGAAATCCCGTATGAAAATCACTATGAATCAGAAGTAAGAGCAACAGTTTTTTTTTTTGGCCAATGACCAATGAAGAACTGGAAGAAATGGCAGTTTTTCTACTTTGACTGCAGTTTTTTTTTGAACGCTGATAAAAACTTTCACAATTATAAAATAAGTAGAGGTAGGATTGCAAACTTAAAGCCTATATGAAAATGTTTCCTTCAATTTCTGTAACCTTATTTTATTTTAACTGAAAATGTCAAGTGGACGAAATTCAACCACTGGGTGATCTCTCTTTAAATATACGCGGGAACTAAGAGGCAGAATTAAGCGATTAATTTTATTATTTTTAAAACAGTTTCGGGAACTTAGTGGGCCGGTTTTTATCGTTGCTGATGTCTTATTCAGAAATAAAATGCACCGTTAGCGAAAGGATCTGGTGGGGGTAGTAATTTGTACTTGTGTCTTGAGAGACTGCAATATGAGGCTTAAGCTTTATATCAAAAACTACTTAAATAGGTTTAGTCTTTATATTTGTTGGTCTCTATTTCTGAACAGAGATAGACACGATTTGGGAGTAAAAAGTTGACACTTTCTTTTTAGAGACCGCGTTAAAAGGTTGTAATTGACAGATAGGGACATCTGGGAACCTTTTAAACAAGTTGAAACTCCAGAAAATGTGTTAGGTACCTCTAACTAACCGGGACTAATAAATTCAACAACAAAGTTTTATTGTTAATATGAATTAAGAGCCTATTTCACCAATTCTATTTAAATAGTAATTCATATCTGCGGCATTTTGACAAAAAAATCATAAGTCGAGATAAGATATATAAGATATTTTTATCAAATAATAAAATAAACTAAAATTAAAGAAGAAATCGGTTTAAAATACAAAATTTTAAAAACGTAAACAAAAATGTTTTTTGAATGAAAATTCGTACGATTACCAACATTTTTTTCAACTTTTTAAATTTGACTTAAGATGTTTTGTCAAAATGCCACAGATATTAAAATATAGTTTTTCATATAAATTTATTTTAATTTGACATGAAAAACGATTTTTAAATATAAATTAATATTAAAATATAATTGGTGAAATAGGCCCGCATTGAATTAATTTCAGTTAAATTTTTTATAAAAATTTTTATTAAAAACAGAGATAAAAAAGTTTGACTATTTCACAAAAAAATAAAATCGAAATAACACAAATTTAAAATCACTTAATAACTTTTTTTTTATTTATTTTCCTTATGGTTTTTATTTGTATCCTCTACTAGTCTTCAGTGCTGTGATTAAGAAACCAAGTCATGTTTGTGCATTCAAGCCTTTTTTGTTGTAGCTGTACTTGCAGTTGTTTGTTTGTTCTGGTTGTCTTGACTGTTTAAATAGTGGATGAAAAAATCCTTTTTCACACACAGAAAAAAAACAGAAAAGCAGACATTTACACAGCAGTACCATTAATCATGTCATAGTGGTCTTGATTTTTGTTCGTATTAGCAATAACACCAATACTGCCTCCCGTGCCACTTCCCATCGCAACTCCATTCGAATTGACAGTATTGGCATTAACGCCTAAGCCAGTGGTAAAAAGACTGGCATGCGAACGTCTACGTTCACGTTCAATTTCATCCAAATCAAAGGCTTCGGCCAGCACAGCGCTGGGACGACGTTGTTCATCGAACGCAAAAGCTCTTTGAAATTTGGGTGGTCCCTGGGAACCATTAGCCGATGAACCATTTATAACAACTTGTTGACCACCTGCTGTTATAGCTGAGGCAGCGCTATTGCTATTGGAACGTGTTAGTAGAGCATGTGGGTTGCTGCTATTGCTAGTGGCGGTGGAATTTTGTTGCGTGCTATGGGTTGGGGGTCCGTACATGCGAAAACTTCCGCTGAAATTTGATGGTGAAGAGGGTATGGCAGCTGGCCATTGTACTAAAGGGGGAGGAGGAGGAGGTTGTTTAAGGGAAGAAGCTGTGCTATAATTTGTACAAGAAACATTGGCTTGCTGTTGGTGATATTGTTGTAATTGATGAGGTTGTATGTAAATTGGTTGTTGTTGTTGCTGTTGAATATAGTGTCGATTTAATTCCTCATTTGACTTATGTAAACCATAACGTGAATTATACAATTCTTGTTCTCTTGACATGGATAAGTAGCGATTTTGTTGTTGCAATTGTTGCTGCTGCTGATGTTGCATCATAAGTGTTGTCAATCTCTGTTGACTGGCATTAAGTCCTGCCGATGCTATACTGTCTTGTGAGTCAGCATTTCTTTTCAGAAATGTTCTGGGCAAAGTGCGACTTTGGTACATGACTTGATTGTGGTAATCATGATGTAAACGCTGCTGTGATCCACCATAAATGTTGTCGCGTAGTGCATAATGGGGTTGTTGTTGATGTTGTGTTGCCATAAAACCGAATTCATTGCCACTTGTATCCAAATCATATAGACTCTTTTGCAAACCAACTCGGGCGGCAGTGGGTGCGTAAATGGCGTGCAGGGATAAATTAGAGTTTAAGCGTCGCAGATGATTGGGCTCAACGTACATGGAAGCACGACGACCACTGCGTATGGCCTGGGGCATAAGGTGAATGTTGTCTGAAAATATAAAAAATTATGAAAAAAAATTTTTTATGGCAGCTTTTAAGGAACGGTAAAGACATTAATTTAGTGTTTATTTTAAAAGATTGGAATGCTTTTGACATCCTTTCAATACATTTTTCGGCTCTACGAAAAGCCCCCCAATGAAATAACGCCCAGGAAATAACCCCCAATGAAATAAACCCCAAAAAATAGGAAATAACACCCAAAAGCAGTGAATGAAATAACATCGAAAAATAAATGAAGTAAACCCCAAAACGAAACAACCCCCAATGTTTGGAAGTTATTTCATATGAAATAACACCCAATGATGAAAATGAAATAACCCCCAATGAAATAAACCCCATCAGCAACAAAATGAAATTATGCCCAAAATTCATAAGTCAGTTTCACCAAGGATTTCATGAAGTCAATATGGACTAACAGTAAAGTCGCAAAATTATTGAAATGAATCGTGTGGAGGCCCGCAGGCGTCTTCTTCATAATAAGGATATATTCGGTTCAAAAATATTGCCGCAGTTATTTGACCCGCCCGTAGATCCTTGTAGCCCTGCTCTATTTTTGCAGTTCGGAAGACAATTTGTCTTTTACGTTTGGCCTTTACACAACTACCTCCACTGTTTAAATGTAATTGTTTTTCACTTAAAGAATATAGAAAATTGCTATTTATTCGTTTTCCACTAACAATTTCGAATTCCATTTTTTTAAATATTAAAACGAGATGATGTAAAGCGTCCGAACTTCGATGCACAACTGAAAATATTTTATGTTTTACAACAACTCAACATGCAAGGCAGATTGTACTCATATGTTGACACTGTTATTCCAAAAAACAGTTACTTGAATTCTCAAAAAAAGGAAAAAGATCAAACTAAGCAAATGAAATAAACACCAAATAAAATGAAATAACCCCCAAATAAAATGAAATAACCCTCAAAAACAAACAGCTTTAAAAATGAAATAAACCCCGAATAAAAAATCAAATAACACCCAAACTAAACACGCGATGAAACAAGCCCCGAATTTTAAAAATTTATTTGGTGTTATTTCATTGGAGATTATTTCATAATATAAAAACCCCAAATGAGCAATGAAAAAATTCCCAAAAAAAAAAAAATGAAAAACGGCCCAAAAAAATTGGGAGTTATTTCATATGAAATAACAACCAAAAATGTATGAAAAAAAATTGGGGAATATTTTGTTTCTCGTTTGGGCGTTATTTCATTGGGGGGCTTTTCGTGGAGCCCATTTTTCAGGAAATAATTCAGGAAATTTCCTGATGATACTTAAAAGTTCTTTGTTTTTAAAACTAAATTACCATTACAAGCGGTAAATGGGGGTACATATTTTAATTTTTGTTTATTAGTCTTGAGTTTAATGTCATACAATAGAAGTTTATGTAGTTACATAAAAAGTATATGATTTCTGTTTTCAATTTTTATTAAAAATTTAATCAAGTAAATTAAACGTTTAATCAATTGAATTAAACGTTTAATCAATTGAATTAAACGTTTAAGTGGTATTATTAATTTGTTTACTGGTGCATATTAATATTGTCAATTAAACGTTAAATACACTTGATTAGACGTTTAATTTACTTGATTAAAAAACTGATTTTATTTTTTGATAAATGCTTTTACTGGTACAAAATTTTTTCTGTGTTACTCTCCAACTAGGTTGTTTTAGTTTAGACCCTGTGCTAAAACATACACCGACTCTTACATGACTCAAGAGAAACTAATTTTTTGGTTCTTAATTCTGTCTATTCTCCTTAGCTATTTGTAATAAAGCCCATTTGTAGTTAATTGGTTCATCAAAAAGCAGAATTCACATATGTATACTGGCTGGAATTCACACTAAACTGTCAGTTTAAAAATTTTTGGTATTTTTAGGGTTTCCATCACCTCACTATACATAAGGTGACAAATTCAAATCGTGCGTTAATTTTGGGACACTCTCTGTGAGCCTCAAACTGCCTGAATTAATATGAAATCAAAACATGAATTATAGATCGAAGGACATTTCCGTAATCAACATGATACGAGTATTTCTGTGTGTATGTGTGTGTGTGTGTGTATATGGAACTAAATATGTGTTTTATGATCTGGAAGATTTAATATTTGTTGGCACAATAAACAACTACACTTACACAAACAGACTTAAGTATGATACATACAAAGTTATAAATAATTTTTTGACAATTTCTCAAAATATACTGTAGATAGAGGGATAGGGGAAAAAGTCAAGAAAGCTAAAGACAAAAACACAGAGAGTACGTTGTGCACAATTGTTGATAAATGACTTATTTCCCAATAGAAGATACTACAAATAATATATTTTTAATGGCAAAAATTTACTAGAAATGCTCTGGAAATAGCAGGTTGGTGTTTGACTATCATGATGCATTTAGCTTCTGTATTTTTTTTTTAATTTTAAATAAAACCCTTTTACTAAAAACTAAACTAAACTCAACTCAGTAAATTGATTTTCGTGGCAACAAACTAAATAAAAATGAATGTCAGTTTAAATCGCATGAAAGGGCATTGATAGCATACAGTGGGATAATAGCAAAAAAAAGGAGTATTTTTGTCCAGTTCTTGAAAACAGATTGGATTTTATTTGCTGGTAAAAAGCGAAATCGATAGTGATATCGTATTATTTACATAAATGTATGCATATTATAATGCTCTTAAATTGCATAAACGAACAAATGTGAAGGCACAGGCCGACCCACTTGAATTGTTCTATGTGTTGTAGATATAGGTTTTGTAAAATATTAGGATAATAGGATAACGTATACAGGCACCGCCACACATTAGTTCAAGAGCGGCATTAGTTAATTTTTTTCATGTTCGCCGATTTGGATAATTTTTTGGTATTTTGTTGTCAGATATCTGAATATTATGATTCCGAAATATAAGCCTGATATATTAATTATTTGTTTGGACAGACACGCTCAAAGTTCATATATGTTTGCTTGTTGAAAATGGCATGCAAATTTACTGTACACTCACAATATTCTGTACGTAAAATTAACTGAAATTGTAATATAAAATAAATGAAAATTCAATTAAAAACCGGTCTACCTATTTTTCATTTATTTTTAACAAAAAGTTCATTTAATTTTTACTGTCAAAAATTCAACACCATATTCCGTTAAATTAAATAAATATTCAGTTATTTTGTAAAATTTTACTGTCAAAAATTCAACACCATATTCCGTAAAAACAATTAAATATTCAGTTATTTAATAAAATCTTACTGTAAAAAAATTGACCCCATATTCAGTAAAAACAATTAAATATTCAGTTATTTTATTAAATTCAGTAATTTTCGTTTACTCCACAAAAGAGCCGAATTTCTAAAAAATACCAGACAGACACCTATCCGCTTGTTTTTCTTATAAGCGATTCCCTTTTACACACGTTTGTTTTACTTTTGTTGTACTGACCACGTTGTTTACAGAAGAACTCTCAATTATAAGACACCAGCAGCATGTCCGATATGGCTTCGCAATTATTTTACTTTTAAAATTTGATGTATTTAACTAAATTATATTAACAAATAGAAAATGGGAATTGCTTACACAAAACAAGCAATTCATTTTTTTATGGATAAGTAAAAATTAATTTTTGGTAGTTAAATTATATAAAATAACTGAATGTTCATTTGTTTAAACGGAATATGTAGTTAATTTTTTGACATTAATTTCTATAAAATAACTGAATATTCATTTGTTTTTACGAAATTCGCTGTTGAATTTTTGACAGTTAAAATTAAATGAACTTTTCGTTACTTTAAACTACATTTTTATTTAATTAAACATAAAAAAGAATTTAACTCAATCAACGGGCAACTGAAAATCCGTATTAATATGCACTTAGTTTTTTGAATAACTGTTAGAATCAGTTAAAAATAAATTTGCTTGGAGTTTTAAATGTTTATTTATTTAAAAATTACTGAACGGAATATTTCTTAAATAAACTACAGTCCGTTACTGTAATAATATTGTGAGTGTATGTTCAATCTTTTGGTACAATCACAGTAAACTTACCATTTGACTTTTTTGTATATTTTCGTAAATAGCAATTTAATTGTCTTGTTCGTCAATTTCAGTGGACTGCATCTTTTTAGCACTGTGGCGCGCAGTTTAACAAAAGATATCAAATTACAGCATGAAGTCTCAGCTAAATGTTAAAAAAAAAATCAGCTGCTCCTACCTGCTCCTTTCCAAAAAAAAAACAGTAAAAACTATAAAATGATAAAGTAACCAAACATGAGTTTTCGTTCATGGCAATACATACTGTAACTGTGCATAAGATTCTGGTGCATTGTAGCAAAATTATAGCAGAAGTTATTCTACCAATAGGTACACATGTCTCTATCTAAAGGCCCTTATTCACTGATTTTATTTTTATTTTTAAAATTTTAATTGATTATTTGTATCAGGTATGCTGTCCGAGGAAGCTCAGGAAGCGAGGAATAAAGACTATAGAGCCTATAGATTACATCATTCGCGAAGAATTGGACGTGTAGCCACTAATGAACCGTAATGCATAATTGTCTTCAGACCCATTTATAAATAGATTTCGCTCAAAGCTGCAAATCAAAAAATTGGAGTACGATAACGATGTTAAAAACCCAGTAAAAACTTCGCCTACAAGATAATGTGTTGAGTAATCAGAAAAACATAAGAGCACTACTTACAATTCTACTGAAAGAACCAATGAATTTTACAAGGGATGTCCCAAAATGAACGCGTTAAAAAGTAAGTCATTATATTTTTACCTGCAGACATCCAGAAGAAAGTAGTTATGGAAGTTGTTATAGATGTAGTTATAGAAGAAAGCTACAAAATAATGAGTTAAAAGAGCTATTCATTTTGAAAAAGTAGGCGAAGTTTTTATTGGGAAGTTATTAAAAGACTATGCTTAAATTAGGTATTCATGTTTTTTCTATTTGTTTTTCTATGGGAGGTGGGCATAAAATTGAGCGGAACAGGTATTATAATTTTTATTTTTTGTGAAAATTGAGTAGATGCATAAAAAATCAAGAGAGTTATGCCACTTCTTCGATACAAGTTGTATGGGAAGTGGGCGTAAAAGTACGCGGAGATTTTTCAAATTTCACACAAATGATTATGTGTGTTTAAAAATGCTATGTGCAAAAAAACAATGCCATAGGTCAAAATTTAATTTTCACTTTGTATGGGAGGTGGCCGTAAAAGTAGGCGGATCAGGTATATATTTTCAGGAGTTCATTTTACAATTATAATATAAATTTTTTGTGAAAATTGTGTTGATGCATTAAAAATCAAGAGAGTTATGCCACTTCTTCAATACAAGTTGTATAGGAAGTGGGCGTAAAAGTGGGCAGATATTTTTCAAATTTCACACAAATGATAAGAAGTGTTTAAAAAAGCTATGTGCCAAAAAACAATGCCGTAGGTCAAAATTTAATTTTTACTTTGTATGGGAGGTGGACGTAAAAGTGGGCGGATAATTTTGATTTTTCCATTTTTTTCTTGATTCAAACAAAAAATGCCTATGTGCCAAGTTTCATTATCCTTCCACAACTGCTTCTATTTTTGCCGCTCGTTCTATGAACTTGAACCAATGCGCGCCATGACGCTTAAGTGTTAAGGTGCATTAACAAGGTAAAAAACTAAATTTTTTTCAGTTTTTGTTTAAAAAGTTTCAGGTCATGTTGATCCCAAGTTTATTTAAGGGTTAATCTCCATTTTTGCGCTGTTTTATCTTCGTACGACTTTAGGGTATATTTTTCTCCAATTTCAGAGAAATCAGCACAAAAATATACAACATTTCGCTTTCTTTCCTTTAGAAATTCCTAATATGTAAAAAATTTAACCTTTGACTTTTATTATTTTAGGGTTAATGTCTTATGATTTTAGTAAAACCTTCAGATTACATATATTTGAAATCATCTGGACTATAAAATGTTGGATAAGTTTTACTTTAAATTTAAAACTGTATGGAAATCAGTCACATTCGCCAAAATAAATATGATTAACACAGGAGTTTTTTCCGAAAATAGCAAAATTTAAATCGAAGGTACGAAAAAACTATGGGAGGCATTGACAGAGTTTTAACATATTTTTATTCATTATTATATGCTCAATAAATCCCAATGTGTTGATCGAAGAATTCTGAAATTTGCTAAACTAAATTTTAAAAAAGTTATTTTTGGGAAAACAAAATTTGGGTAATTCCATGTCAAAACGACCAAGAGTGGGACACGACCCCTTCCGATTTTAATGAAATTTGGTGAGAAGGTTCCTTTTATCTTATAAGGAACATATATGAAGGAAAAAAATTTTTAAAATTTGTTTTTCGAAAGTTATGTCATATTCAAAATGTCATAATTTCGCAGAATTAGCCGAATGTGTTGAGCTTATTTCTTCAATATCTCGAAAACTACTTGACATACGAAGATGATTTTGATGTCATTTTAAAGAGAATACTTGGGGCTACAAACCATAAATTGAAAAAAAAAATTTTTTTTGAAAATGTAATATCTGCAAAATGTTAAATTTTAAAAACGGACTAAGTTAAAAACTTATTTTTTTATTTGGCTGATTGTTTTTTGTATAATACCTCAAACTGTTCTTTAAAAATCCTAAAACTTTGAAGGAGGTGTTTTTTTTCTTTTTTAAGATATGATTTTTTTCCTTTCGCAGCCCTTAAAAAATAATATTAAAATAGAAAGGAATTTTACAACATGAAAATCAATTAAAATTGTTACTGATAATCTTTCATTCTTGACGTGGCTCGGGCTCGAACACTGGCCGGCAGGTTACCATGACATGTTTCGATCGCAACCACTCGATCTCCTCAGATGGATTTGCCGTCTTACACTCGCAGCCATCGACGACTGCTGACGTCACTAGTCAAATATCAATCCTTAAACCAAATTGTATTTTGACATTTGGTAGATCGAAATTTGCTTTCCTGAATGATTATCCATTTTAATTGATTTTACATGTTTTTTCCTTTACTTCTGTTTTTTCGTACTTTCGTCAAGAATTTTTCTTGAAGTCCAAGTACATTTTTTTGTTTTTTCACTTTGTCTTTCTCTTTTCTGTTGACCTTTTTCAGCACAACTTGAAGGACAAATGTACACATAGAGCTCGTGCCTTATCTTTAACAATAATTAGTATTGTGGTTATTTTGTTGAACTATTTATGGTTTTTAATCCAAATTTTTAATATTTTTAATTAGGCTTAAGTACATGAAATTTAATTTTTATTAAATTATTTTTATGAAGAAAGGAATTTTACAACATGAAAATCAATTAAAATTGTTACTGATAATCTTTCATTCTTGACGTGGCTCGGGCTCGAACCCTGGCCGGCAGGTTACCATGACATGTTTCGATCGCAACCACTCGATCTCCTCAGATGGATTTGCCGTCTTACACTCGCAGCCATCGACGACTGCTGACGTCACTAGTCAAACATCAATCCTTAAACCAAATTGTATTTTGACATTTGGTAGATCGAAATTTGCTTTCCTGAATGATTATCCATTTTAATTGATTTTACATGTTTTTTCCTTTACTTCTGTTTTTTCGTACTTTCGTCAAGAATTTTTCTTGAAGTCCAAGTACATTTTTTTGTTTTTTCACTTTGTCTTTCTCTTTTCTGTTGACCTTTTTCAGCACAACTTGAAGGACAAATGTACACATAGAGCTCGTGCCTTAGCTTTAACAATAATTAGTATTGTGGTTATTTTGTTGAACTATTTATGGTTTTTAATCCAAATTTTTAATATTTTTAATTAGGCTTAAGTTCATGAAATTTAATTTTTATTAAATTATTTTTATGAAGAAAGGAATTTTACAACATGAAAATCAATTAAAATTGTTACTGATAATCTTTCATTCTTGACGTGGCTCGGGCTCGAACCCTGGCCGGCAGGTTACCATGACATGTTTCGATCGCAACCACTCGATCTCCTCAGATGGATTTGCCGTCTTACACTCGCAGCCATCGACGACTGCTGACGTCACTAGTCAAACATCAATCCTTAAACCAAATTGTATTTTGACATTTGGTAGATCGAAATTTGCTTTCCTGAATGATTATCCATTTTAATTGATTTTACATGTTTTTTCCTTTACTTCTGTTTTTTCGTACTTTCGTCAAGAATTTTTCTTGAAGTCCAAGTACATTTTTTTGTTTTTTCACTTTGTCTTTCTCTTTTCTGTTGACCTTTTTCAGCACAACTTGAAGGACAAATGTACACATAGAGCTCGTGCCTTAGCTTTAACAATAATTAGTATTGTGGTTATTTTGTTGAACTATTTATGGTTTTTAATCCAAATTTTTAATATTTTTAATTAGGCTTAAGTTCATTAAATTTAATTTTCATTAAATTATTTTTATGAAGAAAGGAATTTTACAACATGAAAATTAATTAAAATTTATTGATAATTTTTCATTCTTGACTCAATCTGGGCTCGAACCCAGGTGTTTACGGACAGGTTACCCTGACATGTTTCGATTGCAACCACTCAATCTCCTCAGAGGGCTTGCCGTTTAACACTCGCAGCCATCGACGACTGCTGACGTCATTAGTCAAACATCAATCCTTAAACCAAATTGTATTCAACCTTTGGTCAAGAATGAAAAATTATCAATAAATTTTAATTAATTTTCATGTTGTAAAATTCCTTTCTTCATAAAAATAATTTAATGAAAATTAAATTTAATGAACTTAAGCCTAATTAAAAATATTAAAAATTTGGATTAAAAACCATAAATAGTTCAATAAAATAACCACAATACTAATAATTGTTAAAGCTACGGCACGAGCTCTATGTTTGCATTTGTCCTTCAAGTTGTGCTGAAAAGGTCAACAAGAAAAATAATGACAAAAAAATGAAAAAACAAAAATATGTACTTTGAACTTCAAGAAGATTTCTTGACAAAAGTACGAAAAAACAGAAGTAAAGGAATAACATGTTAAAATAAATTAAAATAGATAATCATTCAAAGCAAATTTCGATCTACCAAAGGTTGAATACAATTTGGTTTAAGGATTGATGTTTGACTAATGACGTCAGCAGTCGTCGATGGCTGCGAGTGTTAAACGGCAAGCCCTTTGAGGAGATTGTGTGGTTGCAATCGAAACATGTCAGGGTAACCTGTCCGTAAACACCTGGGTTCGAGCCCAGATTGAGTCAAGAATGAAAAATTATCAATAAATTTTAATTAATTTTCATGTTGTAAAATTCCTTTCTTCATAAAAATAATTTAATGAAAATTAAATTTAATGAACTTAAGCCTAATTAAAAATATTAAAAATTTGGATTAAAAACCATAAATAGTTCAACAAAATAACCACAATACTAATTATTAAAATAGAATTTTAATATTGTAATTTTGAGCAATAAGTACACTGTGCTAGTTGGAAACAACAGAACAGCAGCGCACCTGGCATTTTCCCTAATTAGAGACGCTGAATCCAGTGGTGCTAACCGTTTTTTTAAGGTTAGCTCTTGTTTTCAAGATATAACTATCGTTATTTCGAAAGTGTAAGAGGTTGCACAGCATATATTCGCGTAACTCAAAAACGTTTTAGTTTATCGAAATAACTAAAAAAACCGAAATTCGGCAATAAATAATAAAGTGGGGCTGGTCATACATTTGACCCATCTAGGAGCATCCTACGCGCTGTACCATACAAATATTGCGGCTTAATAAAATTCTTTAATGTGGCCCCTGCAGCGCGTAGGATGCTCCTAGATGGGTCAAATGTATGACCAGCCACACTTTATTATTTATTTTTTTTCAATTTATGGTTTGTAGCCCCAAGTATTCTCTTTAAAATGACATCAAAATCATCTTCGTATGTCAAGTAGTTTTCGAGATATTGAAGAAATAAGCTCAACACATTCGGCTTATTCGGCGAAATTATGACATTTTGAATATGACATAACTTTCGAAAAACAAATTTTAAAAATTTTTTTCGTTCATATATGTTCCTAATAAGATAAAAGGAACCTTCTCACCAAATTTCATTCAAATCGGAAGGGGTCGTGTCCCACTCTTGGTGGTTTTGACATGGAATTACCCATTTATTATTAATAAGATCTAAAAATTTGAAAATGGATTATTAAAACTGCATTAAAATATTTTTTTTGGCCACACCTGCGAATAGGTTAACGGTATCCTACGAAAACCAAAACACATATACAAGAAAATACGGGTATATTTTATGTAAAAATTAGCTCTTATTCAAATATTTCTCAAAATATCTTAATTTTGTTTCTACATTAAAGTGTCCTCAGACAAGATAATGTCCTGGGGAAATTTGAATAACTTTAAGATTTTATAACCCAATTTTGTCTTTTATATCTTATTGGAAAGACAATTACGTACACATTTCGTTTCTTTTACATTTTATTGCAAAAGTAATTATTAAATGGCAAAATTTTTAAAACCCCTTTGGACTCCTTGAAATCATTTGACCCCAAAGTGCCCTATCATTTCGGCATACATACAGGTTCTACGTTCATGAGAAAGAATGTCGACACAAACATTAAACTATATCTCTGTGCCAAAGAACTTCATGGAAATACGACCATAAAACGGAAAAAATTTATCTTCCGATATCCCTCTGTGGCTTCTCTGTGGCCATTTATGTAGTCAAAATGCGAATCCCAGGAATGACCTCAACCTGATTTGCCCCGTAGAATATCATTTAGATGGTCCTTACAACCCCTACAACATTTATATTTTATTCTTATGATTTTTAACCTGGCTCCCGTGTTCACCCCGATTAAAAGGCTTCCGAGTTTATATCTAAAAGAGATTGTGATACCTTAAATTCCAAGAAAAGTTCATTACTATATAATGAAATCGGTACAAACTACGGTACATAGACATTATCCGAAATTCGCTAAAATTTCTAGAATTCTTACGTAGAAAATAACTTAATGAACAAAACAACTATATTTTGGTTACTTAACGGACCGAAAATGTTAAATCTTAATGGTTCAGGGTTAATTAATTGGTTTACATTAATGTCTCTCATTGTCTAATTCATAGAATCAAACAAAAAAGTTGTTGATTTTGCATCTATTAGCAAAATAATTATATAGATTACCTAAAATTGTAAAAATTTTAAATTTTAATGTTTTCAATAAATTATATTTTTTATTTTTATTAAGGAAATTATCAAAATACTTTGCCGTTTCAAACAATCTGTTAATTGATTTTATTAAATAATGCTCAGGTTTTGACAATTCCCAACAACAATTCTTCAAGTTTAAATTATTTTATTTTGAAAGAAAAATCAATAAAGATTTTTTGTTATTTAATTAATATTTTAGTTCAATGTTTTTTAATATAACTAAAATGTTAATTAAATCAAAATTATATTTTTAATTTTCTTTAAAAAAAATAATTGATTCAATGATCACATTAATAAAATTTGAATACTTTTAAAATTATTTTCTTAATTGATAAAAAACTACTGATAACACTGTGCAACAAAAAAAAAACCAGCCTCAACACTTGCAACGCGAAATGAAAGTAGACTACTAGTATAGCAAATCTGCCAAAGGGTTTTGAAAAGTTAGCTCGGGCTCCCGAAATATGGGCTCCAAAATTTTTAAATTTTTTTTGAAAAGGCGTTGGGTATAAGTCATTACTAAATGTGCTTCTAACTCTAATTTTAAGGGGTAATTTTTGTTCCTTTTCCCAACTCTCACAGAACAGTATACTAAAACGGCTTTTTTAAGGGTTAAAATGTTCTACGAATATTTTTTGCATCAAATTTCACTAGGGGTCTTCTAAGACCAAAAGTTCGTTCAATGTATCTAAAACGAATTCTCGAAATTTCGGGCATTGAAATTTTTTAATTTCGTGAAAAGTTGTTTGTTAATGTACTTCTGACCTAAAAGATTATTTCAGATGTCTACAGTAAAATTGTATGGAGATTCTTTTCATAGAATAAATTAACGCTCTAACACTCATTTTAAGGGATAATTTTTGTCCTTTTTTAACTTAATCACTAAAAGGGCACGTTAGAGGGTTAAAATGTTCGACGAACGCCTTATCAAAAAATTTTCCCATATTTCGGGAGCTCGAGCTAACTTTTAAAAACCCTTTGACAGATTTACTCTACACAGAAAAAATATTGCCGAATTATTTTCAAACAAACGCTGGTTTGAAAATTTTTCTAATTTCTATAAATTTTTTTTACTGATTCAAACAATATTTTTGTTTGATTTTTATTTAACCAACAAAAATGTGGACAACTCTTCAAAAATATAATAAACGCGTTATTGGTATCAAGTTTTCATAATTTTGTATGAAATATTTAACGCTCTTTGATGTTGTCGTCTTTTTGCATTTTTTTATTTGACCGTTAGCAACACTTCTTTATGTGAAATATAAGAACAAAGTGCAACTATAAGAAAAACAATAGCAGAAACAACATTACAAGAAACAAAATCCCGTATTAAATTTTTTAAAACTGTTTGGTTAAATACATCAAATACAAAAATAGAATGATGACGAAAAACATATCGAGTCGGTCTGCTGCCGTTTTTGGATACATTTCTTCTTTAGCAAAGGAGAGGATACAGCAACAGAGAGTGATAAAGAAAAAACATTGTGTTGTGTGTATAAATAAGACTTCGTTCAAAAATTATTCCAACAAAAAAAATGTGTCTCAAAGCCAGCCGGCGGCTCTGCTCTACCGTCATCGTCTCATGCAGTGCTTACTTGTGTGCGCGTCATTGCTTGTGCAAAAACTTTTTTTTTTTTTTTGAAATTTAGTATATGAATTTCAGTAAACTTTTTGTTTGATTCAGTTAAATTATTTGTTTGAAAAAATCAGTTTTTTTTTTCAATAAACAATATGCAAATAAATTGTTTGAATATGCGAATTTGTTTATAGGACCGATTTCAGACAAAAAATTGTTTGATTCTACAAATTTTTTGTTTGAATTGGAAAAATAATTTTTTCTGTGTACTAGTAGTCTACTTTCATTTCGCGTTGCAAGTGTTGAGGCTGGCGGCGATGACACGAACTTTGTTGCACAGTGTAAATTTTCCGTGTTTAAATGTTTGAAATTTTATTTAAATTATAAATTAATTTAATCAGCATTTTAAAATTTATTAATCAATTTTTTTTGGTTTATTTTCAGCTGCATAAAATATCTGTAAGTATTACATAAATATCTTAAGCTTTATATCTCATATCGCTGTTTTCTCAGTAAGCGATTATCTTATTTTCCAACGAAAAACTGCGAATTAAAGAAATTTGGTCTTTTCAATGTTCCAATTGCTTCTTTTCTGTTGCAAAGCTACCCCGTTCTTATCTGCCAATTATTTATTTGTCGTGCACATAAATTCAATCAGCCTGCTCCCAACTTTCAGATCTATTTTGAGAAGTATTGTCAACTGAAAATAATGTTTTGTCGGTATATTGAGAAAACCAAAATCGTCAACGGACAGTTTATCAGTCCAATAAATTTTTGTGGAGTTTTAGTTACAGGTTGTTTGTCGATGCATTGAGAAAAAGTCCATAAAATTAATAAATATATGATTTTTTTTATTGTTATACCCACTGTTGTTTCATATTTATAACTTTCCTCCCAAACAGTTTGTTATACGCCAAAAAAAAAAAAAATAAAAAAATAAAAAGCGAGTGAAAGCAAAACTTTATTGAAAAATTATTTTGCACTACATACTCTAATGCTGTTTGTGTTATTTTACAGTTGTTGTCCGCAAAAGACAAAGAATACACTCTAAAAGTATTCGCATATAGAAAAATATTCACTTACCATCAATCACATATAAGTGGTCCTCATTCTCGGTCAATTTCTTAAAACCATTCTCGTCCTCATCCATATCGACAACATCCAAAGCATCACCAAATATGCGATTACTCTCCAAGCCACTACGGTAATCACCAGTGTGTTGTTGTTGTTGTGGCTGTTGATGCTGCTGTTGCTTAAGAAGATTCCCTGGTGTCTCGCTACGTCTTTGGTGTAGATTGCCAGTGCGTACATTATTCAATCTCAGGGGTTTAAGTTGCATTTCTTCTTCAATTTCGGCAGATTGTTGTGTTGAATTGTCATCGACAGCCAGGGCGTCATCATCGTTCTCCTCACCCTCATGATTTTCTATGTAGTAGATATTTTTTGGTTTTGGACGTACGCCAGCACGTTTACAAAATTCCTCAAAAAGTTCATCTTTAGTTTTACGTATGCTCCTTTTAAGACCACAAAGTTTTTGCGGTTGCTCTTCATCGGCGTCGTCATCATCAGCCACTTCACTGTCGTCATTATGACCATTGACAGTGGCATGAAGATGACGATGATGATGTTTGTCAACTAAATCATTACTATTGTTGTTGGCACATGTTGTTGCAGCAAAGTTTGTCTGGTAAATATTGTTGTGTCGTTGAGTTTGTTGCTGCTGCAGCTGTTGCGTTGGGGGTTTCTTGGACAAAGTGCTATTGTTGCGTTGCAGTAATTGGGTTTTTATGCCACCACTGCCACCATTTGTTTGTGTTTCAGTATCGGTACTGTATCGCGTATTTGTTGCCACATTACGTCTTCGGTTGCTGCCACCACAATCAGTTCTTGTTGCTGACATGCCACTAAAGCTGACATTTTGGGTGGCATAAATGTCTGTTGTTGTGGACACACTACGTGTTAAAGGAAACTCTTGCGGTGAATCACTAAATTGTTGTGGTGGTCTTGGCAAAGTTTGTGTTTGCAATTGCAAGCCACCGGCCCGTATAGCTGAGGGCGGTGGCGGAGGCGGCAGTAGAGCTGAGGAGGACGATGATTCGGTATAAAGTTCATTAAGAGATTTTGCCAAATTTCTTGAGTGTAAATTACATTTACTTTTAGTTGTTGATGAAGTGCTGGGTTTCTCAAAATAATATCTATGAAATAGAATTTAAATTCAATTTAAAATTTTTATAAAGAAGAAGTAAAAAAATTGAGACTTTTAATTTAAAATATACTTTTCTCCAAAAAAAAAAAAAAAAAAATTTTTTTTTAAGTGATCCATAAAAAAAGAGTATAAAAAGTAACACAACTAATTTTGTTTCAACCAATTTTACCTTCTGTCCAATTCGTTTAAAAACATTGTTGAATTGATGCCATTTGGATGTTTTCGACAGGCATATGGTCCTGCACTAGCATCATCAACTGCATCATCCACTCTTCTTCCGGTTCTTGTGATTGCTCCCGACTTGCCATTACCCTGTGCCATATTTTTGAGTAATTTTTTTGTATCCAATTCCAATTCTTGGGCTGTTACTTGATGTTTTCTATTTTGTTGATTTCGTATTCTTTCCTTGGGTTTTTTGCTTTCAATTTCATGTTTGTAACTTTTGTAGGTGTGACTATTGAAGCGATTTTCTCCTTCTTTGATTTTTTCTTGCAAATTTGAGATTGTAAAACATGGTAAACGCTTTAGAACATGACAGAATTATAAAATGAGAAAAAAAGAACATGGAATACATTAGCTCTTTCGGTTTTTTTAAATTTTTTTCTGGATATTCATAGTTAAATGCATAAAAAGATTTGAAAGGGTTTAAGGATTTTACGCAAATAGCAGAAAGTTTTGATTATTTGCCAAAAGTGAAACTTAAAGCGATACCAATGTAGCATAATGATGGTATTAATGACTGTTTTAAATAATAAATATTTATTTAACAGTGAAACAGATAATCAAAATAAAATGAAACAAAAAGAACTACTTCAAACGTCTGAGTATCTTCGTAGGTTCTTGAGTATACTCGTTGGTTCTGATAACTAAACTATACTCAATATAATATATAAGAAGCATAGGTCCTTACTAAATTTTCACCATTTTAATTTGTCTTGGACCAGGTTTCTAATTTCATTGCATCTTTTTCTTGACATCGTAATGTCTTTCTTGAGCTGTTTATTCTATTCTATGAGCAGGACGTCCTCTTAGCTGCCTTGGGGTTCTATTCGATTGCAGTTCGGGCTATGTCCCTCGGGTCTTTTTTTATGGTATGACCAATCAAATGTAATTTTCGTTGTCGTATTTCCAAAACAAAAAATGTTAAGATTTTTATTGAAACTACTGTTTATAAAGACCTGCTTTGGGCTTATATCAGAAGCTCTGACCACCGAGACGCATGACTAGCTTTACATTGATGTAAAATATTTTGATCTTAACATAACGGGATAGTGTTGTTAATCTCCAAAAGCTGCTAAGGCAACAGCATGCTTTTTTTGCTGCTTCTATTCTGTTAATGATGTGGGGCGCATCTTATCCACCAGATTTTGTTAATATACTGCTTAAGTATGAAAAAGATTCCACGCCTTCAACGACAGTTTCTTGAATTCTAAATAGTCGCGGTATGTCAGAATTTATGCGCTTGTTTTAGAAGTGCTGTTGGCCGAGGGGCAAAACTTTCTACTTGCAAAGCAAACATTTGTTTCCACGTAAAACATAACTATTTTTTAAGGAAAAGTTTTATAATTATAATGCTAATAGTAATTTTTTTTCCTTAAACCAATTTCCAACATGGCCACCGCAACAATTTTATAGTTACTTATGGTCATTTAGTGTTTGTCATAATCAGAGTTAGGCAGTATTTTAAATATTTTTATATACAAATATTTATGATTAATGGTAGCCTAGTTAGTGATAAGCTTGTCTATCAATGCGAGGGTTGCGGGTTCGATTCCTACTAGAGATTCGGGTTTGTAACACTACAACGGGCTAATTATCCGGTTAGTTAATTTAGAATATAATTTAAAATTGTATTTTAAACTTTTTGTTAATTAACTAAGAAGTACTTCGTGCTATTGAATATGCAAGAAGACTGGTGGCCTTGCTAAACACATGTTGCTTTTCAGTGCAACAATATCACGTTCTTCAAAACGCAAAAGTTTTCTTGTTTTGCAAAGCACTAATAGTAAATATTAAAAAGTAAACGCACATATATGCGCTACGCCATTAGGCACACAGAGATCTAGTAAGGTAAGTGAACGAATTCTTAAAAATATATAACAAGAGCCACGACATTCCCTTACTACGAAGCAGATTTGTAAGGGAGCATATTCAAGAATAACGGTTACAAATAATTCAGTGTGTAAAGCTGATCGTTACATTCAACAATTTTTATATGCGCTGAATAAAGCGCTTTCGGCGACAAAAATATATTGCTTCTAAGTGGGAACTCGTAAGCGATATGATAAGCGAAGCTTTTACGTTTCTCCTTTACAATCCTGCTTTCTTAGAAGCTCCATTTTTATTGGAACGTTACTAGCGCACAGTTTAAATTGACAGCACTTTTGTAAGAGCACTGTTACACGTTAAAGATATAATGCCTGCGATCTATTATCGCGATATTTATTGTACGTGTAGCATGCAGTACTGATGGATCGAGATTCATATCGCAGAATGGCCGTATTTTTTTGTGATCTGGATTGCGGATCAAGTGATATATTGCGATATTAATTTAGGATACTTTAGTTAGAAAACAAATAAGAAATTAAAAGATTTTTGTTTAGTTTGCGCTTTAACAAAAAAGCCATCAAGATAGTTTTTTCACGGCATTTTTTTAAATTCCTTACGACGATTTTTATTTATTGAATAATCTTTTGTGATGCAATGAAGAGATTTAAAGATGATGCTTAGTAGCATTCTGTAACAAAATGCAAGCTGAGCAACTCCCAGTGGACTCTAATTTCCGGTACGTATTCCAAATATTACAAAGTATACAGTTTTAATTGACACATGACTAATTAATCAGTGAATGCCTCAACGTTGGTTAAGTAGTACTAAACTTTAATTTCTATGCAGTTTAAGCTCAACACACAGAAATAAATTTTGTACAAGTAAAAGCATTAATCAAAAATAAAATCAGTTTTAATTAAACATTTAATCAAGTGAATTAAACGTTTAATCAAGTGAATTAAACGTTTCATCAAGTGAATTAAAAGTTAAATTGATATTATTAACTTGTTTATTGGTGGAAATTGATATTGTCTATTAAACGTTTAATACACTTGATTAAAAGCTTAATTCACTTGATTTAACGTTTGATTCACTTGATTAAATTTTTAATTAAAACTGCTTTTATTTTTGATTAATGCTTTTACTGGTGCAACATTAATCTATAGATTAGAGCCCCATTTCTTTTAAGTAGTTTGAAAAATAATATTGTGGAAACATATGATCTGTTTTGGTAGTTTAAACGCCCAATTGTGTGCTTTTAAAGGTGCACAGAAAAAAAATTTACTTCACTTAAAAAAAAAAAAAAAATTAAAATTTGTGATATTAATTAAAAAAACTAATAAAATTTGCACCATTAAACAATTAATAATTAAATATTTTTTTATATTAAAAACACTTTCTGCAGTAATATTGTCGATATAAGTAAACGTTTAATTCACTTGATAAAATTATTAATTAAAACTGATTTTAATTTTGATTAACGTTTTAATTGAAAAAAAAAAAAAAAAAATTGACGAGAATTTTTTCTATGAGACTTATATGTTTGCTAATTTCTATACTAGCTGGTGTAAATACATTTTAAACCTCAAAAAAGAGAGTTTAACTCGAACTGGTTTTATTAGCCGAAAGTATATTTTATTGCTTCAAGTTGCCGTTGGTTGTCAATAAGACTCGTCTACAAATTTGGGAAAAAATTGACTGCAGAAACAAGCATGTTTTCTAACTAATCTGGGTGCGCTGAATTCGAATAAAATTGGACTATCATGTCTTGTTCACTTTTTATCGTATGCTGGCAATACTGTAAGCAGTCAATACTACACTATAATTTCACAATTATTAATTTGACAGAAGCCCACATTCATTCTAAGTCTTCATAACAGTAGCTTTAAAGCATGTCAGAGAGATCGTGTGTTATTGAATCAAGGAATTTTTGCTTCGTATGCGGCAAATAAATGGTTGGGAAAAAAGCATATTAAATATCAGAATCATAAAAATATGCATATTTACATTATTTTGATTTGCAGTACGAAACTTGGACAAACCGTGGACAACGACAATGTTTTGCATATTCTTCATTCGCATTTTGATTTTTTCCAAAAAAAAAAAAAAAAAAAAAAACAATTAGGTGCAGTGAGCGCGAACAAGAGGAGAGTGTTCAACAAGATTTAATGACAGTTAAAGGAATTTTTCAAGGATTTTGAGACAAAAGAATGCTGGGAGACTATTTCTGGACTCTAATATGTGAAACCGAACCAACAAAATACAAACGACGTTCAAATAACGCCATTTACTTTTGAAAAATCATTGATTTTTAAACAAACTAGTGATTTTTTTTTGTAAGAAACGAATAAAAATATTTTTATGTATCTCGAAAAACTGACCAATTACAGATTCGAATTTAGCCCACCAAATTACCCTTGGAAAGATATTTGGTTGCTCCAGTCCAAAACCTTATGGCTAGTGTAATTGACTATATTTTATTTTCCGTTTCCAATATGTTTAAAAAAAAAGATTCTCCGGGAAAGAAGGAAAAGTCCGGGAAATAATAATTTATTTGCATATTGATAATTTTTTATGGATATTTTGAATGTTTTGGAAATTTGTTTCTATGGACTTTTTAATGGGTTTCGGCTCATTTTAATTTAATTGTAAGTCCAGAAATTTAGAAAATAAAATATCTTTTTTTTTTGCAACCGTCCCCAGTGTGCAACACTCTTCTTTAATTTTAAACTTATAATTTTTGTAATAAAAAAAACTCATCTATTATATTTAAGCAGATTGCATTAGTATTTCTATTTTCTAACTGATAATAATCTGCAAGTAACCAAAAGTTTTTAAAACTCAAGCAAAACGTGACCCTAATGTTATCAATTCACTGATAAAACTCACACTAAAAATAATTGTTTGAATAAAAGTTTTCTGAAATTTGTGTTTGTTAATGAATAATCTATTCGTGTAAACTTTAGTGAACTTTAGAAAATATTTAAAATCAGAACATTTCTCTTTTATATCATCAATATTAGCCCTTTTCAACACTTTGGATTAGTTAGAAAACAAAAACTTTATCATAAAATGTTAATTAATTTATAGAGAATTTTTGTTTGTTGCTTGCCGCTTCTATCTGTGAAAATAAAATTAAATGCAAGTTGTGTAAACATAAGATGTAATCATTATTGTATGAGTTACGAGTAAAATTAAAATTTTTTTATAAACTTTAAACATTTGCAATAAATATTCGATGATTTCTTGAAAGTATTTTAAAATTTCTTTAAAAAGTTCAAGATAAAATTCAAAAGTTTATTTGTGTATTTATAACATTTTTTTTAAAAACTTTTTCCTTTTCGCTACGTTTAGTTTTGTGCTCATACATTTACACTTAATTAGCAAACACACACACACACACGCACACAATTATACATATTTTTTATACTTACACTATAATAGCCAACTTCCTGCAGACTGATGTAAAGAAAAATGTTTAATAGGCCGACAAACTCTGTTGCTATAAAACCAAAGACAAATAAAAAGAAACTTTGACCGTATGTGACCTTAAAGAGAGGCGGTTGTAGTGTTGACCTTGGACGCAACTTTGACCCAATTTCTGCCTTTAGTATGGATATATAAGCGATGAGACCAATAAGCATCAACAAACCTTTTACGTTTTTCAGTTTATTTCGTTTATTGCAATTATCCATGGTTTTCGTAGTGGTAGTTTTTTCCACCCATTTTTCCAATTTAATGAGTGGCAATGGCGTTGGTTTGGTGGAGTACATGAAAAGAGATATAATTGTAAAGATTTGGTTGAAAAAAAAGAAAGCGAAGACAAAAGTTAAAAATAAGTGTTATCAAAGAATATAAAAGTAATTAAAAATAAAAGTTTAAGTAAAAGCTAAAGTCAAAGCCAAAACTACGAGGAAAGTTTAATTGAAATTAATATTAATGTTTAGTATGAATGTCAGTGTTGCAATAAGAGAGAAAATGGTTTAGTGTCAATGCTGCACAGTGGCATAGATGTTAAACAAGTGAAAGTAGATATACACATTTGCAGTTTTTTTTTATCCTGTTGTTGCTTCCACTCTATTACTCTTATACTATACTCAGCTATACTCAAGGCGAATTTGTTTTTCAGGTGGCGTCAGCGTTGCCAGAAGATTTGGAAAGAAAATCTTCATTTGGAGAAAAAAAAATCTTTTTTTGAAGAGAAAAATCTTAAAATTTTTTATAACAAGTGCAAAAAAGTAAAAATTATTAATTTTTTAAAAGAAACTACTTTTTATTATGGAAACTATTCAAATTGAAATGCGTAATTGCGGTATTTATACAAAATTAGATTGTAGGTTTAAAATTGTAAAGGGTGGTTAAATTTCAAGGGCCGATGTTGATTTTGAATAAAACACAAACTATTTAGGAAATTATTGTAATTTTATTTTATTATGATATATTGGTATTACTCAATTATGTATGGAACAAAATATCGGCCAAATGGGCGCCGCGACCACGGCGGCACACCTCCATCCGATGGTCCAAATTTTCGATGACCCTGAGGCATAATGGAGGTTCTATGCTGTTAATGTGCCGAATTATCTCATCCTTTAGCTCTTGAATTGTTGTTGGCTTATCGACGTACATCTTTTCTTTCAAATAACCCCAAAGAAAAAAGACCAACGGTGTCAAATCACATGATCTTGGCGGCCAATTGACATCGCCATTACGTGAGATAACACGGCCATTGAATTTGTTGCGCAAAAGAGCCATTGTTTCGTTAGCTGTGTGGCAAGTGGGATGGTCCTGCTGAAACCACATATCGTCCACATCCATATCTTCCAATTCGGGCCATAAAAAGTTCTTTATCATCTCACGATAGCGAACACCATTCACAGTAACTGCCTGACCGGCCTCATTTTGGAAAAAATACGGCCCGATGATGCCGCCAGCCCATAAACCGCACCAAACAGTCACTCTTTGTGGGTGCATTGGTTTTTCGACAATCAGTCTTGGATTCTCATTCGCCCAAATGCGGCAATTCTGTTTATTGACGAATCCACTGAGGTGAAAATGTGCCTCATCACTGAAGATGATTTTCTTCGAAAATTGATCATCCACTGTTGCCATTTCTTGCCACCATTCTGCCCATTCACGACGTTTGGAATGGTCAAGAGGCTTTAGTTCTTGAGCCAATTGCACCTTGTAAGCGTGTAAATGCAAGTCTTTATGCATAATGTTCATCAACGACGAGCGTGAGAGGTGCAATTGTTGGGCATGACGACGAGTTGAGGTGGACGGCTCTTCAGCCACACTATCGCGAACAGCAGCAATATTTTCTGCAGTACGAGCTGTACGAGCATGCACTGGTGTTCTCACATCTTCTACAGACCCGGTTTGCTCGAATTTTTCCACGATTTTTGCGATTGTACGCACATTTGGACGATCAAATTGACCAAAAAAATCACGAAGTGCACGATATGCATTTTGATTTGAACGCCCATTTTCATAATAAGTCTGGATAACTGTAACACGTTGTTGGATTGTGTATCTCTCCATGGTTCAAATTGAGTAAGTCTGAAATAGAGAAATGTCAAATAAAATTCGGAAAAAACTTGGCGTTTAGGTGTGGTTCACATTCAACATCGGCCCTTACAATTTAACCACCCTTTATTTTTAGTTATGTATATTTTCCATAAAAATACATTTTAAATGCATTTAATTTCTCATAAATAAGAACGTAAAAAAGTCCATCTAAATAAAGAAGTTTCCTCGATTGTAATTTAATTCTAATATAAGAGATGTATAAATTTTGGGCAAAAAATTTTAGTTTTGGAGCTATGAAGCTAAGCTCATACATCATATGTAGAAAATTGCATAAAAAAAAATTGGTCATTTAAAAAGTAAGAATTTACCTAAATATATTCCTAATGGAATTTTTATTAAAATAATGTTGGTATAAAAAGATATTCTTAAGCACTTATGCATATATACTTTGTTTAAAAATTATCATAAACATGGAACGTGGAATTTTCAAACCAAAAGCTTCTCAATCCTAGGATTCTTGGTAACATTTTACCACTAAGTTCTTCTCTTGGTCTAGGCAGACCACAATTAGAACAGCTAAAAACCCCAATTAAATAAAAAGTAAATAAATCTATTTTTTATTAAACGTATGCTTATTATGCTAGATTATACGAATATATATATATATATATATATATATATATATATATATATATATATATATATATATATATATAAATGGTGTAAAAAATGTATAGTTATTCATAAAATGAGAACGGCTGGGCCGATTTCGTAAAATTTTTTGTCAGTTATTCGTATTTTTACGAACGAAGTTTTTGGAAAATCCCTCCGGAAAATATGAAAATATTTGTGTTGTATTATTAACCTTAAGTTTGTCTGAAGGTTTAAAACTGGGGCGAGGCGAAGTTCGCCGGGTCCGCTAGTTTTTTATATAATTTTATTATTTTATTTTACATGCAAGTCATCGAATATGTAGTTCTTAATTATGCACATTGCTTTTTCGCATCTACCACACATTTGATTCAAACTTGATTCATTCCATTCAGAACATATCATTTATAGAATTGATATTTTGTCCTATTTAAAAAATATTGCAAGAAAACAAGAATTTGGTGTGGCCAAGAGGGGTTTACATGAAAATAGAATTTCACCCCACTAATTTGCTCTAATCGAATCCAAATTAGTTTCATTAGATTCAGCACGTATCATTTATAGAACTCACGCCCCTGTTTTTTTTTTGTTATATTCGAAAAATATTGCAAGGAAAACACAAATTTGGTCTGGCCAGACCAAGACGATAATCCAAGGGTTAAGTTCCATTAGTTTTACCTTTTGGTATTAAATACATGAACTTTTTTGTTCTTTAATAAATTAATCTTTATAAAAATAAATTTTTTCTTTTCACAAATACTTTTTTTTCATCAGTATTCCCAAAATGAACAACCGCGAATCTATGATGCTTTTTTACTGTTTTGTATGCTCAGAAATAATGATGCATTATTGTGTATGCTAGACAATGGGTACAAAAGTATACAAACCCAATAGACAACAAGCTGATATAATACCTCATTGTTTTAAAAATTTACTGTTTAAAAAACTTAAAAAAAAACTTAAAGTTAAAAATCTTTATTTCTAAAAATACAAAATCTTAATTTGAGAAAAAAAATCTTTAAATCTTATTTTGTTCAAAAAATCTTTAAAAATAAGATAAAAATTTTATTCTGGCAACGCTGGGTGGCGTTGAAAACACAGTTAAGCTCTCTTTTTTCTTGCTTAGAGAAAGAAATGTTTAAAGTTGTTTGTGTTATTGTGATATCGACCAACGAAAGCCACCCTGCAACTAATATTGGACCATCTGATCCATTTTGATAAAATAGGCTACTCCATGGACTGGTCCGATGTAACGCAAGTATGGAACATGTCATTGTTAAAAAGTTTTTGAAGTGTGACGACATGTCTTCGTTTTTTAACGACATGTTTTCGTTTTTAAACGACTTCAAAACTAATCCTCTTGAGTATACCATGAAGTAGTTTTAAAACTACTCCTTTGTAGTCCAAGGCACGGTTATATGGTCCTCCCCTAGGACATCGTAATGTTAAAAAGACCATGTTTTTTCCATACGTTTGGGTTACTTTTGGACTAGTCCTAGTCCCTTGTGGGCTACTCTTTTCACGCGTGTTTGGACTGGTCCTATTATTTGCCGGGCACCAATAAAATACAATGTTATGTTTTTGATGTTGTACTTGTTACAGTATTAAAACCGCCTTGGCTATACTCAGGGCTGCCAGATTTGGTAATTGATCGTAATTTTGACGATTTTATGTTCCGAAATAAGCAAAGTCCCGATTTGCCGAATTTTTTCTAAAAAGTGACGATTTCTTTTTCAGTCTCCTAAGTCTGAATAAAACATTACATTTTCTGAAAATTTAGTTTTTTATTGTTGGTAAACTTTCCAGCCGTACCTTAACAATAACGGAAGGCGGAACCTTCTTTTGCTTAGCTTTAACCCTGATATGCCATAGCAAAGCAAGAGCGTCAACGTTGTGTCACGAACAGTAGTGATAGCTTTCTTGTTTTATAAAACTAACAAATTATGAATTTAAAATAGAAATAAAAACGCTAGATTGACAAAAAAAAAAAAAAAAAAAAATAGCTAAATTGCCATTATTAATTAATAATAGCGGCAAACTTCACTATTACACGAGCTGCCAAAATCGGGGTTTTCAATTGCAAAGCGTTGTGGCAGCTCTATTCTATGTAATATACAAGTCTTAAGAAAATCTGTAAATGATTATTTTCAGAGTACAAAAACAACAATGTTACACTTTCTTTATCTTTCGTCAAACCATCATCGAATGAACCTTTTACGACTCTCTGTATAAATCATATTTTCAACAATTATACGGCGAGCATTTTACGAGTTGGAAGATTATATCGACATGAGTCTCATACGATTTTTGGCATGAAAGTTTTTACCCACGTCTGAAATGATTCCCACAATGATTGAAGATGCGTCGCTGTGCTATGAAAGAAGCTCTTGTACGATTAAAAAATGCCGTCATCTACGATCAAAGGCGCTCTTCATGAGACTCCCAGTAGCTCTTACACAATTGAAAATGCTAGCAGGGTATGAAGCAATTATGTTTTTGTTTGAATATATTTTTTTTTTTCAAAAATCGAACGAAAAATTGTTTAAAAAAACTAAATTTTTAAGTTGTCCGATTTTTTGACGATTTTTCGAAACGATAAAGACGATTTTTTTATTTTTTCTTAGGAAACTGACGATTTCCTCACAAATTTATCTGGCAGCCCTAGCTATACTATTATTCTATGCTCTCTCATCTTTATTCCCTTATGATCTTATAATCATACACCTTTAATCTGATACTCTTATGCAAATCAGTTCAGCAAATATAAAATTATTACATTAATATATTAACATAAAATTAAAACTTTATTTTATTATACTACTGAGTATAATAAAAAGTTTCAACTATTCACAGCTCCAGCTCCCCAGCTTCATACTAGAGTTTGTTTTATGCAAATCAGTTAAAGTCGTTTCCAATTCCTATGTTTTTTGTTATTTAATTTTTTTTTTTTTTTTGTTAATCTAAATTGACTATTATTCGACCTTTACAAAATTTGATTAGTATTATTATTTAATTAAGCTTGAGGTCTCTTTTTTTTATAAAACAAATTAAAGTTATTTAATCCAATATTTCGGCACTCCGTTTTTTAAATTTTAATTTAAATTTGTTAAAATTTTTAATTTATTGCCAAACATTAAAGAAAAAAACCCTGAAGAAGGCACACAACGGAGTGCCGAAATATTGGATTAAATAAATTTAATTTTTTTTGTTAATTTTACCCCACTGTGTTTTGTAATGGTTGCTGGTGTTTTTCTTAATGTCTTGTCGGTGTTTTGGTTTAAGGGTTAGTGGTGTTGCCGTACTTTAATTCTTTCAAACTCAACTCAGATTGTGGTATTTTGTATAATTGCTAAATTTTATTCAAGTTTCCTTTCGTTCGTTGCCATTCATTTAATGTCTTTTGTTGTGATTTCCAATAGAAATAAAGTTCTGAATTGCCAAGTAAATACAATTTTTTTTGCTTAATGACTATACTTTTGTTGTTTTTTTTTTTGCTGAAGATATTTCGTAACGAGCATAAATTAAAATAATTTTGCTACTGATAATGTTTTGCAATTTTGCACAAAAAAAAAAAAAAAAACTCTTAGAACAAACTGTTAACTCAGAGAAAGTAATTTAAGCAATTCTAATGAATTTTTTATCCTTGAGATGTTGTTAGATTGAGGAAATAATATTAATAGAAAAGAAAATTTTGAATTTAATTGGGAAAATGAAAAAATTATTTAATAAAATTTAAATTAAAGAAATAAAAAATTTATGTATAAAATCATCTATTAAATGATGAATGTTGATTATAAGACTTTCAAGTCAGATGCAAAAGTAATTTTTGTTGAGATCGCAGTTAGAATTCTACTCTATAATATGAGTATAAATTATACCGAAATCTAAAATTTTTGGGATATCCTTACTGTAAGATTGGACTAAATGGATGCATCAACTATAAGTCAAGAGCCAACCTCGCCGAGGGCCACTGGTTTCACGTTGCCACGATCAATTAAAAATCGTAAATTTTGAATTTAAAGTTTAAAATCTTTTATTTCTTCAGGAAATACAATTTTTAAGAACTAGTGTTTTGCTAATAAGATTTTTTGTAGGAAGAATTGTATACATAATTATAAATTATATAAATTATTTATATCGGGTGATTTTGTAGCTATTATCTTTTTGGCAACACTGGTTTAAGCAGCTGAAGCACATTTCGTGTTTTGTTTCACTGTCAAACATCTTCAGTTTGGTCTATAATTTAACCATGAATCGCCTTACAAACGAACAACGCTTGCAAATTATTGAATTTTATTATTAAAATGCGTGCTCTGTAAAGAAAGTTCATCGCGCGCTTCTTCCATTATGGTCAGTTTAATCGACCCACTGAAGCGGCTATTCGTGCTATTGTGACTAAATTTCGCACCAAATATACATTGTTGGACATTAAGCCACCAACACGCTTACGTAGAGCGCGAAGCGAAGAAAATATCGCAGCTATATGGCCCAGTGTTAATGATGACCATCAATTATCGATTCGTCGCCGTTCGCAGCAATTGGGCCTCTGTTACTCAACAACGTGGAAAATTTTGCGGAAGAATTTAGGGTTGAAGCCTTTTAAAATACAGCTGGTGCAAGAATTGAAGCCGAACGACCTACCGAAGCGTAGAATTTTTGGTGAATGGGCTCTTGGAAAGTTGGCCGAAGATCCACTTTTTTATCGTAAAATTGTGTTCAGCGACGAAGCTCATTTTTGGCTCAATGGGTACGTTAATAAGCAGAATTGTCGATTTTCGAGTGAAGATCAGGCAGAAGCATTGCAAGAACTACCAATGCATCCAGAAAAAGTCACAGTTTGTTGCGGTTTATGGGCTGGTGGCATCATTGGACCGTACTTCTTCAAAGATCATGCGAATTGTAACGTAACTGTGAATGGTGAGCGCTACCGTGAGATGATATCCAACTTTTTGAAACATGTGGTTTCAACAAGACGGTGCCACATGCCACACAGCACGCTTTACAATGGACTTATTGAGAGGCGAGTTCGGTGAACATTTTATTTCACCTTCGGGACCGGTCAATTGGCCGCCTATATCGTGCGATTTAACGCCTTAAGACTATTTTTTGTGGGGCTATGTTAAAGCTCATGTCTATACACACATCCCCACTTCAATTGACGCATTGGAAGACAACATTGAAGCATTTATTCATGAGATACCAGCCGACATATTAGAAAGAGTATGCCAAAATTGGACTAAGTGGATGGACCATTTAAGGCGCAGTCACGGCCAACGTTTGCATGAAATAATCTTCAAACATTAAATTATATGGACCGTACTATCGATTCAAATAAAGATTTTATGCATTTTTCTGAATTTTGTGTGTTTTTTTTTTAACTTTCCTATAGCTCTTAAAATAGTTATAAGCTATTTTGTAAATTATAGTCTATGTCGTATTAGTTTAAATTCTCACTTGCTCCACTGTATTGAAGACTTTATATTAAATTGAAGCACAGCCGCGAATAACGTTGTAAACGCCACTTTTGCAAAAACTGTTTTTTTGCAGATAACCGTTGACCTTACTCTATTACACGATTTAAACATCAAATCAACCAAAACTATACAACGCCTTCTAAATGGCATACAAAGTGTCTGCCCGTGGAAGAACATTGCAAGTTACTAACAAAATGATGAAACCGAAATGGTTTTGCGGTGCGGAATAATGTTTTAAAAGCATTTTGCATAAAAGTTTTTATTATCATTATTTTTAATAATAGAAAAAAAGAATTTTAAAACAAATAATGCTGCCTGTTAAAAAAAGTTTTTTTTTGCTTTCCTGAAAAATTATTATTTTGTAACTTAAAACGTTATTCGCGGCTGTGCTTCAATTGTAGATTTTAGATTTCGAACAGAATGTAATAGAATCGTCTAGAAGGTTTTTGGTTGTGAACTATAAATACAGGCTAAGTCATAAATGTTTAGTTCAGTTTGATTGGAGACATTAAACGGTTCAATTCGTAACTTACAGTGGATAAATTTTGTGAACATTTTATAATTAATTCTAAAAAAGTTTGTTAAGTTGAATAAGTGTGTTTATGAATTTGATTTGCAATTAAAACAACTCAAAAGTTTATTATAAGCGGAGTAAACCAAAACGAGTTTATTAAAGGAAAAACGTAACAATAATCAAAATTGTTCCTTTTAACTCCCACAAGGATCATAGGGCCGTAGTGCAAAGGATTATTATGTACACCAAATTCAATTCATCTGTTCTATTCTCTTCCAAGTTTTGATGCACTAATGATTTTTAATCCTTATAATTGTCCTTTCTTTTATTACTTATATATCGTTACCCAAAACGCAAACGGCCCTAACCTAACCAAAAATTAAAAATCAATTTTTCGTATTAATTCTGATGTATTGTATCAACATTGTGTAAAGAAAATGTTGAAAACGATTTCATTAACAAACAAGTAAGAGTGCTATATTCGGCTATGCCGAATCTAATATTCCCTTCACCATGATGAGATAAGAACAAAAAGCTATATACATAAATAACGTTCTTTAGAAAGGTATAAATAAATAAATATTAATTTCATTTCGTCATGCCGAAGAATATAAAAAACAAAAAAATTTTTATATGTACCTAAGCCCGTTTCCTCTTTTTTGCCAAAGTTGATGTTTGAAATTCGTTTTATAATCTTAAAATCGTTTTTTAGAACATAAAAAAATTAAATAAAAAAAATATGAAAAAAAAATTCTTTTTGGGATTCGAACTGGCAGTATTATCAGTCTCAGGAGAGAACTTAACAACTCGGCTACGAATGCTTTTACTGAAGAAGCGTTAAATTAAAATATATTGAGGCTATGAGTTTGTTTCTTTATTTGAGCGGCATATCATATACATGCATTAATGTGTATGTGTATGCGTAAAATTAAACACATTAAAAATAAAATCCACCACGTGTAGTGAAGGGTATAAAAAAACAGCAAAAAACCACATTACCAACACTGTATTACCATAGCCACTGTATGACCGTAGAAACCAAAATTGAATTGAATGTTTATGTCGTTTTAGTAATGCAGTGTTGGTATGATAATGTCACTTCTAATTGGACCTTAAAATTTGAGGCAGTCGTGGTTTTTACTCATATCTCAGCCATTTGTGGACCGATCTTGCTGAATTTCAATAGCAAACAATTCCGGACCATATGTGATATAAATGTATGCCGGACAGATGGCTCTTTGCTCGGCGACACGGCTAAACGCGGCACTCTGTTGGTCGGCCCGTGACTATGGACACGCCGGGATAACCAGAGGTTCGACCGTCCCTGATAGTGTGGACTATTGCACTCCGGTGCCTCTCACTAACGCGGGGTTTGTGACAAGGATGGCGCATGGCAATGCGCTGACAGCTACTCACCACGAACTGAGCGTAGGGGTTTATACTGATGGTTCGAGGAAGGGTGTAAGAGCTGGCGGAGGTTTCTACATAGAGGAACTGGATGTGAGAGTTTCCTTTCGTCTGCCGGATGGATGTAGTGTTCTGCAGGCGGAGATCTCGGCTATAAAGCGGGCGGTAAATTGGCTGAGGTATCATCGCATATCGGGAGATATACGTATATTTACTGACGGCAAGGCTGCCCTTGCTTCCCTAGTGGGAGTCTATACGACATCTAGGTTAACTGTAGAATGTCGCATGTCTTTGAACGAGATTGCGAAACATTCAAGGGTAACGCTAATATGGATTCCGGGTCACTCAGAGTGCCCGGGTAATCTAGTGGCAGATGGGCTGGGCAAACAAGGTGGTCGCATGGATGACATATTCATCGATCAGCTTGTTGGTCTTCCAGTAGCTCACTGTAAATTACTTACCAGGCGCGAGTCTTATAGAGTTGCGCAGATGCGGTGGACTGGTGAGCCCACCTGCTTGATATCCAGGATATTATGGCCTGGTTATGATGAACGGAGGACAAGCTCTCTAATTAGGTTCAAAAGGGACCAGATTAGGACAGTTGTATCGGTTGTTACTGGGCACTGGCCGGTGGGGACTCATGCTGAGAGAATGGTTCTGGAATTTAATGACTACTGTAGAAGCTGTCAGGATGAGGAGGAAACTGTGCTTCACTTTCTCTTTCAATGCCCTGGGTTGCGGGCTATTAGGGAGGAATGCCTGGGGAAACCGGCATTTGCCTGCCTAGAGGATCTGTCCAAGATAGAACTGAGATCGCTGATTCTCTTCATTAGGAGGATGAAGTGGCTGGATTCTGCAGTGACGCCATCTGAGTAACTGCTCTATAGGATGGGCATTGACGCTGGGTATCACAAAGGGACCAATAAAGAACCCAAGTGAGCTGTCTGTTGATAGCTGCCCATGGAACCTAACCTAACCTAACATAAATGTATAATAACCTGGCCCCCATCATATATGGGGTCTTCGGAAAACCCATTTCAACGGACAAACGGGCATCGTTAAATCAACTTCGCTCCTCATAAGGACCCAGAATATATATACTTTAAAGGGTCTAACATCAATATTATAGAAATTACAAACGGAATGACAAACTTATATATACCCTATTCACCACCTGTGGTGAAGGGTATAATAACGCTTAAAGACCTCACTAGCAGTTTGCATTATATGCAACATTGTAACTGTTAGAACAACTGGTAGGTTTTACAAGAAAAATAAATTATAAGCAGCTAAACGCAATTTATTATTTTAAATAGTTTTTTGCTTTTCCAATAAAATTTTCAAATTGTTAGATTGTGTCTTTTTCGTTTAAGATAACGATATGTAATTAAAAAAAAAATTATTTACATAAATTTATCATTTAGAATAAAAATATAGGACACAAGAAACAAGTTTCTAACTTATAACACAAATACATTTAGCACATAAGTACTGGTCCTTAAGGACTACAAATTATATTCATTTTATCAGAACATGTTCCCCCTATTTCTAAATAATGTTCATAACCAATGTTCATAACCAACATTCAATTAAATGTAGTTTCGTCTTTTGTTTAGAGTAATAAAAGCAGGTTTGTGTATGAGGTTATTTTGTGTTTAAAATAAACTATTTTCTTCAATTTAAATCACTTACCTGACACAATGAACATGATACCAGCACTAAAATAGTATAAATTATTCTGATGTGAACATGTTGGTATCAGGAAAACAATAAAACTTAATAGGAGAACAATACCCGAAGCTAGAAAGAATGGACATGATTTTGTAACAGTATCTGTAAAGAAAAGATAATTTTGAAGTTGAGAAAATATTTATTAAAATTTTTTTTTCTTAATTTAAAAATTTTTGCACTAAAACTAAATAAAAATTGTATTTTAAAGTACTGCTAGAGGATATTATAAAACAATTTGGCTTATTTTCGATAGCAAATACTGTTTGAGTAAAGAAAGTGTTTTGGGCAAATTAAGTTGCCTTAGTAGTTCATACCGCATTACCGCTATTCTGTTAGAAGTTTTATTTTGGAAGGACGTTAAGATCGAAGCGATGTGAATGACGTATTGATTTGGCCCATTTGTATACCCTTCACCACAGGTGGGAAGAATATATATAAGTTTGTCATTCCGTTTGAAATTTCTACAATATTATTCTTAAACCCTTTAAAGTATATATTTTATGGGTCCTTCTGAGCAGCGAAGTTGATTTAACGATGTCCGTCTGTCCGTGTGTATATTGAAATGGGTTTTCCGAAGATCCTTGGCTTGATAGGGACTAGGTTGTTATATATTTATGTAACACATGCACCGTTAAAGTTTGCTTTTGAAATTCGGCCAGTTAGGTTTATAAATAACTGAAAAATAAGCAAAAAATCACGGCTGCTCTTAATTTTACCAATAAATACCTTGTTGTTGTATTTTTTTCTGTATATCTGGAGAACGGCGAGAGCCAAAGCCAAATAAGGTTCAGGCATCTTGGTTATATATACACAACATCCGACAAAATTTGGGTGGGGTAAATGAAGTGGGCGTGGCACTTCCCATACAAAGACATTCTAGATTTCTGTATGTCTTGAGAATGGCAAGAGTCAAAGTTTCCAAATTAGACACAAGCACCTTGGTGATCAATACACAACATCGGACACAATATAAGCCTGGTACTCTGTTCAACATTTGACGTGAAATGTTGTCAAAGCGCATATGAAAAAAACTTGTGCGGAATATCTATGAAATAATGTTGGTAGAGTTGTACTCTGTTCATTTTGTAAAAAACTTCCGAAATGTTTCTGGCAACATTTTTTTTACAACTGAGAAATAATGTAAGCTGCACTTATTTCACGTGGAATTTAAAGCAAAAGCAAAAAAGTATGGACTGATTATTAAATAAGAAATAAAAAATTAAAATAACACAACTGGTAAAAGTTTTTATCCATATTTACTTTAATATAATCAGTATCGTGGTTATTTTGTTAAACTATTTATGGTTTTAATCCAAATTTTAAATATTTTTTTTTTAATTAGGCTTTAGTTCATCAAATTTAATTTTCATTAAATTATTTTTATAAAGAAAGGAATTTTACAACATAAAATAAATTAAAATTGGTATTGATAATCTTTCATTCTTGACCGTGGCCGGGGCTCGAACCCTGGCCGGCAGGTTACCATGACATGTTTTGATCGCAACCACTTGATCTCCTCAGATGGATTTGCCGTTTCACACTCGCAGCCATCGACGACTGCTGACGTCAATAGTCAAACATCAATATTTAAACCGAATTGTATTTTAACCTTTGGTAGATCGAAATTTGAATGATTATCCATTTTAATTGATTTTACATGTTTTTTCCTTGCTTCTGTTGTCTCGTACTTTTGTGAAGAATTCTTCTTGAAGTCCAAAGTACATTTTTTGTTTTTTCATTTTTGACTTTCTTTTTTCTGTTGACCATTTTCAGCACAACTTGAAGGACAAATGTACACATAGAGCTCGTGCCTTAGCTTTAACAATAATCAGTATCATGGTTATTTACTTTCTTTTTTATTAAATTTTTTATGAAAAAAAAAATATTTTTAGTAAAATACATGTTTGTTTCCATACGCAAAACAATCTCGCATACTTCGAAGGAATAAAAACGTCAAATTGTACAAACACGCATGATATGTAACATTGATACATTTCAAAATTTTCGTGTGAAATAATTAATGTTGCTCAACATTTTTCTCACATTTGAGCAGAGTACTAGGCTATAGGCGGGATTGGAGAAGATGGCGTGGCACAAAATACTTTTATTTGTATCTAAAGAACGGTAAGGAAAAAATTGCGAAAATTTGGTACACATTTGTGGGCGAAAGTCGCGAAGTAGGGACGAAGAAAATATATTTATTGGTGTTTTTGGAAAAGTAGTTATACAATTTTTGGTTCTTATCGCACCATGTTGAAGGGTTTATAAAATTCAGCATTTAACCGGTTATACCGATCACTCCTTCTTGTTAATGTTAAGCTTTTTTTTTTTTAAAAGAAAGTATGGAAAGTATTTAGGTCAAATTTTGTTACATTAGCTTATGTTGTATATACGCAACTGTCCAAAAATTTGATTTGTATTGGTGCTAGCCGAAAAACTAAAGCGGGTTAGAAGATTTTCATATATAGAAATTATTCGTAACAAATTTTGTTTCTCATTCTCTCTGCATGCAGAGAATTCTGATTTTTCTACATGGTCATGGTTACCTTAACTCTCTAAGAGGTCAAACTATAAACTCCGCCTTGAGGCAGAGTTTCGTAATATCGTAATAATTTAAGATACGTTTTTGATTAACATCCCGGCATTTTCTGTGTAGTTCCCCAGTCCGCCTCCAGACGGGTTCAGAAGAAACATCCATACTCAGCAGCTATTATTTTTTTTATACTAAAAACTTAATATTTATTTCAATTAAACGTTTAGATACGCACCAGTAATTTTTTCGGCTCGACCTAAAGCTTTGAAATATTATTTTTTCGATGCACAATATTAACTTTTTTCACAAAAAATATTAAATGCCCGTTTTCGCTCAAATTCAAGATGACAATGTATTTTTTGCTAAACTCATAAGAGTGTTGCCAAAGAATGAAAAGTTTTTGATAAAATAAGCCTTGATATACATCTAGAATTATTTATTAATAAAATATTGTCAAATATAACAACTTTATGACGGTTTTTTGCTACACCGCCTAGAGGCGGACTTAAGCATTAAACCATATTATGGTTTAACTACAACCACATAAAATGACTGCCTCCGAACATGTTTTGTTTTAAAATAACAATAACAAATTTGATACTCACAATTTCTTGGTCTTAAATTAACAGTAGCACCCTCATCCTTTTAAAGAGCAATGTGTTATCGTTGAAAAACAACTACACTATTATTAAGCGGTAAGCATTTTAACGTTATTATTAGATATATAATGTTCGATGGCATCCGCAATACGGTTGTAAAAATGTGAATGTAAAAACTTACCAAACAACTGATCGAATAATAATTTTACGAAGAAATTTGGCACACATTTTTTGGTATGACTTATAGTTCACAAAAATAAAAAATTGATTTCAATTAAAAACTTTGTGATATTAATTAAAAAATTAATTAAACTTTTATCTCATTTGATTGAACTTTTAATTTACTTATTTAACGTTTAATTTACTTCATTCAACGTTTAATTTACTTGATTAAATTTTTAATTAAAACTGATTTTATTTTTGATTAATGCTTTAATTGTTGAAACATTTTGGAGAATTTTTTTTCTGTTGTAATATTAGATTTTATGAAGAGTTGTTCATAATTTATTACAAATTCCATACAAGCTCCATCAACTTAAAGGTTTTAAAAATTCCAGTTCTTAGTAAAGGGTATCAAAGATTCGGCCAAACCAAATATATCATTCTTACATGTTTCAATTTATTATGATTTTTTGTTACTTTAACGAAAAAAAAAAAATAACTAAAGACTACTCAATTTGTACGGTTTGTTTCATCTATTCAACTAATATTATTTATATGATTCTATATCCAACAACCTAAGCAACTACAAATGAACTCATACTTCAACATTATTTTCAATTTACTTTACCATTGTGTACTTTAGTTTCTTGGTGTTCCTTTTTTGAAAACTCTCCTTACTCTCTTGTTGCTCTCTTTTAACCACATATGTATTTGTATGTATTTGTTGCTTTTTTTAAACTAAAAACATATAAATGTTATTTTTTTTTATTGTACAAACTTTAGTCTATATGAGTAGATGTTTTCCCCAAAAACTGTGTAAGGGGGGATATCGTAGGATGCTGTTACTTGAAATGCTCTATGGCAAGATAAATAAACATGATTTGTGTTAATGTCCAGCTTAGACAAAATGTTTTTTGTATACCTTTTAGAATATTGTACTACACCAGAAAGCCCTTTTCTGTTCAGTAGACGTTATATGCGCATTATTTTTTATATGTGAAGTGCAACATATGTGAGGGTATTTGTTTCTAGTTGCTTAATTCCTTTAAATTTGTGGAAATCTAGCAAAAAATTTTACTATTTACACAACTTTTCTGAAAACTTGGTTGTTATTTACATTACAGTGGTGGATATAGATAAAGGTCCACTAACAGTTTTGTTATTATGAAGAAAAGTCAAACCATTTTTAAAAAATCTTCTATCAGTAATAAGTGCATTTGGTTAATATAATTTTTGAAAACTGAATTCGAATAGTTTTATTTTCTTTTCATTACTTAAAAAATTTTAGAAATATCCCCAATTAGTTATGATTTTTATATAACCATTTTTGTTCGTACTTTTTATAACTATAATTTTTTTCTTTTTTTTGTGGTAAATGCATGAATAATTTTACTTTTTATTCATCGATAAGTTGAATAAAAAATCAATTAAGTTTTGTCTTTCTTCTATACATTTCGCTTTTTATTTTATAACAAAATGAAATCAATAATTTTAATTGAATTAATTTGGGGTCACTTTAGGAGCTCTACGGTTGGCATTCAAATTAAAAAGAATAGATAATAAAAGAAATCAGATAAAAAAGACAAACAAGTCGGAAATATTATTAAATATTCTTCTTTGTTTTACTTAAAATATAAAAACAGCGATTGCATTTAATCCAGATTATTAAATAGTTCAGCACGGAGTGTTGCACTCTGGAACCAAGTGTACAAAAATATTCACTGATACTGTAAATTATGTATACCGAAACTATAAAAAAGCGATATATTACTTAACCGTCAAAAAATCTTAATTCTGTAGTTTGGTATTTAACGTCATACCAATTGAAATTTGGTTTTCCGCTTGACACCTTGAGAAGCATACTCTTAAAAGAAAAATCCATCTTAAATCAAGCCAAAGCGGTATTAATAGTACGGTAAGTACGGATTTCCTTAAATCAAGTACAGAATGCTTGATTCAAGTACGGATTATTTTAGTACTTAAAATAATCCGAAAACGCGATTGTCCAAGTAAAAGTGAGCTTAAAATTTACCACAAAATTTGCCTGATTCAAGAATTTCTAAGTTGGTTTTAATTCCATCTTCGTACTTGAAATAATTCGAAAGTAAGATTTTAATTCTTAGCTAGACACTTCTTCCCTAGACACAGCTGTTGAATTCCCCCCTTGGTTCCAAAAAAAACTGATAATTACGCTGTGCAACAAAAAAAACCAGCCTCAACATTTGCGATGCGAAATGAAAGTAGTCTACTAGTAGAGAAAAGTTGCCAAAGGGTTTTGAAAAGTTAGCTCGGGCTCCCGTAACTAAATTTTTTGAAAAGGCGTTTAGTATAAGTCAAAAAAAAATATACTAAACGTACTTCTGACCTAAAAAATAATTTCAGATGTCGTCAGTACAATCGTATGGTGATTCTTTTCTTAGAATTTATTAACCCTCTAACTCTCATTTTAAGTGGTAATTTTTGTCCTTTTTCCCAACTCTTACACAAAAGTAAACTAAAACGGCACTTTTAAGGGTTAAAATCTTCTACGAATATTTTTTGCATAAAATTTCACTAGGGGTCTTCAAAGACCAAAAGTTTGTGCAATGTATGTAAAACGATTTCACGAAATTTCGGGCACTGAAATTTTTGAATTTCTTAAAAAGGCGTTTTTCAGATGTCTGCAGTAGAATTGTATGGCGATTCTTTTCATAGAATATATTAACCCTCTACCACTCATTTGAAGGGGCCATTTTTGTCCTTTTTTAACTTCAAGTATTAAACTAAATAATTTTAACAAATTGAATTTGGGAATTTTTGCCCTTATTTTATTTTTTAAACATGAAAATAATATTTGTTCTACTTCTTGTATTGTTGTTGCTATTTCTACAACAAACTTCTACGAACACACGCGTGCAATGTTTTTCGAAAGTAGTGCCATTTTGAATTGTTTTAAGTACTTTTGTTGTTATTCGTAATTAAATTTTGAAGTACGACTCGTACTAAACGTAAGTGGAAAAAACTTAAATTAAGTACGAGTGAGTTTTTCTTTCTGTGTGGGGCCTCTACAAAATTTCTTCAAAATGTTCTATCATTTTCTAACGATTGTACTTCTTTTCAACTCATTGTCTCTTTCGCTAAGCAACAGTTTATAAATCCCTCTGGTTTGGACTTAAGTGCTACTCAAGTCAGCTATGTGTCGCACCTGTAGACTTGATAATATGGTGAACGTCCAAATATTCCATAATTAAATTTCTATTCTAGCTAAAACAAATCGACGTTGACTCTATAAAGTATACTCAAGATCCTTGTTAAATTTTGGGACGTTCTAGAAATATCCTTTTGTTGAAAAAACGATTGAGTGAAATCTTTATACAGTCTCGATCTTAAGAGATTAGCGAATTTCGGGCCTTGATGAGTTCTAGGTATTGGCTGTTCGTATTAGAACAGCGGCTTAGTGCAGCCGCTCTGGCAATATATTGATTTTGTCGCAGTAAAAAAGTAAGCGTTAACCCGAGTAAAACTTTTTTTTTTTCATGTAAAGTCCTATGCTATTTTGTTTAGCCATTTTAAAGTCGCAAGTATTTTTCGCAAACATTTTACATTTGCCCCATTATGCAACTTAAGTTGGGGAACATCAGTTTATGTGTTCTTGATATTACTCTTACCCCCACTGTGCAAGAAGACATTTTTATATATAAAATACTTGAGAACAGATAATGGAATTTTGAAACAAAAACAACATTTCCATTTAAGTTCAATAAACATTCAGATTATTGGAAAAAAAGCGCGACGTTTTTTATGGGTTATTTAAAGTTCGTTTTTTGCCAAAAAGTATTATTGCACATATCTGAACCCATTAGTAATTGTTATTTTGCAAACTCTTACCATAAATTTTATTCTCCCCCTGCTTCTTCATCTTTCTTATAATCATACATTTATTTTTATGCTGATATCTGATTTATGACAGCTGTGCGCAATAGTCATTGTAACTTGCACTATAATGACGACAGAGTGCTTTGAAATATGTACATACTTATGTATGTAGTATATGAATTTCATTGGAGAATACTACAAACATGAGTCTCTTAGATTCATGTAGAAATATCGTTTTTGTAAACAGAGTATATTTTAAATATTTCTTCTTGCTTTCATTGAATAACATTTCATGTAAATTATTATTTTTATTATTATGGATTTTTCTTTTTATTTGTTATCTCTTGGATTTTTTTTTGTAAAGAATTTGTGATTTATTTGTAAAAATCTTTTGCATATTTTGTCATGCTTTTGCACAATATTTTTATTATTGCAGCTACAAATGCGTTTTTTTTGGGTAAATAGTATTTAAATTCAATTAACTTGTTTACGTAGCCGCGTGTTCATTGAAAACATATGGGGACTTTCAAATATAAACCATATAATTTTACTTGAACAATATTTTGGATAAATCATACAAATACCTGTTTTACACTATGCGTATTTTCGTTTTTATTTTTTGCCAAAAGTATGGGTCGCCTTTTTAACTTTTTTTTTATATCTTAGGCATTTACAGTCCGATTTTAATACCCAGTCTACAACTGACATGAAATGCTTAACATTAACACTAACATGATGTTAGTATTAAGTATAGAGAAATTCTCATGCTTTGACACGGTTGTTAATGCAATTGTTTTAACAACGCTTTTATAACATCATGTTATAATAGCAAATAATATCTGTTATAGACGTAGACTTACGTATGATATATCAATGTCTCAAAAATACCAATGGGTTGCCCTTAGGGGCCATTGGGCTCAAAAATCTCGTTGTAGTTTTAATTCACCAGATCTCTGTTCGCACCCTATTACAGAACGTAATATAAATTAAAGCTCGCAAGATTCTATTTAACTTTTTCTAAGGAAGTAATTCGATAATTCCAGCAGAAACATTTTAAAGGTCATTAGAAAATTAAAATTCGCAAAAAATCATTAAAGTTTTGGTAAGGAATTATTTCTAGAATGCAAAACAGTCGGCTGTGTGGGATTTTATCAGAGGCGATGCAAGTCATAAATGATAAGAATCTGTCTACAACTTTTGATTTAATTCAGAAAAGATGAACAATTTTTTAATAACACTGAATTTCATAAAACTCCATATTTGTATAGGAGCCCTCGCCAAGGGTTGGTGATGCTTTGTGAAAATATTAAGGACACAAAACTTATTGAGGTCGACCATACAGTCATAGAGGTGATTCCTAAGCAATCACAAGACATTTTCTTTAGCCTGTATTGAAAATTTTGTATGGAAGCCCCCTTAAGAAAGGAAAATTGCGGTTAGGTATGTACCCAGTAAAAACTTGGCCTACAAAATAATATGTTGAGTAATCAGAAAAACATATAAGCACTTCTTACGATTCTACTGAAAGAAGGGATGTCCCAAAATGAAGCAATCAAAAGTAAGTCATAATTAATACACGCAGAGAAAAAACATGTTTAAATATGGTCACCTCAAACAAAACTATTTTTAAAGAAAATTTCAAACATATTATGTTTAATATAACCATATTATTTTTTAAACATATGTTTAATATAACCATATTTTTGTCACCGACAACCATATTATATTAAAATTAGTTCTCCATAAAGAAGCCACAACCATATTATGGTTGCCTCTTAACAGTTTATGATTAAATATGACAATAATTTGTTTTTAAATTAACAATAGTATTTTCCTCTTTTCTAAGAGCAACATGGTATGGTTAAAAAACAACCATGCTATTATAAGTGTTAAACATGTTTTCGTTATTTTTAACCATAATAAGTTCGGATGCAACCATAATATGGCTATTGATTTTGAAAAAGTAAGCGAAGCTTTTACTGGGCATGAATATGCAAAATAAGGTGGTATTAAACATATATTTGACGCGTCGAGGGGCATCCTATGCGCTGCCGGAGAATTTTACTAAGCCGTAATGTTTTTGTGGTTGAAATTCTTAAATTTGGTCCCAGCAGCGCGTAGGATACACGTTCAATGTATGACTAACCCTACTTTATTTTTCACTGGTCTTTAAGACAAAAACATTGATGTATCATACCTTAAGATCGAACCAGTGTTGCCAAAAGTAGGGAAAAATCCCTACATATTGGGTTTTTTGTTACTAAAATAGGAGCGTAGGGAAAATCGGACAGATTTTTTAGATTCGCCAAAATGTAGGTATTTGTTCTCATATTGCATTGTATACGAAATAAATGCTAAAAAATGTATTTTTAATAATGATTTAACATTTAAAAAAATGGAATTCTTAAGTCAAGAATATTTTTTGGACAAAAAAAGATGAGTACAAATTTCAACTATTGTCTTAACCATTAAACTTAAACCCCACTGATCTTTTGTATGAGCGTAGAACAATAGCATAAAATAAATTTTCTGAAATTGTGGAACTAATTTGCTTTGAAACATGGATTTGGAACACTTTTCGATAAAAATGGTAAAGAAAAAACTATAATGAAAACGTTTCCGATTTCCAAACTTATCAAAACTGGTTCGGATTTTGTCGTGATGCAGAGAGAAGACCAGAAAGCGATATATATAAGATATTTTTTGCAAAACAATGGAAGAGGCTGCATTAATTTCGAATACTCTAATGGTCATTTAAGAAAATTCCGTTCAAAAGAAATACATATCAATCATTTGCTGCAACACCGGCATAACTCAAAAAAATCCATTTCGAGATAAACGCATTTAAAGTTTTTGATTTGTTCTAACTACTTAGAAAAAAAAAGACACATTCTCTTCAAACTGGGAAAGTATAAAAGATATAAAGATGAATTTAAAACACAATATAAAGAAAAACAAAGCGAACAATTCTGTGTCTCTAACTCCAAAATTTCATTTTTTGAGTTATTCCGGTCTTGCAGCAAATGAGCGATATATTCGGCCATGTCATGGAAAACGAAATCACGTGAAATTGAAATCGACGAAGATTTTCGATTGAAATTTTGTAAAAATCAGGTATATAAAACGAAATATTTTTTTTGAACTTTGAATACGGGAGAGTTTTCAAAATTTGGTGATTTCATTTTCACTGGACTTTGATTACCATGACATGGCCGATTGTTTATAAAATAGCCTTTTGCTTTTTTTCCTGAATTAAATTAAAATTATCATATAAAGATTACCTGCCATATTCATAAAAATAATATTATGTTCATAGAAACCGTTGTTAAACTTAAGAAATGTTTATGGCTACATTCACCCTTATCGTGTTTGGCGTATTTTTTTTTAAAACCTCTTGTTTTTTAATTGAATTTAATTAAAAGTACATATTTTTTATAGTTTTATTACTTATTTTTGTTGTTAGAGCTTAACTAAACATATGCGAAAGAAATAAGTTTTTTATAACTATTGTTTTTTCTAAGACTTTAATGACTAAAACGCGTAGGGATTTTTGTAGGAAAAATTTTGCAACGTGTAGGGAAAAATCGGATTTTTTTTAGTATGCGTAGGTATTTTTCAAAAAATCCTCTGGCAACACTGGATCGAACTATAAATGCCTAAAGCCTGGTACTCTGTTCAACATTTCACGTGAAATGCTGACAAAATGCATATGAAAAAAACTTGTGCGGAATATCTATGAAATAATGTTGATAGAGTTGTACTCTGTTTATTTTGTGAAAAAGTTCCGAAATGTTTCTGGCAACATTTTTTTACAACTGCGAAATAATGTAAGCTGCCTTTATTTCACGTGGAATTTTAAGCAAAAAAGTATGAACTTAGTATTAAATAAGAAATAAAAATTTAAATAACACAACCGGTGACAGTTTTTTATCCATATTTCCTTTTTTTTTTATCACATTTTTTATTAAAAAAAATAATTTTAGTAAAATACATGTGGCGTTTGTTTACATACACGAAACTTTGTAGGAATAAAAACATAAAATTGTACAAACTCGCAAGATTGGTAACATTGATAAATGTCAAAATTTTCGTGTGGAATAATCAATGTTGCTCAACATTTTTCACAACTTTGACCAGAGTACTAGGCTTAAGATATAACGAAATATGTAAAAAGGCGACCCTTACGTTCGGCAAAAAAAGCCTCATTGCAAAAACAGTTTATATTACGGCGCACTTTTTTTCCTTGCAAGGTGGTTCGCTCTAGTATTTAGGTTTTAAATTAAATTGCGAAAATTTTATAACAAAAAAGAGCGGTTTTATACCTGATATAAACTTCTAATAAATAAATAAAAGCCAGATATTCAAAATTTTATTCAAAGTTGCAAATGTTTATATTTTTATTTACAGCCGACATAAATGTATTAGAACGTTTAAAGATTTAAGTTTTCTCAATATACCGACCAAAACATTATTTTCAGTTGGCAACACCTCTTAAAATACATGTAAAAGTTGGGAGTCAGCTGATTGAATTTATCTGTTTGGCATATAAACTGCGAATAAATAATAGGCAGATGAGTGTCAGTTAGTTTTGCGATAGAATAGAACACAGAATACTAACAGAACTGTAAAAAGTGACGTGTGAAAAAGGCCCAAATCAGTTGCGAGGGCATCTTTCGAAGAAAGCTAGTAGTTAGTATTCTGCGAAATAGAAGCAAATGAAACATTGAGAAAAAAGTTTTTTTAATGTGCAGTTCCTAGTTGGGAAAAAAGATAATCGCCTAATGAGAAAACGGCCATCAAACTTTGCTCACGTTTTATAAAAGGAAATATAAAAGTGTTTACTATCAAAGTTATTTTTGGGAATACAAAATTTATAATTAATACGAGTTCTGTATGTCGTGCTAAATTCCCAATTTTTCATTATTAAGATTTTCGTATGACGTGCTAAATTCCCAATTTTTCATATTTGATAAATACACTGGAATTTATTGTTGAGGGAAAGCCATGCTTCTATGCGCATTTCACAGGTTGCTTAGGCCAGCTCATCAGGAAACCTTTTCCAAAGATTTTAGAAAAGCTAAAAGTATTATATCGGGTGATTTTTTAAGAGCTATAGGTTAAAAAAACGCATAAAATTCATGAAATCTTTATTTGAATCGATAGTACGGTCCCTATAATTTAATGTTTGAAGACTATTTCATGCAAATGTTGAACGTGACTGCGCCTCAAATGGTCCATCCGGGCGGTATCTCATGAATAATTGCTTCAATGTTGTCTTCCAATGCGTCAATTGAAGCGGGCATGTGTGTATAGATATGAGCTTTAACATAGCCCCACAAAAATAGTCTCAAGGCGTTAAATCGCACGATCTAGGCGGCCAATTGACCGGTCCCGGTCGTGAAATAAAATGTTCACCCAACTCGCCTCTCAATAAGTCCATTGTTAAGCGTGCTGTGTGGCATGTGGCACCGTCTTGTTCAAACCACTTGTTATGCAAGTCAAGCACTTGCATTTTGGGCAAAAAAAAGTTGGATATCATCTCACGGTAGCGCTCACCATTCACAGTTACGTTACGATTCGTATCATCTTTGAAGAAGTACGGTCCAATGATGCCACCAGCCCATAAACCGCACCAAACTGTGACTTTTTCTGGATGCATTGGTAGCTCTTGCAATGCTTCTGGCTGACCTTCACTCCAAAATCGACAATTCTGCTTACTAACGTACCCATTGAGCCAAAAATGAGCTTCGTCGCTGAACACAAGGAGCGCGCGATGAACTTTCTTAACAGATTACGCATTTTGATAATAAAATTCAATAATTTGCAAGCGTTGTGCGTTTGTAAGACGATTCATGGTTAAATTATAGACCAAACTGAAGATGTTTGACAGTGAAACAAAACACGAAACGTGTGTCAGCTGTTTAAACCAGTGCTGCCAAAAAGATAATAGCTAAAAGTCACCCGATACAAATAAAACCCTAAAGCGAATAAGAATTTTAAACACTCATAGTCTTACTTGTAACAATATCTAAGTTTAAACAAAACACCAACAATAAACAGTGAGTGTATCTTTTCTTACATTCCCCTACAATTGGTTGGGTTCTTTCCGACCCGAATTGCAGTTTTAAGTGGGTAAAAAGAAAAAACAAAATAAAAAATCGAATTGTTTCATCCCGTTGTCTTCGTAAGAAAACAACAAAAAAAAAAAAACCAATTTTCCAATTCAGATTTCTGCACGAGCACATGCGAGTTTATTATCAAAGTTATTTTCGGGAATACAAAATTTATTATTAAGATTTTCGTATGACGTGCAAAATTCCCAATTTTTCACATTTGATAAATACATTGAAATTTTTTGTTGAGAGAAAGCAATGCTTCTATGCGTTAACGTTTCCATGTGTTTACGTTTCCGATTCGTTCATGTATTTGGGTATTACCGTTTTCGCGAGTTCACTTATATCGTGTTATTATGGAACTCCTCATATAGTTGACTATAACTATTTTTATATTCAAATAAATTTACAGCCCTGTGTAAATACAAATTTGTTTATTTGCATTTTATACTTATGTGTGATTTTCCGTACATTTTTATGGAGGATTAAGAGTTGTAGTGCGCTGTGTTTTGTCGCACATATGACTTTTTTCACAGCATTTTAAATGAAGTTAAAGTGGATTTTTTCCTTCTAAAGCACATGATAATATGGTTTTACAAGTTTCATTTATTGTTTGCAAAATGGCATTATGAGTTGCAAAATTGAAAATAAACCACAAATAAAACTGCATTTGGTTGTTATTATTACACTCAATTTTTTTTTAAATTTTTTTTTATCGTAAATTTATATAAAGATTTTGCAGTAGGCCTGATTGTTTAATGCAATTGAATTATTATTAACTCGATATTAATCCTTTAATTATGCAGTTGTTGTTATAATTGTTGTTATAATGAGGTAATTAAATTGAATTTATTTTGTTCACGGCAATTTTACAGGCAGTATAGTATTATTAAATTCAATAAAAATCATTTAAAACAGTTTGCTAGCGTTTTAAGAGCAATTAAATTGTGTTTAATTGAATGATATTGATTTTATTGCGGGGACATTTTCTGGCTGTGGTTTTAACGTTCAACATTTTTTATGGGAAATGTGGATATTAAAATGGGCTGAAATCATTTAAACGCTGACAGGTCAACCTCAATAAGGACGGCAAGCGTTTTATAAGTAACAACTTCGTATTTTCATAAAATTTTTATCAAACAAGTTTTATAAGGTGAATTAACAACGGGATGATTAAAAACTCAGATTTGGCTTGATTTAGTAAAAAATTATGGGCAAAATAATTTTGTGAAATACAAAAAAAAAACCCATTCCGCTTTTATTTACGTTCGTCTGTTCGCTAGGCTTTCTTTTTTTTTTTTGATACTATTTGATGTTGTAAAGTAGCTTGAATTTTTTAAATATTATCTTTGAATTTAAACTGTTTCTTGGCACATAGAAATTATTGCAATAGACTATAAGGCTAGTTTTGCAGAGTGAATACCTCAATTTATGATTATGACAAAAATTTTACATTGGGTTGTATAATAAACATTTTGTTTATTGGGTCATTACCGCAAAAAAAAAGCTTAAGCGACAAAAACAAAATTTTACCGGAGAAGGTTTTTTTGTTCTATTTCATAAAAATTTTGTATGAAGGTTGTCGCTTAAGATAAAATTGTTTTTGCTATAAAATCGTAACGGTACCTTATGTGACCATGGCATTTAGGAAATGATGCAAGTGCTGCCAATTAAGTCATTTATTAAAAAAAAACGAAAATTTAAAATGTTGTCGCTTAAGCTTTTTTTGCGGTAATGACTTTAATGCCACCCATATATATTTATTAATCATTAATTTGTAAAAAAATTTGTAAGGATTTCTGAAGTGAAAATGTTTTTTTGGTAAGGGGTTTTAAAAATACATTTTGGTTATTTGTCGCATTTTATTGGATTCCTTCTATATAGACTGGATTCTTGAAACAGGCATGATTTGTCATATTGTAGGTTTATCTGTTTCGCTTTGCTTTCTTTACCATTCGCCAACAAAAAAATACAAAGTCATGACAGATGTTGAGCAAAACAAAACAGGTAAAATTCAGACTTATTATTTTTAGGAAGAAAGTTTTCATTTCTAACAAAATCGAGTTTTTTTCTCCAAAGCAAATTAATTGTATATAATTAATAATTTTTTGTAAAGTACCCACGTGTGCGCAATATTTCATTATTTCACGTCATTAAATAACTCGTAAAGTAAATTTTATTGGTTCTTATGGATTGATGATCTAGTTATATTCATTTATTTATCTATTGTTAGCTTGACAAAAATTGTAATATACGAAAAAAAGAGATACAACTGCAAAAACAATTTTGTCCAAGCAGAAGTTATCGGTCCTTCCAGATGATTGTAGTTGCAAGGGATTAGCTAGAATGATAAAGGTTAACAGAAAAGAAAAAGACAAAATGAAAAAACAAAAAAAATGTACTTGGACTTCAAGAAAAATTCTTGACAAAAGTACAAAAAAACAGAAGTAAGGAAAAAACATGTAAAATCAATTAAAATGGATAATCATTCAGGAAAGCAAATTTCGATCTACCAAATGTTAGAATACAAATTCAATCAATCAATCCTTAATGTTTGACTATTGACGTCAGCAGTCGTCGATGGCTGCGAGTGTAAGACGGCAAATCCATTTGAGGAGATTGAGTGGTTGCAATCGAAACATGTCATGGTAACCTGCCGGCCAGGGTTCGAGCCCCAGCCACGTCAAGAATGAAAGATTATCAATAACAATTTTAATTAATTTTCATGTTGTAAAATTCCTTTCTTTATAAAAATAATTTAATGAAAAATTAAATTTCATGAACTTAAGCCTAATTAAAAATATTAAGAATTTGGATTAAAAACCATAAATAGTTCAACAAAATAACCACAATACTAATTATTGATAAAGTATAACTTTAATTTTTTTCATATACACACAGAAAAAATTATTGCCGAATTATTTTCAAACAAACGCTTGTTTGAAAATTTTTTTAATTTCTATTAATTTTTTTACTGATTCAAAAAATATTTTTGTTTGATTTTTATTTAATCAACAAAAATGTGGACAATTCCTCAAAAATATAATAAACGCGTTATTGGTGTCAAGTTTTCATAATTTTGTATGAAATATTTAACGCTCTTTAATGTTGCCGTCTTTTTGCATTTTTTTATTTGATCGTTAGCAACACTTCTTTATGTGAAATATAAGAACAACAACAAGAAACACACACAGTCTATTTTTGGACGCTTTAAAAAAGTGCAACTATAAGAAAAACAATAGCAGAAACAACATTACAAGAAACAAAATCCCGTATTCAATTTTTTAAAACTGTTTGGTTAAATACATTAAATACAAAAATAGAATGATGACGAAAAACATATCGAGTCGGTCTGCTGCCGTTTTTGGTTACATTTCTTCTTTAGCAAAGGAAAGAATACAGCAACAGAGATTGATAAAGAAAAATATTGTGTTGTGTGTATAAATAAGACT